>JAZFAV010000009.1:21867500-23117500 GCA_037954035.1 Rosalia funebris | reverse complement strand
AATGAATGTTTGGAACCAGATGGATGTTTGGATCCAGATGAATGTTTGGAACCAGATGAATGTTTGGAACCAGATGAATGTTTGGAACGAGATGAATGTTTGAAACGAAATGAATGTTTGGAACGATATGGATGTTTGGGACGAAATGGATGTTTGGAACCAGATGAATGTTTGAAACGTGATGAATGTTTGGAACGAGACTAATATTTGGAACGAAATGAATATTTGGAACGAGATGAATGTTTGGGACGTGATGAATGTTTGGGACGAGATGAATGTTTGGGACAAAATTAGTGTTTGGGACGAAACGGATGTTTGGAACGAGATGAATGTTTGGAACGAGAAGAATGTTTGGAACGAGATGAATGTTTTGAACGAAATGAATGTTTGGAACGATATTAATGTTGGGAACGATATTAATGTTTAGAACAAGATGGATGTTTGGAACGAAACGGATGTTTGGAACGAGACTAATATTTGGAACGATATGAATGTTTCGAACGAGATGAATGTTTGGGACGTGATGAATGTTTGAGACGAGATGAATGTTTGGGACAAGATGAATGTTTGGGACGAAATGGATGTTTGGAACGAGGTGAATGTTTGGAACGGCAGGGATGTTTGGAATGAGATGAATGTTTGGAACGAGATGAATGTTTGGAACGGAATGAATGTTTGGAACCAGATGGATGTTTGGATCCAGATGAATGTTTGGAACCAGATGAATGTTTGGAACCAGATGAATGTTTGGAACGAGATGAATGTTTGAAACGAAATGAATGTTTGGAACGATATGGATGTTTGGGACGAAATGGATGTTTGGAACCAGATGAATGTTTGAAACGTGATGAATGTTTGGAACGAGACTAATATTTGGAACGAAATGAATATTTGGAACGAGATGAATGTTTGGGACGTGATGAATGTTTGGGACGAGATGAATGTTTGGGACAAAATTAGTGTTTGGGACGAAACGGATGTTTGGAACGAGATGAATGTTTGGAACGAGAAGAATGTTTGGAACGAGATTAATGTTTTGAACGAAATGAATGTTTGGAACGATATTAATGTTTAGAACAAGATGGATGTTTGGAACGAGACTAATATTTGGAACGATATGAATGTTTCGAACGGGATGAATGTTTGGGACGTGATGAATGTTTGGAACGGAATGAATGTTTGGAACCAGATGGATGTTTGGATCCAGATGAATGTTTGGAACCAGATGAATGTTTGGAACCAGATGAATGTTTGGAACGAGATGAATGTTTGAAACGAAATGAATGTTTGGAACGATATTGATGTTTGGGACGAAATGGATGTTTGGAACCAGATGAATGTTTGAAACGTGATGAATGTTTGGAACGAGACTAATATTTGGAACGAAATGAATATTTGGAACGAGATGAATGTTTGGGACGTGATGAATGTTTGGGACGAGATGAATGTTTGGGACAAAATGAGGGTTTGGGACGAAACGGATGTTTGGAACGAGATGAATGTTTGGAACGAGATGAATGTTTGGGACAAGACGAATGTTTGGGATGAAATGTTCATTCAAACATTCATCTCGTCCCAAACATTCATCACGTCCCAAACATTCATCTCATTCCAAACATTCATTTCGTTCCAAATATTAGTCTCGTTCCAAATATCCATTTCGTCCCAAACATCCATCTCGTTCCAAATATTCATCTCGTTCCAAACATTAATTTCGTTCCAAACATTCATCTCATTCCAAACATTCATCTGGTTCCAAAGATTCATCTCGATCCAAACATCCATCTCGCTCCAAATATTATTTCTGTTTCAAACATTCATCTCATTCCAAACAACCATGTCGTTCCAAACATTCATCTCGTTCCAAACATCCATTTCGTCCCAAACATTCATCTTGTCCCAAACATTCATCTCCTCCCAAACATTCATCACGTCCCAAACATTCATTTCGTTCGAAACATTCATTTCGTTCCAAACATTCATTCTGTTCCAAACATTCATCTCGTTCCAAACATTCATCTCATTCCAAACATCCATTTTGTCCCAAACATCCATGTCGTTCCAAACATTCATCTCGTTCCAAACAACCATTTCGAATTTCAAACGAGATGAATGTTTGGGACGTGATGAATGTTTGGAACGAGATTAATGTTTGGAACGAAATGAATGTTTGGAACGAGATGGATGTTTGGAACGAAATGGATGTTTGGAACGAGACTAATATTTGGAACGAAATGAATATTCCGAACGAAATCAATGTTTGGGACGTGATGAATGTTCGGAACGAGATCAATGTTTGGGACAAGATGAATGTTTTGGACGTGATGAAAGTTTTGGACGAGATGAATGTTTGGGACAAGATGAATGTTTGGGACGAAATGGATGTTTGGAACGAGATGAATGTTTGGAACGAAATGAATGTTTGGAACGAGATGAATGTTTGGGACGTGATGAGTGTTTGGGACGTGATGAATGTTTCGAACGAGGTGAATGTTTGGGACGTGATGAATGTTCGGGACGAGATGAATGTTTGGGACAAAATGAATGTTTGGGACAAAATGAATGTTTGGGACAAGATGAATGTTTGGGACGAGATGAATGTTTGGAACGAGATGAATGTTTGGGACAAGATGAATGTTTGGGACGAGATGAATGTTTGGAACGAGAAGAATGTTTGGAACGAGATGAATGTTTGGGACAAGATGAATGTTTGGGACAAGATGAATGTTTGGGACGAGATGAATGTTTGGAACGAGATGAATGTGTGGGACAAGATGAATGTTTGGGACGAGATGAATGTTTGGAACGAGAAGAATGTTTGGAACGAGATGAATGCTTGTAACGAAATGAATGTTTGGAACGAGATGGATGTTTGGAACGAGATGGATGTTTGGTACGAAATGGATGTTTGGAACGAGACTAATATTTGGAACGAAATGAATATTTGGAACGAGATGAATATTTGGGACGAGATGAATGTTTGGGACAAAATGAATGTTTGGGACGAAACGGATGTTTGGAACGAGATGAATGTTTGGAACGAGAAGAATTTGGAACGAGACTAATATTTGGAACGATATGAATGTTTCGAACGGGATGAATGTTTGGAACGAGAAGAATGTTTGGGACGAGATGAATATTTGATACAAGATGAATGTTTGGGACGAAATGGATGTTTGGAACGGCAGGGATGTTTGGAATGAGATGAATGTTTGGAACGAGATGAGTGTTTGGAACAGAATGAATGTTTGGAACGAGATGAATATTTGGAACGAAGTTAATGTTTGGAACGAGATGAATGTTTGCAACGGAATGAATGTTTGGAACGAGATGGATGTTTGGATCCAGATGAATGTTTGGAACCAGATGAATGTTTGGAACGAAATGAATGTTTGGAACGATATAAATGTTTGGAAATATATGGATGTTTGGGAGGAAATGGATGTTTGGAACCAGATGACTGTTTGAAACGTGATGAATGTTTGGAACGAGAAGAATATTTGGAACGAGATGAATGTTTGGAGCGAAGTTAATGTTTGGAACGAGATGAATGTTTGGAACGAGGTGGATGTTTGGAACGAAATGAATGTTTGGAACGAGATAAATGTTTGGAAATATATGGACGTTTGTGACGAAATGGATGTTTGGAACGAGATAAATGTTTGGAAAGATATGGATGTTTGGGACGAAATGGATGTTTGGAACCAGATGAATGTTTGAAACGTGATGAATGTTTGGAGCGAGAAGAATATTTGGAACGAGATGAATGTTTGGAGCGAAGTTAATGTTTGGAACGAGATGAATGTTTGGAACGAGGTGGATGTTTGGAGCGAAATGAATGTTTGGAACGAGACTAATATTTGGAACGAAATGAATTTTTGGAACGAGATGAATGTTTGGGACGTGATGAATGTTTGGGACGAGATGAATATTTGGGACGAAATGGATGTTTGGAACCAGATGAATGTTTGAAACGTGATGAATGTTTGGAGCGAGAAGAATATTTGGAACGAGATGAATGTTTGGAGCGAAGTTAATGTTTGGAACGAGATGAATGTTTGGAACGAGGTGGATGTTTGGAGCGAACTGAATGTTTGGAACGAGACTAATATTTGGAATGAAATGAATTTTTGGAACGAGATGAATGTTTGGGACGTGATGAATGTTTGGGACGTGATGAATGTTTCGAACGAGATGAATGTTTGGGACGTGATGAATGTTTGGGACGAGATGAATGTTTGGGACAAGATGAACTTTTGGGACGAAATGAATGTTTGGAACGAAATGCATGTTTGGAACGAGATGAATGTTTGGGACGTGATGAATGTTCGGGACGAGATGAATGTTTGGGACAAGATGAGTGTTTGGGACAAGATGAGTGTTTGGGACGAAAGGGATGTTTGGAACGAGACGAATGTTTGGAACGAGATGAATGTTTGGAACGAGATGAATGTTTAGGACGAGATGAATGTTTGGAACGAGAAGAATATTTGGAACGAGATGAATGTTTGAAGCGAAGTTAATGTTTGGAACGAGATGAATGTTTGGAACGAGGTGGATGTTTGGAACGAAATGAATGTTTGGAACGAGATAAATGTTTGGAAATATATGGATGTTTGTGACGAAATGGATGTTTGGAACCAGATGAATGTTTGAAACGTGATGAATGGTTGGGACGAGATGAATGTTTGGGACGAGATGAATATTTAGGACGAGATGAATGTTTGGAACGAGATAGATGTTTGAATAATATTTGGAACGAGATGGATATTTGGAACGAGACGAATGTTTTGGACGTGATGAAAGTTTTGGACGAGATGAATGTTGGGGACGAAATGGATGTTTGGAACGAGATGTGTTTGGAACGAAATGCATGTTTGGAACGAGATGAATGTTTGGGACGTGATGAATGTTTGGGACGTGATGAATGTTTGGGACGTGATGAATGTTTCGAACGAGATGAATGTTTGGGACGTGATGAATGTTTGGGACGAGATGAATGTTTGGGACAAGATGAATGTTTGGGACGAGATGAATGTTTGGAACGATGAACAAAAGTTTATCTTGTCCCAAACATTCATCTCGTCCCAAACATTCATCACGTCCCAAACATTCATCTCGTTCGAAACATTCATCACGTCCCAAACATTCATCACGTCCCAAACATTCATCTCGTTCCAAAAATTCATTTCGTTCCAAATATTAGTCTCGTTCCAAACATTCATTTCGCTCCAAACATCCACCTCGTCCCAAACATTCATCCCGTTCGAAACATTCATATCGTTCCAAATATTAGTCTCGTTCCAAACATCCGTTTCGTTCCAAACATCCATCTTGTTCTAAACATTAATATCGTGCCAAACATTCATTTCGTTCAAAACATTTATCTCGTTACAAACATTCTTCTCGTTCCAATCATTCATCTTGTTCCAAACATCCGTTTAGTCCCAAAAGTTCATCTTATCCCAAACATTCATCTCGTCCCAAACATTCATCACGTCCGAAACATTCATCTCGTTCCAAATATTCATTTCGTTCCAAATATTAGTCTCGTTCCAAACATTCATCACGTTCCAAACATTCATCTGGTTCCAAACATTCATCTGGATCCAAACATCCATCTGGTTCCAAACATTCATTCCGTTCCAAACATTCATCTCGTTTCAAACATTCATCTCATTCCAAATATACCTGTCGTTCTAAACATTCATCTCGTTCCAAACATCCATTTCGTCCCAAACATTCATCTTGTCCCAAACATTCATCTCATTCCAAACATCCCTGTCGTTCCAAACATTCATCTCGTTCCAAACATTCATCACGTCCCAAACATTCATCCCGTTCGAAACATTCATATCGTTCCAAATATTAGTCTCGTTCCAAACATCCATCTTGTTCTAAACATTAATATCGTTCCAAACATTCATTTCGTTCAAAACATTCATCTCGTTCCAAACATTCTTCTCGTTCCAAACATTCATCTCGTTCCAAACATCCGTTTCGTCCCAAACACTCATTTTGTCCCAAACATTCATCTCGTCCCAAACATTCATCACGTCCCAAACATTCATTTCGTTCCAAATATTCATTTCGTTCCAAATATTAGTCTCGTTCCAAACATTCATCACGTTTCAAACATTCATCTGGTTCCAAACATCCATTTCGTCCCAAACATCCATATCGTTCCAAACATTCATTTCGTTTCAAACATTCATCTCGTTCCAAACATTCATCTGGTTCCAAACATTCATCTGGTTCCAAACATTCATCTGGATCCAAACATCCATCTGGTTCCAAACATTCATTCCGTTCAAAACATTCATCTCGTTCCAAACATTCATCTCATTCCAAACATCCCTGCCGTTCCAAACATTCATCTCGTTCCAAACATCCATTTCGTCCCAAACATTCATCTTGTCCCAAACATTCATCTCGTCCCAAACATTCATCACGTCCCAAACATTCATCTCGTTCGAAACATTCATATCGTTCCAAATATTAGTCTCGTTCCAAACATCCGTTTCGTTCCAAACATCCATCTTGTTTTAAACATTAATATCGTTCCAAACATTAATATCGTTCCAAAGATTAATATCGTTCAAAACATTAATATCGTTCCAAACATTAATATCGTTCCAAACATTCATTTCGTTCAAAACATTCATCTCGTTCCAAACATTCATCTCGTCCCAAACATTCATCTTGTCCCAAACATTCATCTTGCCACAAACATTCATCACGTCCCAAACATTCACCTCGTTCGAAACATTCATCACGTCCCAAACATTCATCACGTCCGAAACATTCATCTAGTTCCAAACATTAATTTCGTTCCAAACATCCATCTCGTTCCAAACATTCATCTGGTTCCAAACATCCATTTCGTCCCAAACATCCATATCGTTCCAAACATTCATTTCGTTTCAAACAACATTCATCTCGTTCCAAACATTCATCTGGTTCCAAACATTCATCTGGATCCAAACATCCATCTGGTTCCAAACATTCATTCCGTTCCAAACATTCATCTCGTTCCAAACATTCATCTCATTCCAACCATCCCTGTCGTTCCAAACATTCATCTCGTTCCAAACATCCATTTCGTCCCAAACATTCATCTTGTCCCAAACATTCATCTCGTCCCAAACATTCATCACGTCCCAAACATTCATCCCGTTCGAAACATTCATATCGTTCCAAATATTAGTCTCGTTACAAACATCCGTTTCGTTCCAAACATCCATCTTGTTCTAAACATTAATATCGTTCCAAACATTCATTTCGTTCGAAACATTCATCACGTCCCAAACATTCATCTCGTTCCAAATATTTATTTCGTTCCAAATATTAGTCTCGTTCCAAACATTCATCACGTTTCAAACATTCAGCTGATTCCAAACATCCATTTCGTCCCAAACATCCATATCGTTTCAAACATTCATTTCGTTTCAAACATTCATCTCGTTCCAAACATTCATCTTGATCCAAACATCCATTTCGTCCCAAACATTCATCTTGTCCCAAACATTCATCTCGTCCCAAACATTCATCACGTCCCAAACATTCATCCCGTTCGAAACATTCATATCGTTCCAAATATTAGTCTCGTTACAAACATCCGTTTCGTTCCAAACATCCATCTTGTTCTAAACATTAATATCGTTCCAAACATTCATTTCGTTCGAAACATTCATCACGTCCCAAACATTCATCTCGTTCCAAATATTTATTTCGTTCCAAATATTAGTCTCGTTCCAAACATTCATCACGTTTCAAACATTCAGCTGATTCCAAACATCCATTTCGTCCCAAACATCCATATCGTTTCAAACATTCATTTCGTTTCAAACATTCATCTGGTTCCAAACATTCATCTTGATCCAAACATCCATCTCGTTCCAAACATTCATCTCGTTCCAAACATCGATTTCGTCCCAAACATTAATCTTGTCCCAAACACTCATCTCGTCCAAAACTTTCATCACGTCCAAAACATTCATCTCGTTCCAAATATTCATCTCGTTCCAAATATTATTCAAACATTCATCACGTCCCAAACATTCATCACGTCCCAAACACTCATTTCGTTCCAAACATATCTTGTTCCAAACATTCATCTCGTTCCAAACATTCATTTCGTCCCAAACATTCATCTTGTCCCAAACATTCATCTCGTCCCAAACATTCATCACGTCCCAAACATTCATCTCGTTCGAAACATTCATTTCGTTCCAAACATTCATTCTGTTCCAAACATTCATCTCGTTCCAAACATTCATCTCATTCCAAACATCCATTTTGTCCCAAACATCCATGTCGTTCCAAACATTAATCTCGTTCCAAACAACCATTTCGAATTTCAAACGAGATGAATGTTCCGAACGAGAAGAATGTTTGGAACGAGATGAATGCATGGAACGAAATGAATGTTTGGAACGAGATGGATGTTTTAAACGAAATGGATGTTTGGAACGAGATGAATGTTTGGAACGAGATAAATGTTTGGAAAGATATGGATGTTTGGGACGAAATGGATGTTTGGAACCAGATGAATGTTTGAAACGTGATTAATGTTTGGAACGAGAAGAATATTTGGAACGAGATGAATGTTTGGAGCGAAGTTAATGTTTGGAACGAGATGAATGTTTGGAACGAGGTGGATGTTTGGAGCGAAATGAATGTTTGGAACGAGACTAATATTTGGAACGAAATGAATTTTTGGAACGAGATGAATGATTGGGACGTGATGAATGTTTGGGACGAGATGAATATTTGGGACAAGTCCTCAAATAAATTGATATATTTTCGGTCAATTATAAGCTGCTCGATATTATGACCATCAGAATCATAACAAACACGCAAACCTATAAGTAAACATGATACATTTCAACAGCTAAGTTAGCTTAACATAAATGATTTGAGCACAATTTGAATTTCTAATACACTAGCCTAACATGTTTAATTTTTTGAGAGTCGAGTATTGATATCCTTATATAACATTTCATATTAAATGATGTGCATATAGGTAAACACAGATTAGATGTAAAATGAATACTGCAAGGTCATAATAGAACTTCACTAATCAATACTGATGTAAATTTTTATAGCAGTACTCGTAGTGGATTCAGGATCAAATCAACATGAATCGACGTGACATCTAGTCACTTTATTTTAATTCAATTTTAATTTTTTTACCCCTCATATTGGGTAAAATGAAAACACCTGAAATTGAGCATCGAAATGGAATATATACTGTATTCTACTTTTTTTTTTCAATATATATTACAGTAATGAAATATAGAGTATTGTATGTGTGGTGTAAGTTTAGGAAATATTTATATATTCGCAAATAATGCAGCCAAATTCCTAAATACCATATTTGAAGTACTACATACATGAGTAACATAAAATGTTATAATGCTTGTAAAAAGAAATATATTTTATCGAGTTTTCTATTTAAAATTTGTGATCATACCATCTTAGTGTGAATTATTCTAGAGGTAATAGATCAGTAATAATAGATAATAAATATGCCATTATAAATAAGCCATTGGGTACTATGTATTAATAATTCTTCTATTAATAAGGAGTTTTTGTTTAAGTGTAATTAAAATAAACAAATTAAAATTTGTTTATTTTAAGTTTAGTTAAAAAAATAATGATGCCCCTACATATTTATTTATTTTATAATTAGGTACATTTTTGAAATTGATATATTATTATTAAGTAGACACTAACTAAGGGCATTTACCTACAATTTGTATAATGGATCTTTGCGCGTGTATCAATTTAGTGACGGCGCACGGATCATATGCTACACCACTCGCAATTGTTACTAATATGCCACAATTACCAGCACTTATGTCTAGCTACATGTTTCAATCAACTACGTACGGCATAGACAGTTAATAAATTGTCGAAAAAAATGCAATTATGTAATCACGTATTAGCTTTATTATATAACTTGATTCATTGGCGTCTCAATATTTCTGTAAAATTTATTTAATTTTTGTTTCATTTATTTTGTTTTTTGTTGAATTTATTTCATTTATTTTGATGGAAATATCACTTCCATTGAATGTTCTTATGGAAAACTTTTTTCGTTACTCTGTCATAGGTTGATTGATTTGTATTGCACTGTTATCCTAAAATGTGTTCTCAGCACGACTTCTTCTTCTTTGGGTGCTTATCCCTTCCGGATGTTAGCGATCATATTGGCTATTTGGATTTTGTTGACTGCTGCACGAAACAGTCCTGTGGTTGTTGTTGAGAACCATGTTCTTAAATTTTTGAGCCATGAGATACGGCGTCTTCCTGGTCCTCTCTTCCCTGGAATTTTACCTTGTAAAATGTTTTGTAACAACCCGCATCTTGAGCTATTTCTCATAATATGGCCTAAATATTGTAGTTTTCTTTCCTCTACTGTTATCATTAGTTCGGGTTGTTTGTTCATTCTACGGAGGACTTCTTCATTTGTGATATGGTCCACCCATGAAATTTTCAGTACACGTCGATATAGCCACATCTCGAAGGCCTGAATTTTCCTGCTAGAAGCCTCAGTCAGAGTCCACGACTCGACCCCATACAGGAGTACGGTGAAAACATAACATCTCATCAAACGAACTTTAGTATTCAAGTTCAGATCTCTGCTTTTGAACAATTTTTGCATTTTTATAAATGCAGCTTTGGCTTTCTCTATTTTACATTTTCTTTCAGCAGAATGATCCTAAATGTTCGTTGATGGAGCTTCCGAGGTAGACATATGATTGGACTCTTTCAAGTGGTCTCTGGTTCACTGTTAGCTGTCCCAGTGGTGTAGGCGTTTTACTGATTATCATATACTTTGTTTTTTGTGTATTCAGTTCTAGTCCATATCTTTGGCTGACTTCCACGATGTTATTTAGCAATTTCTGTAAACCCTCCAAGCTACTCATGAGTTTCAAACATTCTTCTCGCTCCAAACATTCATCTCGTTCCAAACATTCATCTGGTTCCAAACATCCATTTCGTCCCAAACATCCATTTCGTCCCAAACATTCATCTTGTCCCAAATATTCATCTCGTCCCAAACATTCATCACGTCCCAATCATTCATCTCGTTCCAAAAATTCATTTCGTTCCAAATATTAGTCTCGTTCCAAACATTCATTTCGCTCCAAACATTCACCTCTTTCCAAACATTCATCTCGTTCCAAACATTCATCTGGTTCCAAACATTCATCTGGTTCCAAACATTCATCTTGATCCAAACATCCATCTCGTTCCAAACATTCATCTCGTTCCAAACATCCATTTCGTCCCAAAAATTAATCTTGTCCCAAACACTCATCTCGTCCAAAACTTTCATCACGTCCAAAACATTCATCTCGTTCCAAATATTCATCTCGTTCCAAATATTATTCAAACATTCATCACGTCCCAAACATTCATCTCGTTCGAAACATTCATCACGTCCCAAACATTCATCACGTCCCAAACACTCATTTCGTTCCAAACATATCTTGTTCCAAACATTCATCTCGTTCCAAACATTCATTTCGTCCCAAACATTCATCTTGTCCCAAACATTCATCTCGTCCCAAACATTCATCACGTCCCAAACATTCATCTCGTTCGAAACATTCATTTCGTTCCAAACATTCATTCTGTTCCAAACATTCATCTCGTTCCAAACATTCATCTCATTCCAAACATCCATTTTGTCCCAAACATCCATGTCGTTTCAAACATTAATCTCGTTCCAAACAACCATTTCGAATTTCAAACGAGATGAATGTTCCGAACGAGATGAATGTTTGGGACGTGATGAATGTTTGGGACGAGATGGATGTTTGGGACAAGATGAGTGTTTGGGACGAAAGGGATGTTTGGAACGAGACGAATGTTTGGAACGAGATGAATGTTTGGAACGAGATGAATGTTTGGAACGAGATGAATGTTTGGGACGAGATGAATGTTTGGAACGAGATGAATGTTTGGGACGAGATGAATGTTTGGGACAAGATGAATGTTTGGAACGAAATGGATGTTTGGAACGAGACTAATATTTGGAACGAAATGAATATTTGGAACGAGATGAATGTTTGGGACGTGATGAATGTTTGGGACGAGATGAATGTTTGGGACAAAATGAATGTTTGGGACGATACGGATATTTGGAACGAGATAAATGTTTGGAACGAGATAAATGTTTGGAACGAGAAGAATGTTTGGAACGAGATGAATGTTTTGAACGAAATGAATGTTTGGAACGATATTAATGTTTGGAACGATATTAATGTTTAGAACAAGATGGATGTTTGGAACGAAACGGATGTTTGGAACGAGACTAATATTTGGAACGATATGAATGTTTCGAACGAGATGAATGTTTGGGACGTGATGAATGTTTGGGACGAGATGAATGTTTGGGACAAGATGAATGTTTGGGACGAGATGAATGTTTGGAACGAGATGAATGTTTGGGACAAGATGAATGTTTGGGACGAGATGAATGTTTGGAACGAGAAGAATGTTTGGAACGAGATGAATGTTTGGGACAAGATGAATGTTTGGGACAAGATGAATGTTTGGGACGAGATGAATGTTTGGGACAAGATGAATGTTTGGGACGAGATGAATGTTTGGAACGAGAAGAATGTTTGGAACGAGATGAATGCTTGTAACGAAATGAATGTTTGGAACGAGATGGATGTTTGGAACGAGATGGATGTTTGGTACGAAATGGATGTTTGGAACGAGACTAATATTTGAAACGAAATGAATATTTGGAACGAGATGAATATTTGGGACGAGATGAATGTTTGGGACAAAATGAATGTTTGGGACGAAACGGATGTTTGGAACGAGATGAATGTTTGGAACGAGAATAATGTTTGGAACGAGACTAATATTTGGAACGATATGAATGTTTCGAACGGGATGAATGTTTGGAACGAGAAGAATGTTTGGGACGAGATGAATATTTGATACAAGATGAATGTTTGGGACGAAATGGATGTTTGGAACGAGATGAATGTTTGGAACGGCAGGGATGTTTGGAATGAGATGAATGTTTGGAACGAGATGAATGTTTGGAACAGAATGAATGTTTGGAACGAGATGAATTTTTGGAACGAAGTTAATGTTTGGAACGAGATGAATGTTTGCAACGGAATGAATGTTTGGAACGAGATGGATGTTTGGATCCAGATGAATGTTTGGAACCAGATGAATGTTTGGAACGAAATGAATGTTTGGAACGAGATAAATGTTTGGAAATATATGGATGTTTGGGATGAAATGCATGTTTGGAACCAGATGACTGTTTGAAACGTGATGAATGTTTGGAACGAGAAGAATATTTGGAACGAGATGAATGTTTGGAGCGAAGTTAATGTTTGGAACGATGTGGATGTTTGGAACGAAATGAATGTTTGGAACGAGATAAATGTTTGGAAATATATGGATGTTTGTGACGAAATGGATGTTTGGAACGAGATAAATGTTTGGAAAGATATGGATGTTTGGGACGAAATGGATGTTTGGAACCAGATGAATGTTTGAAACGTGATGAATGTTTGGAGCGAGAAGAATATTTGGAACGAGATGAATGTTTGGAGCGAAGTTAATGTTTGGAACGAGATGAATGTTTGGAACGAGGTGGATGTTTGGAGCGAAATGAATGTTTGGAACGAGACTAATATTTGGAACGAAATGAATTTTTGGAACGAGATGAATGTTTGGGACGTGATGAATGTTTGGGACGAGATGAATGTTTGGGACGAAATGGATGTTTGGAACCAGATGAATGTTTGAAACGTGATGAATGTTTGGAGCGAGAAGAATATTTGGAACGAGATAAATGTTTGGAGCGAAGTTAATGTTTGGAACGAGATGAATGTTTGGAACGAGGTGGATGTTTGGAGCGAACTGAATGTTTGGAACGAGACTAATATTTGGAATGAAATGAATTTTTGGAACGAGATGAATGTTTGGGACGTGATGAATGTTTGGGACGTGATGAATGTTTCGAACGAGATGAATGTTTGGGACGTGATGAATGTTTGGGACGAGATGAATGTTTGGGACAAGATGAACTTTTGGGACGAAATGAATGTTTGGAACGAAATGCATGTTTGGAACGAGATGAATGTTTGGGACGTGATGAATGTTCGGGACGAAATGAATGTTTGGGACAAGATGAGTGTTTGGGACAAGATGAGTGTTTGGGACGAAAGGGATGTTTGGAACGAGACGAATGTTTGGAACGAGATGAATGTTTGGAACGAGATGAATGTTTAGGACGAAATGAATGTTTGGAACGAGAAGAATATTTGGAACGAGATGAATGTTTGAAGCGAGGTTAATGTTTGGAACGAGATGAATGTTTGGAACGAGGTGGATGTTTGGAACGAAATGAATGTTTGGAACGAGATAAATGTTTGGAAATATATGGATGTTTGTGACGAAATGGATGTTTGGAACCAGATGAATGTTTGAAACGTGATGAATGGTTGGGACGAGATGAATGTTTGGGACGAGATGAATATTTGGGACGAGATGAATGTTTGGAACGAGATAGATGTTTGAATAATATTTGGAACGAGATGAATATTTGGAACGAGACGAATGTTTGGGACGTGATGAATGTTTGGGACGTGATGAATGTTTGGGACGTGATGAATGTTTCGAACGAGATGAATGTTTGGGACGTGATGAATGTTTGGGACGAGATGAATGTTTGGGACAAGATGAATGTTTGGGACGAGATGAATGTTTGGAACGAGATGGTTGTTTGGAACTAAATTAATGTTTGGGACGAGATGAATGTTTGGAACGAGATGAATGTTTGGGACAAGATGAATATTTGGGACGAGATGAATGTTTGGAACGATGAACAAAAGTTTATCTTGTCCCAAACATTCATCTCGTCCCAAACATTCATCACGTCCCAAACATTCATCTCGTTCGAAACATTAACTTCGCTCCAAACATTCATCTCGTTCCAAATATTCTTCTCGTTCCAAACATTCATCACGTTTCAAACATTCATCTGGTTCCAAACATCCATTTCGTCCCAAACATCCATATCTTTCCAAACATTTATCTCGTTCCAAACATTCATTTCGCTCCAAACATTCACCTCTTTCCAAACATTCATCTCGTTCCAAACATTAACTTCGCTCCAAACATTCATCTCGTTCCAAATATTCTTCTCGTTCCAAACATTCATCACGTATCAAACATTCATCTGGTTCCAAACATCCATTTCGTCCCAAACATCCATATCTTTCCAAACATTTATCTCGTTCCAAACATTCATTTCGTTCCAAACATTCATCTGGTTCCAAACATTCATCTGGATCCAAACATCCATCTCGTTCCAAACATTCATTCTGTTCCAAACATTCATCTCGTTCCAAACATTCATCTCATTCCAAACATCCCTGCCGTTCCAAACATTCATCTCGTTCCAAACATCCATTTCGTCCCAAACATTCATCTTGTATCAAACATTCATCTCGTCCCAAACATTCATCACGTCCCAAACATTCATCTCGTTCGAAACAATTATTTCGTTCCAAATATTAGTCTCGTTCCAAACATCCGTTTCGTTCCAGACATCCATCTTGTTCTAAACATTAATCTCGTTCCAAACATTCATTTCTTTCAAAACATTCATCTCGTTCCAAACTTTCATCTCGCTCCAAACATTCATCACGTCCCAAACATTCATCTCGTTAAAAATATTCATTTTTTCCCAAATATTAGTCTCGTTCCAAACATCCATCTAGTTCCAAACATTCATCTCGTTCCAAACATTCATCTCGTTCCAAACATCCATTTCGTCCCAAACATTCATCTCGTCCCAAACATTCATTACGTCCCAAACATTCATCTCGTTCCAAATATTCAATTTTTCCCAAATATTAGTCTCGTTCCAAACATCCATTTCGTTCCAAACATCCATCTCGTTCCATACATTCATCTCTTTCCAAACATAAATTTCGTCCCAAACATTCATCGTGTCCTAATCATTCATCACGTCCCAAACATTCATCTCGTTCCAAACATTCATTTCGTTCCAAGCATCTATCTCGCTCCAAATATTAATTTCGCTTCAAACATTCATCTCGTTCCAAACATGCATCTGGTTCCAAAGATTCATCTAGATCCAAACATATATCTCGCTAAAAACATTATTTCTGTTTCAAACATTCATCTCATTCCAAACAACCATGTCGTTCCAAACATTCATCTCGTTCCAAACATCCATTTTGTCCCAAACGTCCATATCGCTCCAAACATTCATCTCGTTCCAAACATCCATTTCGACACAAATATTCATCTTGTCCCAAACATTCATTTCGTTCGGAACATCCATTTCGTTCCAAATATTAGTCGCGTTCCAAACATCCATTTCGTTCCAAACATCCATCTCGTTCCAAACATTCATTTCGTTCCAAACATTCATCTCGTTCCAAACATTCTTCTCGTTCCAAACATTCATTTCGTTCCAAACATTCATTCTGTTCCAAACATTCATTTCGTTCGGAACATTCATTTCGTTCCAAATATTAGTCTCGTTCCAAACATCCATTTCGTTCCAAACATCCATCTCGTTCCAAACATTCATTTCGTTCCAAACATTAATCTCGTTCCAAACATTCTTCTCGTTCCAAACATTCATCTTGTACCAAATATTCATCTTGTCCCAAACATTCATCTCGTCCCAACCATTCATCACGTCCCAAACATTCATCTCGTTTGAAATTCGAAATGGTTGTTTGGAACGAGATGAATGTTTGGAACGACATGGATGTTTGGGACAAAATGGATGTTTGGAATGAGATGAATGTTTGGAACGAGATGAATGTTTGGAACAGAATTAATGTTTGGAACGAAATGAATGTTTGGAACGAAATGAATGTTTCGAACGAGATGAATGTTTGGGACGTGATGAATGTTTGGGACGAGATGAATGTTTGGGACAAGATGAATGTTTGGGACGATATGAATGTTTGGAACGAGATGGATGTTTGGAACGAGATGGATGTTTGGAACGAAATGAATGTTTGGAACGAGATGAATGTTTGGGACGTGATAAATGTTTGGGACGTGATGAATGTTTCGAACGAGGTGAATGTTTGGGACGTGATGAATGTTTGGGACAAGATGAATGTTTGGGACAAGATGAATGTTTGGGACGAGATGAATGTTTGGAACGAGATGAATGTTTGGAACGAGATGGTTGTTTGGAACTAAATTAATGTTTGGGACGAGATGAATGTTTGGAACGAGATGAATGTTTGGGACGAGATGAATGTTTGGGACAAGATGAATGTTTGGAACGAAATGGATGTTTGGAACGAGACTAATATTTGGAACGAGATAAATGTTTGGAACGAGAAGAATGTTTGGAACGAGATGAATGTTTTGAACGAAATGAATGTTTGGAACGATATTAATGTTTGGAACGATATTAATGTTTAGAACAAGATGGATGTTTGGAACGAAACGGATGTTTGGAACGAGACTAATATTTGGAACGATATGAATGTTTCGAACGAGATGAATGTTTGGGACGTGATGAATGTTTGGGACGAGATGAATGTTTGGGACAAGATGAATGTTTGGGACGAGATGAATGTTTGGAACGAGATGAATGTTTGGGACAAGATGAATGTTTGGGACGAGATGAATGTTTGGAACGAGAAGAATGTTTGGAACGAGATGAATGTTTGGGACAAGATGAATGTTTGGGACAAGATGAATGTTTGGGACGAGATGAATGTTTGGGACAAGATGAATGTTTGGGACGAGATGAATGTTTGGAACGAGAAGAATGTTTGGAACGAGATGAATGCTTGTAACGAAATGAATGTTTGGAACGAGATGGATGTTTGGAACGAGATGGATGTTTGGTACGAAATGGATGTTTGGAACGAGACTAATATTTGAAACGAAATGAATATTTGGAACGAGATGAATATTTGGGACGAGATGAATGCTTGGGACAAAATGAATGTTTGGGACGAAACGGATGTTTGGAACGAGATGAATGTTTGGAACGAGAATAATGTTTGGAACGAGACTAATATTTGGAACGATATGAATGTTTCGAACGGGATGAATGTTTGGAACGAGAAGAATGTTTGGGACGAGATGAATATTTGATACAAGATGAATGTTTGGGACGAAATGGATGTTTGGAACGAGATGAATGTTTGGAACGGCAGGGATGTTTGGAATGAGATGAATGTTTGGAACGAGATGAATGTTTGGAACAGAATGAATTTTTGGAACGAAGTTAATGTTTGGAACGAGATGAATGTTTGCAACGGAATGAATGTTTGGAACGAGATGGATGTTTGGATCCAGATGAATGTTTGGAACCAGATGAATGTTTGGAACGAAATGAATGTTTGGAACGAGATAAATGTTTGGAAATATATGGATGTTTGGGATGAAATGGATGTTTGGAACCAGATGACTGTTTGAAACGTGATGAATGTTTGGAACGAGAAGAATATTTGGAACGAGATGAATGTTTGGAGCGAAGTTAATGTCTGGAACGAGATGAATGTTTGGAACGAGGTGGATGTTTGGAGCGAAATGAATGTTTGGAACGAGACTAATATTTGGAACGAAATGAATTTTTGGAACGAGATGAATGATTGGGACGTGATGAATGTTTGGGACGAGATGAATATTTGGGACAAGTCCTCAAATAAATTGATACATTTTCGGTCAATTATAAGCTGCTCGATATTATGACCATCAGAATCATAACAAACACGCAAACCTATAAGTAAACATGATACATTTCAACAGCTAAGTTAGCTTAACATAAATGATTTGAGCACAATTTGAATTTCTAATACACTAGCCTAACATGTTTAATTTTTTGAGAGTCGAGTATTGATATCCTTATATAACATTTCATATTAAATGATGTGCATATAGGTAAACACAGATTAGATGTAAAATGAATACTGCAAGGTCATAATAGAACTTCACTAATCAATACTGATGTAAATTTTTATAGCAGTACTCGTAGTGGATTCAGGATCAAATCAACATGAATCGACGTGACATCTAGTCACTTTATTTTAATTCAATTTTAATTTTTTTACCCCTTATATTGGGTAAAATGAAAACACCTGAAATTGAGCATTGAAATGGAATATATACTGTATTCTACTTTTTTTTTCAATATATATTACAGTAATGAAATATAGAGTATTGTATGTGTGGTGTAAGTTTAGGAAATATTTATATATTCGCAAATAATGCAGCCAAATTCCTAAATACCATATTTGAAGTACTACATACATGAGTAACATAAAATGTTATAATGCTTGTAAAAAGAAATATATTTTATCGAGTTTTCTATTTAAAATTTGTGATCATACCATCTTAGTGTGAATTATTCTAGAGGTAATAGATCAGTAATAGTAGATAATAAATATGCCATTAGAAATAAGCCATTGGGTACTATGTATTAATAATTCTTCTATTAATAAGGAGTTTTTGTTTAAGTGTAATTAAAATAAACAAATTAAAATTTGTTTATTTTAAGTTTAGTTAAAAAAATAATGATGCCCCTACATATTTATTTATTTTATAATTAGGTACATTTTTGAAATTGATATATTATTATTAAGTAGACACTAACTAAGGGCATTTACCTACAATTTGTATAATGGATCTTTGCGCGTGTATCAATTTAGTGACGGCGCACGGATCATATGCTACACCACTCGCAATTGTTACTAATATGCCACAATTACCAGCACTTATGTCTAGCTACATGTTTCAATCAACTACGTACGGCATAGACAGTTAATAAATTGTCGAAAAAAATGCAATTATGTAATCACGTATTAGCTTTATTATATAACTTGATTCATTGGCGTCTCAATATTTCTGTAAAATTTATTTAACTTTTGTTTCATTTATTTTGTTTTTTGTTGAATTTATTTCATTTATTTTGATGGAAATATCACTTCCATTGAATGTTCTTATGGAAAACTTTTTTCGTTACTCTGTCATAGGTTGATTGATTTGTATTGCACTGTTATCCTAAAATGTGTTCTCAGCACGACTTCTTCTTCTTTGGGTGCTTATCCGTTCCGGATGTTAGCGATCATATTATCTATTTGGATTTTGTTGACTGCTGCACGAAACAGTCCTGTGGTTGTTGTTGAGAACCATGTTCTTAAATTTTTGAGCCATGAGCCTCTCTTCCCTGGAATTTTACCTTGTAAAATGTTTTGTAACAACCCGTATCTTGAGCTATTTCTCATAATATGGCCTAAATATTGTAGTTTTCTTTCCTCTACTGTTATCATTAGTTCGGGTTGTTTGTTCATTCTACGGAGGACTTCTTCATTTGTGATATGGTCCACCCATGAAATTTTCAGTACACGTCGATATAGCCACATCTCGAAGGCCTGAATTTTCCTGCTAGAAGCCTCAGTCAGAGTCCACGACTCGACCCCATACAGGAGTACGGTGAAAACATAACATCTCATCAAACGAACTTTAGTATTCAAGTTCATATCTCTGCTTTTGAACAATTTTTGCATTTTTATAAATGCAGCTTTGGCTTTCTCTATTCTACATTTTCTTTCAGCAGAATGATCCTAAATGTTCGTTGATGGAGCTTCCGAGGTAGACATATGATTGGACTCTTTCAAGTGGTCTCTGGTTCACTGTTAGCTGTCCCAGTGGTGTAGGCGTTTTACTGATTATCATATACTTTGTTTTTTATGTATTCAGTTCTAGTCCATATCTTTGGCTGACTTCCACGATGTTATTTAGCAATTTCGGTAAACCCTCCAAGCTACTCATGAGTTTCAAACATTCTTCTCGCTCCAAACATTCATCTCGTTCCAAACATTCATCTGGTTCCAAACATCCATTTCGTCCCAAACATCCATTTCGTCCCAAACATTCAACTTGTCCCAAATATTCATCTCGTCCCAAACATTCATCACGTCCCAATCATTCATCTCGTTCCAAAAATTCATTTCGTTCCAAATATTAGTCTCGTTCCAAACATTCATTTCGCTCCAAACATTCACCTCTTTCCAAACATTCATCTCGTTCCAAACATTCATCTGGTTCCAAACATTCATCTGGTTCCAAACATTCATCTTGATCCAAACATCCATCTCGTTCCAAACATTCATCTCGTTCCAAACATCCATTTCGTCCCAAAAATTAATCTTGTCCCAAACACTCATCTCGTCCAAAACTTTCATCACGTCCAAAACATTCATCTCGTTCCAAATATTCATCTCGTTCCAAATATTATTCAAACATTCATCACGTCCCAAACATTCATCTCGTTCGAAACATTCATCACGTCCCAAACATTCATCACGTCCCAAACACTCATTTCGTTCCAAACATATCTTGTTCCAAACATTCATCTCGTTCCAAACATTCATTTCGTCCCAAACATTCATCTTGTCCCAAACATTCATCTGGTCCCAAACATTCATCACGTCCCAAACATTCATCTCGTTCGAAACATTCATTTCGTTCCAAACATTCATTCTGTTCCAAACATTCATCTCGTTCCAAACATTCATCTCATTCCAAACATCCATTTTGTCCCAAACATCCATGTCGTTTCAAACATTAATCTCGTTCCAAACAACCATTTCGAATTTCAAACGAGATGAATGTTCCGAACGAGATGAATGTTTGGGACGTGATGAATGTTTGGGACGAGATGGATGTTTGGGACAAGATGAGTGTTTGGGACGAAAGGGATGTTTGGAACGAGACGAATGTTTGGAACGAGATGAATGTTTGGAACGAGATGAATGTTTGGAACGAGATGAATGTTTGGGACGAGATGAATGTTTGGAACGAGATGAATGTTTGGGACGAGATGAATGTTTGGGACAAGATGAATGTTTGGAACGAAATGGATGTTTGGAACGAGACTAATATTTGGAACGAAATGAATATTTGGAACGAGATGAATGTTTGGGACGTGATGAATGTTTGGGACGAGATGAATGTTTGGGACAAAATGAATGTTTGGGACGATACGGATATTTGGAACGAGATAAATGTTTGGAACGAGATAAATGTTTGGAACGAGAAGAATGTTTGGAACGAGATGAATGTTTTGAACGAAATGAATGTTTGGAACGATATTAATGTTTGGAACGATATTAATGTTTAGAACAAGATGGATGTTTGGAACGAAACGGATGTTTGGAACGAGACTAATATTTGGAACGATATGAATGTTTCGAACGAGATGAATGTTTGGGACGTGATGAATGTTTGGGACGAGATGAATGTTTGGGACAAGATGAATGTTTGGGACGAGATGAATGTTTGGAACGAGATGAATGTTTGGGACAAGATGAATGTTTGGGACGAGATGAATGTTTGGAACGAGAAGAATGTTTGGAACGAGATGAATGTTTGGGACAAGATGAATGTTTGGGACAAGATGAATGTTTGGGACGAGATGAATGTTTGGGACAAGATGAATGTTTGGGACGAGATGAATGTTTGGAACGAGAAGAATGTTTGGAACGAGATGAATGCTTGTAACGAAATGAATGTTTGGAACGAGATGGATGTTTGGAACGAGATGGATGTTTGGTACGAAATGGATGTTTGGAACGAGACTAATATTTGAAACGAAATGAATATTTGGAACGAGATGAATATTTGGGACGAGATGAATGTTTGGGACAAAATGAATGTTTGGGACGAAACGGATGTTTGGAACGAGATGAATGTTTGGAACGAGAATAATGTTTGGAACGAGACTAATATTTGGAACGATATGAATGTTTCGAACGGGATGAATGTTTGGAACGAGAAGAATGTTTGGGACGAGATGAATATTTGATACAAGATGAATGTTTGGGACGAAATGGATGTTTGGAACGAGATGAATGTTTGGAACGGCAGGGATGTTTGGAATGAGATGAATGTTTGGAACGAGATGAATGTTTGGAACAGAATGAATGTTTGGAACGAGATGAATTTTTGGAACGAAGTTAATGTTTGGAACGAGATGAATGTTTGCAACGGAATGAATGTTTGGAACGAGATGGATGTTTGGATCCAGATGAATGTTTGGAACCAGATGAATGTTTGGAACGAAATGAATGTTTGGAACGAGATAAATGTTTGGAAATATATGGATGTTTGGGATGAAATGGATGTTTGGAACCAGATGACTGTTTGAAACGTGATGAATGTTTGGAACGAGAAGAATATTTGGAACGAGATGAATGTTTGGAGCGAAGTTAATGTTTGGAACGATGTGGATGTTTGGAACGAAATGAATGTTTGGAACGAGATAAATGTTTGGAAATATATGGATGTTTGTGACGAAATGGATGTTTGGAACGAGATAAATGTTTGGAAAGATATGGATGTTTGGGACGAAATGGATGTTTGGAACCAGATGAATGTTTGAAACGTGATGAATGTTTGGAGCGAGAAGAATATTTGGAACGAGATGAATGTTTGGAGCGAAGTTAATGTTTGGAACGAGATGAATGTTTGGAACGAGGTGGATGTTTGGAGCGAAATGAATGTTTGGAACGAGACTAATATTTGGAACGAAATGAATTTTTGGAACGAGATGAATGTTTGGGACGTGATGAATGTTTGGGACGAGATGAATGTTTGGGACGAAATGGATGTTTGGAACCAGATGAATGTTTGAAACGTGATGAATGTTTGGAGCGAGAAGAATATTTGGAACGAGATAAATGTTTGGAGCGAAGTTAATGTTTGGAACGAGATGAATGTTTGGAACGAGGTGGATGTTTGGAGCGAACTGAATGTTTGGAACGAGACTAATATTTGGAATGAAATGAATTTTTGGAACGAGATGAATGTTTGGGACGTGATGAATGTTTGGGACGTGATGAATGTTTCGAACGAGATGAATGTTTGGGACGTGATGAATGTTTGGGACGAGATGAATGTTTGGGACAAGATGAACTTTTGGGACGAAATGAATGTTTGGAACGAAATGCATGTTTGGAACGAGATGAATGTTTGGGACGTGATGAATGTTCGGGACGAAATGAATGTTTGGGACAAGATGAGTGTTTGGGACAAGATGAGTGTTTGGGACGAAAGGGATGTTTGGAACGAGACGAATGTTTGGAACGAGATGAATGTTTGGAACGAGATGAATGTTTAGGACGAGATGAATGTTTGGAACGAGAAGAATATTTGGAACGAGATGAATGTTTGAAGCGAGGTTAATGTTTGGAACGAGATGAATGTTTGGAACGAGGTGGATGTTTGGAACGAAATGAATGTTTGGAACGAGATAAATGTTTGGAAATATATGGATGTTTGTGACGAAATGGATGTTTGGAACCAGATGAATGTTTGAAACGTGATGAATGGTTGGGACGAGATGAATGTTTGGGACGAGATGAATATTTGGGACGAGATGAATGTTTGGAACGAGATAGATGTTTGAATAATATTTGGAACGAGATGAATATTTGGAACGAGACGAATGTTTGGGACGTGATGAATGTTTGGGACGTGATGAATGTTTGGGACGTGATGAATGTTTCGAACGAGATGAATGTTTGGGACGTGATGAATGTTTGGGACGAGATGAATGTTTGGGACAAGATGAATGTTTGGGACGAGATGAATGTTTGGAACGAGATGGTTGTTTGGAACTAAATTAATGTTTGGGACGAGATGAATGTTTGGAACGAGATGAATGTTTGGGACAAGATGAATATTTGGGACGAGATGAATGTTTGGAACGATGAACAAAAGTTTATCTTGTCCCAAACATTCATCTCGTCCCAAACATTCATCACGTCCCAAACATTCATCTCGTTCGAAACATTAACTTCGCTCCAAACATTCATCTCGTTCCAAATATTCTTCTCGTTCCAAACATTCATCACGTTTCAAACATTCATCTGGTTCCAAACATCCATTTCGTCCCAAACATCCATATCTTTCCAAACATTTATCTCGTTCCAAACATTCATTTCGCTCCAAATATTCACCTCTTTCCAAACATTCATCTCGTTCCAAACATTAACTTCGCTCCAAACATTCATCTCGTTCCAAATATTCTTCTCGTTCCAAACATTCATCACGTATCAAACATTCATCTGGTTCCAAACATCCATTTCGTCCCAAACATCCATATCTTTCCAAACATTTATCTCGTTCCAAACATTCATTTCGTTCCAAACATTCATCTGGTTCCAAACATTCATCTGGATCCAAACATCCATCTCGTTCCAAACATTCATTCTGTTCCAAACATTCATCTCGTTCCAAACATTCATCTCATTCCAAACATCCCTGCCGTTCCAAACATTCATCTCGTTCCAAACATCCATTTCGTCCCAAACATTCATCTTGTATCAAACATTCATCTCGTCCCAAACATTCATCACGTCCCAAACATTCATCTCGTTCGAAACAATTATTTCGTTCCAAATATTAGTCTCGTTCCAAACATCCGTTTCGTTCCAGACATCCATCTTGTTCTAAACATTAATCTCGTTCCAAACATTCATTTCTTTCAAAACATTCATCTCGTTCCAAACTTTCATCTCGCTCCAAACATTCATCACGTCCCAAACATTCATCTCGTTAAAAATATTCATTTTTTCCCAAATATTAGTCTCGTTCCAAACATCCATCTAGTTCCAAACATTCATCTCGTTCCAAACATTCATCTCGTTCCAAACATCCATTTCGTCCCAAACATTCATCTCGTCCCAAACATTCATTACGTCCCAAACATTCATCTCGTTCCAAATATTCAATTTTTCCCAAATATTAGTCTCGTTCCAAACATCCATTTCGTTCCAAACATCCATCTCGTTCCATACATTCATCTCTTTCCAAACATAAATTTCGTCCCAAACATTCATCGTGTCCTAATCATTCATCACGTCCCAAACATTCATCTCGTTCCAAACATTCATTTCGTTCCAAGCATCTATCTCGCTCCAAATATTAATTTCGCTTCAAACATTCATCTCGTTCCAAACATGCATCTGGTTCCAAAGATTCATCTAGATCCAAACATCCATCTCGCTAAAAACATTATTTCTGTTTCAAACATTCATCTCATTCCAAACAACCATGTCGTTCCAAACATTCATCTCGTTCCAAACATCCATTTTGTCCCAAACGTCCATATCGCTCCAAACATTCATCTCGTTCCAAACATCCATTTCGACACAAATATTCATCTTGTCCCAAACATTCATTTCGTTCGGAACATCCATTTCGTTCCAAATATTAGTCGCGTTCCAAACATCCATTTCGTTCCAAACATCCATCTCGTTCCAAACATTCATTTCGTTCCAAACATTCATCTCGTTCCAAACATTCTTCTCGTTCCAAACATTCATTTCGTTCCAAACATTCATTCTGTTCCAAACATTCATTTCGTTCGGAACATTCATTTCGTTCCAAATATTAGTCTCGTTCCAAACATCCATTTCGTTCCAAACATCCATCTCGTTCCAAACATTCATTTCGTTCCAAACATTAATCTCGTTCCAAACATTCTTCTCGTTCCAAACATTCATCTTGTACCAAATATTCATCTTGTCCCAAACATTCATCTCGTCCCAACCATTCATCACGTCCCAAACATTCATCTCGTTTGAAATTCGAAATGGTTGTTTGGAACGAGATGAATGTTTGGAACGACATGGATGTTTGGGACAAAATGGATGTTTGGAATGAGATGAATGTTTGGAACGAGATGAATGTTTGGAACAGAATTAATGTTTGGAACGAAATGAATGTTTGGAACGAAATGAATGTTTCGAACGAGATGAATGTTTGGGACGTGATGAATGTTTGGGACGAGATGAATGTTTGGGACAAGATGAATGTTTGGGACGATATGAATGTTTGGAACGAGATGGATGTTTGGAACGAGATGGATGTTTGGAACGAAATGAATGTTTGGAACGAGATGAATGTTTGGGACGTGATAAATGTTTGGGACGTGATGAATGTTTCGAACGAGGTGAATGTTTGGGACGTGATGAATGTTTGGGACAAGATGAATGTTTGGGACAAGATGAATGTTTGGGACGAGATGAATGTTTGGAACGAGATGAATGTTTGGAACGAGATGGTTGTTTGGAACTAAATTAATGTTTGGGACGAGATGAATGTTTGGAACGAGATGAATGTTTGGGACGAGATGAATGTTTGGGACAAGATGAATGTTTGGAACGAAATGGATGTTTGGAACGAGACTAATATTTGGAACGAAATGAATATTTGGAACGAGATGAATGTTTGGGACGTGATGAATGTTTGGGACGAGATGAATGTTTGGGACAAAATGAATGTTTGGGACGATACGGATATTTGGAACGAGATAAATGTTTGGAACGAGATAAATGTTTGGAACGAGAAGAATGTTTGGAACGAGATGAATGTTTTGAACGAAATGAATGTTTGGAACGATATTAATGTTTGGAACGATATTAATGTTTAGAACAAGATGGATGTTTGGAACGAAACGGATGTTTGGAACGAGACTAATATTTGGAACGATATGAATGTTTCGAACGAGATGAATGTTTGGGACGTGATGAATGTTTGGGACGAGATGAATGTTTGGGACAAGATGAATGTTTGGGACGAGATGAATGTTTGGAACGAGATGAATGTTTGGGACAAGATGAATGTTTGGGACGAGATGAATGTTTGGAACGAGAAGAATGTTTGGAACGAGATGAATGTTTGGGACAAGATGAATGTTTGGGACAAGATGAATGTTTGGGACGAGATGAATGTTTGGGACAAGATGAATGTTTGGGACGAGATGAATGTTTGGAACGAGAAGAATGTTTGGAACGAGATGAATGCTTGTAACGAAATGAATGTTTGGAACGAGATGGATGTTTGGAACGAGATGGATGTTTGGTACGAAATGGATGTTTGGAACGAGACTAATATTTGAAACGAAATGAATATTTGGAACGAGATGAATATTTGGGACGAGATGAATGCTTGGGACAAAATGAATGTTTGGGACGAAACGGATGTTTGGAACGAGATGAATGTTTGGAACGAGAATAATGTTTGGAACGAGACTAATATTTGGAACGATATGAATGTTTCGAACGGGATGAATGTTTGGAACGAGAAGAATGTTTGGGACGAGATGAATATTTGATACAAGATGAATGTTTGGGACGAAATGGATGTTTGGAACGAGATGAATGTTTGGAACGGCAGGGATGTTTGGAATGAGATGAATGTTTGGAACGAGATGAATGTTTGGAACAGAATGAATTTTTGGAACGAAGTTAATGTTTGGAACGAGATGAATGTTTGCAACGGAATGAATGTTTGGAACGAGATGGATGTTTGGATCCAGATGAATGTTTGGAACCAGATGAATGTTTGGAACGAAATGAATGTTTGGAACGAGATAAATGTTTGGAAATATATGGATGTTTGGGATGAAATGGATGTTTGGAACCAGATGACTGTTTGAAACGTGATGAATGTTTGGAACGAGAAGAATATTTGGAACGAGATGAATGTTTGGAGCGAAGTTAATGTTTGGAACGATGTGGATGTTTGGAACGAAATGAATGTTTGGAACGAGATAAATGTTTGGAAATATATGGATGTTTGTGACGAAATGGATGTTTGGAACGAGATAAATGTTTGGAAAGATATGGATGTTTGGGACGAAATGGATGTTTGGAACCAGATGAATGTTTGAAACGTGATGAATGTTTGGAGCGAGAAGAATATTTGGAACGAGATGAATGTTTGGAGCGAAGTTAATGTTTGGAACGAGATGAATGTTTGGAACGAGGTGGATGTTTGGAGCGAAATGAATGTTTGGAACGAGACTAATATTTGGAACGAAATGAATTTTTGGAACGAGATGAATGTTTGGGACGTGATGAATGTTTGGGACGAGATGAATATTTGGGACGAAATGGATGTTTGGAACCAGATGAATGTTTGAAACGTGATGAGTGTTTGGAGCGAGAAGAATATTTGGAACGAGATGAATGTTTGGAGCGAAGTTAATGTTTGGAACGAGATGAATGTTTGGAACGAGGTGGATGTTTGGAGCGAACTGAATGTTTGGAACGAGACTAATATTTGGAATGAAATGAATTTTTGGAACGAGATGAATGTTTGGGACGTGATGAATGTTTGGGACGTGATGAATGTTTCGAACGAGATGAATGTTTGGGACGTGATGAATGTTTGGGACGAGATGAATGTTTGGGACAAGATGAACTTTTGGGACGAAATGAATGTTTGGAACGAAATGCATGTTTGGAACGAGATGAATGTTTGGGACGTGATGAATGTTCGGGACGAAATGAATGTTTGGGACAAGATGAGTGTTTGGGACAAGATGAGTGTTTGGGACGAAAGGGATGTTTGGAACGAGACGAATGTTCGGAACGAGATGAATGTTTGGAACGAGATGAATGTTTAGGACGAGATGAATGTTTGGAACGAGAAGAATATTTGGAACGAGATGAATGTTTGAAGCGAAGTTAATGTTTGGAACGAGATGAATGTTTGGAACGAGGTGGATGTTTGGAACGAAATGAATGTTTGGAACGAGATAAATGTTTGGAAATATATGGATGTTTGTGACGAAATGGATGTTTGGAACCAGATGAATGTTTGAAACGTGATGAATGGTTGGGACGAGATGAATGTTTGGGACTAGATGAATATTTGGGACGAGATGAATGTTTGGAACGAGATAGATGTTTGAATAATATTTGGAACGAGATGAATATTTGGAACGAGACGAATGTTTGGGACGTGATGAATGTTTGGGACGTGATGAATGTTTCGAACGAGATGAATGTTTGGGACGTGATGAATGTTTGGGACGAGATGAATGTTTGGGACAAGATGAATGTTTGGGACGAGATGAATGTTTGGAACGAGATGGTTGTTTGGAACTAAATTAATGTTTGGGACGAGATGAATGTTTGGAACGAGATGAATGTTTGGGACAAGATGAATATTTGGGACGAGATGAATGTTTGGAACGATGAACAAAAGTTTATCTTGTCCCAAACATTCATCTCGTCCCAAACATTCATCACGTCCCAAACATTCATCTCGTTCGAAACATTCATCACGTCCCAAACATTCATCACGTCCCAAACATTCATCTCGTTCCAAAAATTCATTTCGTTCCAAATATTAGTCTCGTTCCAAACATTCATTTCGCTCCAAACATCCACCTCGTCCCAAACATTCATCCCGTTCGAAACATTCATATCGTTCCAAATATTAGTCTCGTTCCAAACATCCGTTTCGTTCCAAACATCCATCTTGTTCTAAACATTAATATCGTTCCAAACATTCATTTCGTTCAAAACATTTATCTCGTTACAAACATTCTTCTCGTTCCAAACATTCATCTTGTTCCAAACATCCGTTTAGTCCCAAAAGTTCATCTTATCCCAAACATTCATCTCGTCCCAAACATTCATCACGTCCGAAACATTCATCTCGTTCCAAATATTCATTTCGTTCCAAATATTAGTCTCGTTCCAAACATTCATCACGTTTCAAACATTCATCTGGTTCCAAACATCCATTTCGTCCCAAACATCCATATCGTTCCAAACATTCATTTCGCTTCAAACAAAATTCATCTCGTTCCAAACATTCATCTGGTTCCAAACATTCATCTGGATCCAAACATCCATCTGGTTCCAAACATTCATTCCGTTCCAAACATTCATCTCGTTTCAAACATTCATCTCATTCCAAATATACCTGTCGTTCCAAACATTCATCTCGTTCCAAACATTCATCACGTCCCAAACATTCATCCCGTTCGAAACATTCATATCGTTCCAAATATTAGTCTCGTTCCAAACATCCATCTTGTTCTAAACATTAATATCGTTCCAAACATTCATTTCGTTCAAAACATTCATCTCGTTCCAAACATTCTTCTCGTTCCAAACATTCATCTCGTTCCAAACATCCGTTTCGTCCCAAACACTCATTTTGTCCCAAACATTCATCTCGTCCCAAACATTCATCACGTCCCAAACATTCATCTCGTTCCAAATATTCATTTCGTTCCAAATATTAGTCTCGTTCCAAACATTCATCACGTTTCAAACATTCATCTGGTTCCAAACATCCATTTCGTCCCAAACATCCATATCGTTCCAAACATTCATTTCGTTTCAAACATTCATCTCGTTCCAAACATTCATCTGGTTCCAAACATTCATTCCGTTCCAAACATTCATCTCGTTCCAAACATTCATCTCGTTCCAAACATTCATCTCGTTCCAAACATCCCTGTCGTTCCAAACATTCATCTCGTTCCAAACATCCATTTCGTCCCAAACATTCATCTTGTCCCAAACATTCATCTCGTCCCAAACATTCATCACGTCCCAAACATTCATCCCGTTCGAAACATTCATATCGTTCCAAGTATTAGTCTCGTTCCAAACATCCGTTTCGTTCCAAACATCCATCTTGTTCTAAACATTAATATCGTTCCAAACATTCATTTCGTTCGAAACATTCATCTCGTTTCAAACATTCTTCTCGTTCCAAACATTCATCTCGTTCCAAACATCCGTTTCGTCCCAAACACTCATTTTGTCCCAAACATTCATTTCGTCCCAAACATTCATCTTGTCCCAAACATTCATCTCGTCCCAAACATTCATCACGTCCCAAACATTCATCTCGTTCGAAACATTCATTTCGTTCCAAACATTCATTCTGTTCCAAACATTCATCTCGTTCCAAACATTCATCTCATTCCAAACATCCATTTTGTCCCAAACGTCCATATCGCTCCAAACATTCATCTCGTTCCAAACATCCATTTCGACACAAATATTCATCTTGTCCCAAACATTCATTTCGTTCGGAACATCCATTTCGTTCCAAATATTAGTCGCGTTCCAAACATCCATTCCGTTCCAAACATCCATCTCGTTCCAAACATTCATTTCGTTCCAAACATTCATCTCGTTCCAAACATTCTTCTCGTTCCAAACATTCATTTCGTTCCAAACATTCATTCTGTTCCAAACATTCATTTCGTTCGGAACATTCATTTCGTTCCAAATATTAGTCTCGTTCCAAACATCCATTTCGTTCCAAACATCCATCTCGTTCCAAACATTCATTTCGTTCCAAACATTAATCTCGTTCCAAACATTCTTCTCGTTCCAAACATTCATCTTGTACCAAATATTCATCTTGTCCCAAACATTCATCTCGTCCCAACTATTCATCACGTCCCAAACATTCATCTCGTTTGAAATTCGAAATGGTTGTTTGGAACGAGATGAATGTTTGGAACGACATGGATGTTTGGGACAAAATGGATGTTTGGAATGAGATGAATGTTTGGAACGAGATGAATGTTTGGAACAGAATGAATGTTTGGAACGAAATGAATGTTTCGAACGAGATGAATGTTTGGGACGTGATGAATGTTTGGGACGAGATGAATGTTTGGGACAAGATGAATGTTTGGGACGATATGGATGTTTGGAACGAGATGAATGTTTGGAACGAGATGGATGTTTGGAACGAGATGAATGTTTGGGACGTGATGAATGTTTGGGACGTGATGAATGTTTCGAACGAGGTGAATGTTTGGGACGTGATGAATGTTTGGGACAAGATGAATGTTTGGGACAAGATGAATGTTTGGGACGAGATGAATGTTTGGAACGAGATGAATGTTTGGAACGAGATGGTTGTTTGGAACTAAATTAATGTTTGGGACGAGATGAATGTTTGGAACGAGATGAATGTTTGGGACGAGATGAATGTTTGGGACAAGATGAATGTTTGGAACGAAATGGATGTTTGGAACGAGACTAATATTTGGAACGAGAAGAATATTTGGAACGAGATGAATGTTTGGAGCGAAGTTAATGTTTGGAACGAGGTGGATGTTTGGAACGAAATGAATGTTTGGAACGAGATAAATGTTTGGAAATATATGGATGTTTGTGACGAAATGGATGTTTGGAACGAGATAAATGTTTGGAAAGATATGGATGTTTGGGACGAAATGGATGTTTGGAACCAGATGAATGTTTGAAACGTGATGAATGTTTGGAGCGAGAAGAATATTTGGAACGAGATGAATGTTTGGAGCGAAGTTAATGTTTGGAACGAGATGAATGTTTGTAACGAGGTGGATGTTTGGAGCGAAATGAATGTTTGGAACGAGACTAATATTTGGAACGAAATGAATTTTTGGAACAAGATGAATGTTTGGGACGTGATGAATGTTTGGGACGAGATGAATATTTGGGACGAAATGGATGTTTGGAACCAGATGAATGTTTGAAACGTGATGAATGTTTGGAGCGAGAAGAATATTTGGAACGAGATGAATGTTTGGAGCGAAGTTAATGTTTGGAACGAGATGAATGTTTGGAACGAGGTGGATGTTTGGAGCGAACTGAATGTTTGGAACGAGACTAATATTTGGAATGAAATGAATTTTTGGAACGAGATGAATGTTTGGGACGTGATGAATGTTTGGGACGTGATGAATGTTTCGAACGAGATGAATGTTTGGGACGTGATGAATGTTTGGGACGAGATGAATGTTTGGGACAAGATGAACTTTTGGGACGAAATGAATGTTTGGAACGAAATGCATGTTTGGAACGAGATGAATGTTTGGAGCGAAGTTAATGTCTGGAACGAGATGAATGTTTGGAACGAGGTGGATGTTTGGAGCGAAATGAATGTTTGGAACGAGACTAATATTTGGAACGAAATGAATTTTTGGAACGAGATGAATGATTGGGACGTGATGAATGTTTGGGACGAGATGAATATTTGGGACAAGTCCTCAAATAAATTGATACATTTTCGGTCAATTATAAGCTGCTCGATATTATGACCATCAGAATCATAACAAACACGCAAACCTATAAGTAAACATGATACATTTCAACAGCTAATTTAGCTTAACATAAATGATTTGAGCACAATTTGAATTTCTAATACACTAGCCTAACATGTTTAATTTTTTGAGAGTCGAATATTGATATCCTTATATAACATTTCATATTAAATGATGTGCATATAGGTAAACACAGATTAGATGTAAAATGAATACTGCAAGGTCATAATAGAACTTCACTAATCAATACTGATGTAAATTTTTATAGCAGTACTCGTAGTGGATTCAGGATCAAATCAACATGAATCGACGTGACATCTAGTCACTTTATTTTAATTCAATTTTAATTTTTTTACCCCTCATATTGGGTAAAATGAAAACACCTGAAATTGAGCATTGAAATGGAAAATATACTGTATTCTACTTTTTTTTTCAATATATATTACAGTAATGAAATATAGAGTATTGTATGTGTGGTGTAAGTTTAGGAAATATTTATATATTCGCAAATAATGCAGCCAAATTCCTAAATACCATATTTGAAGTACTACATACATGAGTAACATAAAATGTTATAATGCTTGTAAAAAGAAATATATTTTATCGAGTTTTCTATTTAAAATTTGTGATCATACCATCTTAGTGTGAATTATTCTAGAGGTAATAGATCAGTAATAATAGATAATAAATATGCCATTAGAAATAAGCCATTGGGTACTATGTATTAATAATTCTTCTATTAATAAGGAGTTTTTGTTTAAGTGTAATTAAAATAAACAAATTAAAATTTGTTTATTTTAAGTTTAGTTAAAAAAATAATGATGCCCCTACATATTTATTTATTTTATAATTAGGTACATTTTTGAAATTGATATATTATTATTAAGTAGACACTAACTAAGGGCATTTACCTACAATTTGTATAATGGATCTTTGCGCGTGTATCAATTTAGTGACGGCGCACGGATCATATGCTACACCACTCGCAATTGTTACTAATATGCCACAATTACCAGCACTTATGTCTAGCTACATGTTTCAATCAACTACGTACGGCATAGACAGTTAATAAATTGTCGAAAAAAATGCAATTATGTAATCACGTATTAGCTTTATTATATAACTTGATTCATTGGCGTCTCAATATTTCTGTAAAATTTATTTAATTTTTGTTTCATTTATTTTGTTTTTTGTTGAATTTATTTCATTTATTTTGATGGAAATATCACTTCCATTGAATGTTCTTATGGAAAACTTTTTTCGTTACTCTGTCATAGGTTGATTGATTTGTATTGCACTGTTATCCTAAAATGTGTTCTCAGCACGACTTCTTCTTCTTTGGGTGCTTATCCGTTCCGGATGTTAGCGATCATATTGGCTATTTGGATTTTGTTGACTGCTGCACGAAACAGTCCTGTGGTTGTTGTTGAGAACCATGTTCTTAAATTTTTGAGCCATGAGCCTCTCTTCCCTGGAATTTTACCTTGTAAAATGTTTTGTAACAACCCGTATCTTGAGCTATTTCTCATAATATGGCCTAAATATTGTAGTTTTCTTTCCTCTACTGTTATCATTAGTTCGGGTTGTTTGTTCATTCTACGGAGGACTTCTTCATTTGTGATATGGTCCACCCATGAAATTTTCAGTACACGTCGATATAGCCACATCTCGAAGGCCTGAATTTTCCTGCTAGAAGCCTCAGTCAGAGTCCACGACTCGACCCCATACAGGAGTACGGTGAAAACATAACATCTCATCAAACGAACTTTAGTATTCAAGTTCAGATCTCTGCTTTTGAACAATTTTTGCATTTTTATAAATGCAGCTTTGGCTTTCTCTATTCTACATTTTCTTTCAGCAGAATGATCCTAAATGTTCGTTGATGGAGCTTCCGAGGTAGACATATGATTGGACTCTTTCAAGTGGTCTCTGGTTCACTGTTAGCTGTCCCAGTGGTGTAGGCGTTTTACTGATTATCATATACTTTGTTTTTTATGTATTCAGTTCTAGTCCATATCTTTGGCTGACTTCCACGATGTTATTTAGCAATTTCGGTAAACCCTCCAAGCTACTCATGAGTTTCAAACATTCTTCTCGCTCCAAACATTCATCTCGTTCCAAACATTCATCTGGTTCCAAACATCCATTTCGTCCCAAACATCCATTTCGTCCCAAACATTCAACTTGTCCCAAATATTCATCTCGTCCCAAACATTCATCACGTCCCAATCATTCATCTCGTTCCAAAAATTCATTTCGTTCCAAATATTAGTCTCGTTCCAAACATTCATTTCGCTCCAAACATTCACCTCTTTCCAAACATTCATCTCGTTCCAAACATTCATCTGGTTCCAAACATTCATCTGGTTCCAAACATTCATCTTGATCCAAACATCCATCTCGTTCCAAACATTCATCTCGTTCCAAACATCCATTTCGTCCCAAAAATTAATCTTGTCCCAAACACTCATCTCGTCCAAAACTTTCATCACGTCCAAAACATTCATCTCGTTCCAAATATTCATCTCCTTCCAAATATTATTCAAACATTCATCACGTCCCAAACATTCATCTCGTTCGAAACATTCATCACGTCCCAAACATTCATCACGTCCCAAACACTCATTTCGTTCCAAACATATCTTGTTCCAAACATTCATCTCGTTCCAAACATTCATTTCGTCCCAAACATTCATCTTGTCCCAAACATTCATCTGGTCCCAAACATTCATCACGTCCCAAACATTCATCTCGTTCGAAACATTCATTTCGTTCCAAACATTCATTCTGTTCCAAACATTCATCTCGTTCCAAACATTCATCTCATTCCAAACATCCATTTTGTCCCAAACATCCATGTCGTTTCAAACATTAATCTCGTTCCAAACAACCATTTCGAATTTCAAACGAGATGAATGTTCCGAACGAGATGAATGTTTGGGACGTGATGAATGTTTGGGACGAGATGGATGTTTGGGACAAGATGAGTGTTTGGGACGAAAGGGATGTTTGGAACGAGACGAATGTTTGGAACGAGATGAATGTTTGGAACGAGATGAATGTTTGGAACGAGATGAATGTTTGGGACGAGATGAATGTTTGGAACGAGATGAATGTTTGGGACGAGATGAATGTTTGGGACAAGATGAATGTTTGGAACGAAATGGATGTTTGGAACGAGACTAATATTTGGAACGAAATGAATATTTGGAACGAGATGAATGTTTGGGACGTGATGAATGTTTGGGACGAGATGAATGTTTGGGACAAAATGAATGTTTGGGACGATACGGATATTTGGAACGAGATAAATGTTTGGAACGAGATAAATGTTTGGAACGAGAAGAATGTTTGGAACGAGATGAATGTTTTGAACGAAATGAATGTTTGGAACGATATTAATGTTTGGAACGATATTAATGTTTAGAACAAGATGGATGTTTGGAACGAAACGGATGTTTGGAACGAGACTAATATTTGGAACGATATGAATGTTTCGAACGAGATGAATGTTTGGGACGTGATGAATGTTTGGGACGAGATGAATGTTTGGGACAAGATGAATGTTTGGGACGAGATGAATGTTTGGAACGAGATGAATGTTTGGGACAAGATGAATGTTTGGGACGAGATGAATGTTTGGAACGAGAAGAATGTTTGGAACGAGATGAATGTTTGGGACAAGATGAATGTTTGGGACAAGATGAATGTTTGGGACGAGATGAATGTTTGGGACAAGATGAATGTTTGGGACGAGATGAATGTTTGGAACGAGAAGAATGTTTGGAACGAGATGAATGCTTGTAACGAAATGAATGTTTGGAACGAGATGGATGTTTGGAACGAGATGGATGTTTGGTACGAAATGGATGTTTGGAACGAGACTAATATTTGAAACGAAATGAATATTTGGAACGAGATGAATATTTGGGACGAGATGAATGTTTGGGACAAAATGAATGTTTGGGACGAAACGGATGTTTGGAACGAGATGAATGTTTGGAACGAGAATAATGTTTGGAACGAGACTAATATTTGGAACGATATGAATGTTTCGAACGGGATGAATGTTTGGAACGAGAAGAATGTTTGGGACGAGATGAATATTTGATACAAGATGAATGTTTGGGACGAAATGGATGTTTGGAACGAGATGAATGTTTGGAACGGCAGGGATGTTTGGAATGAGATGAATGTTTGGAACGAGATGAATGTTTGGAACAGAATGAATGTTTGGAACGAGATGAATTTTTGGAACGAAGTTAATGTTTGGAACGAGATGAATGTTTGCAACGGAATGAATGTTTGGAACGAGATGGATGTTTGGATCCAGATGAATGTTTGGAACCAGATGAATGTTTGGAACGAAATGAATGTTTGGAACGAGATAAATGTTTGGAAATATATGGATGTTTGGGATGAAATGGATGTTTGGAACCAGATGACTGTTTGAAACGTGATGAATGTTTGGAACGAGAAGAATATTTGGAACGAGATGAATGTTTGGAGCGAAGTTAATGTTTGGAACGATGTGGATGTTTGGAACGAAATGAATGTTTGGAACGAGATAAATGTTTGGAAATATATGGATGTTTGTGACGAAATGGATGTTTGGAACGAGATAAATGTTTGGAAAGATATGGATGTTTGGGACGAAATGGATGTTTGGAACCAGATGAATGTTTGAAACGTGATGAATGTTTGGAGCGAGAAGAATATTTGGAACGAGATGAATGTTTGGAGCGAAGTTAATGTTTGGAACGAGATGAATGTTTGGAACGAGGTGGATGTTTGGAGCGAAATGAATGTTTGGAACGAGACTAATATTTGGAACGAAATGAATTTTTGGAACGAGATGAATGTTTGGGACGTGATGAATGTTTGGGACGAGATGAATGTTTGGGACGAAATGGATGTTTGGAACCAGATGAATGTTTGAAACGTGATGAATGTTTGGAGCGAGAAGAATATTTGGAACGAGATAAATGTTTGGAGCGAAGTTAATGTTTGGAACGAGATGAATGTTTGGAACGAGGTGGATGTTTGGAGCGAACTGAATGTTTGGAACGAGACTAATATTTGGAATGAAATGAATTTTTGGAACGAGATGAATGTTTGGGACGTGATGAATGTTTGGGACGTGATGAATGTTTCGAACGAGATGAATGTTTGGGACGTGATGAATGTTTGGGACGAGATGAATGTTTGGGACAAGATGAACTTTTGGGACGAAATGAATGTTTGGAACGAAATGCATGTTTGGAACGAGATGAATGTTTGGGACGTGATGAATGTTCGGGACGAAATGAATGTTTGGGACAAGATGAGTGTTTGGGACAAGATGAGTGTTTGGGACGAAAGGGATGTTTGGAACGAGACGAATGTTTGGAACGAGATGAATGTTTGGAACGAGATGAATGTTTAGGACGAGATGAATGTTTGGAACGAGAAGAATATTTGGAACGAGATGAATGTTTGAAGCGAGGTTAATGTTTGGAACGAGATGAATGTTTGGAACGAGGTGGATGTTTGGAACGAAATGAATGTTTGGAACGAGATAAATGTTTGGAAATATATGGATGTTTGTGACGAAATGGATGTTTGGAACCAGATGAATGTTTGAAACGTGATGAATGGTTGGGACGAGATGAATGTTTGGGACGAGATGAATATTTGGGACGAGATGAATGTTTGGAACGAGATAGATGTTTGAATAATATTTGGAACGAGATGAATATTTGGAACGAGACGAATGTTTGGGACGTGATGAATGTTTGGGACGTGATGAATGTTTGGGACGTGATGAATGTTTCGAACGAGATGAATGTTTGGGACGTGATGAATGTTTGGGACGAGATGAATGTTTGGGACAAGATGAATGTTTGGGACGAGATGAATGTTTGGAACGAGATGGTTGTTTGGAACTAAATTAATGTTTGGGACGAGATGAATGTTTGGAACGAGATGAATGTTTGGGACAAGATGAATATTTGGGACGAGATGAATGTTTGGAACGATGAACAAAAGTTTATCTTGTCCCAAACATTCATCTCGTCCCAAACATTCATCACGTCCCAAACATTCATCTCGTTCGAAACATTAACTTCGCTCCAAACATTCATCTCGTTCCAAATATTCTTCTCGTTCCAAACATTCATCACGTTTCAAACATTCATCTGGTTCCAAACATCCATTTCGTCCCAAACATCCATATCTTTCCAAACATTTATCTCGTTCCAAACATTCATTTCGCTCCAAACATTCACCTCTTTCCAAACATTCATCTCGTTCCAAACATTAACTTCGCTCCAAACATTCATCTCGTTCCAAATATTCTTCTCGTTCCAAACATTCATCACGTATCAAACATTCATCTGGTTCCAAACATCCATTTCGTCCCAAACATCCATATCTTTCCAAACATTTATCTCGTTCCAAACATTCATTTCGTTCCAAACATTCATCTGGTTCCAAACATTCATCTGGATCCAAACATCCATCTCGTTCCAAACATTCATTCTGTTCCAAACATTCATCTCGTTCCAAACATTCATCTCATTCCAAACATCCCTGCCGTTCCAAACATTCATCTCGTTCCAAACATCCATTTCGTCCCAAACATTCATCTTGTATCAAACATTCATCTCGTCCCAAACATTCATCACGTCCCAAACATTCATCTCGTTCGAAACAATTATTTCGTTCCAAATATTAGTCTCGTTCCAAACATCCGTTTCGTTCCAGACATCCATCTTGTTCTAAACATTAATCTCGTTCCAAACATTCATTTCTTTCAAAACATTCATCTCGTTCCAAACTTTCATCTCGCTCCAAACATTCATCACGTCCCAAACATTCATCTCGTTAAAAATATTCATTTTTTCCCAAATATTAGTCTCGTTCCAAACATCCATCTAGTTCCAAACATTCATCTCGTTCCAAACATTCATCTCGTTCCAAACATCCATTTCGTCCCAAACATTCATCTCGTCCCAAACATTCATTACGTCCCAAACATTCATCTCGTTCCAAATATTCAATTTTTCCCAAATATTAGTCTCGTTCCAAACATCCATTTCGTTCCAAACATCCATCTCGTTCCATACATTCATCTCTTTCCAAACATAAATTTCGTCCCAAACATTCATCGTGTCCTAATCATTCATCACGTCCCAAACATTCATCTCGTTCCAAACATTCATTTCGTTCCAAGCATCTATCTCGCTCCAAATATTAATTTCGCTTCAAACATTCATCTCGTTCCAAACATGCATCTGGTTCCAAAGATTCATCTAGATCCAAACATCCATCTCGCTAAAAACATTATTTCTGTTTCAAACATTCATCTCATTCCAAACAACCATGTCGTTCCAAACATTCATCTCGTTCCAAACATCCATTTTGTCCCAAACGTCCATATCGCTCCAAACATTCATCTCGTTCCAAACATCCATTTCGACACAAATATTCATCTTGTCCCAAACATTCATTTCGTTCGGAACATCCATTTCGTTCCAAATATTAGTCGCGTTCCAAACATCCATTTCGTTCCAAACATCCATCTCGTTCCAAACATTCATTTCGTTCCAAACATTCATCTCGTTCCAAACATTCTTCTCGTTCCAAACATTCATTTCGTTCCAAACATTCATTCTGTTCCAAACATTCATTTCGTTCGGAACATTCATTTCGTTCCAAATATTAGTCTCGTTCCAAACATCCATTTCGTTCCAAACATCCATCTCGTTCCAAACATTCATTTCGTTCCAAACATTAATCTCGTTCCAAACATTCTTCTCGTTCCAAACATTCATCTTGTACCAAATATTCATCTTGTCCCAAACATTCATCTCGTCCCAACCATTCATCACGTCCCAAACATTCATCTCGTTTGAAATTCGAAATGGTTGTTTGGAACGAGATGAATGTTTGGAACGACATGGATGTTTGGGACAAAATGGATGTTTGGAATGAGATGAATGTTTGGAACGAGATGAATGTTTGGAACAGAATTAATGTTTGGAACGAAATGAATGTTTGGAACGAAATGAATGTTTCGAACGAGATGAATGTTTGGGACGTGATGAATGTTTGGGACGAGATGAATGTTTGGGACAAGATGAATGTTTGGGACGATATGAATGTTTGGAACGAGATGGATGTTTGGAACGAGATGGATGTTTGGAACGAAATGAATGTTTGGAACGAGATGAATGTTTGGGACGTGATAAATGTTTGGGACGTGATGAATGTTTCGAACGAGGTGAATGTTTGGGACGTGATGAATGTTTGGGACAAGATGAATGTTTGGGACAAGATGAATGTTTGGGACGAGATGAATGTTTGGAACGAGATGAATGTTTGGAACGAGATGGTTGTTTGGAACTAAATTAATGTTTGGGACGAGATGAATGTTTGGAACGAGATGAATGTTTGGGACGAGATGAATGTTTGGGACAAGATGAATGTTTGGAACGAAATGGATGTTTGGAACGAGACTAATATTTGGAACGAAATGAATATTTGGAACGAGATGAATGTTTGGGACGTGATGAATGTTTGGGACGAGATGAATGTTTGGGACAAAATGAATGTTTGGGACGATACGGATATTTGGAACGAGATAAATGTTTGGAACGAGATAAATGTTTGGAACGAGAAGAATGTTTGGAACGAGATGAATGTTTTGAACGAAATGAATGTTTGGAACGATATTAATGTTTGGAACGATATTAATGTTTAGAACAAGATGGATGTTTGGAACGAAACGGATGTTTGGAACGAGACTAATATTTGGAACGATATGAATGTTTCGAACGAGATGAATGTTTGGGACGTGATGAATGTTTGGGACGAGATGAATGTTTGGGACAAGATGAATGTTTGGGACGAGATGAATGTTTGGAACGAGATGAATGTTTGGGACAAGATGAATGTTTGGGACGAGATGAATGTTTGGAACGAGAAGAATGTTTGGAACGAGATGAATGTTTGGGACAAGATGAATGTTTGGGACAAGATGAATGTTTGGGACGAGATGAATGTTTGGGACAAGATGAATGTTTGGGACGAGATGAATGTTTGGAACGAGAAGAATGTTTGGAACGAGATGAATGCTTGTAACGAAATGAATGTTTGGAACGAGATGGATGTTTGGAACGAGATGGATGTTTGGTACGAAATGGATGTTTGGAACGAGACTAATATTTGAAACGAAATGAATATTTGGAACGAGATGAATATTTGGGACGAGATGAATGCTTGGGACAAAATGAATGTTTGGGACGAAACGGATGTTTGGAACGAGATGAATGTTTGGAACGAGAATAATGTTTGGAACGAGACTAATATTTGGAACGATATGAATGTTTCGAACGGGATGAATGTTTGGAACGAGAAGAATGTTTGGGACGAGATGAATATTTGATACAAGATGAATGTTTGGGACGAAATGGATGTTTGGAACGAGATGAATGTTTGGAACGGCAGGGATGTTTGGAATGAGATGAATGTTTGGAACGAGATGAATGTTTGGAACAGAATGAATTTTTGGAACGAAGTTAATGTTTGGAACGAGATGAATGTTTGCAACGGAATGAATGTTTGGAACGAGATGGATGTTTGGATCCAGATGAATGTTTGGAACCAGATGAATGTTTGGAACGAAATGAATGTTTGGAACGAGATAAATGTTTGGAAATATATGGATGTTTGGGATGAAATGGATGTTTGGAACCAGATGACTGTTTGAAACGTGATGAATGTTTGGAACGAGAAGAATATTTGGAACGAGATGAATGTTTGGAGCGAAGTTAATGTTTGGAACGATGTGGATGTTTGGAACGAAATGAATGTTTGGAACGAGATAAATGTTTGGAAATATATGGATGTTTGTGACGAAATGGATGTTTGGAACGAGATAAATGTTTGGAAAGATATGGATGTTTGGAACGAAATGGATGTTTGGAACCAGATGAATGTTTGAAACGTGATGAATGTTTGGAGCGAGAAGAATATTTGGAACGAGATGAATGTTTGGAGCGAAGTTAATGTTTGGAACGAGATGAATGTTTGGAACGAGGTGGATGTTTGGAGCGAAATGAATGTTTGGAACGAGACTAATATTTGGAACGAAATGAATTTTTGGAACGAGATGAATGTTTGGGACGTGATGAATGTTTGGGACGAGATGAATATTTGGGACGAAATGGATGTTTGGAACCAGATGAATGTTTGAAACGTGATGAGTGTTTGGAGCGAGAAGAATATTTGGAACGAGATGAATGTTTGGAGCGAAGTTAATGTTTGGAACGAGATGAATGTTTGGAACGAGGTGGATGTTTGGAGCGAACTGAATGTTTGGAACGAGACTAATATTTGGAATGAAATGAATTTTTGGAACGAGATGAATGTTTGGGACGTGATGAATGTTTGGGACGTGATGAATGTTTCGAACGAGATGAATGTTTGGGACGTGATGAATGTTTGGGACGAGATGAATGTTTGGGACAAGATGAACTTTTGGGACGAAATGAATGTTTGGAACGAAATGCATGTTTGGAACGAGATGAATGTTTGGGACGTGATGAATGTTCGGGACGAAATGAATGTTTGGGACAAGATGAGTGTTTGGGACAAGATGAGTGTTTGGGACGAAAGGGATGTTTGGAACGAGACGAATGTTCGGAACGAGATGAATGTTTGGAACGAGATGAATGTTTAGGACGAGATGAATGTTTGGAACGAGAAGAATATTTGGAACGAGATGAATGTTTGAAGCGAAGTTAATGTTTGGAACGAGATGAATGTTTGGAACGAGGTGGATGTTTGGAACGAAATGAATGTTTGGAACGAGATAAATGTTTGGAAATATATGGATGTTTGTGACGAAATGGATGTTTGGAACCAGATGAATGTTTGAAACGTGATGAATGGTTGGGACGAGATGAATGTTTGGGACGAGATGAATATTTGGGACGAGATGAATGTTTGGAACGAGATAGATGTTTGAATAATATTTGGAACGAGATGAATATTTGGAACGAGACGAATGTTTGGGACGTGATGAATGTTTGGGACGTGATGAATGTTTCGAACGAGATGAATGTTTGGGACGTGATGAATGTTTGGGACGAGATGAATGTTTGGGACAAGATGAATGTTTGGGACGAGATGAATGTTTGGAACGAGATGGTTGTTTGGAACTAAATTAATGTTTGGGACGAGATGAATGTTTGGAACGAGATGAATGTTTGGGACAAGATGAATATTTGGGACGAGATGAATGTTTGGAACGATGAACAAAAGTTTATCTTGTCCCAAACATTCATCTCGTCCCAAACATTCATCACGTCCCAAACATTCATCTCGTTCGAAACATTCATCACGTCCCAAACATTCATCACGTCCCAAACATTCATCTCGTTCCAAAAATTCATTTCGTTCCAAATATTAGTCTCGTTCCAAACATTCATTTCGCTCCAAACATCCACCTCGTCCCAAACATTCATCCCGTTCGAAACATTCATATCGTTCCAAATATTAGTCTCGTTCCAAACATCCGTTTCGTTCCAAACATCCATCTTGTTCTAAACATTAATATCGTTCCAAACATTCATTTCGTTCAAAACATTTATCTCGTTACAAACATTCTTCTCGTTCCAAACATTCATCTTGTTCCAAACATCCGTTTAGTCCCAAAAGTTCATCTTATCCCAAACATTCATCTCGTCCCAAACATTCATCACGTCCGAAACATTCATCTCGTTCCAAATATTCATTTCGTTCCAAATATTAGTCTCGTTCCAAACATTCATCACGTTTCAAACATTCATCTGGTTCCAAACATCCATTTCGTCCCAAACATCCATATCGTTCCAAACATTCATTTCGCTTCAAACAAAATTCATCTCGTTCCAAACATTCATCTGGTTCCAAACATTCATCTGGATCCAAACATCCATCTGGTTCCAAACATTCATTCCGTTCCAAACATTCATCTCGTTTCAAACATTCATCTCATTCCAAATATACCTGTCGTTCCAAACATTCATCTCGTTCCAAACATTCATCACGTCCCAAACATTCATCCCGTTCGAAACATTCATATCGTTCCAAATATTAGTCTCGTTCCAAACATCCATCTTGTTCTAAACATTAATATCGTTCCAAACATTCATTTCGTTCAAAACATTCATCTCGTTCCAAACATTCTTCTCGTTCCAAACATTCATCTCGTTCCAAACATCCGTTTCGTCCCAAACACTCATTTTGTCCCAAACATTCATCTCGTCCCAAACATTCATCACGTCCCAAACATTCATCTCGTTCCAAATATTCATTTCGTTCCAAATATTAGTCTCGTTCCAAACATTCATCACGTTTCAAACATTCATCTGGTTCCAAACATCCATTTCGTCCCAAACATCCATATCGTTCCAAACATTCATTTCGTTTCAAACATTCATCTCGTTCCAAACATTCATCTGGTTCCAAACATTCATTCCGTTCCAAACATTCATCTCGTTCCAAACATTCATCTCGTTCCAAACATCCCTGTCGTTCCAAACATTCATCTCGTTCCAAACATCCATTTCGTCCCAAACATTCATCTTGTCCCAAACATTCATCTCGTCCCAAACATTCATCACGTCCCAAACATTCATCCCGTTCGAAACATTCATATCGTTCCAAGTATTAGTCTCGTTCCAAACATCCGTTTCGTTCCAAACATCCATCTTGTTCTAAACATTAATATCGTTCCAAACATTCATTTCGTTCGAAACATTCATCTCGTTTCAAACATTCTTCTCGTTCCAAACATTCATCTCGTTCCAAACATCCGTTTCGTCCCAAACACTCATTTTGTCCCAAACATTCATTTCGTCCCAAACATTCATCTTGTCCCAAACATTCATCTCGTCCCAAACATTCATCACGTCCCAAACATTCATCTCGTTCGAAACATTCATTTCGTTCCAAACATTCATTCTGTTCCAAACATTCATCTCGTTCCAAACATTCATCTCATTCCAAACATCCATTTTGTCCCAAACGTCCATATCGCTCCAAACATTCATCTCGTTCCAAACATCCATTTCGACACAAATATTCATCTTGTCCCAAACATTCATTTCGTTCGGAACATCCATTTCGTTCCAAATATTAGTCGCGTTCCAAACATCCATTCCGTTCCAAACATCCATCTCGTTCCAAACATTCATTTCGTTCCAAACATTCATCTCGTTCCAAACATTCTTCTCGTTCCAAACATTCATTTCGTTCCAAACATTCATTCTGTTCCAAACATTCATTTCGTTCGGAACATTCATTTCGTTCCAAATATTAGTCTCGTTCCAAACATCCATTTCGTTCCAAACATCCATCTCGTTCCAAACATTCATTTCGTTCCAAACATTAATCTCGTTCCAAACATTCTTCTCGTTCCAAACATTCATCTTGTACCAAATATTCATCTTGTCCCAAACATTCATCTCGTCCCAACTATTCATCACGTCCCAAACATTCATCTCGTTTGAAATTCGAAATGGTTGTTTGGAACGAGATGAATGTTTGGAACGACATGGATGTTTGGGACAAAATGGATGTTTGGAATGAGATGAATGTTTGGAACGAGATGAATGTTTGGAACAGAATGAATGTTTGGAACGAAATGAATGTTTCGAACGAGATGAATGTTTGGGACGTGATGAATGTTTGGGACGAGATGAATGTTTGGGACAAGATGAATGTTTGGGACGATATGGATGTTTGGAACGAGATGAATGTTTGGAACGAGATGGATGTTTGGAACGAGATGAATGTTTGGGACGTGATGAATGTTTGGGACGTGATGAATGTTTCGAACGAGGTGAATGTTTGGGACGTGATGAATGTTTGGGACAAGATGAATGTTTGGGACAAGATGAATGTTTGGGACGAGATGAATGTTTGGAACGAGATGAATGTTTGGAACGAGATGGTTGTTTGGAACTAAATTAATGTTTGGGACGAGATGAATGTTTGGAACGAGATGAATGTTTGGGACGAGATGAATGTTTGGGACAAGATGAATGTTTGGAACGAAATGGATGTTTGGAACGAGACTAATATTTGGAACGAGAAGAATATTTGGAACGAGATGAATGTTTGGAGCGAAGTTAATGTTTGGAACGAGGTGGATGTTTGGAACGAAATGAATGTTTGGAACGAGATAAATGTTTGGAAATATATGGATGTTTGTGACGAAATGGATGTTTGGAACGAGATAAATGTTTGGAAAGATATGGATGTTTGGGACGAAATGGATGTTTGGAACCAGATGAATGTTTGAAACGTGATGAATGTTTGGAGCGAGAAGAATATTTGGAACGAGATGAATGTTTGGAGCGAAGTTAATGTTTGGAACGAGATGAATGTTTGTAACGAGGTGGATGTTTGGAGCGAAATGAATGTTTGGAACGAGACTAATATTTGGAACGAAATGAATTTTTGGAACAAGATGAATGTTTGGGACGTGATGAATGTTTGGGACGAGATGAATATTTGGGACGAAATGGATGTTTGGAACCAGATGAATGTTTGAAACGTGATGAATGTTTGGAGCGAGAAGAATATTTGGAACGAGATGAATGTTTGGAGCGAAGTTAATGTTTGGAACGAGATGAATGTTTGGAACGAGGTGGATGTTTGGAGCGAACTGAATGTTTGGAACGAGACTAATATTTGGAATGAAATGAATTTTTGGAACGAGATGAATGTTTGGGACGTGATGAATGTTTGGGACGTGATGAATGTTTCGAACGAGATGAATGTTTGGGACGTGATGAATGTTTGGGACGAGATGAATGTTTGGGACAAGATGAACTTTTGGGACGAAATGAATGTTTGGAACGAAATGCATGTTTGGAACGAGATGAATGTTTGGAGCGAAGTTAATGTCTGGAACGAGATGAATGTTTGGAACGAGGTGGATGTTTGGAGCGAAATGAATGTTTGGAACGAGACTAATATTTGGAACGAAATGAATTTTTGGAACGAGATGAATGATTGGGACGTGATGAATGTTTGGGACGAGATGAATATTTGGGACAAGTCCTCAAATAAATTGATACATTTTCGGTCAATTATAAGCTGCTCGATATTATGACCATCAGAATCATAACAAACACGCAAACCTATAAGTAAACATGATACATTTCAACAGCTAATTTAGCTTAACATAAATGATTTGAGCACAATTTGAATTTCTAATACACTAGCCTAACATGTTTAATTTTTTGAGAGTCGAATATTGATATCCTTATATAACATTTCATATTAAATGATGTGCATATAGGTAAACACAGATTAGATGTAAAATGAATACTGCAAGGTCATAATAGAACTTCACTAATCAATACTGATGTAAATTTTTATAGCAGTACTCGTAGTGGATTCAGGATCAAATCAACATGAATCGACGTGACATCTAGTCACTTTATTTTAATTCAATTTTAATTTTTTTACCCCTCATATTGGGTAAAATGAAAACACCTGAAATTGAGCATTGAAATGGAAAATATACTGTATTCTACTTTTTTTTTCAATATATATTACAGTAATGAAATATAGAGTATTGTATGTGTGGTGTAAGTTTAGGAAATATTTATATATTCGCAAATAATGCAGCCAAATTCCTAAATACCATATTTGAAGTACTACATACATGAGTAACATAAAATGTTATAATGCTTGTAAAAAGAAATATATTTTATCGAGTTTTCTATTTAAAATTTGTGATCATACCATCTTAGTGTGAATTATTCTAGAGGTAATAGATCAGTAATAATAGATAATAAATATGCCATTAGAAATAAGCCATTGGGTACTATGTATTAATAATTCTTCTATTAATAAGGAGTTTTTGTTTAAGTGTAATTAAAATAAACAAATTAAAATTTGTTTATTTTAAGTTTAGTTAAAAAAATAATGATGCCCCTACATATTTATTTATTTTATAATTAGGTACATTTTTGAAATTGATATATTATTATTAAGTAGACACTAACTAAGGGCATTTACCTACAATTTGTATAATGGATCTTTGCGCGTGTATCAATTTAGTGACGGCGCACGGATCATATGCTACACCACTCGCAATTGTTACTAATATGCCACAATTACCAGCACTTATGTCTAGCTACATGTTTCAATCAACTACGTACGGCATAGACAGTTAATAAATTGTCGAAAAAAATGCAATTATGTAATCACGTATTAGCTTTATTATATAACTTGATTCATTGGCGTCTCAATATTTCTGTAAAATTTATTTAATTTTTGTTTCATTTATTTTGTTTTTTGTTGAATTTATTTCATTTATTTTGATGGAAATATCACTTCCATTGAATGTTCTTATGGAAAACTTTTTTCGTTACTCTGTCATAGGTTGATTGATTTGTATTGCACTGTTATCCTAAAATGTGTTCTCAGCACGACTTCTTCTTCTTTGGGTGCTTATCCGTTCCGGATGTTAGCGATCATATTGGCTATTTGGATTTTGTTGACTGCTGCACGAAACAGTCCTGTGGTTGTTGTTGAGAACCATGTTCTTAAATTTTTGAGCCATGAGCCTCTCTTCCCTGGAATTTTACCTTGTAAAATGTTTTGTAACAACCCGTATCTTGAGCTATTTCTCATAATATGGCCTAAATATTGTAGTTTTCTTTCCTCTACTGTTATCATTAGTTCGGGTTGTTTGTTCATTCTACGGAGGACTTCTTCATTTGTGATATGGTCCACCCATGAAATTTTCAGTACACGTCGATATAGCCACATCTCGAAGGCCTGAATTTTCCTGCTAGAAGCCTCAGTCAGAGTCCACGACTCGACCCCATACAGGAGTACGGTGAAAACATAACATCTCATCAAACGAACTTTAGTATTCAAGGTCAGATCTCTGCTTTTGAACAATTTTTGCATTCTTATAAATGCAGCTTTGGCTTTCTCTATTCTACATTTTCTTTCAGCAGAATGATCCTAAATGTTCGTTGATCGAGCTTCCGAGGTAGACATATGATTGGACTCTTTCAAGTGGTCTCTGGTTCACTGTTAGCTGTCCCAGTGGTGTAGGCGTTTTACTGATTATCATATACTTCGTTTTTTGTGTATTCAGTTCTAGTCCATATCTTTGGCTGACTTCCACGATGTTATTTAGCAATCTCTGTAAACCCTCCAAGCTGCTCATGAGTTCCAAACATTCTTCTCGCTCCAAACATTCATCTCGTTCCAAACATTCATCTGGTTCCAAACATCCATTTCGTCCCAAACATCCATTTCGTCCCAAACATTCATCTTGTCCCAATTATTCATCTCGTCCCAATTATTCATCTCGTCCCAAACATTCATCACGTCCCAATCATTCATCTCGTTCCAAAAATTCATTTCGTTCCAAATATTAGTCTCGTTCCAAACATTCATTTCACTCCAAACATTCACCTCTTTCCAAACATTCATCTCGTTCCAAACATTAACTTCGCTCCAAACATTCATCTCGTTCCAAATATTCTTCTCGTTCCAAACATTCATCACGTTTCAAACATTCATCTGGTTCCAAACATCCATTTCGTCCCAAACATCCATATCTTTCCAAACATTTATCTCGTTCCAAACATTCATTTCGCTCCAAACATTCACCTCTTTCCAAACATTCATCTCGTTCCAAACATTAACTTCGCTCCAAACATTCATCTCGTTCCAAATATTCTTCTCGTTCCAAACATTCATCACGTTTCAAACATTCATCTGGTTCCAAACATCCATTTCGTCCCAAACATCCATATCTTTCCAAACATTTATCTCGTTCCAAACATTCATTTCGTTCCAAACATTCATCTGGTTCCAAACATTCATCTGGATCCAAACATCCATCTCGTTCCAAACATTCATTCTGTTCCAAACATTCATCTCGTTTCAAACATTCATCTCATTCCAAACATCCCTGACGTTCCAAACATTCATCTCGTTCCAAACATTCATCTCATTCCAAACATCCCTGTCGTTCCAAACATTCATCTCGTTCCAAACATCCATTTCGTCCCAAACATTCATCTTGTCCCAAACATTCATCTCGTCCCAAACATTCATCCCGTTCGAAACATTCATATCGTTCCAAATATTAGTCTCGTTCCGAACATCCGTTTCGTTCCAAACATCCATCTTGTTCTAAACATTAATATCGTTCCAAACATTCATTTCGTTTGAAACATTCATCTCGTTCCAAACATTCTTCTCGTTCCAAACATTCATCTCGTTCCAAACATCTGTTTCGTCCCAAACACTCATTTTGTCCCAAACATTCATCTCGTCCCAAACATTCATCACGTCCCAAACATTCATCTCGTTCCAAATATTCATTTCGTTCCAAATATTAGTCTCGTTCCAAACATTCATCACGTTTCAAACATTCATCTGGTTCCAAACATCCATTTCGTCCCAAACATCCATATCGTTTCAAACATTCATTTCGTTTCAAACATTCATCTCGTTCCAAACATTCATCTGGTTCCAAACATTCATCTGGTTCCAAACATTCATCTTGATCCAAACATCCATCTTTTTCCAAACATCCATTTCGTCCCAAACATTAATCTTGTCCCAAACACTCATCTCGTCCAATACTTTCATCACGTCCAAAACATTCATCTCGTTCCAAATATTCATCTCGTTCCAAATATTATTCAAACATTCATCACGTCCCAAACATTCATCTCGTTCGAAACATTCATCACGTCCCAAACATTTATCACGTCCCAAACACTCATTTCGTTCCAAACATATCTTGTTCCAAACATTCATCTCGTTCCAAACATTCATTTTGTCCCAAACATTCATCTTGTCCCAAACATTCATCTCGTCCCAAACATTCATCACGTCCCAAACATTCATCTCGTTCGAAACATTCATTTCGTTCCAAACATTCATTCTGTTCCAAACATTCATCTCGTCCCAAACATTCATCTTGTCCCAAACATTCATCTCGTTCCAAACATTCATCTCGTCCCAAACATTCATCTTGTCCCAAACATTCATCTCGTTCCAAACATTCATCTCGTCCCAAACATTAATTTAGTTCCAAACAACCATCACGTTCCAAACATTCATCTCGTCCCAAACATTCATCTTGCCCCAAACATTCATCTCGTCCCAAACATTCATCACGTCCCAAACATTCATCTCGTTCGAAACATTCATCACGTCCCAAACATTCATCACGTCCCAAACATTCATCACGTCCCAAACATTCATCTCGTTCCAAACATGCATTTCGTTCCAAACACATCTCGTTCCAAACGTCCATTTCGTCCCCAACATTCATCTCGTCCAAAACTTTCATCACGTCCAAAACATTCATCTCGTTCCAAATATTCATCTCGTTCCAAATATTATTCAAACATCTATCTCGTTCCAAACATTCATCTCGTCCCAAATATTCATCTTGTCCCAAACATTCATCTCGTCCCAACCATTCATCACGTCTCAAACATTCATCTCGTTTGAAACATTCATTTCGTTCCAAATATTAGTCTCGTTCCAAACATCCATTTAGTTCCAACCATCCATCTAGTTCCAAATATTTATCTCGTTCCAAACATTCATTTCGTTCCAAACATTCATTCTGTTCCAAACATTCATCTTGTTCCAAACATCCCTTTCGACCCAAATATTCATCTTGTCCCAAACATTCATTTCGTTCGGAACATTCATTTCGTTCCAAATATTAGTCTCGTTCCAAACATCCATTTCGTTCCAAACATCCATCTCGTTCCAAACATTCATTTCGTTCCAAACATTCATCTCGTTCCAAACATTCATCTCGTTCCAAACATTCATCTCGTGCCAAATATTCATCTTGTCCCAAACATTCATATCGTCCCAACCATTCATCACGTCCCAAACATTCATCTCGTTTGAAATTCGAAATGGTTGTTTGGAACGAGATGAATGTTTGGAACGACATGGATGTTTGGGACAAAATGGATGTTTGGAATGAGATGAATGTTTGAAACGAGATGAATGTTTGGAACAGAATGAATGTTTGGAACGAAATGAATGTTTCGAACGAGATGAATGTTTGGGACGTGATGAATGTTTGGGACGAGATGAATGTTTGGGACAAGATTAATGTTTGGGACGAAATGGATGTTTGGAACGAGATGAATGTTTGGAACGAGATAAATGTTTGGGACAAGATGAATGTTTGGGACGAAATGGATGTTTGGAACGAGATGAACGTTTGGAACGAGATGGCTGTATGGAACGAAATTCATGTTTGGGGCGTGATGAATGTTTGGAAAGAGATGAATGTTTGGGACAAGATGAATGTTTGGGATGAAATGTTCATTCAAACATTCATCTCGTCCCAAACATTCATCACGTCCCAAATATTCATCTCGTTCCAAACATTCATTTCGTTCCAAATATTCCTCTCGTTCCAAACATTAATTTCGTTCCAAACATTCATCTCATTCCAAACATTCATCTGGTTCCAAAGATTCATCTCGATCCAAACATCCATCTCGCTCCAAACATGATTTCTATTTCAAACATTCATCTCATTCCAAACAACCATGTCGTTCCAAACATTCATCACGTTCCAAACATTAATATCGTTCCAAACATTAATATCGTTCCAAACATTAATATCGTTCCAAACATTCATTTCGTTCAAAACATTGATCTCGTTCCAAACATTCTTCTCGTTTCAAACATTCATCTCGTTCCAAACATCCGTATCGTCCCGAACATTCATTTTGTCCAAAACATTCATCTCGTCCCAAACATTCATCACGTCCCAAACATTCATCTCGTTCCAAATATTCATTTCGTTCCAAATATTAGTCTCGTTCCAAACATCCATTTCGTTCCAAACATTCATCTTGTCCCAAACATTCATCTCGTCCCAAACATTCATCTTGTCCCAAACATTCATCTCGTTCCAAACATTCATCTCGTCCCAAACATTAATTTAGTTCCAAACAACCATCTCGTTCCAAACATTCATCTCGTTCCAAACATTCATCTCGTCCCAAACATTCATCTTGTCCTAAACATTCATCTTGTCACAAACATTCATCACGTCCCAAACATTCACCTCGTTCGAAACATTCATCACGTCCCAAACATTCATCACGTCCCAAACATTCATCTAGTTCCAAACATTAATTTCGTTCCAAACATTCATCTCGTTCCAAACATTCATCTGGTTCCAAACATCCATTTCGTCCCAAACATCCATATCGTTCCAAACATTCATTTCGTTTCAAACAACATTCATCTCGTTCCAAACATTCATCTGGTTCCAAACATTCATCTGGATCCAAACATCCATCTGGTTCCAAACATTCATTCCGTTCCAAACATTCATCTCGTTCCAAACATCCATTTCGTCCCAAACATTCATCTTGTCCCAAACATTCATCTCGTCCCAAACATTCATCACGTCCCAAACATTCATCCCGTTCGAAACATTCATATCGTTCCAAATATTAGTCTCGTTACAAACATCCGTTTCGTTCCAAACATCCATCTTGTTCTAAACATTAATATCGTTCCAAACATTCATTTCGTTCGAAACATTCATCTCGTTCCAAACATTCTTCTCGTTCCAAACATTCATCTCGTTCCAAACATCCGTTTCGTCCCAAACACTCATTTTGTCCCAAACATTCATCTCGTCCCAAACATTCATCACGTCCCAAACATTCATCTCGTTCCAAATATTTATTTCGTTCCAAATATTAGTCTCGTTCCAAACATTCATCACGTTTCAAACATTCAGCTGATTCCAAACATCCATTTCGTCCCAAACATCCATATCGTTTCAAACATTCATTTCGTTTCAAACATTCATCTCGTTCCAAACATTCATCTGGTTCCAAACATTCATCTGGTTCCAAACATTCATCTTGATCCAAACATCCATCTCGTTCCAAACATTCATCTCGTTCCAAACATCCATTTCGTCCCAAACATTAATCTTGTCCCAAACACTCATCTCGTCCAAAACTTTCATCACGTCCAAAACATTCATCTCGTTCCAAATATTCATCTCGTTCCAAATATTATTCAAACATTCATCACGTCCCAAACATTCATCTCGTTCGAAACATTCATCACGTCCCAAACATTCATCACGTCCCAAACACTCATTTCGTTCCAAACATATCTTGTTCCAAACATTCACCTCGTTCCAAACATTCATTTCGTCCCAAACATTCATCTTGTCCCAAACATTCATCTCGTCCCAAACATTCATCACGTCCCAAACATTCATCTCGTTCGAAACATTCATTTCGTTCCAAACATTCATTCTGTTCCAAACATTCATCTCGTTCCAAACATTCATCTCATTCCAAACATCCATTTTGTCCCAAACATCCATGTCGTTCCAAACATTAATGTCGTTCCAAACAACCATTTCGAATTTCAAACGAGATGAATGTTCCGAACGAGATGAATGTTTTGAACGAAATGAATGTTTGGAACGATATTAATGTTTGGAACGATATTAATGTTTAGAACAAGATGGATGTTTGGAACGAAACGGATGTTTGGAACGAGACTAATATTTGGAACGATATGAATGTTTCGAACGAGATGAATGTTTGGGACGTGATGAATGTTTGGGACGAGATGAATGTTTGGGACAAGATGAATGTTTGGGACGAGATGAATGTTTGGAACGAGATGAATGTTTGGGACAAGATGAATGTTTGGGACGAGATGAATGTTTGGAACGAGAAGAATGTTTGGAACGAGATGAATGTTTGGGACAAGATGAATGTTTGGGACAAGATGAATGTTTGGGACGAGATGAATGTTTGGGACAAGATGAATGTTTGGGACGAGATGAATGTTTGGAACGAGAAGAATGTTTGGAACGAGATGAATGCTTGTAACGAAATGAATGTTTGGAACGAGATGGATGTTTGGAATGAGATGGATGTTTGGTACGAAATGGATGTTTGGAACGAGACTAATATTTGAAACGAAATGAATATTTGGAACGAGATGAATATTTGGGACGAGATGAATGTTTGGGACAAAATGAATGTTTGGGACGAAACGGATGTTTGGAACGAGATGAATGTTTGGAACGAGAATAATGTTTGGAACGAGACTAATATTTGGAACGATATGAATGTTTCGAACGGGATGAATGTTTGGAACGAGAAGAATGTTTGGGACGAGATGAATATTTGATACAAGATGAATGTTTGGGACGAAATGGATGTTTGGAACGAGATGAATGTTTGGAACGGCAGGGATGTTTGGAATGAGATGAATGTTTGGAACGAGATGAATGTTTGGAACAGAATGAATGTTTGGAACGAGATGAATTTTTGGAACGAAGTTAATGTTTGGAACGAGATGAATGTTTGCAACGGAATGAATGTTTGGAACGAGATGGATGTTTGGATCCAGATGAATGTTTGGAACCAGATGAATGTTTGGAACGAAATGAATGTTTGGAACGAGATAAATGTTTGGAAATATATGGATGTTTGGGATGAAATGGATGTTTGGAACCAGATGACTGTTTGAAACGTGATGAATGTTTGGAACGAGAAGAATATTTGGAACGAGATGAATGTTTGGAGCGAAGTTAATGTTTGGAACGATGTGGATGTTTGGAACGAAATGAATGTTTGGAACGAGATAAATGTTTGGAAATATATGGATGTTTGTGACGAAATGGATGTTTGGAACGAGATAAATGTTTGGAAAGATATGGATGTTTGGGACGAAATGGATGTTTGGAACCAGATGAATGTTTGAAACGTGATGAATGTTTGGAGCGAGAAGAATATTTGGAACGAGATGAATGTTTGGAGCGAAGTTAATGTTTGGAACGAGATGAATGTTTGGAACGAGGTGGATGTTTGGAGCGAAATGAATGTTTGGAACGAGACTAATATTTGGAACGAAATGAATTTTTGGAACGAGATGAATGTTTGGGACGTGATGAATGTTTGGGACGAGATGAATGTTTGGGACGAACTGGATGTTTGGAACCAGATGAATGTTTGAAACGTGATGAATGTTTGGAGCGAGAAGAATATTTGGAACGAGATAAATGTTTGGAGCGAAGTTAATGTTTGGAACGAGATGAATGTTTGGAACGAGGTGGATGTTTGGAGCGAACTGAATGTTTGGAACGAGACTAATATTTGGAATGAAATGAATTTTTGGAACGAGATGAATGTTTGGGACGTGATGAATGTTTGGGACGTGATGAATGTTTCGAACGAGATGAATGTTTGGGACGTGATGAATGTTTGGGACGAGATGAGTGTTTGGGACAAGATGAGTGTTTGGGACGAAAGGGATGTTTGGAACGAGACGAATGTTTGGGACGTGATGAATGTTCGGGACGAAATGAATGTTTGGGACAAGATGAGTGTTTGGGACAAGATGAGTGTTTGGGACGATACGGATATTTGGAACGAGATAAATGTTTGGAACGAGATAAATGTTTGGAACGAGAAGAATGTTTGGAACGAGATGAATGTTTTGAACGAAATGAATGTTTGGAACGATATTAATGTTTGGAACGATATTAATGTTTAGAACAAGATGGATGTTTGGAACGAAACGGATGTTTGGAACGAGACTAATATTTGGAACGATATGAATGTTTCGAACGAGATGAATGTTTGGGACGTGATGAATGTTTGGGACGAGATGAATGTTTGGGACAAGATGAATGTTTGGGACGAGATGAATGTTTGGAACGAGATGAATGTTTGGGACAAGATGAATGTTTGGGACGAGATGAATGTTTGGAACGAGAAGAATGTTTGGAACGAGATGAATGTTTGGGACAAGATGAATGTTTGGGACAAGATGAATGTTTGGGACGAGATGAATGTTTGGGACAAGATGAATGTTTGGGACGAGATGAATGTTTGGAACGAGAAGAATGTTTGGAACGAGATGAATGCTTGTAACGAAATGAATGTTTGGAACGAGATGGATGTTTGGAACGAGATGGATGTTTGGTACGAAATGGATGTTTGGAACGAGACTAATATTTGAAACGAAATGAATATTTGGAACGAGATGAATATTTGGGACGAGATGAATGCTTGGGACAAAATGAATGTTTGGGACGAAACGGATGTTTGGAACGAGATGAATGTTTGGAACGAGAATAATGTTTGGAACGAGACTAATATTTGGAACGATATGAATGTTTCGAACGGGATGAATGTTTGGAACGAGAAGAATGTTTGGGACGAGATGAATATTTGATACAAGATGAATGTTTGGGACGAAATGGATGTTTGGAACGAGATGAATGTTTGGAACGGCAGGGATGTTTGGAATGAGATGAATGTTTGGAACGAGATGAATGTTTGGAACAGAATGAATTTTTGGAACGAAGTTAATGTTTGGAACGAGATGAATGTTTGCAACGGAATGAATGTTTGGAACGAGATGGATGTTTGGATCCAGATGAATGTTTGGAACCAGATGAATGTTTGGAACGAAATGAATGTTTGGAACGAGATAAATGTTTGGAAATATATGGATGTTTGGGATGAAATGGATGTTTGGAACCAGATGACTGTTTGAAACGTGATGAATGTTTGGAACGAGAAGAATATTTGGAACGAGATGAATGTTTGGAGCGAAGTTAATGTTTGGAACGATGTGGATGTTTGGAACGAAATGAATGTTTGGAACGAGATAAATGTTTGGAAATATATGGATGTTTGTGACGAAATGGATGTTTGGAACGAGATAAATGTTTGGAAAGATATGGATGTTTGGAACGAAATGGATGTTTGGAACCAGATGAATGTTTGAAACGTGATGAATGTTTGGAGCGAGAAGAATATTTGGAACGAGATGAATGTTTGGAGCGAAGTTAATGTTTGGAACGAGATGAATGTTTGGAACGAGGTGGATGTTTGGAGCGAAATGAATGTTTGGAACGAGACTAATATTTGGAACGAAATGAATTTTTGGAACGAGATGAATGTTTGGGACGTGATGAATGTTTGGGACGAGATGAATATTTGGGACGAAATGGATGTTTGGAACCAGATGAATGTTTGAAACGTGATGAGTGTTTGGAGCGAGAAGAATATTTGGAACGAGATGAATGTTTGGAGCGAAGTTAATGTTTGGAACGAGATGAATGTTTGGAACGAGGTGGATGTTTGGAGCGAACTGAATGTTTGGAACGAGACTAATATTTGGAATGAAATGAATTTTTGGAACGAGATGAATGTTTGGGACGTGATGAATGTTTGGGACGTGATGAATGTTTCGAACGAGATGAATGTTTGGGACGTGATGAATGTTTGGGACGAGATGAATGTTTGGGACAAGATGAACTTTTGGGACGAAATGAATGTTTGGAACGAAATGCATGTTTGGAACGAGATGAATGTTTGGGACGTGATGAATGTTCGGGACGAAATGAATGTTTGGGACAAGATGAGTGTTTGGGACAAGATGAGTGTTTGGGACGAAAGGGATGTTTGGAACGAGACGAATGTTCGGAACGAGATGAATGTTTGGAACGAGATGAATGTTTAGGACGAGATGAATGTTTGGAACGAGAAGAATATTTGGAACGAGATGAATGTTTGAAGCGAAGTTAATGTTTGGAACGAGATGAATGTTTGGAACGAGGTGGATGTTTGGAACGAAATGAATGTTTGGAACGAGATAAATGTTTGGAAATATATGGATGTTTGTGACGAAATGGATGTTTGGAACCAGATGAATGTTTGAAACGTGATGAATGGTTGGGACGAGATGAATGTTTGGGACGAGATGAATATTTGGGACGAGATGAATGTTTGGAACGAGATAGATGTTTGAATAATATTTGGAACGAGATGAATATTTGGAACGAGACGAATGTTTGGGACGTGATGAATGTTTGGGACGTGATGAATGTTTCGAACGAGATGAATGTTTGGGACGTGATGAATGTTTGGGACGAGATGAATGTTTGGGACAAGATGAATGTTTGGGACGAGATGAATGTTTGGAACGAGATGGTTGTTTGGAACTAAATTAATGTTTGGGACGAGATGAATGTTTGGAACGAGATGAATGTTTGGGACAAGATGAATATTTGGGACGAGATGAATGTTTGGAACGATGAACAAAAGTTTATCTTGTCCCAAACATTCATCTCGTCCCAAACATTCATCACGTCCCAAACATTCATCTCGTTCGAAACATTCATCACGTCCCAAACATTCATCACGTCCCAAACATTCATCTCGTTCCAAAAATTCATTTCGTTCCAAATATTAGTCTCGTTCCAAACATTCATTTCGCTCCAAACATCCACCTCGTCCCAAACATTCATCCCGTTCGAAACATTCATATCGTTCCAAATATTAGTCTCGTTCCAAACATCCGTTTCGTTCCAAACATCCATCTTGTTCTAAACATTAATATCGTTCCAAACATTCATTTCGTTCAAAACATTTATCTCGTTACAAACATTCTTCTCGTTCCAAACATTCATCTTGTTCCAAACATCCGTTTAGTCCCAAAAGTTCATCTTATCCCAAACATTCATCTCGTCCCAAACATTCATCACGTCCGAAACATTCATCTCGTTCCAAATATTCATTTCGTTCCAAATATTAGTCTCGTTCCAAACATTCATCACGTTTCAAACATTCATCTGGTTCCAAACATCCATTTCGTCCCAAACATCCATATCGTTCCAAACATTCATTTCGCTTCAAACAAAATTCATCTCGTTCCAAACATTCATCTGGTTCCAAACATTCATCTGGATCCAAACATCCATCTGGTTCCAAACATTCATTCCGTTCCAAACATTCATCTCGTTTCAAACATTCATCTCATTCCAAATATACCTGTCGTTCCAAACATTCATCTCGTTCCAAACATTCATCACGTCCCAAACATTCATCCCGTTCGAAACATTCATATCGTTCCAAATATTAGTCTCGTTCCAAACATCCATCTTGTTCTAAACATTAATATCGTTCCAAACATTCATTTCGTTCAAAACATTCATCTCGTTCCAAACATTCTTCTCGTTCCAAACATTCATCTCGTTCCAAACATCCGTTTCGTCCCAAACACTCATTTTGTCCCAAACATTCATCTCGTCCCAAACATTCATCACGTCCCAAACATTCATCTCGTTCCAAATATTCATTTCGTTCCAAATATTAGTCTCGTTCCAAACATTCATCACGTTTCAAACATTCATCTGGTTCCAAACATCCATTTCGTCCCAAACATCCATATCGTTCCAAACATTCATTTCGTTTCAAACATTCATCTCGTTCCAAACATTCATCTGGTTCCAAACATTCATTCCGTTCCAAACATTCATCTCGTTCCAAACATTCATCTCGTTCCAAACATCCCTGTCGTTCCAAACATTCATCTCGTTCCAAACATCCATTTCGTCCCAAACATTCATCTTGTCCCAAACATTCATCTCGTCCCAAACATTCATCACGTCCCAAACATTCATCCCGTTCGAAACATTCATATCGTTCCAAGTATTAGTCTCGTTCCAAACATCCGTTTCGTTCCAAACATCCATCTTGTTCTAAACATTAATATCGTTCCAAACATTCATTTCGTTCGAAACATTCATCTCGTTTCAAACATTCTTCTCGTTCCAAACATTCATCTCGTTCCAAACATCCGTTTCGTCCCAAACACTCATTTTGTCCCAAACATTCATTTCGTCCCAAACATTCATCTTGTCCCAAACATTCATCTCGTCCCAAACATTCATCACGTCCCAAACATTCATCTCGTTCGAAACATTCATTTCGTTCCAAACATTCATTCTGTTCCAAACATTCATCTCGTTCCAAACATTCATCTCATTCCAAACATCCATTTTGTCCCAAACGTCCATATCGCTCCAAACATTCATCTCGTTCCAAACATCCATTTCGACACAAATATTCATCTTGTCCCAAACATTCATTTCGTTCGGAACATCCATTTCGTTCCAAATATTAGTCGCGTTCCAAACATCCATTCCGTTCCAAACATCCATCTCGTTCCAAACATTCATTTCGTTCCAAACATTCATCTCGTTCCAAACATTCTTCTCGTTCCAAACATTCATTTCGTTCCAAACATTCATTCTGTTCCAAACATTCATTTCGTTCGGAACATTCATTTCGTTCCAAATATTAGTCTCGTTCCAAACATCCATTTCGTTCCAAACATCCATCTCGTTCCAAACATTCATTTCGTTCCAAACATTAATCTCGTTCCAAACATTCTTCTCGTTCCAAACATTCATCTTGTACCAAATATTCATCTTGTCCCAAACATTCATCTCGTCCCAACTATTCATCACGTCCCAAACATTCATCTCGTTTGAAATTCGAAATGGTTGTTTGGAACGAGATGAATGTTTGGAACGACATGGATGTTTGGGACAAAATGGATGTTTGGAATGAGATGAATGTTTGGAACGAGATGAATGTTTGGAACAGAATGAATGTTTGGAACGAAATGAATGTTTCGAACGAGATGAATGTTTGGGACGTGATGAATGTTTGGGACGAGATGAATGTTTGGGACAAGATGAATGTTTGGGACGATATGGATGTTTGGAACGAGATGAATGTTTGGAACGAGATGGATGTTTGGAACGAGATGAATGTTTGGGACGTGATGAATGTTTGGGACGTGATGAATGTTTCGAACGAGGTGAATGTTTGGGACGTGATGAATGTTTGGGACAAGATGAATGTTTGGGACAAGATGAATGTTTGGGACGAGATGAATGTTTGGAACGAGATGAATGTTTGGAACGAGATGGTTGTTTGGAACTAAATTAATGTTTGGGACGAGATGAATGTTTGGAACGAGATGAATGTTTGGGACGAGATGAATGTTTGGGACAAGATGAATGTTTGGAACGAAATGGATGTTTGGAACGAGACTAATATTTGGAACGAGAAGAATATTTGGAACGAGATGAATGTTTGGAGCGAAGTTAATGTTTGGAACGAGGTGGATGTTTGGAACGAAATGAATGTTTGGAACGAGATAAATGTTTGGAAATATATGGATGTTTGTGACGAAATGGATGTTTGGAACGAGATAAATGTTTGGAAAGATATGGATGTTTGGGACGAAATGGATGTTTGGAACCAGATGAATGTTTGAAACGTGATGAATGTTTGGAGCGAGAAGAATATTTGGAACGAGATGAATGTTTGGAGCGAAGTTAATGTTTGGAACGAGATGAATGTTTGTAACGAGGTGGATGTTTGGAGCGAAATGAATGTTTGGAACGAGACTAATATTTGGAACGAAATGAATTTTTGGAACAAGATGAATGTTTGGGACGTGATGAATGTTTGGGACGAGATGAATATTTGGGACGAAATGGATGTTTGGAACCAGATGAATGTTTGAAACGTGATGAATGTTTGGAGCGAGAAGAATATTTGGAACGAGATGAATGTTTGGAGCGAAGTTAATGTTTGGAACGAGATGAATGTTTGGAACGAGGTGGATGTTTGGAGCGAACTGAATGTTTGGAACGAGACTAATATTTGGAATGAAATGAATTTTTGGAACGAGATGAATGTTTGGGACGTGATGAATGTTTGGGACGTGATGAATGTTTCGAACGAGATGAATGTTTGGGACGTGATGAATGTTTGGGACGAGATGAATGTTTGGGACAAGATGAACTTTTGGGACGAAATGAATGTTTGGAACGAAATGCATGTTTGGAACGAGATGAATGTTTGGAGCGAAGTTAATGTCTGGAACGAGATGAATGTTTGGAACGAGGTGGATGTTTGGAGCGAAATGAATGTTTGGAACGAGACTAATATTTGGAACGAAATGAATTTTTGGAACGAGATGAATGATTGGGACGTGATGAATGTTTGGGACGAGATGAATATTTGGGACAAGTCCTCAAATAAATTGATACATTTTCGGTCAATTATAAGCTGCTCGATATTATGACCATCAGAATCATAACAAACACGCAAACCTATAAGTAAACATGATACATTTCAACAGCTAATTTAGCTTAACATAAATGATTTGAGCACAATTTGAATTTCTAATACACTAGCCTAACATGTTTAATTTTTTGAGAGTCGAATATTGATATCCTTATATAACATTTCATATTAAATGATGTGCATATAGGTAAACACAGATTAGATGTAAAATGAATACTGCAAGGTCATAATAGAACTTCACTAATCAATACTGATGTAAATTTTTATAGCAGTACTCGTAGTGGATTCAGGATCAAATCAACATGAATCGACGTGACATCTAGTCACTTTATTTTAATTCAATTTTAATTTTTTTACCCCTCATATTGGGTAAAATGAAAACACCTGAAATTGAGCATTGAAATGGAAAATATACTGTATTCTACTTTTTTTTTCAATATATATTACAGTAATGAAATATAGAGTATTGTATGTGTGGTGTAAGTTTAGGAAATATTTATATATTCGCAAATAATGCAGCCAAATTCCTAAATACCATATTTGAAGTACTACATACATGAGTAACATAAAATGTTATAATGCTTGTAAAAAGAAATATATTTTATCGAGTTTTCTATTTAAAATTTGTGATCATACCATCTTAGTGTGAATTATTCTAGAGGTAATAGATCAGTAATAATAGATAATAAATATGCCATTAGAAATAAGCCATTGGGTACTATGTATTAATAATTCTTCTATTAATAAGGAGTTTTTGTTTAAGTGTAATTAAAATAAACAAATTAAAATTTGTTTATTTTAAGTTTAGTTAAAAAAATAATGATGCCCCTACATATTTATTTATTTTATAATTAGGTACATTTTTGAAATTGATATATTATTATTAAGTAGACACTAACTAAGGGCATTTACCTACAATTTGTATAATGGATCTTTGCGCGTGTATCAATTTAGTGACGGCGCACGGATCATATGCTACACCACTCGCAATTGTTACTAATATGCCACAATTACCAGCACTTATGTCTAGCTACATGTTTCAATCAACTACGTACGGCATAGACAGTTAATAAATTGTCGAAAAAAATGCAATTATGTAATCACGTATTAGCTTTATTATATAACTTGATTCATTGGCGTCTCAATATTTCTGTAAAATTTATTTAATTTTTGTTTCATTTATTTTGTTTTTTGTTGAATTTATTTCATTTATTTTGATGGAAATATCACTTCCATTGAATGTTCTTATGGAAAACTTTTTTCGTTACTCTGTCATAGGTTGATTGATTTGTATTGCACTGTTATCCTAAAATGTGTTCTCAGCACGACTTCTTCTTCTTTGGGTGCTTATCCGTTCCGGATGTTAGCGATCATATTGGCTATTTGGATTTTGTTGACTGCTGCACGAAACAGTCCTGTGGTTGTTGTTGAGAACCATGTTCTTAAATTTTTGAGCCATGAGCCTCTCTTCCCTGGAATTTTACCTTGTAAAATGTTTTGTAACAACCCGTATCTTGAGCTATTTCTCATAATATGGCCTAAATATTGTAGTTTTCTTTCCTCTACTGTTATCATTAGTTCGGGTTGTTTGTTCATTCTACGGAGGACTTCTTCATTTGTGATATGGTCCACCCATGAAATTTTCAGTACACGTCGATATAGCCACATCTCGAAGGCCTGAATTTTCCTGCTAGAAGCCTCAGTCAGAGTCCACGACTCGACCCCATACAGGAGTACGGTGAAAACATAACATCTCATCAAACGAACTTTAGTATTCAAGGTCAGATCTCTGCTTTTGAACAATTTTTGCATTCTTATAAATGCAGCTTTGGCTTTCTCTATTCTACATTTTCTTTCAGCAGAATGATCCTAAATGTTCGTTGATCGAGCTTCCGAGGTAGACATATGATTGGACTCTTTCAAGTGGTCTCTGGTTCACTGTTAGCTGTCCCAGTGGTGTAGGCGTTTTACTGATTATCATATACTTCGTTTTTTGTGTATTCAGTTCTAGTCCATATCTTTGGCTGACTTCCACGATGTTATTTAGCAATCTCTGTAAACCCTCCAAGCTGCTCATGAGTTCCAAACATTCTTCTCGCTCCAAACATTCATCTCGTTCCAAACATTCATCTGGTTCCAAACATCCATTTCGTCCCAAACATCCATTTCGTCCCAAACATTCATCTTGTCCCAATTATTCATCTCGTCCCAATTATTCATCTCGTCCCAAACATTCATCACGTCCCAATCATTCATCTCGTTCCAAAAATTCATTTCGTTCCAAATATTAGTCTCGTTCCAAACATTCATTTCACTCCAAACATTCACCTCTTTCCAAACATTCATCTCGTTCCAAACATTAACTTCGCTCCAAACATTCATCTCGTTCCAAATATTCTTCTCGTTCCAAACATTCATCACGTTTCAAACATTCATCTGGTTCCAAACATCCATTTCGTCCCAAACATCCATATCTTTCCAAACATTTATCTCGTTCCAAACATTCATTTCGCTCCAAACATTCACCTCTTTCCAAACATTCATCTCGTTCCAAACATTAACTTCGCTCCAAACATTCATCTCGTTCCAAATATTCTTCTCGTTCCAAACATTCATCACGTTTCAAACATTCATCTGGTTCCAAACATCCATTTCGTCCCAAACATCCATATCTTTCCAAACATTTATCTCGTTCCAAACATTCATTTCGTTCCAAACATTCATCTGGTTCCAAACATTCATCTGGATCCAAACATCCATCTCGTTCCAAACATTCATTCTGTTCCAAACATTCATCTCGTTTCAAACATTCATCTCATTCCAAACATCCCTGACGTTCCAAACATTCATCTCGTTCCAAACATTCATCTCATTCCAAACATCCCTGTCGTTCCAAACATTCATCTCGTTCCAAACATCCATTTCGTCCCAAACATTCATCTTGTCCCAAACATTCATCTCGTCCCAAACATTCATCACGTCCCAAACATTCATCCCGTTCGAAACATTCATATCGTTCCAAATATTAGTCTCGTTCCGAACATCCGTTTCGTTCCAAACATCCATCTTGTTCTAAACATTAATATCGTTCCAAACATTCATTTCGTTTGAAACATTCATCTCGTTCCAAACATTCTTCTCGTTCCAAACATTCATCTCGTTCCAAACATCTGTTTCGTCCCAAACACTCATTTTGTCCCAAACATTCATCTCGTCCCAAACATTCATCACGTCCCAAACATTCATCTCGTTCCAAATATTCATTTCGTTCCAAATATTAGTCTCGTTCCAAACATTCATCACGTTTCAAACATTCATCTGGTTCCAAACATCCATTTCGTCCCAAACATCCATATCGTTTCAAACATTCATTTCGTTTCAAACATTCATCTCGTTCCAAACATTCATCTGGTTCCAAACATTCATCTGGTTCCAAACATTCATCTTGATCCAAACATCCATCTTTTTCCAAACATCCATTTCGTCCCAAACATTAATCTTGTCCCAAACACTCATCTCGTCCAAAACTTTCATCACGTCCAAAACATTCATCTCGTTCCAAATATTCATCTCGTTCCAAATATTATTCAAACATTCATCACGTCCCAAACATTCATCTCGTTCGAAACATTCATCACGTCCCAAACATTTATCACGTCCCAAACACTCATTTCGTTCCAAACATATCTTGTTCCAAACATTCATCTCGTTCCAAACATTCATTTTGTCCCAAACATTCATCTTGTCCCAAACATTCATCTCGTCCCAAACATTCATCACGTCCCAAACATTCATCTCGTTCGAAACATTCATTTCGTTCCAAACATTCATTCTGTTCCAAACATTCATCTCGTCCCAAACATTCATCTTGTCCCAAACATTCATCTCGTTCCAAACATTCATCTCGTCCCAAACATTCATCTTGTCCCAAACATTCATCTCGTTCCAAACATTCATCTCGTCCCAAACATTAATTTAGTTCCAAACAACCATCACGTTCCAAACATTCATCTCGTCCCAAACATTCATCTTGCCCCAAACATTCATCTCGTCCCAAACATTCATCACGTCCCAAACATTCATCTCGTTCGAAACATTCATCACGTCCCAAACATTCATCACGTCCCAAACATTCATCACGTCCCAAACATTCATCTCGTTCCAAACATGCATTTCGTTCCAAACACATCTCGTTCCAAACGTCCATTTCGTCCCCAACATTCATCTCGTCCAAAACTTTCATCACGTCCAAAACATTCATCTCGTTCCAAATATTCATCTCGTTCCAAATATTATTCAAACATCTATCTCGTTCCAAACATTCATCTCGTCCCAAATATTCATCTTGTCCCAAACATTCATCTCGTCCCAACCATTCATCACGTCTCAAACATTCATCTCGTTTGAAACATTCATTTCGTTCCAAATATTAGTCTCGTTCCAAACATCCATTTAGTTCCAACCATCCATCTAGTTCCAAATATTTATCTCGTTCCAAACATTCATTTCGTTCCAAACATTCATTCTGTTCCAAACATTCATCTTGTTCCAAACATCCCTTTCGACCCAAATATTCATCTTGTCCCAAACATTCATTTCGTTCGGAACATTCATTTCGTTCCAAATATTAGTCTCGTTCCAAACATCCATTTCGTTCCAAACATCCATCTCGTTCCAAACATTCATTTCGTTCCAAACATTCATCTCGTTCCAAACATTCATCTCGTTCCAAACATTCATCTCGTGCCAAATATTCATCTTGTCCCAAACATTCATATCGTCCCAACCATTCATCACGTCCCAAACATTCATCTCGTTTGAAATTCGAAATGGTTGTTTGGAACGAGATGAATGTTTGGAACGACATGGATGTTTGGGACAAAATGGATGTTTGGAATGAGATGAATGTTTGAAACGAGATGAATGTTTGGAACAGAATGAATGTTTGGAACGAAATGAATGTTTCGAACGAGATGAATGTTTGGGACGTGATGAATGTTTGGGACGAGATGAATGTTTGGGACAAGATTAATGTTTGGGACGAAATGGATGTTTGGAACGAGATGAATGTTTGGAACGAGATAAATGTTTGGGACAAGATGAATGTTTGGGACGAAATGGATGTTTGGAACGAGATGAACGTTTGGAACGAGATGGCTGTATGGAACGAAATTCATGTTTGGGGCGTGATGAATGTTTGGAAAGAGATGAATGTTTGGGACAAGATGAATGTTTGGGATGAAATGTTCATTCAAACATTCATCTCGTCCCAAACATTCATCACGTCCCAAATATTCATCTCGTTCCAAACATTCATTTCGTTCCAAATATTCCTCTCGTTCCAAACATTAATTTCGTTCCAAACATTCATCTCATTCCAAACATTCATCTGGTTCCAAAGATTCATCTCGATCCAAACATCCATCTCGCTCCAAACATGATTTCTATTTCAAACATTCATCTCATTCCAAACAACCATGTCGTTCCAAACATTCATCACGTTCCAAACATTAATATCGTTCCAAACATTAATATCGTTCCAAACATTAATATCGTTCCAAACATTCATTTCGTTCAAAACATTGATCTCGTTCCAAACATTCTTCTCGTTTCAAACATTCATCTCGTTCCAAACATCCGTATCGTCCCGAACATTCATTTTGTCCAAAACATTCATCTCGTCCCAAACATTCATCACGTCCCAAACATTCATCTCGTTCCAAATATTCATTTCGTTCCAAATATTAGTCTCGTTCCAAACATCCATTTCGTTCCAAACATTCATCTTGTCCCAAACATTCATCTCGTCCCAAACATTCATCTTGTCCCAAACATTCATCTCGTTCCAAACATTCATCTCGTCCCAAACATTAATTTAGTTCCAAACAACCATCTCGTTCCAAACATTCATCTCGTTCCAAACATTCATCTCGTCCCAAACATTCATCTTGTCCTAAACATTCATCTTGTCACAAACATTCATCACGTCCCAAACATTCACCTCGTTCGAAACATTCATCACGTCCCAAACATTCATCACGTCCCAAACATTCATCTAGTTCCAAACATTAATTTCGTTCCAAACATTCATCTCGTTCCAAACATTCATCTGGTTCCAAACATCCATTTCGTCCCAAACATCCATATCGTTCCAAACATTCATTTCGTTTCAAACAACATTCATCTCGTTCCAAACATTCATCTGGTTCCAAACATTCATCTGGATCCAAACATCCATCTGGTTCCAAACATTCATTCCGTTCCAAACATTCATCTCGTTCCAAACATTCATCTCATTCCAAACATACCTGTCGTTCCAAACATTCATCTCGTTCCAAACATCCATTTCGTCCCAAACATTCATCTTGTCCCAAACATTCATCTCGTCCCAAACATTCATCACGTCCCAAACATTCATCCCGTTCGAAACATTCATATCGTTCCAAATATTAGTCTCGTTACAAACATCCGTTTCGTTCCAAACATCCATCTTGTTCTAAACATTAATATCGTTCCAAACATTCATTTCGTTCGAAACATTCATCTCGTTCCAAACATTCTTCTCGTTCCAAACATTCATCTCGTTCCAAACATCCGTTTCGTCCCAAACACTCATTTTGTCCCAAACATTCATCTCGTCCCAAACATTCATCACGTCCCAAACATTCATCTCGTTCCAAATATTTATTTCGTTCCAAATATTAGTCTCGTTCCAAACATTCATCACGTTTCAAACATTCAGCTGATTCCAAACATCCATTTCGTCCCAAACATCCATATCGTTTCAAACATTCATTTCGTTTCAAACATTCATCTCGTTCCAAACATTCATCTGGTTCCAAACATTCATCTGGTTCCAAACATTCATCTTGATCCAAACATCCATCTCGTTCCAAACATTCATCTCGTTCCAAACATCCATTTCGTCCCAAACATTAATCTTGTCCCAAACACTCATCTCGTCCAAAACTTTCATCACGTCCAAAACATTCATCTCGTTCCAAATATTCATCTCGTTCCAAATATTATTCAAACATTCATCACGTCCCAAACATTCATCTCGTTCGAAACATTCATCACGTCCCAAACATTCATCACGTCCCAAACACTCATTTCGTTCCAAACATATCTTGTTCCAAACATTCACCTCGTTCCAAACATTCATTTCGTCCCAAACATTCATCTTGTCCCAAACATTCATCTCGTCCCAAACATTCATCACGTCCCAAACATTCATCTCGTTCGAAACATTCATTTCGTTCCAAACATTCATTCTGTTCCAAACATTCATCTCGTTCCAAACATTCATCTCATTCCAAACATCCATTTTGTCCCAAACATCCATGTCGTTCCAAACATTAATGTCGTTCCAAACAACCATTTCGAATTTCAAACGAGATGAATGTTCCGAACGAGATGAATGTTTTGAACGAAATGAATGTTTGGAACGATATTAATGTTTGGAACGATATTAATGTTTAGAACAAGATGGATGTTTGGAACGAAACGGATGTTTGGAACGAGACTAATATTTGGAACGATATGAATGTTTCGAACGAGATGAATGTTTGGGACGTGATGAATGTTTGGGACGAGATGAATGTTTGGGACAAGATGAATGTTTGGGACGAGATGAATGTTTGGAACGAGATGAATGTTTGGGACAAGATGAATGTTTGGGACGAGATGAATGTTTGGAACGAGAAGAATGTTTGGAACGAGATGAATGTTTGGGACAAGATGAATGTTTGGGACAAGATGAATGTTTGGGACGAGATGAATGTTTGGGACAAGATGAATGTTTGGGACGAGATGAATGTTTGGAACGAGAAGAATGTTTGGAACGAGATGAATGCTTGTAACGAAATGAATGTTTGGAACGAGATGGATGTTTGGAACGAGATGGATGTTTGGTACGAAATGGATGTTTGGAACGAGACTAATATTTGAAACGAAATGAATATTTGGAACGAGATGAATATTTGGGACGAGATGAATGTTTGGGACAAAATGAATGTTTGGGACGAAACGGATGTTTGGAACGAGATGAATGTTTGGAACGAGAATAATGTTTGGAACGAGACTAATATTTGGAACGATATGAATGTTTCGAACGGGATGAATGTTTGGAACGAGAAGAATGTTTGGGACGAGATGAATATTTGATACAAGATGAATGTTTGGGACGAGATGAATGTTTGGAACGGCAGGGATGTTTGGAATGAGATGAATGTTTGGAACGAGATGAATGTTTGGAACAGAATGAATGTTTGGAACGAGATGAATTTTTGGAACGAAGTTAATGTTTGGAACGAGATGAATGTTTGCAACGGAATGAATGTTTGGAACGAGATGGATGTTTGGAACCAGATGAATGTTTGGAACGAAATGAATGTTTGGAACGAGATAAATGTTTGGAAATATATGGATGTTTGGGATGAAATGGATGTTTGGAACCAGATGACTGTTTGAAACGTGATGAATGTTTGGAACGAGAAGAATATTTGGAACGAGATGAATGTTTGGAGCGAAGTTAATGTTTGGAACGATGTGGATGTTTGGAACGAAATGAATGTTTGGAACGAGATAAATGTTTGGAAATATATGGATGTTTGTGACGAAATGGATGTTTGGAACGAGATAAATGTTTGGAAAGATATGGATGTTTGGGACGAAATGGATGTTTGGAACCAGATGAATGTTTGAAACGTGATGAATGTTTGGAGCGAGAAGAATATTTGGAACGAGATGAATGTTTGGAGCGAAGTTAATGTTTGGAACGAGATGAATGTTTGGAACGAGGTGGATGTTTGGAGCGAAATGAATGTTTGGAACGAGACTAATATTTGGAACGAAATGAATTTTTGGAACGAGATGAATGTTTGGGACGTGATGAATGTTTGGGACGAGATGAATGTTTGGGACGAACTGGATGTTTGGAACCAGATGAATGTTTGAAACGTGATGAATGTTTGGAGCGAGAAGAATATTTGGAACGAGATAAATGTTTGGAGCGAAGTTAATGTTTGGAACGAGATGAATGTTTGGAACGAGGTGGATGTTTGGAGCGAACTGAATGTTTGGAACGAGACTAATATTTGGAATGAAATGAATTTTTGGAACGAGATGAATGTTTGGGACGTGATGAATGTTTGGGACGTGATGAATGTTTCGAACGAGATGAATGTTTGGGACGTGATGAATGTTTGGGACGAGATGAGTGTTTGGGACAAGATGAGTGTTTGGGACGAAAGGGATGTTTGGAACGAGACGAATGTTTGGGACGTGATGAATGTTCGGGACGAAATGAATGTTTGGGACAAGATGAGTGTTTGGGACAAGATGAGTGTTTGGGACGAAAGGGATGTTTGGAACGAGACGAATGTTTGGAACGAGATGAATGTTTGGGACAAGATGAACTTTTGGGACGAAATGAATGTTTGGAACGAAATGCATGTTTGGAACGAGATGAATGTTTGGGACGTGATGAATGTTCGGGACGAAATGAATGTTTGGGACAAGATGAGTGTTTGGGACAAGATGAGTGTTTGGGACGAAAGGGATGTTTGGAACGAGACGAATGTTTGGAACGAGATGAATGTTTGGAACGAGATGAATGTTTAGGACGAGATGAATGTTTGGAACGAGAAGAATATTTGGAACGAGATGAATGTTTGAAGCGAGGTTAATGTTTGGAACGAGATGAATGTTTGGAACGAGGTGGATGTTTGGAACGAAATGAATGTTTGGAACGAGATAAATGTTTGGAAATATATGGATGTTTGTGACGAAATGGATGTTTGGAACCAGATGAATGTTTGAAACGTGATGAATGGTTGGGACGAGATGAATGTTTGGGACGAGATGAATATTTGGGACGAGATGAATGTTTGGAACGAGATAGATGTTTGAATAATATTTGGAACGAGATGAATATTTGGAACGAGACGAATGTTTGGGACGTGATGAATGTTTGGGACGTGATGAATGTTTGGGACGTGATGAATGTTTCGAACGAGATGAATGTTTGGGACGTGATGAATGTTTGGGACGAGATGAATGTTTGGGACAAGATGAATGTTTGGGACGAGATGAATGTTTGGAACGAGATGGTTGTTTGGAACTAAATTAATGTTTGGGACGAGATGAATGTTTGGAACGAGATGAATGTTTGGGACAAGATGAATGTTTGGAACGAAATGGATGTTTGGAACGAGACTAATATTTGGAACGAAATGAATATTTGGAACGAGATGAATGTTTGGGACGTGATGAATGTTTGGGACGAGATGAATGTTTGGGACAAAATGAATGTTTGGGACGATACGGATATTTGGAACGAGATAAATGTTTGGAACGAGATAAATGTTTGGAACGAGAAGAATGTTTGGAACGAGATGAATGTTTTGAACGAAATGAATGTTTGGAACGATATTAATGTTTGGAACGATATTAATGTTTAGAACAAGATGGATGTTTGGAACGAAACGGATGTTTGGAACGAGACTAATATTTGGAACGATATGAATGTTTCGAACGAGATGAATGTTTGGGACGTGATGAATGTTTGGGACGAGATGAATGTTTGGGACAAGATGAATGTTTGGGACGAGATGAATGTTTGGAACGAGATGAATGTTTGGGACAAGATGAATGTTTGGGACGAGATGAATGTTTGGAACGAGAAGAATGTTTGGAACGAGATGAATGTTTGGGACAAGATGAATGTTTGGGACAAGATGAATGTTTGGGACGAGATGAATGTTTGGGACAAGATGAATGTTTGGGACGAGATGAATGTTTGGAACGAGAAGAATGTTTGGAACGAGATGAATGCTTGTAACGAAATGAATGTTTGGAACGAGATGGATGTTTGGAACGAGATGGATGTTTGGTACGAAATGGATGTTTGGAACGAGACTAATATTTGAAACGAAATGAATATTTGGAACGAGATGAATATTTGGGACGAGATGAATGTTTGGGACAAAATGAATGTTTGGGACGAAACGGATGTTTGGAACGAGATGAATGTTTGGAACGAGAATAATGTTTGGAACGAGACTAATATTTGGAACGATATGAATGTTTCGAACGGGATGAATGTTTGGAACGAGAAGAATGTTTGGGACGAGATGAATATTTGATACAAGATGAATGTTTGGGACGAAATGGATGTTTGGAACGAGATGAATGTTTGGAACGGCAGGGATGTTTGGAATGAGATGAATGTTTGGAACGAGATGAATGTTTGGAACAGAATGAATGTTTGGAACGAGATGAATTTTTGGAACGAAGTTAATGTTTGGAACGAGATGAATGTTTGCAACGGAATGAATGTTTGGAACGAGATGGATGTTTGGATCCAGATGAATGTTTGGAACCAGATGAATGTTTGGAACGAAATGAATGTTTGGAACGAGATAAATGTTTGGAAATATATGGATGTTTGGGATGAAATGGATGTTTGGAACCAGATGACTGTTTGAAACGTGATGAATGTTTGGAACGAGAAGAATATTTGGAACGAGATGAATGTTTGGAGCGAAGTTAATGTTTGGAACGATGTGGATGTTTGGAACGAAATGAATGTTTGGAACGAGATAAATGTTTGGAAATATATGGATGTTTGTGACGAAATGGATGTTTGGAACGAGATAAATGTTTGGAAAGATATGGATGTTTGGGACGAAATGGATGTTTGGAACCAGATGAATGTTTGAAACGTGATGAATGTTTGGAGCGAGAAGAATATTTGGAACGAGATGAATGTTTGGAGCGAAGTTAATGTTTGGAACGAGATGAATGTTTGGAACGAGGTGGATGTTTGGAGCGAAATGAATGTTTGGAACGAGACTAATATTTGGAACGAAATGAATTTTTGGAACGAGATGAATGTTTGGGACGTGATGAATGTTTGGGACGAGATGAATGTTTGGGACGAAATGGATGTTTGGAACCAGATGAATGTTTGAAACGTGATGAATGTTTGGAGCGAGAAGAATATTTGGAACGAGATAAATGTTTGGAGCGAAGTTAATGTTTGGAACGAGATGAATGTTTGGAACGAGGTGGATGTTTGGAGCGAACTGAATGTTTGGAACGAGACTAATATTTGGAATGAAATGAATTTTTGGAACGAGATGAATGTTTGGGACGTGATGAATGTTTGGGACGTGATGAATGTTTCGAACGAGATGAATGTTTGGGACGTGATGAATGTTTGGGACGAGATGAATGTTTGGGACAAGATGAACTTTTGGGACGAAATGAATGTTTGGAACGAAATGCATGTTTGGAACGAGATGAATGTTTGGGACGTGATGAATGTTCGGGACGAAATGAATGTTTGGGACAAGATGAGTGTTTGGGACAAGATGAGTGTTTGGGACGAAAGGGATGTTTGGAACGAGACGAATGTTTGGAACGAGATGAATGTTTGGAACGAGATGAATGTTTAGGACGAGATGAATGTTTGGAACGAGAAGAATATTTGGAACGAGATGAATGTTTGAAGCGAGGTTAATGTTTGGAACGAGATGAATGTTTGGAACGAGGTGGATGTTTGGAACGAAATGAATGTTTGGAACGAGATAAATGTTTGGAAATATATGGATGTTTGTGACGAAATGGATGTTTGGAACCAGATGAATGTTTGAAACGTGATGAATGGTTGGGACGAGATGAATGTTTGGGACGAGATGAATATTTGGGACGAGATGAATGTTTGGAACGAGATAGATGTTTGAATAATATTTGGAACGAGATGAATATTTGGAACGAGACGAATGTTTGGGACGTGATGAATGTTTGGGACGTGATGAATGTTTGGGACGTGATGAATGTTTCGAACGAGATGAATGTTTGGGACGTGATGAATGTTTGGGACGAGATGAATGTTTGGGACAAGATGAATGTTTGGGACGAGATGAATGTTTGGAACGAGATGGTTGTTTGGAACTAAATTAATGTTTGGGACGAGATGAATGTTTGGAACGAGATGAATGTTTGGGACAAGATGAATATTTGGGACGAGATGAATGTTTGGAATGATGAACAAAAGTTTATCTTGTCCCAAACATTCATCTCGTCCCAAACATTCATCACGTCCCAAACATTCATCTCGTTCGAAACATTAACTTCGCTCCAAACATTCATCTCGTTCCAAATATTCTTCTCGTTCCAAACATTCATCACGTTTCAAACATTCATCTGGTTCCAAACATCCATTTCGTCCCAAACATCCATATCTTTCCAAACATTTATCTCGTTCCAAACATTCATTTCGCTCCAAACATTCACCTCTTTCCAAACATTCATCTCGTTCCAAACATTAACTTCGCTCCAAACATTCATCTCGTTCCAAATATTCTTCTCGTTCCAAACATTCATCACGTATCAAACATTCATCTGGTTCCAAACATCCATTTCGTCCCAAACATCCATATCTTTCCAAACATTTATCTCGTTCCAAACATTCATTTCGTTCCAAACATTCATCTGGTTCCAAACATTCATCTGGATCCAAACATCCATCTCGTTCCAAACATTCATTCTGTTCCAAACATTCATCTCGTTCCAAACATTCATCTCATTCCAAACATCCCTGCCGTTCCAAACATTCATCTCGTTCCAAACATCCATTTCGTCCCAAACATTCATCTTGTATCAAACATTCATCTCGTCCCAAACATTCATCACGTCCCAAACATTCATCTCGTTCGAAACAATTATTTCGTTCCAAATATTAGTCTCGTTCCAAACATCCGTTTCGTTCCAGACATCCATCTTGTTCTAAACATTAATCTCGTTCCAAACATTCATTTCTTTCAAAACATTCATCTCGTTCCAAACTTTCATCTCGCTCCAAACATTCATCACGTCCCAAACATTCATCTCGTTAAAAATATTCATTTTTTCCCAAATATTAGTCTCGTTCCAAACATCCATCTAGTTCCAAACATTCATCTCGTTCCAAACATTCATCTCGTTCCAAACATCCATTTCGTCCCAAACATTCATCTCGTCCCAAACATTCATTACGTCCCAAACATTCATCTCGTTCCAAATATTCAATTTTTCCCAAATATTAGTCTCGTTCCAAACATCCATTTCGTTCCAAACATCCATCTCGTTCCATACATTCATCTCTTTCCAAACATAAATTTCGTCCCAAACATTCATCGTGTCCTAATCATTCATCACGTCCCAAACATTCATCTCGTTCCAAACATTCATTTCGTTCCAAGCATCTATCTCGCTCCAAATATTAATTTCGCTTCAAACATTCATCTCGTTCCAAACATGCATCTGGTTCCAAAGATTCATCTAGATCCAAACATCCATCTCGCTAAAAACATTATTTCTGTTTCAAACATTCATCTCATTCCAAACAACCATGTCGTTCCAAACATTCATCTCGTTCCAAACATCCATTTTGTCCCAAACGTCCATATCGCTCCAAACATTCATCTCGTTCCAAACATCCATTTCGACACAAATATTCATCTTGTCCCAAACATTCATTTCGTTCGGAACATCCATTTCGTTCCAAATATTAGTCGCGTTCCAAACATCCATTTCGTTCCAAACATCCATCTCGTTCCAAACATTCATTTCGTTCCAAACATTCATCTCGTTCCAAACATTCTTCTCGTTCCAAACATTCATTTCGTTCCAAACATTCATTCTGTTCCAAACATTCATTTCGTTCGGAACATTCATTTCGTTCCAAATATTAGTCTCGTTCCAAACATCCATTTCGTTCCAAACATCCATCTCGTTCCAAACATTCATTTCGTTCCAAACATTAATCTCGTTCCAAACATTCTTCTCGTTCCAAACATTCATCTTGTACCAAATATTCATCTTGTCCCAAACATTCATCTCGTCCCAACCATTCATCACGTCCCAAACATTCATCTCGTTTGAAATTCGAAATGGTTGTTTGGAACGAGATGAATGTTTGGAACGACATGGATGTTTGGGACAAAATGGATGTTTGGAATGAGATGAATGTTTGGAACGAGATGAATGTTTGGAACAGAATTAATGTTTGGAACGAAATGAATGTTTGGAACGAAATGAATGTTTCGAACGAGATGAATGTTTGGGACGTGATGAATGTTTGGGACGAGATGAATGTTTGGGACAAGATGAATGTTTGGGACGATATGAATGTTTGGAACGAGATGGATGTTTGGAACGAGATGGATGTTTGGAACGAAATGAATGTTTGGAACGAGATGAATGTTTGGGACGTGATAAATGTTTGGGACGTGATGAATGTTTCGAACGAGGTGAATGTTTGGGACGTGATGAATGTTTGGGACAAGATGAATGTTTGGGACAAGATGAATGTTTGGGACGAGATGAATGTTTGGAACGAGATGAATGTTTGGAACGAGATGGTTGTTTGGAACTAAATTAATGTTTGGGACGAGATGAATGTTTGGAACGAGATGAATGTTTGGGACGAGATGAATGTTTGGGACAAGATGAATGTTTGGAACGAAATGGATGTTTGGAACGAGACTAATATTTGGAACGAAATGAATATTTGGAACGAGATGAATGTTTGGGACGTGATGAATGTTTGGGACGAGATGAATGTTTGGGACAAAATGAATGTTTGGGACGATACGGATATTTGGAACGAGATAAATGTTTGGAACGAGATAAATGTTTGGAACGAGAAGAATGTTTGGAACGAGATGAATGTTTTGAACGAAATGAATGTTTGGAACGATATTAATGTTTGGAACGATATTAATGTTTAGAACAAGATGGATGTTTGGAACGAAACGGATGTTTGGAACGAGACTAATATTTGGAACGATATGAATGTTTCGAACGAGATGAATGTTTGGGACGTGATGAATGTTTGGGACGAGATGAATGTTTGGGACAAGATGAATGTTTGGGACGAGATGAATGTTTGGAACGAGATGAATGTTTGGGACAAGATGAATGTTTGGGACGAGATGAATGTTTGGAACGAGAAGAATGTTTGGAACGAGATGAATGTTTGGGACAAGATGAATGTTTGGGACAAGATGAATGTTTGGGACGAGATGAATGTTTGGGACAAGATGAATGTTTGGGACGAGATGAATGTTTGGAACGAGAAGAATGTTTGGAACGAGATGAATGCTTGTAACGAAATGAATGTTTGGAACGAGATGGATGTTTGGAACGAGATGGATGTTTGGTACGAAATGGATGTTTGGAACGAGACTAATATTTGAAACGAAATGAATATTTGGAACGAGATGAATATTTGGGACGAGATGAATGCTTGGGACAAAATGAATGTTTGGGACGAAACGGATGTTTGGAACGAGATGAATGTTTGGAACGAGAATAATGTTTGGAACGAGACTAATATTTGGAACGATATGAATGTTTCGAACGGGATGAATGTTTGGAACGAGAAGAATGTTTGGGACGAGATGAATATTTGATACAAGATGAATGTTTGGGACGAAATGGATGTTTGGAACGAGATGAATGTTTGGAACGGCAGGGATGTTTGGAATGAGATGAATGTTTGGAACGAGATGAATGTTTGGAACAGAATGAATTTTTGGAACGAAGTTAATGTTTGGAACGAGATGAATGTTTGCAACGGAATGAATGTTTGGAACGAGATGGATGTTTGGATCCAGATGAATGTTTGGAACCAGATGAATGTTTGGAACGAAATGAATGTTTGGAACGAGATAAATGTTTGGAAATATATGGATGTTTGGGATGAAATGGATGTTTGGAACCAGATGACTGTTTGAAACGTGATGAATGTTTGGAACGAGAAGAATATTTGGAACGAGATGAATGTTTGGAGCGAAGTTAATGTTTGGAACGATGTGGATGTTTGGAACGAAATGAATGTTTGGAACGAGATAAATGTTTGGAAATATATGGATGTTTGTGACGAAATGGATGTTTGGAACGAGATAAATGTTTGGAAAGATATGGATGTTTGGAACGAAATGGATGTTTGGAACCAGATGAATGTTTGAAACGTGATGAATGTTTGGAGCGAGAAGAATATTTGGAACGAGATGAATGTTTGGAGCGAAGTTAATGTTTGGAACGAGATGAATGTTTGGAACGAGGTGGATGTTTGGAGCGAAATGAATGTTTGGAACGAGACTAATATTTGGAACGAAATGAATTTTTGGAACGAGATGAATGTTTGGGACGTGATGAATGTTTGGGACGAGATGAATATTTGGGACGAAATGGATGTTTGGAACCAGATGAATGTTTGAAACGTGATGAGTGTTTGGAGCGAGAAGAATATTTGGAACGAGATGAATGTTTGGAGCGAAGTTAATGTTTGGAACGAGATGAATGTTTGGAACGAGGTGGATGTTTGGAGCGAACTGAATGTTTGGAACGAGACTAATATTTGGAATGAAATGAATTTTTGGAACGAGATGAATGTTTGGGACGTGATGAATGTTTGGGACGTGATGAATGTTTCGAACGAGATGAATGTTTGGGACGTGATGAATGTTTGGGACGAGATGAATGTTTGGGACAAGATGAACTTTTGGGACGAAATGAATGTTTGGAACGAAATGCATGTTTGGAACGAGATGAATGTTTGGGACGTGATGAATGTTCGGGACGAAATGAATGTTTGGGACAAGATGAGTGTTTGGGACAAGATGAGTGTTTGGGACGAAAGGGATGTTTGGAACGAGACGAATGTTCGGAACGAGATGAATGTTTGGAACGAGATGAATGTTTAGGACGAGATGAATGTTTGGAACGAGAAGAATATTTGGAACGAGATGAATGTTTGAAGCGAAGTTAATGTTTGGAACGAGATGAATGTTTGGAACGAGGTGGATGTTTGGAACGAAATGAATGTTTGGAACGAGATAAATGTTTGGAAATATATGGATGTTTGTGACGAAATGGATGTTTGGAACCAGATGAATGTTTGAAACGTGATGAATGGTTGGGACGAGATGAATGTTTGGGACGAGATGAATATTTGGGACGAGATGAATGTTTGGAACGAGATAGATGTTTGAATAATATTTGGAACGAGATGAATATTTGGAACGAGACGAATGTTTGGGACGTGATGAATGTTTGGGACGTGATGAATGTTTCGAACGAGATGAATGTTTGGGACGTGATGAATGTTTGGGACGAGATGAATGTTTGGGACAAGATGAATGTTTGGGACGAGATGAATGTTTGGAACGAGATGGTTGTTTGGAACTAAATTAATGTTTGGGACGAGATGAATGTTTGGAACGAGATGAATGTTTGGGACAAGATGAATATTTGGGACGAGATGAATGTTTGGAACGATGAACAAAAGTTTATCTTGTCCCAAACATTCATCTCGTCCCAAACATTCATCACGTCCCAAACATTCATCTCGTTCGAAACATTCATCACGTCCCAAACATTCATCACGTCCCAAACATTCATCTCGTTCCAAAAATTCATTTCGTTCCAAATATTAGTCTCGTTCCAAACATTCATTTCGCTCCAAACATCCACCTCGTCCCAAACATTCATCCCGTTCGAAACATTCATATCGTTCCAAATATTAGTCTCGTTCCAAACATCCGTTTCGTTCCAAACATCCATCTTGTTCTAAACATTAATATCGTTCCAAACATTCATTTCGTTCAAAACATTTATCTCGTTACAAACATTCTTCTCGTTCCAAACATTCATCTTGTTCCAAACATCCGTTTAGTCCCAAAAGTTCATCTTATCCCAAACATTCATCTCGTCCCAAACATTCATCACGTCCGAAACATTCATCTCGTTCCAAATATTCATTTCGTTCCAAATATTAGTCTCGTTCCAAACATTCATCACGTTTCAAACATTCATCTGGTTCCAAACATCCATTTCGTCCCAAACATCCATATCGTTCCAAACATTCATTTCGCTTCAAACAAAATTCATCTCGTTCCAAACATTCATCTGGTTCCAAACATTCATCTGGATCCAAACATCCATCTGGTTCCAAACATTCATTCCGTTCCAAACATTCATCTCGTTTCAAACATTCATCTCATTCCAAATATACCTGTCGTTCCAAACATTCATCTCGTTCCAAACATTCATCACGTCCCAAACATTCATCCCGTTCGAAACATTCATATCGTTCCAAATATTAGTCTCGTTCCAAACATCCATCTTGTTCTAAACATTAATATCGTTCCAAACATTCATTTCGTTCAAAACATTCATCTCGTTCCAAACATTCTTCTCGTTCCAAACATTCATCTCGTTCCAAACATCCGTTTCGTCCCAAACACTCATTTTGTCCCAAACATTCATCTCGTCCCAAACATTCATCACGTCCCAAACATTCATCTCGTTCCAAATATTCATTTCGTTCCAAATATTAGTCTCGTTCCAAACATTCATCACGTTTCAAACATTCATCTGGTTCCAAACATCCATTTCGTCCCAAACATCCATATCGTTCCAAACATTCATTTCGTTTCAAACATTCATCTCGTTCCAAACATTCATCTGGTTCCAAACATTCATTCCGTTCCAAACATTCATCTCGTTCCAAACATTCATCTCGTTCCAAACATCCCTGTCGTTCCAAACATTCATCTCGTTCCAAACATCCATTTCGTCCCAAACATTCATCTTGTCCCAAACATTCATCTCGTCCCAAACATTCATCACGTCCCAAACATTCATCCCGTTCGAAACATTCATATCGTTCCAAGTATTAGTCTCGTTCCAAACATCCGTTTCGTTCCAAACATCCATCTTGTTCTAAACATTAATATCGTTCCAAACATTCATTTCGTTCGAAACATTCATCTCGTTTCAAACATTCTTCTCGTTCCAAACATTCATCTCGTTCCAAACATCCGTTTCGTCCCAAACACTCATTTTGTCCCAAACATTCATTTCGTCCCAAACATTCATCTTGTCCCAAACATTCATCTCGTCCCAAACATTCATCACGTCCCAAACATTCATCTCGTTCGAAACATTCATTTCGTTCCAAACATTCATTCTGTTCCAAACATTCATCTCGTTCCAAACATTCATCTCATTCCAAACATCCATTTTGTCCCAAACGTCCATATCGCTCCAAACATTCATCTCGTTCCAAACATCCATTTCGACACAAATATTCATCTTGTCCCAAACATTCATTTCGTTCGGAACATCCATTTCGTTCCAAATATTAGTCGCGTTCCAAACATCCATTCCGTTCCAAACATCCATCTCGTTCCAAACATTCATTTCGTTCCAAACATTCATCTCGTTCCAAACATTCTTCTCGTTCCAAACATTCATTTCGTTCCAAACATTCATTCTGTTCCAAACATTCATTTCGTTCGGAACATTCATTTCGTTCCAAATATTAGTCTCGTTCCAAACATCCATTTCGTTCCAAACATCCATCTCGTTCCAAACATTCATTTCGTTCCAAACATTAATCTCGTTCCAAACATTCTTCTCGTTCCAAACATTCATCTTGTACCAAATATTCATCTTGTCCCAAACATTCATCTCGTCCCAACTATTCATCACGTCCCAAACATTCATCTCGTTTGAAATTCGAAATGGTTGTTTGGAACGAGATGAATGTTTGGAACGACATGGATGTTTGGGACAAAATGGATGTTTGGAATGAGATGAATGTTTGGAACGAGATGAATGTTTGGAACAGAATGAATGTTTGGAACGAAATGAATGTTTCGAACGAGATGAATGTTTGGGACGTGATGAATGTTTGGGACGAGATGAATGTTTGGGACAAGATGAATGTTTGGGACGATATGGATGTTTGGAACGAGATGAATGTTTGGAACGAGATGGATGTTTGGAACGAGATGAATGTTTGGGACGTGATGAATGTTTGGGACGTGATGAATGTTTCGAACGAGGTGAATGTTTGGGACGTGATGAATGTTTGGGACAAGATGAATGTTTGGGACAAGATGAATGTTTGGGACGAGATGAATGTTTGGAACGAGATGAATGTTTGGAACGAGATGGTTGTTTGGAACTAAATTAATGTTTGGGACGAGATGAATGTTTGGAACGAGATGAATGTTTGGGACGAGATGAATGTTTGGGACAAGATGAATGTTTGGAACGAAATGGATGTTTGGAACGAGACTAATATTTGGAACGAGAAGAATATTTGGAACGAGATGAATGTTTGGAGCGAAGTTAATGTTTGGAACGAGGTGGATGTTTGGAACGAAATGAATGTTTGGAACGAGATAAATGTTTGGAAATATATGGATGTTTGTGACGAAATGGATGTTTGGAACGAGATAAATGTTTGGAAAGATATGGATGTTTGGGACGAAATGGATGTTTGGAACCAGATGAATGTTTGAAACGTGATGAATGTTTGGAGCGAGAAGAATATTTGGAACGAGATGAATGTTTGGAGCGAAGTTAATGTTTGGAACGAGATGAATGTTTGTAACGAGGTGGATGTTTGGAGCGAAATGAATGTTTGGAACGAGACTAATATTTGGAACGAAATGAATTTTTGGAACAAGATGAATGTTTGGGACGTGATGAATGTTTGGGACGAGATGAATATTTGGGACGAAATGGATGTTTGGAACCAGATGAATGTTTGAAACGTGATGAATGTTTGGAGCGAGAAGAATATTTGGAACGAGATGAATGTTTGGAGCGAAGTTAATGTTTGGAACGAGATGAATGTTTGGAACGAGGTGGATGTTTGGAGCGAACTGAATGTTTGGAACGAGACTAATATTTGGAATGAAATGAATTTTTGGAACGAGATGAATGTTTGGGACGTGATGAATGTTTGGGACGTGATGAATGTTTCGAACGAGATGAATGTTTGGGACGTGATGAATGTTTGGGACGAGATGAATGTTTGGGACAAGATGAACTTTTGGGACGAAATGAATGTTTGGAACGAAATGCATGTTTGGAACGAGATGAATGTTTGGAGCGAAGTTAATGTCTGGAACGAGATGAATGTTTGGAACGAGGTGGATGTTTGGAGCGAAATGAATGTTTGGAACGAGACTAATATTTGGAACGAAATGAATTTTTGGAACGAGATGAATGATTGGGACGTGATGAATGTTTGGGACGAGATGAATATTTGGGACAAGTCCTCAAATAAATTGATACATTTTCGGTCAATTATAAGCTGCTCGATATTATGACCATCAGAATCATAACAAACACGCAAACCTATAAGTAAACATGATACATTTCAACAGCTAAGTTAGCTTAACATAAATGATTTGAGCACAATTTGAATTTCTAATACACTAGCCTAACATGTTTAATTTTTTGAGAGTCGAGTATTGATATCCTTATATAACATTTCATATTAAATGATGTGCATATAGGTAAACACAGATTAGATGTAAAATGAATACTGCAAGGTCATAATAGAACTTCACTAATCAATACTGATGTAAATTTTTATAGCAGTACTCGTAGTGGATTCAGGATCAAATCAACATGAATCGACGTGACATCTAGTCACTTTATTTTAATTCAATTTTAATTTTTTTACCCCTCATATTGGGTAAAATGAAAACACCTGAAATTGAGCATTGAAATGGAAAATATACTGTATTCTACTTTTTTTTTCAATATATATTACAGTAATGAAATATAGAGTATTGTATGTGTGGTGTAAGTTTAGGAAATATTTATATATTCGCAAATAATGCAGCCAAATTCCTAAATACCATATTTGAAGTACTACATACATGAGTAACATAAAATGTTATAATGCTTGTAAAAAGAAATATATTTTATCGAGTTTTCTATTTAAAATTTGTGATCATACCATCTTAGTGTGAATTATTCTAGAGGTAATAGATCAGTAATAATAGATAATAAATATGCCATTAGAAATAAGCCATTGGGTACTATGTATTAATAATTCTTCTATTAATAAGGAGTTTTTGTTTAAGTGTAATTAAAATAAACAAATTAAAATTTGTTTATTTTAAGTTTAGTTAAAAAAATAATGATGCCCCTACATATTTATTTATTTTATAATTAGGTACATTTTTGAAATTGATATATTATTATTAAGTAGACACTAACTAAGGGCATTTACCTACAATTTGTATAATGGATCTTTGCGCGTGTATCAATTTAGTGACGGCGCACGGATCATATGCTACACCACTCGCAATTGTTACTAATATGCCACAATTACCAGCACTTATGTCTAGCTACATGTTTCAATCAACTACGTACGGCATAGACAGTTAATAAATTGTCGAAAAAAATGCAATTATGTAATCACGTATTAGCTTTATTATATAACTTGATTCATTGGCGTCTCAATATTTCTGTAAAATTTATTTAATTTTTGTTTCATTTATTTTGTTTTTTGTTGAATTTATTTCATTTATTTTGATGGAAATATCACTTCCATTGAATGTTCTTATGGAAAACTTTTTTCGTTACTCTGTCATAGGTTGATTGATTTGTATTGCACTGTTATCCTAAAATGTGTTCTCAGCACGACTTCTTCTTCTTTGGGTGCTTATCCGTTCCGGATGTTAGCGATCATATTGGCTATTTGGATTTTGTTGACTGCTGCACGAAACAGTCCTGTGGTTGTTGTTGAGAACCATGTTCTTAAATTTTTGAGCCATGAGCCTCTCTTCCCTGGAATTTTACCTTGTAAAATGTTTTGTAACAACCCGTATCTTGAGCTATTTCTCATAATATGGCCTAAATATTGTAGTTTTCTTTCCTCTACTGTTATCATTAGTTCGGGTTGTTTGTTCATTCTACGGAGGACTTCTTCATTTGTGATATGGTCCACCCATGAAATTTTCAGTACACGTCGATATAGCCACATCTCGAAGGCCTGAATTTTCCTGCTAGAAGCCTCAGTCAGAGTCCACGACTCGACCCCATACAGGAGTACGGTGAAAACATAACATCTCATCAAACGAACTTTAGTATTCAAGGTCAGATCTCTGCTTTTGAACAATTTTTGCATTCTTATAAATGCAGCTTTGGCTTTCTCTATTCTACATTTTCTTTCAGCAGAATGATCCTAAATGTTCGTTGATCGAGCTTCCGAGGTAGACATATGATTGGACTCTTTCAAGTGGTCTCTGGTTCACTGTTAGCTGTCCCAGTGGTGTAGGCGTTTTACTGATTATCATATACTTCGTTTTTTGTGTATTCAGTTCTAGTCCATATCTTTGGCTGACTTCCACGATGTTATTTAGCAATCTCTGTAAACCCTCCAAGCTGCTCATGAGTTCCAAACATTCTTCTCGCTCCAAACATTCATCTCGTTCCAAACATTCATCTGGTTCCAAACATCCATTTCGTCCCAAACATCCATTTCGTCCCAAACATTCATCTTGTCCCAATTATTCATCTCGTCCCAATTATTCATCTCGTCCCAAACATTCATCACGTCCCAATCATTCATCTCGTTCCAAAAATTCATTTCGTTCCAAATATTAGTCTCGTTCCAAACATTCATTTCACTCCAAACATTCACCTCTTTCCAAACATTCATCTCGTTCCAAACATTAACTTCGCTCCAAACATTCATCTCGTTCCAAATATTCTTCTCGTTCCAAACATTCATCACGTTTCAAACATTCATCTGGTTCCAAACATCCATTTCGTCCCAAACATCCATATCTTTCCAAACATTTATCTCGTTCCAAACATTCATTTCGCTCCAAACATTCACCTCTTTCCAAACATTCATCTCGTTCCAAACATTAACTTCGCTCCAAACATTCATCTCGTTCCAAATATTCTTCTCGTTCCAAACATTCATCACGTTTCAAACATTCATCTGGTTCCAAACATCCATTTCGTCCCAAACATCCATATCTTTCCAAACATTTATCTCGTTCCAAACATTCATTTCGTTCCAAACATTCATCTGGTTCCAAACATTCATCTGGATCCAAACATCCATCTCGTTCCAAACATTCATTCTGTTCCAAACATTCATCTCGTTTCAAACATTCATCTCATTCCAAACATCCCTGACGTTCCAAACATTCATCTCGTTCCAAACATTCATCTCATTCCAAACATCCCTGTCGTTCCAAACATTCATCTCGTTCCAAACATCCATTTCGTCCCAAACATTCATCTTGTCCCAAACATTCATCTCGTCCCAAACATTCATCCCGTTCGAAACATTCATATCGTTCCAAATATTAGTCTCGTTCCGAACATCCGTTTCGTTCCAAACATCCATCTTGTTCTAAACATTAATATCGTTCCAAACATTCATTTCGTTTGAAACATTCATCTCGTTCCAAACATTCTTCTCGTTCCAAACATTCATCTCGTTCCAAACATCTGTTTCGTCCCAAACACTCATTTTGTCCCAAACATTCATCTCGTCCCAAACATTCATCACGTCCCAAACATTCATCTCGTTCCAAATATTCATTTCGTTCCAAATATTAGTCTCGTTCCAAACATTCATCACGTTTCAAACATTCATCTGGTTCCAAACATCCATTTCGTCCCAAACATCCATATCGTTTCAAACATTCATTTCGTTTCAAACATTCATCTCGTTCCAAACATTCATCTGGTTCCAAACATTCATCTGGTTCCAAACATTCATCTTGATCCAAACATCCATCTTTTTCCAAACATCCATTTCGTCCCAAACATTAATCTTGTCCCAAACACTCATCTCGTCCAATACTTTCATCACGTCCAAAACATTCATCTCGTTCCAAATATTCATCTCGTTCCAAATATTATTCAAACATTCATCACGTCCCAAACATTCATCTCGTTCGAAACATTCATCACGTCCCAAACATTTATCACGTCCCAAACACTCATTTCGTTCCAAACATATCTTGTTCCAAACATTCATCTCGTTCCAAACATTCATTTTGTCCCAAACATTCATCTTGTCCCAAACATTCATCTCGTCCCAAACATTCATCACGTCCCAAACATTCATCTCGTTCGAAACATTCATTTCGTTCCAAACATTCATTCTGTTCCAAACATTCATCTCGTCCCAAACATTCATCTTGTCCCAAACATTCATCTCGTTCCAAACATTCATCTCGTCCCAAACATTCATCTTGTCCCAAACATTCATCTCGTTCCAAACATTCATCTCGTCCCAAACATTAATTTAGTTCCAAACAACCATCACGTTCCAAACATTCATCTCGTCCCAAACATTCATCTTGCCCCAAACATTCATCTCGTCCCAAACATTCATCACGTCCCAAACATTCATCTCGTTCGAAACATTCATCACGTCCCAAACATTCATCACGTCCCAAACATTCATCACGTCCCAAACATTCATCTCGTTCCAAACATGCATTTCGTTCCAAACACATCTCGTTCCAAACGTCCATTTCGTCCCCAACATTCATCTCGTCCAAAACTTTCATCACGTCCAAAACATTCATCTCGTTCCAAATATTCATCTCGTTCCAAATATTATTCAAACATCTATCTCGTTCCAAACATTCATCTCGTCCCAAATATTCATCTTGTCCCAAACATTCATCTCGTCCCAACCATTCATCACGTCTCAAACATTCATCTCGTTTGAAACATTCATTTCGTTCCAAATATTAGTCTCGTTCCAAACATCCATTTAGTTCCAACCATCCATCTAGTTCCAAATATTTATCTCGTTCCAAACATTCATTTCGTTCCAAACATTCATTCTGTTCCAAACATTCATCTTGTTCCAAACATCCCTTTCGACCCAAATATTCATCTTGTCCCAAACATTCATTTCGTTCGGAACATTCATTTCGTTCCAAATATTAGTCTCGTTCCAAACATCCATTTCGTTCCAAACATCCATCTCGTTCCAAACATTCATTTCGTTCCAAACATTCATCTCGTTCCAAACATTCATCTCGTTCCAAACATTCATCTCGTGCCAAATATTCATCTTGTCCCAAACATTCATATCGTCCCAACCATTCATCACGTCCCAAACATTCATCTCGTTTGAAATTCGAAATGGTTGTTTGGAACGAGATGAATGTTTGGAACGACATGGATGTTTGGGACAAAATGGATGTTTGGAATGAGATGAATGTTTGAAACGAGATGAATGTTTGGAACAGAATGAATGTTTGGAACGAAATGAATGTTTCGAACGAGATGAATGTTTGGGACGTGATGAATGTTTGGGACGAGATGAATGTTTGGGACAAGATTAATGTTTGGGACGAAATGGATGTTTGGAACGAGATGAATGTTTGGAACGAGATAAATGTTTGGGACAAGATGAATGTTTGGGACGAAATGGATGTTTGGAACGAGATGAACGTTTGGAACGAGATGGCTGTATGGAACGAAATTCATGTTTGGGGCGTGATGAATGTTTGGAAAGAGATGAATGTTTGGGACAAGATGAATGTTTGGGATGAAATGTTCATTCAAACATTCATCTCGTCCCAAACATTCATCACGTCCCAAATATTCATCTCGTTCCAAACATTCATTTCGTTCCAAATATTCCTCTCGTTCCAAACATTAATTTCGTTCCAAACATTCATCTCATTCCAAACATTCATCTGGTTCCAAAGATTCATCTCGATCCAAACATCCATCTCGCTCCAAACATGATTTCTATTTCAAACATTCATCTCATTCCAAACAACCATGTCGTTCCAAACATTCATCACGTTCCAAACATTAATATCGTTCCAAACATTAATATCGTTCCAAACATTAATATCGTTCCAAACATTCATTTCGTTCAAAACATTGATCTCGTTCCAAACATTCTTCTCGTTTCAAACATTCATCTCGTTCCAAACATCCGTATCGTCCCGAACATTCATTTTGTCCAAAACATTCATCTCGTCCCAAACATTCATCACGTCCCAAACATTCATCTCGTTCCAAATATTCATTTCGTTCCAAATATTAGTCTCGTTCCAAACATCCATTTCGTTCCAAACATTCATCTTGTCCCAAACATTCATCTCGTCCCAAACATTCATCTTGTCCCAAACATTCATCTCGTTCCAAACATTCATCTCGTCCCAAACATTAATTTAGTTCCAAACAACCATCTCGTTCCAAACATTCATCTCGTTCCAAACATTCATCTCGTCCCAAACATTCATCTTGTCCTAAACATTCATCTTGTCACAAACATTCATCACGTCCCAAACATTCACCTCGTTCGAAACATTCATCACGTCCCAAACATTCATCACGTCCCAAACATTCATCTAGTTCCAAACATTAATTTCGTTCCAAACATTCATCTCGTTCCAAACATTCATCTGGTTCCAAACATCCATTTCGTCCCAAACATCCATATCGTTCCAAACATTCATTTCGTTTCAAACAACATTCATCTCGTTCCAAACATTCATCTGGTTCCAAACATTCATCTGGATCCAAACATCCATCTGGTTCCAAACATTCATTCCGTTCCAAACATTCATCTCGTTCCAAACATTCATCTCATTCCAAACATACCTGTCGTTCCAAACATTCATCTCGTTCCAAACATCCATTTCGTCCCAAACATTCATCTTGTCCCAAACATTCATCTCGTCCCAAACATTCATCACGTCCCAAACATTCATCCCGTTCGAAACATTCATATCGTTCCAAATATTAGTCTCGTTACAAACATCCGTTTCGTTCCAAACATCCATCTTGTTCTAAACATTAATATCGTTCCAAACATTCATTTCGTTCGAAACATTCATCTCGTTCCAAACATTCTTCTCGTTCCAAACATTCATCTCGTTCCAAACATCCGTTTCGTCCCAAACACTCATTTTGTCCCAAACATTCATCTCGTCCCAAACATTCATCACGTCCCAAACATTCATCTCGTTCCAAATATTTATTTCGTTCCAAATATTAGTCTCGTTCCAAACATTCATCACGTTTCAAACATTCAGCTGATTCCAAACATCCATTTCGTCCCAAACATCCATATCGTTTCAAACATTCATTTCGTTTCAAACATTCATCTCGTTCCAAACATTCATCTGGTTCCAAACATTCATCTGGTTCCAAACATTCATCTTGATCCAAACATCCATCTCGTTCCAAACATTCATCTCGTTCCAAACATCCATTTCGTCCCAAACATTAATCTTGTCCCAAACACTCATCTCGTCCAAAACTTTCATCACGTCCAAAACATTCATCTCGTTCCAAATATTCATCTCGTTCCAAATATTATTCAAACATTCATCACGTCCCAAACATTCATCTCGTTCGAAACATTCATCACGTCCCAAACATTCATCACGTCCCAAACACTCATTTCGTTCCAAACATATCTTGTTCCAAACATTCACCTCGTTCCAAACATTCATTTCGTCCCAAACATTCATCTTGTCCCAAACATTCATCTCGTCCCAAACATTCATCACGTCCCAAACATTCATCTCGTTCGAAACATTCATTTCGTTCCAAACATTCATTCTGTTCCAAACATTCATCTCGTTCCAAACATTCATCTCATTCCAAACATCCATTTTGTCCCAAACATCCATGTCGTTCCAAACATTAATGTCGTTCCAAACAACCATTTCGAATTTCAAACGAGATGAATGTTCCGAACGAGATGAATGTTTTGAACGAAATGAATGTTTGGAACGATATTAATGTTTGGAACGATATTAATGTTTAGAACAAGATGGATGTTTGGAACGAAACGGATGTTTGGAACGAGACTAATATTTGGAACGATATGAATGTTTCGAACGAGATGAATGTTTGGGACGTGATGAATGTTTGGGACGAGATGAATGTTTGGGACAAGATGAATGTTTGGGACGAGATGAATGTTTGGAACGAGATGAATGTTTGGGACAAGATGAATGTTTGGGACGAGATGAATGTTTGGAACGAGAAGAATGTTTGGAACGAGATGAATGTTTGGGACAAGATGAATGTTTGGGACAAGATGAATGTTTGGGACGAGATGAATGTTTGGGACAAGATGAATGTTTGGGACGAGATGAATGTTTGGAACGAGAAGAATGTTTGGAACGAGATGAATGCTTGTAACGAAATGAATGTTTGGAACGAGATGGATGTTTGGAATGAGATGGATGTTTGGTACGAAATGGATGTTTGGAACGAGACTAATATTTGAAACGAAATGAATATTTGGAACGAGATGAATATTTGGGACGAGATGAATGTTTGGGACAAAATGAATGTTTGGGACGAAACGGATGTTTGGAACGAGATGAATGTTTGGAACGAGAATAATGTTTGGAACGAGACTAATATTTGGAACGATATGAATGTTTCGAACGGGATGAATGTTTGGAACGAGAAGAATGTTTGGGACGAGATGAATATTTGATACAAGATGAATGTTTGGGACGAAATGGATGTTTGGAACGAGATGAATGTTTGGAACGGCAGGGATGTTTGGAATGAGATGAATGTTTGGAACGAGATGAATGTTTGGAACAGAATGAATGTTTGGAACGAGATGAATTTTTGGAACGAAGTTAATGTTTGGAACGAGATGAATGTTTGCAACGGAATGAATGTTTGGAACGAGATGGATGTTTGGATCCAGATGAATGTTTGGAACCAGATGAATGTTTGGAACGAAATGAATGTTTGGAACGAGATAAATGTTTGGAAATATATGGATGTTTGGGATGAAATGGATGTTTGGAACCAGATGACTGTTTGAAACGTGATGAATGTTTGGAACGAGAAGAATATTTGGAACGAGATGAATGTTTGGAGCGAAGTTAATGTTTGGAACGATGTGGATGTTTGGAACGAAATGAATGTTTGGAACGAGATAAATGTTTGGAAATATATGGATGTTTGTGACGAAATGGATGTTTGGAACGAGATAAATGTTTGGAAAGATATGGATGTTTGGGACGAAATGGATGTTTGGAACCAGATGAATGTTTGAAACGTGATGAATGTTTGGAGCGAGAAGAATATTTGGAACGAGATGAATGTTTGGAGCGAAGTTAATGTTTGGAACGAGATGAATGTTTGGAACGAGGTGGATGTTTGGAGCGAAATGAATGTTTGGAACGAGACTAATATTTGGAACGAAATGAATTTTTGGAACGAGATGAATGTTTGGGACGTGATGAATGTTTGGGACGAGATGAATGTTTGGGACGAACTGGATGTTTGGAACCAGATGAATGTTTGAAACGTGATGAATGTTTGGAGCGAGAAGAATATTTGGAACGAGATAAATGTTTGGAGCGAAGTTAATGTTTGGAACGAGATGAATGTTTGGAACGAGGTGGATGTTTGGAGCGAACTGAATGTTTGGAACGAGACTAATATTTGGAATGAAATGAATTTTTGGAACGAGATGAATGTTTGGGACGTGATGAATGTTTGGGACGTGATGAATGTTTCGAACGAGATGAATGTTTGGGACGTGATGAATGTTTGGGACGAGATGAGTGTTTGGGACAAGATGAGTGTTTGGGACGAAAGGGATGTTTGGAACGAGACGAATGTTTGGGACGTGATGAATGTTCGGGACGAAATGAATGTTTGGGACAAGATGAGTGTTTGGGACAAGATGAGTGTTTGGGACGATACGGATATTTGGAACGAGATAAATGTTTGGAACGAGATAAATGTTTGGAACGAGAAGAATGTTTGGAACGAGATGAATGTTTTGAACGAAATGAATGTTTGGAACGATATTAATGTTTGGAACGATATTAATGTTTAGAACAAGATGGATGTTTGGAACGAAACGGATGTTTGGAACGAGACTAATATTTGGAACGATATGAATGTTTCGAACGAGATGAATGTTTGGGACGTGATGAATGTTTGGGACGAGATGAATGTTTGGGACAAGATGAATGTTTGGGACGAGATGAATGTTTGGAACGAGATGAATGTTTGGGACAAGATGAATGTTTGGGACGAGATGAATGTTTGGAACGAGAAGAATGTTTGGAACGAGATGAATGTTTGGGACAAGATGAATGTTTGGGACAAGATGAATGTTTGGGACGAGATGAATGTTTGGGACAAGATGAATGTTTGGGACGAGATGAATGTTTGGAACGAGAAGAATGTTTGGAACGAGATGAATGCTTGTAACGAAATGAATGTTTGGAACGAGATGGATGTTTGGAACGAGATGGATGTTTGGTACGAAATGGATGTTTGGAACGAGACTAATATTTGAAACGAAATGAATATTTGGAACGAGATGAATATTTGGGACGAGATGAATGCTTGGGACAAAATGAATGTTTGGGACGAAACGGATGTTTGGAACGAGATGAATGTTTGGAACGAGAATAATGTTTGGAACGAGACTAATATTTGGAACGATATGAATGTTTCGAACGGGATGAATGTTTGGAACGAGAAGAATGTTTGGGACGAGATGAATATTTGATACAAGATGAATGTTTGGGACGAAATGGATGTTTGGAACGAGATGAATGTTTGGAACGGCAGGGATGTTTGGAATGAGATGAATGTTTGGAACGAGATGAATGTTTGGAACAGAATGAATTTTTGGAACGAAGTTAATGTTTGGAACGAGATGAATGTTTGCAACGGAATGAATGTTTGGAACGAGATGGATGTTTGGATCCAGATGAATGTTTGGAACCAGATGAATGTTTGGAACGAAATGAATGTTTGGAACGAGATAAATGTTTGGAAATATATGGATGTTTGGGATGAAATGGATGTTTGGAACCAGATGACTGTTTGAAACGTGATGAATGTTTGGAACGAGAAGAATATTTGGAACGAGATGAATGTTTGGAGCGAAGTTAATGTTTGGAACGATGTGGATGTTTGGAACGAAATGAATGTTTGGAACGAGATAAATGTTTGGAAATATATGGATGTTTGTGACGAAATGGATGTTTGGAACGAGATAAATGTTTGGAAAGATATGGATGTTTGGAACGAAATGGATGTTTGGAACCAGATGAATGTTTGAAACGTGATGAATGTTTGGAGCGAGAAGAATATTTGGAACGAGATGAATGTTTGGAGCGAAGTTAATGTTTGGAACGAGATGAATGTTTGGAACGAGGTGGATGTTTGGAGCGAAATGAATGTTTGGAACGAGACTAATATTTGGAACGAAATGAATTTTTGGAACGAGATGAATGTTTGGGACGTGATGAATGTTTGGGACGAGATGAATATTTGGGACGAAATGGATGTTTGGAACCAGATGAATGTTTGAAACGTGATGAGTGTTTGGAGCGAGAAGAATATTTGGAACGAGATGAATGTTTGGAGCGAAGTTAATGTTTGGAACGAGATGAATGTTTGGAACGAGGTGGATGTTTGGAGCGAACTGAATGTTTGGAACGAGACTAATATTTGGAATGAAATGAATTTTTGGAACGAGATGAATGTTTGGGACGTGATGAATGTTTGGGACGTGATGAATGTTTCGAACGAGATGAATGTTTGGGACGTGATGAATGTTTGGGACGAGATGAATGTTTGGGACAAGATGAACTTTTGGGACGAAATGAATGTTTGGAACGAAATGCATGTTTGGAACGAGATGAATGTTTGGGACGTGATGAATGTTCGGGACGAAATGAATGTTTGGGACAAGATGAGTGTTTGGGACAAGATGAGTGTTTGGGACGAAAGGGATGTTTGGAACGAGACGAATGTTCGGAACGAGATGAATGTTTGGAACGAGATGAATGTTTAGGACGAGATGAATGTTTGGAACGAGAAGAATATTTGGAACGAGATGAATGTTTGAAGCGAAGTTAATGTTTGGAACGAGATGAATGTTTGGAACGAGGTGGATGTTTGGAACGAAATGAATGTTTGGAACGAGATAAATGTTTGGAAATATATGGATGTTTGTGACGAAATGGATGTTTGGAACCAGATGAATGTTTGAAACGTGATGAATGGTTGGGACGAGATGAATGTTTGGGACGAGATGAATATTTGGGACGAGATGAATGTTTGGAACGAGATAGATGTTTGAATAATATTTGGAACGAGATGAATATTTGGAACGAGACGAATGTTTGGGACGTGATGAATGTTTGGGACGTGATGAATGTTTCGAACGAGATGAATGTTTGGGACGTGATGAATGTTTGGGACGAGATGAATGTTTGGGACAAGATGAATGTTTGGGACGAGATGAATGTTTGGAACGAGATGGTTGTTTGGAACTAAATTAATGTTTGGGACGAGATGAATGTTTGGAACGAGATGAATGTTTGGGACAAGATGAATATTTGGGACGAGATGAATGTTTGGAACGATGAACAAAAGTTTATCTTGTCCCAAACATTCATCTCGTCCCAAACATTCATCACGTCCCAAACATTCATCTCGTTCGAAACATTCATCACGTCCCAAACATTCATCACGTCCCAAACATTCATCTCGTTCCAAAAATTCATTTCGTTCCAAATATTAGTCTCGTTCCAAACATTCATTTCGCTCCAAACATCCACCTCGTCCCAAACATTCATCCCGTTCGAAACATTCATATCGTTCCAAATATTAGTCTCGTTCCAAACATCCGTTTCGTTCCAAACATCCATCTTGTTCTAAACATTAATATCGTTCCAAACATTCATTTCGTTCAAAACATTTATCTCGTTACAAACATTCTTCTCGTTCCAAACATTCATCTTGTTCCAAACATCCGTTTAGTCCCAAAAGTTCATCTTATCCCAAACATTCATCTCGTCCCAAACATTCATCACGTCCGAAACATTCATCTCGTTCCAAATATTCATTTCGTTCCAAATATTAGTCTCGTTCCAAACATTCATCACGTTTCAAACATTCATCTGGTTCCAAACATCCATTTCGTCCCAAACATCCATATCGTTCCAAACATTCATTTCGCTTCAAACAAAATTCATCTCGTTCCAAACATTCATCTGGTTCCAAACATTCATCTGGATCCAAACATCCATCTGGTTCCAAACATTCATTCCGTTCCAAACATTCATCTCGTTTCAAACATTCATCTCATTCCAAATATACCTGTCGTTCCAAACATTCATCTCGTTCCAAACATTCATCACGTCCCAAACATTCATCCCGTTCGAAACATTCATATCGTTCCAAATATTAGTCTCGTTCCAAACATCCATCTTGTTCTAAACATTAATATCGTTCCAAACATTCATTTCGTTCAAAACATTCATCTCGTTCCAAACATTCTTCTCGTTCCAAACATTCATCTCGTTCCAAACATCCGTTTCGTCCCAAACACTCATTTTGTCCCAAACATTCATCTCGTCCCAAACATTCATCACGTCCCAAACATTCATCTCGTTCCAAATATTCATTTCGTTCCAAATATTAGTCTCGTTCCAAACATTCATCACGTTTCAAACATTCATCTGGTTCCAAACATCCATTTCGTCCCAAACATCCATATCGTTCCAAACATTCATTTCGTTTCAAACATTCATCTCGTTCCAAACATTCATCTGGTTCCAAACATTCATTCCGTTCCAAACATTCATCTCGTTCCAAACATTCATCTCGTTCCAAACATCCCTGTCGTTCCAAACATTCATCTCGTTCCAAACATCCATTTCGTCCCAAACATTCATCTTGTCCCAAACATTCATCTCGTCCCAAACATTCATCACGTCCCAAACATTCATCCCGTTCGAAACATTCATATCGTTCCAAGTATTAGTCTCGTTCCAAACATCCGTTTCGTTCCAAACATCCATCTTGTTCTAAACATTAATATCGTTCCAAACATTCATTTCGTTCGAAACATTCATCTCGTTTCAAACATTCTTCTCGTTCCAAACATTCATCTCGTTCCAAACATCCGTTTCGTCCCAAACACTCATTTTGTCCCAAACATTCATTTCGTCCCAAACATTCATCTTGTCCCAAACATTCATCTCGTCCCAAACATTCATCACGTCCCAAACATTCATCTCGTTCGAAACATTCATTTCGTTCCAAACATTCATTCTGTTCCAAACATTCATCTCGTTCCAAACATTCATCTCATTCCAAACATCCATTTTGTCCCAAACGTCCATATCGCTCCAAACATTCATCTCGTTCCAAACATCCATTTCGACACAAATATTCATCTTGTCCCAAACATTCATTTCGTTCGGAACATCCATTTCGTTCCAAATATTAGTCGCGTTCCAAACATCCATTCCGTTCCAAACATCCATCTCGTTCCAAACATTCATTTCGTTCCAAACATTCATCTCGTTCCAAACATTCTTCTCGTTCCAAACATTCATTTCGTTCCAAACATTCATTCTGTTCCAAACATTCATTTCGTTCGGAACATTCATTTCGTTCCAAATATTAGTCTCGTTCCAAACATCCATTTCGTTCCAAACATCCATCTCGTTCCAAACATTCATTTCGTTCCAAACATTAATCTCGTTCCAAACATTCTTCTCGTTCCAAACATTCATCTTGTACCAAATATTCATCTTGTCCCAAACATTCATCTCGTCCCAACTATTCATCACGTCCCAAACATTCATCTCGTTTGAAATTCGAAATGGTTGTTTGGAACGAGATGAATGTTTGGAACGACATGGATGTTTGGGACAAAATGGATGTTTGGAATGAGATGAATGTTTGGAACGAGATGAATGTTTGGAACAGAATGAATGTTTGGAACGAAATGAATGTTTCGAACGAGATGAATGTTTGGGACGTGATGAATGTTTGGGACGAGATGAATGTTTGGGACAAGATGAATGTTTGGGACGATATGGATGTTTGGAACGAGATGAATGTTTGGAACGAGATGGATGTTTGGAACGAGATGAATGTTTGGGACGTGATGAATGTTTGGGACGTGATGAATGTTTCGAACGAGGTGAATGTTTGGGACGTGATGAATGTTTGGGACAAGATGAATGTTTGGGACAAGATGAATGTTTGGGACGAGATGAATGTTTGGAACGAGATGAATGTTTGGAACGAGATGGTTGTTTGGAACTAAATTAATGTTTGGGACGAGATGAATGTTTGGAACGAGATGAATGTTTGGGACGAGATGAATGTTTGGGACAAGATGAATGTTTGGAACGAAATGGATGTTTGGAACGAGACTAATATTTGGAACGAGAAGAATATTTGGAACGAGATGAATGTTTGGAGCGAAGTTAATGTTTGGAACGAGGTGGATGTTTGGAACGAAATGAATGTTTGGAACGAGATAAATGTTTGGAAATATATGGATGTTTGTGACGAAATGGATGTTTGGAACGAGATAAATGTTTGGAAAGATATGGATGTTTGGGACGAAATGGATGTTTGGAACCAGATGAATGTTTGAAACGTGATGAATGTTTGGAGCGAGAAGAATATTTGGAACGAGATGAATGTTTGGAGCGAAGTTAATGTTTGGAACGAGATGAATGTTTGTAACGAGGTGGATGTTTGGAGCGAAATGAATGTTTGGAACGAGACTAATATTTGGAACGAAATGAATTTTTGGAACAAGATGAATGTTTGGGACGTGATGAATGTTTGGGACGAGATGAATATTTGGGACGAAATGGATGTTTGGAACCAGATGAATGTTTGAAACGTGATGAATGTTTGGAGCGAGAAGAATATTTGGAACGAGATGAATGTTTGGAGCGAAGTTAATGTTTGGAACGAGATGAATGTTTGGAACGAGGTGGATGTTTGGAGCGAACTGAATGTTTGGAACGAGACTAATATTTGGAATGAAATGAATTTTTGGAACGAGATGAATGTTTGGGACGTGATGAATGTTTGGGACGTGATGAATGTTTCGAACGAGATGAATGTTTGGGACGTGATGAATGTTTGGGACGAGATGAATGTTTGGGACAAGATGAACTTTTGGGACGAAATGAATGTTTGGAACGAAATGCATGTTTGGAACGAGATGAATGTTTGGAGCGAAGTTAATGTCTGGAACGAGATGAATGTTTGGAACGAGGTGGATGTTTGGAGCGAAATGAATGTTTGGAACGAGACTAATATTTGGAACGAAATGAATTTTTGGAACGAGATGAATGATTGGGACGTGATGAATGTTTGGGACGAGATGAATATTTGGGACAAGTCCTCAAATAAATTGATACATTTTCGGTCAATTATAAGCTGCTCGATATTATGACCATCAGAATCATAACAAACACGCAAACCTATAAGTAAACATGATACATTTCAACAGCTAATTTAGCTTAACATAAATGATTTGAGCACAATTTGAATTTCTAATACACTAGCCTAACATGTTTAATTTTTTGAGAGTCGAATATTGATATCCTTATATAACATTTCATATTAAATGATGTGCATATAGGTAAACACAGATTAGATGTAAAATGAATACTGCAAGGTCATAATAGAACTTCACTAATCAATACTGATGTAAATTTTTATAGCAGTACTCGTAGTGGATTCAGGATCAAATCAACATGAATCGACGTGACATCTAGTCACTTTATTTTAATTCAATTTTAATTTTTTTACCCCTCATATTGGGTAAAATGAAAACACCTGAAATTGAGCATTGAAATGGAAAATATACTGTATTCTACTTTTTTTTTCAATATATATTACAGTAATGAAATATAGAGTATTGTATGTGTGGTGTAAGTTTAGGAAATATTTATATATTCGCAAATAATGCAGCCAAATTCCTAAATACCATATTTGAAGTACTACATACATGAGTAACATAAAATGTTATAATGCTTGTAAAAAGAAATATATTTTATCGAGTTTTCTATTTAAAATTTGTGATCATACCATCTTAGTGTGAATTATTCTAGAGGTAATAGATCAGTAATAATAGATAATAAATATGCCATTAGAAATAAGCCATTGGGTACTATGTATTAATAATTCTTCTATTAATAAGGAGTTTTTGTTTAAGTGTAATTAAAATAAACAAATTAAAATTTGTTTATTTTAAGTTTAGTTAAAAAAATAATGATGCCCCTACATATTTATTTATTTTATAATTAGGTACATTTTTGAAATTGATATATTATTATTAAGTAGACACTAACTAAGGGCATTTACCTACAATTTGTATAATGGATCTTTGCGCGTGTATCAATTTAGTGACGGCGCACGGATCATATGCTACACCACTCGCAATTGTTACTAATATGCCACAATTACCAGCACTTATGTCTAGCTACATGTTTCAATCAACTACGTACGGCATAGACAGTTAATAAATTGTCGAAAAAAATGCAATTATGTAATCACGTATTAGCTTTATTATATAACTTGATTCATTGGCGTCTCAATATTTCTGTAAAATTTATTTAATTTTTGTTTCATTTATTTTGTTTTTTGTTGAATTTATTTCATTTATTTTGATGGAAATATCACTTCCATTGAATGTTCTTATGGAAAACTTTTTTCGTTACTCTGTCATAGGTTGATTGATTTGTATTGCACTGTTATCCTAAAATGTGTTCTCAGCACGACTTCTTCTTCTTTGGGTGCTTATCCGTTCCGGATGTTAGCGATCATATTGGCTATTTGGATTTTGTTGACTGCTGCACGAAACAGTCCTGTGGTTGTTGTTGAGAACCATGTTCTTAAATTTTTGAGCCATGAGCCTCTCTTCCCTGGAATTTTACCTTGTAAAATGTTTTGTAACAACCCGTATCTTGAGCTATTTCTCATAATATGGCCTAAATATTGTAGTTTTCTTTCCTCTACTGTTATCATTAGTTCGGGTTGTTTGTTCATTCTACGGAGGACTTCTTCATTTGTGATATGGTCCACCCATGAAATTTTCAGTACACGTCGATATAGCCACATCTCGAAGGCCTGAATTTTCCTGCTAGAAGCCTCAGTCAGAGTCCACGACTCGACCCCATACAGGAGTACGGTGAAAACATAACATCTCATCAAACGAACTTTAGTATTCAAGGTCAGATCTCTGCTTTTGAACAATTTTTGCATTCTTATAAATGCAGCTTTGGCTTTCTCTATTCTACATTTTCTTTCAGCAGAATGATCCTAAATGTTCGTTGATCGAGCTTCCGAGGTAGACATATGATTGGACTCTTTCAAGTGGTCTCTGGTTCACTGTTAGCTGTCCCAGTGGTGTAGGCGTTTTACTGATTATCATATACTTCGTTTTTTGTGTATTCAGTTCTAGTCCATATCTTTGGCTGACTTCCACGATGTTATTTAGCAATCTCTGTAAACCCTCCAAGCTGCTCATGAGTTCCAAACATTCTTCTCGCTCCAAACATTCATCTCGTTCCAAACATTCATCTGGTTCCAAACATCCATTTCGTCCCAAACATCCATTTCGTCCCAAACATTCATCTTGTCCCAATTATTCATCTCGTCCCAATTATTCATCTCGTCCCAAACATTCATCACGTCCCAATCATTCATCTCGTTCCAAAAATTCATTTCGTTCCAAATATTAGTCTCGTTCCAAACATTCATTTCACTCCAAACATTCACCTCTTTCCAAACATTCATCTCGTTCCAAACATTAACTTCGCTCCAAACATTCATCTCGTTCCAAATATTCTTCTCGTTCCAAACATTCATCACGTTTCAAACATTCATCTGGTTCCAAACATCCATTTCGTCCCAAACATCCATATCTTTCCAAACATTTATCTCGTTCCAAACATTCATTTCGCTCCAAACATTCACCTCTTTCCAAACATTCATCTCGTTCCAAACATTAACTTCGCTCCAAACATTCATCTCGTTCCAAATATTCTTCTCGTTCCAAACATTCATCACGTTTCAAACATTCATCTGGTTCCAAACATCCATTTCGTCCCAAACATCCATATCTTTCCAAACATTTATCTCGTTCCAAACATTCATTTCGTTCCAAACATTCATCTGGTTCCAAACATTCATCTGGATCCAAACATCCATCTCGTTCCAAACATTCATTCTGTTCCAAACATTCATCTCGTTTCAAACATTCATCTCATTCCAAACATCCCTGACGTTCCAAACATTCATCTCGTTCCAAACATTCATCTCATTCCAAACATCCCTGTCGTTCCAAACATTCATCTCGTTCCAAACATCCATTTCGTCCCAAACATTCATCTTGTCCCAAACATTCATCTCGTCCCAAACATTCATCCCGTTCGAAACATTCATATCGTTCCAAATATTAGTCTCGTTCCGAACATCCGTTTCGTTCCAAACATCCATCTTGTTCTAAACATTAATATCGTTCCAAACATTCATTTCGTTTGAAACATTCATCTCGTTCCAAACATTCTTCTCGTTCCAAACATTCATCTCGTTCCAAACATCTGTTTCGTCCCAAACACTCATTTTGTCCCAAACATTCATCTCGTCCCAAACATTCATCACGTCCCAAACATTCATCTCGTTCCAAATATTCATTTCGTTCCAAATATTAGTCTCGTTCCAAACATTCATCACGTTTCAAACATTCATCTGGTTCCAAACATCCATTTCGTCCCAAACATCCATATCGTTTCAAACATTCATTTCGTTTCAAACATTCATCTCGTTCCAAACATTCATCTGGTTCCAAACATTCATCTGGTTCCAAACATTCATCTTGATCCAAACATCCATCTTTTTCCAAACATCCATTTCGTCCCAAACATTAATCTTGTCCCAAACACTCATCTCGTCCAATACTTTCATCACGTCCAAAACATTCATCTCGTTCCAAATATTCATCTCGTTCCAAATATTATTCAAACATTCATCACGTCCCAAACATTCATCTCGTTCGAAACATTCATCACGTCCCAAACATTTATCACGTCCCAAACACTCATTTCGTTCCAAACATATCTTGTTCCAAACATTCATCTCGTTCCAAACATTCATTTTGTCCCAAACATTCATCTTGTCCCAAACATTCATCTCGTCCCAAACATTCATCACGTCCCAAACATTCATCTCGTTCGAAACATTCATTTCGTTCCAAACATTCATTCTGTTCCAAACATTCATCTCGTCCCAAACATTCATCTTGTCCCAAACATTCATCTCGTTCCAAACATTCATCTCGTCCCAAACATTCATCTTGTCCCAAACATTCATCTCGTTCCAAACATTCATCTCGTCCCAAACATTAATTTAGTTCCAAACAACCATCACGTTCCAAACATTCATCTCGTCCCAAACATTCATCTTGCCCCAAACATTCATCTCGTCCCAAACATTCATCACGTCCCAAACATTCATCTCGTTCGAAACATTCATCACGTCCCAAACATTCATCACGTCCCAAACATTCATCACGTCCCAAACATTCATCTCGTTCCAAACATGCATTTCGTTCCAAACACATCTCGTTCCAAACGTCCATTTCGTCCCCAACATTCATCTCGTCCAAAACTTTCATCACGTCCAAAACATTCATCTCGTTCCAAATATTCATCTCGTTCCAAATATTATTCAAACATCTATCTCGTTCCAAACATTCATCTCGTCCCAAATATTCATCTTGTCCCAAACATTCATCTCGTCCCAACCATTCATCACGTCTCAAACATTCATCTCGTTTGAAACATTCATTTCGTTCCAAATATTAGTCTCGTTCCAAACATCCATTTAGTTCCAACCATCCATCTAGTTCCAAATATTTATCTCGTTCCAAACATTCATTTCGTTCCAAACATTCATTCTGTTCCAAACATTCATCTTGTTCCAAACATCCCTTTCGACCCAAATATTCATCTTGTCCCAAACATTCATTTCGTTCGGAACATTCATTTCGTTCCAAATATTAGTCTCGTTCCAAACATCCATTTCGTTCCAAACATCCATCTCGTTCCAAACATTCATTTCGTTCCAAACATTCATCTCGTTCCAAACATTCATCTCGTTCCAAACATTCATCTCGTGCCAAATATTCATCTTGTCCCAAACATTCATATCGTCCCAACCATTCATCACGTCCCAAACATTCATCTCGTTTGAAATTCGAAATGGTTGTTTGGAACGAGATGAATGTTTGGAACGACATGGATGTTTGGGACAAAATGGATGTTTGGAATGAGATGAATGTTTGAAACGAGATGAATGTTTGGAACAGAATGAATGTTTGGAACGAAATGAATGTTTCGAACGAGATGAATGTTTGGGACGTGATGAATGTTTGGGACGAGATGAATGTTTGGGACAAGATTAATGTTTGGGACGAAATGGATGTTTGGAACGAGATGAATGTTTGGAACGAGATAAATGTTTGGGACAAGATGAATGTTTGGGACGAAATGGATGTTTGGAACGAGATGAACGTTTGGAACGAGATGGCTGTATGGAACGAAATTCATGTTTGGGGCGTGATGAATGTTTGGAAAGAGATGAATGTTTGGGACAAGATGAATGTTTGGGATGAAATGTTCATTCAAACATTCATCTCGTCCCAAACATTCATCACGTCCCAAATATTCATCTCGTTCCAAACATTCATTTCGTTCCAAATATTCCTCTCGTTCCAAACATTAATTTCGTTCCAAACATTCATCTCATTCCAAACATTCATCTGGTTCCAAAGATTCATCTCGATCCAAACATCCATCTCGCTCCAAACATGATTTCTATTTCAAACATTCATCTCATTCCAAACAACCATGTCGTTCCAAACATTCATCACGTTCCAAACATTAATATCGTTCCAAACATTAATATCGTTCCAAACATTAATATCGTTCCAAACATTCATTTCGTTCAAAACATTGATCTCGTTCCAAACATTCTTCTCGTTTCAAACATTCATCTCGTTCCAAACATCCGTATCGTCCCGAACATTCATTTTGTCCAAAACATTCATCTCGTCCCAAACATTCATCACGTCCCAAACATTCATCTCGTTCCAAATATTCATTTCGTTCCAAATATTAGTCTCGTTCCAAACATCCATTTCGTTCCAAACATTCATCTTGTCCCAAACATTCATCTCGTCCCAAACATTCATCTTGTCCCAAACATTCATCTCGTTCCAAACATTCATCTCGTCCCAAACATTAATTTAGTTCCAAACAACCATCTCGTTCCAAACATTCATCTCGTTCCAAACATTCATCTCGTCCCAAACATTCATCTTGTCCTAAACATTCATCTTGTCACAAACATTCATCACGTCCCAAACATTCACCTCGTTCGAAACATTCATCACGTCCCAAACATTCATCACGTCCCAAACATTCATCTAGTTCCAAACATTAATTTCGTTCCAAACATTCATCTCGTTCCAAACATTCATCTGGTTCCAAACATCCATTTCGTCCCAAACATCCATATCGTTCCAAACATTCATTTCGTTTCAAACAACATTCATCTCGTTCCAAACATTCATCTGGTTCCAAACATTCATCTGGATCCAAACATCCATCTGGTTCCAAACATTCATTCCGTTCCAAACATTCATCTCGTTCCAAACATTCATCTCATTCCAAACATACCTGTCGTTCCAAACATTCATCTCGTTCCAAACATCCATTTCGTCCCAAACATTCATCTTGTCCCAAACATTCATCTCGTCCCAAACATTCATCACGTCCCAAACATTCATCCCGTTCGAAACATTCATATCGTTCCAAATATTAGTCTCGTTACAAACATCCGTTTCGTTCCAAACATCCATCTTGTTCTAAACATTAATATCGTTCCAAACATTCATTTCGTTCGAAACATTCATCTCGTTCCAAACATTCTTCTCGTTCCAAACATTCATCTCGTTCCAAACATCCGTTTCGTCCCAAACACTCATTTTGTCCCAAACATTCATCTCGTCCCAAACATTCATCACGTCCCAAACATTCATCTCGTTCCAAATATTTATTTCGTTCCAAATATTAGTCTCGTTCCAAACATTCATCACGTTTCAAACATTCAGCTGATTCCAAACATCCATTTCGTCCCAAACATCCATATCGTTTCAAACATTCATTTCGTTTCAAACATTCATCTCGTTCCAAACATTCATCTGGTTCCAAACATTCATCTGGTTCCAAACATTCATCTTGATCCAAACATCCATCTCGTTCCAAACATTCATCTCGTTCCAAACATCCATTTCGTCCCAAACATTAATCTTGTCCCAAACACTCATCTCGTCCAAAACTTTCATCACGTCCAAAACATTCATCTCGTTCCAAATATTCATCTCGTTCCAAATATTATTCAAACATTCATCACGTCCCAAACATTCATCTCGTTCGAAACATTCATCACGTCCCAAACATTCATCACGTCCCAAACACTCATTTCGTTCCAAACATATCTTGTTCCAAACATTCACCTCGTTCCAAACATTCATTTCGTCCCAAACATTCATCTTGTCCCAAACATTCATCTCGTCCCAAACATTCATCACGTCCCAAACATTCATCTCGTTCGAAACATTCATTTCGTTCCAAACATTCATTCTGTTCCAAACATTCATCTCGTTCCAAACATTCATCTCATTCCAAACATCCATTTTGTCCCAAACATCCATGTCGTTCCAAACATTAATGTCGTTCCAAACAACCATTTCGAATTTCAAACGAGATGAATGTTCCGAACGAGATGAATGTTTTGAACGAAATGAATGTTTGGAACGATATTAATGTTTGGAACGATATTAATGTTTAGAACAAGATGGATGTTTGGAACGAAACGGATGTTTGGAACGAGACTAATATTTGGAACGATATGAATGTTTCGAACGAGATGAATGTTTGGGACGTGATGAATGTTTGGGACGAGATGAATGTTTGGGACAAGATGAATGTTTGGGACGAGATGAATGTTTGGAACGAGATGAATGTTTGGGACAAGATGAATGTTTGGGACGAGATGAATGTTTGGAACGAGAAGAATGTTTGGAACGAGATGAATGTTTGGGACAAGATGAATGTTTGGGACAAGATGAATGTTTGGGACGAGATGAATGTTTGGGACAAGATGAATGTTTGGGACGAGATGAACGTTTGGAACGAGAAGAATGTTTGGAACGAGATGAATGCTTGTAACGAAATGAATGTTTGGAACGAGATGGATGTTTGGAATGAGATGGATGTTTGGTACGAAATGGATGTTTGGAACGAGACTAATATTTGAAACGAAATGAATATTTGGAACGAGATGAATATTTGGGACGAGATGAATGTTTGGGACAAAATGAATGTTTGGGACGAAACGGATGTTTGGAACGAGATGAATGTTTGGAACGAGAATAATGTTTGGAACGAGACTAATATTTGGAACGATATGAATGTTTCGAACGGGATGAATGTTTGGAACGAGAAGAATGTTTGGGACGAGATGAATATTTGATACAAGATGAATGTTTGGGACGAAATGGATGTTTGGAACGAGATGAATGTTTGGAACGGCAGGGATGTTTGGAATGAGATGAATGTTTGGAACGAGATGAATGTTTGGAACAGAATGAATGTTTGGAACGAGATGAATTTTTGGAACGAAGTTAATGTTTGGAACGAGATGAATGTTTGCAACGGAATGAATGTTTGGAACGAGATGGATGTTTGGATCCAGATGAATGTTTGGAACCAGATGAATGTTTGGAACGAAATGAATGTTTGGAACGAGATAAATGTTTGGAAATATATGGATGTTTGGGATGAAATGGATGTTTGGAACCAGATGACTGTTTGAAACGTGATGAATGTTTGGAACGAGAAGAATATTTGGAACGAGATGAATGTTTGGAGCGAAGTTAATGTTTGGAACGATGTGGATGTTTGGAACGAAATGAATGTTTGGAACGAGATAAATGTTTGGAAATATATGGATGTTTGTGACGAAATGGATGTTTGGAACGAGATAAATGTTTGGAAAGATATGGATGTTTGGGACGAAATGGATGTTTGGAACCAGATGAATGTTTGAAACGTGATGAATGTTTGGAGCGAGAAGAATATTTGGAACGAGATGAATGTTTGGAGCGAAGTTAATGTTTGGAACGAGATGAATGTTTGGAACGAGGTGGATGTTTGGAGCGAAATGAATGTTTGGAACGAGACTAATATTTGGAACGAAATGAATTTTTGGAACGAGATGAATGTTTGGGACGTGATGAATGTTTGGGACGAGATGAATGTTTGGGACGAACTGGATGTTTGGAACCAGATGAATGTTTGAAACGTGATGAATGTTTGGAGCGAGAAGAATATTTGGAACGAGATAAATGTTTGGAGCGAAGTTAATGTTTGGAACGAGATGAATGTTTGGAACGAGGTGGATGTTTGGAGCGAACTGAATGTTTGGAACGAGACTAATATTTGGAATGAAATGAATTTTTGGAACGAGATGAATGTTTGGGACGTGATGAATGTTTGGGACGTGATGAATGTTTCGAACGAGATGAATGTTTGGGACGTGATGAATGTTTGGGACGAGATGAGTGTTTGGGACAAGATGAGTGTTTGGGACGAAAGGGATGTTTGGAACGAGACGAATGTTTGGGACGTGATGAATGTTCGGGACGAAATGAATGTTTGGGACAAGATGAGTGTTTGGGACAAGATGAGTGTTTGGGACGATACGGATATTTGGAACGAGATAAATGTTTGGAACGAGATAAATGTTTGGAACGAGAAGAATGTTTGGAACGAGATGAATGTTTTGAACGAAATGAATGTTTGGAACGATATTAATGTTTGGAACGATATTAATGTTTAGAACAAGATGGATGTTTGGAACGAAACGGATGTTTGGAACGAGACTAATATTTGGAACGATATGAATGTTTCGAACGAGATGAATGTTTGGGACGTGATGAATGTTTGGGACGAGATGAATGTTTGGGACAAGATGAATGTTTGGGACGAGATGAATGTTTGGAACGAGATGAATGTTTGGGACAAGATGAATGTTTGGGACGAGATGAATGTTTGGAACGAGAAGAATGTTTGGAACGAGATGAATGTTTGGGACAAGATGAATGTTTGGGACAAGATGAATGTTTGGGACGAGATGAATGTTTGGGACAAGATGAATGTTTGGGACGAGATGAATGTTTGGAACGAGAAGAATGTTTGGAACGAGATGAATGCTTGTAACGAAATGAATGTTTGGAACGAGATGGATGTTTGGAACGAGATGGATGTTTGGTACGAAATGGATGTTTGGAACGAGACTAATATTTGAAACGAAATGAATATTTGGAACGAGATGAATATTTGGGACGAGATGAATGCTTGGGACAAAATGAATGTTTGGGACGAAACGGATGTTTGGAACGAGATGAATGTTTGGAACGAGAATAATGTTTGGAACGAGACTAATATTTGGAACGATATGAATGTTTCGAACGGGATGAATGTTTGGAACGAGAAGAATGTTTGGGACGAGATGAATATTTGATACAAGATGAATGTTTGGGACGAAATGGATGTTTGGAACGAGATGAATGTTTGGAACGGCAGGGATGTTTGGAATGAGATGAATGTTTGGAACGAGATGAATGTTTGGAACAGAATGAATTTTTGGAACGAAGTTAATGTTTGGAACGAGATGAATGTTTGCAACGGAATGAATGTTTGGAACGAGATGGATGTTTGGATCCAGATGAATGTTTGGAACCAGATGAATGTTTGGAACGAAATGAATGTTTGGAACGAGATAAATGTTTGGAAATATATGGATGTTTGGGATGAAATGGATGTTTGGAACCAGATGACTGTTTGAAACGTGATGAATGTTTGGAACGAGAAGAATATTTGGAACGAGATGAATGTTTGGAGCGAAGTTAATGTTTGGAACGATGTGGATGTTTGGAACGAAATGAATGTTTGGAACGAGATAAATGTTTGGAAATATATGGATGTTTGTGACGAAATGGATGTTTGGAACGAGATAAATGTTTGGAAAGATATGGATGTTTGGAACGAAATGGATGTTTGGAACCAGATGAATGTTTGAAACGTGATGAATGTTTGGAGCGAGAAGAATATTTGGAACGAGATGAATGTTTGGAGCGAAGTTAATGTTTGGAACGAGATGAATGTTTGGAACGAGGTGGATGTTTGGAGCGAAATGAATGTTTGGAACGAGACTAATATTTGGAACGAAATGAATTTTTGGAACGAGATGAATGTTTGGGACGTGATGAATGTTTGGGACGAGATGAATATTTGGGACGAAATGGATGTTTGGAACCAGATGAATGTTTGAAACGTGATGAGTGTTTGGAGCGAGAAGAATATTTGGAACGAGATGAATGTTTGGAGCGAAGTTAATGTTTGGAACGAGATGAATGTTTGGAACGAGGTGGATGTTTGGAGCGAACTGAATGTTTGGAACGAGACTAATATTTGGAATGAAATGAATTTTTGGAACGAGATGAATGTTTGGGACGTGATGAATGTTTGGGACGTGATGAATGTTTCGAACGAGATGAATGTTTGGGACGTGATGAATGTTTGGGACGAGATGAATGTTTGGGACAAGATGAACTTTTGGGACGAAATGAATGTTTGGAACGAAATGCATGTTTGGAACGAGATGAATGTTTGGGACGTGATGAATGTTCGGGACGAAATGAATGTTTGGGACAAGATGAGTGTTTGGGACAAGATGAGTGTTTGGGACGAAAGGGATGTTTGGAACGAGACGAATGTTCGGAACGAGATGAATGTTTGGAACGAGATGAATGTTTAGGACGAGATGAATGTTTGGAACGAGAAGAATATTTGGAACGAGATGAATGTTTGAAGCGAAGTTAATGTTTGGAACGAGATGAATGTTTGGAACGAGGTGGATGTTTGGAACGAAATGAATGTTTGGAACGAGATAAATGTTTGGAAATATATGGATGTTTGTGACGAAATGGATGTTTGGAACCAGATGAATGTTTGAAACGTGATGAATGGTTGGGACGAGATGAATGTTTGGGACGAGATGAATATTTGGGACGAGATGAATGTTTGGAACGAGATAGATGTTTGAATAATATTTGGAACGAGATGAATATTTGGAACGAGACGAATGTTTGGGACGTGATGAATGTTTGGGACGTGATGAATGTTTCGAACGAGATGAATGTTTGGGACGTGATGAATGTTTGGGACGAGATGAATGTTTGGGACAAGATGAATGTTTGGGACGAGATGAATGTTTGGAACGAGATGGTTGTTTGGAACTAAATTAATGTTTGGGACGAGATGAATGTTTGGAACGAGATGAATGTTTGGGACAAGATGAATATTTGGGACGAGATGAATGTTTGGAACGATGAACAAAAGTTTATCTTGTCCCAAACATTCATCTCGTCCCAAACATTCATCACGTCCCAAACATTCATCTCGTTCGAAACATTCATCACGTCCCAAACATTCATCACGTCCCAAACATTCATCTCGTTCCAAAAATTCATTTCGTTCCAAATATTAGTCTCGTTCCAAACATTCATTTCGCTCCAAACATCCACCTCGTCCCAAACATTCATCCCGTTCGAAACATTCATATCGTTCCAAATATTAGTCTCGTTCCAAACATCCGTTTCGTTCCAAACATCCATCTTGTTCTAAACATTAATATCGTTCCAAACATTCATTTCGTTCAAAACATTTATCTCGTTACAAACATTCTTCTCGTTCCAAACATTCATCTTGTTCCAAACATCCGTTTAGTCCCAAAAGTTCATCTTATCCCAAACATTCATCTCGTCCCAAACATTCATCACGTCCGAAACATTCATCTCGTTCCAAATATTCATTTCGTTCCAAATATTAGTCTCGTTCCAAACATTCATCACGTTTCAAACATTCATCTGGTTCCAAACATCCATTTCGTCCCAAACATCCATATCGTTCCAAACATTCATTTCGCTTCAAACAAAATTCATCTCGTTCCAAACATTCATCTGGTTCCAAACATTCATCTGGATCCAAACATCCATCTGGTTCCAAACATTCATTCCGTTCCAAACATTCATCTCGTTTCAAACATTCATCTCATTCCAAATATACCTGTCGTTCCAAACATTCATCTCGTTCCAAACATTCATCACGTCCCAAACATTCATCCCGTTCGAAACATTCATATCGTTCCAAATATTAGTCTCGTTCCAAACATCCATCTTGTTCTAAACATTAATATCGTTCCAAACATTCATTTCGTTCAAAACATTCATCTCGTTCCAAACATTCTTCTCGTTCCAAACATTCATCTCGTTCCAAACATCCGTTTCGTCCCAAACACTCATTTTGTCCCAAACATTCATCTCGTCCCAAACATTCATCACGTCCCAAACATTCATCTCGTTCCAAATATTCATTTCGTTCCAAATATTAGTCTCGTTCCAAACATTCATCACGTTTCAAACATTCATCTGGTTCCAAACATCCATTTCGTCCCAAACATCCATATCGTTCCAAACATTCATTTCGTTTCAAACATTCATCTCGTTCCAAACATTCATCTGGTTCCAAACATTCATTCCGTTCCAAACATTCATCTCGTTCCAAACATTCATCTCGTTCCAAACATCCCTGTCGTTCCAAACATTCATCTCGTTCCAAACATCCATTTCGTCCCAAACATTCATCTTGTCCCAAACATTCATCTCGTCCCAAACATTCATCACGTCCCAAACATTCATCCCGTTCGAAACATTCATATCGTTCCAAGTATTAGTCTCGTTCCAAACATCCGTTTCGTTCCAAACATCCATCTTGTTCTAAACATTAATATCGTTCCAAACATTCATTTCGTTCGAAACATTCATCTCGTTTCAAACATTCTTCTCGTTCCAAACATTCATCTCGTTCCAAACATCCGTTTCGTCCCAAACACTCATTTTGTCCCAAACATTCATTTCGTCCCAAACATTCATCTTGTCCCAAACATTCATCTCGTCCCAAACATTCATCACGTCCCAAACATTCATCTCGTTCGAAACATTCATTTCGTTCCAAACATTCATTCTGTTCCAAACATTCATCTCGTTCCAAACATTCATCTCATTCCAAACATCCATTTTGTCCCAAACGTCCATATCGCTCCAAACATTCATCTCGTTCCAAACATCCATTTCGACACAAATATTCATCTTGTCCCAAACATTCATTTCGTTCGGAACATCCATTTCGTTCCAAATATTAGTCGCGTTCCAAACATCCATTCCGTTCCAAACATCCATCTCGTTCCAAACATTCATTTCGTTCCAAACATTCATCTCGTTCCAAACATTCTTCTCGTTCCAAACATTCATTTCGTTCCAAACATTCATTCTGTTCCAAACATTCATTTCGTTCGGAACATTCATTTCGTTCCAAATATTAGTCTCGTTCCAAACATCCATTTCGTTCCAAACATCCATCTCGTTCCAAACATTCATTTCGTTCCAAACATTAATCTCGTTCCAAACATTCTTCTCGTTCCAAACATTCATCTTGTACCAAATATTCATCTTGTCCCAAACATTCATCTCGTCCCAACTATTCATCACGTCCCAAACATTCATCTCGTTTGAAATTCGAAATGGTTGTTTGGAACGAGATGAATGTTTGGAACGACATGGATGTTTGGGACAAAATGGATGTTTGGAATGAGATGAATGTTTGGAACGAGATGAATGTTTGGAACAGAATGAATGTTTGGAACGAAATGAATGTTTCGAACGAGATGAATGTTTGGGACGTGATGAATGTTTGGGACGAGATGAATGTTTGGGACAAGATGAATGTTTGGGACGATATGGATGTTTGGAACGAGATGAATGTTTGGAACGAGATGGATGTTTGGAACGAGATGAATGTTTGGGACGTGATGAATGTTTGGGACGTGATGAATGTTTCGAACGAGGTGAATGTTTGGGACGTGATGAATGTTTGGGACAAGATGAATGTTTGGGACAAGATGAATGTTTGGGACGAGATGAATGTTTGGAACGAGATGAATGTTTGGAACGAGATGGTTGTTTGGAACTAAATTAATGTTTGGGACGAGATGAATGTTTGGAACGAGATGAATGTTTGGGACGAGATGAATGTTTGGGACAAGATGAATGTTTGGAACGAAATGGATGTTTGGAACGAGACTAATATTTGGAACGAGAAGAATATTTGGAACGAGATGAATGTTTGGAGCGAAGTTAATGTTTGGAACGAGGTGGATGTTTGGAACGAAATGAATGTTTGGAACGAGATAAATGTTTGGAAATATATGGATGTTTGTGACGAAATGGATGTTTGGAACGAGATAAATGTTTGGAAAGATATGGATGTTTGGGACGAAATGGATGTTTGGAACCAGATGAATGTTTGAAACGTGATGAATGTTTGGAGCGAGAAGAATATTTGGAACGAGATGAATGTTTGGAGCGAAGTTAATGTTTGGAACGAGATGAATGTTTGTAACGAGGTGGATGTTTGGAGCGAAATGAATGTTTGGAACGAGACTAATATTTGGAACGAAATGAATTTTTGGAACAAGATGAATGTTTGGGACGTGATGAATGTTTGGGACGAGATGAATATTTGGGACGAAATGGATGTTTGGAACCAGATGAATGTTTGAAACGTGATGAATGTTTGGAGCGAGAAGAATATTTGGAACGAGATGAATGTTTGGAGCGAAGTTAATGTTTGGAACGAGATGAATGTTTGGAACGAGGTGGATGTTTGGAGCGAACTGAATGTTTGGAACGAGACTAATATTTGGAATGAAATGAATTTTTGGAACGAGATGAATGTTTGGGACGTGATGAATGTTTGGGACGTGATGAATGTTTCGAACGAGATGAATGTTTGGGACGTGATGAATGTTTGGGACGAGATGAATGTTTGGGACAAGATGAACTTTTGGGACGAAATGAATGTTTGGAACGAAATGCATGTTTGGAACGAGATGAATGTTTGGAGCGAAGTTAATGTCTGGAACGAGATGAATGTTTGGAACGAGGTGGATGTTTGGAGCGAAATGAATGTTTGGAACGAGACTAATATTTGGAACGAAATGAATTTTTGGAACGAGATGAATGATTGGGACGTGATGAATGTTTGGGACGAGATGAATATTTGGGACAAGTCCTCAAATAAATTGATACATTTTCGGTCAATTATAAGCTGCTCGATATTATGACCATCAGAATCATAACAAACACGCAAACCTATAAGTAAACATGATACATTTCAACAGCTAATTTAGCTTAACATAAATGATTTGAGCACAATTTGAATTTCTAATACACTAGCCTAACATGTTTAATTTTTTGAGAGTCGAATATTGATATCCTTATATAACATTTCATATTAAATGATGTGCATATAGGTAAACACAGATTAGATGTAAAATGAATACTGCAAGGTCATAATAGAACTTCACTAATCAATACTGATGTAAATTTTTATAGCAGTACTCGTAGTGGATTCAGGATCAAATCAACATGAATCGACGTGACATCTAGTCACTTTATTTTAATTCAATTTTAATTTTTTTACCCCTCATATTGGGTAAAATGAAAACACCTGAAATTGAGCATTGAAATGGAAAATATACTGTATTCTACTTTTTTTTTCAATATATATTACAGTAATGAAATATAGAGTATTGTATGTGTGGTGTAAGTTTAGGAAATATTTATATATTCGCAAATAATGCAGCCAAATTCCTAAATACCATATTTGAAGTACTACATACATGAGTAACATAAAATGTTATAATGCTTGTAAAAAGAAATATATTTTATCGAGTTTTCTATTTAAAATTTGTGATCATACCATCTTAGTGTGAATTATTCTAGAGGTAATAGATCAGTAATAATAGATAATAAATATGCCATTAGAAATAAGCCATTGGGTACTATGTATTAATAATTCTTCTATTAATAAGGAGTTTTTGTTTAAGTGTAATTAAAATAAACAAATTAAAATTTGTTTATTTTAAGTTTAGTTAAAAAAATAATGATGCCCCTACATATTTATTTATTTTATAATTAGGTACATTTTTGAAATTGATATATTATTATTAAGTAGACACTAACTAAGGGCATTTACCTACAATTTGTATAATGGATCTTTGCGCGTGTATCAATTTAGTGACGGCGCACGGATCATATGCTACACCACTCGCAATTGTTACTAATATGCCACAATTACCAGCACTTATGTCTAGCTACATGTTTCAATCAACTACGTACGGCATAGACAGTTAATAAATTGTCGAAAAAAATGCAATTATGTAATCACGTATTAGCTTTATTATATAACTTGATTCATTGGCGTCTCAATATTTCTGTAAAATTTATTTAATTTTTGTTTCATTTATTTTGTTTTTTGTTGAATTTATTTCATTTATTTTGATGGAAATATCACTTCCATTGAATGTTCTTATGGAAAACTTTTTTCGTTACTCTGTCATAGGTTGATTGATTTGTATTGCACTGTTATCCTAAAATGTGTTCTCAGCACGACTTCTTCTTCTTTGGGTGCTTATCCGTTCCGGATGTTAGCGATCATATTGGCTATTTGGATTTTGTTGACTGCTGCACGAAACAGTCCTGTGGTTGTTGTTGAGAACCATGTTCTTAAATTTTTGAGCCATGAGCCTCTCTTCCCTGGAATTTTACCTTGTAAAATGTTTTGTAACAACCCGTATCTTGAGCTATTTCTCATAATATGGCCTAAATATTGTAGTTTTCTTTCCTCTACTGTTATCATTAGTTCGGGTTGTTTGTTCATCCTACGGAGGACTTCTTCATTTGTGATATGGTCCACCCATGAAATTTTCAGTACACGTCGATATAGCCACATCTCGAAGGCCTGAATTTTCCTGCTAGAAGCCTCAGTCAGAGTCCACGACTCGACCCCATACAGGAGTACGGTGAAAACATAACATCTCATCAAACGAACTTTAGTATTCAAGGTCAGATCTCTGCTTTTGAACAATTTTTGCATTCTTATAAATGCAGCTTTGGCTTTCTCTATTCTACATTTTCTTTCAGCAGAATGATCCTAAATGTTCGTTGATCGAGCTTCCGAGGTAGACATATGATTGGACTCTTTCAAGTGGTCTCTGGTTCACTGTTAGCTGTCCCAGTGGTGTAGGCGTTTTACTGATTATCATATACTTCGTTTTTTGTGTATTCAGTTCTAGTCCATATCTTTGGCTGACTTCCACGATGTTATTTAGCAATCTCTGTAAACCCTCCAAGCTGCTCATGAGTTCCAAACATTCTTCTCGCTCCAAACATTCATCTCGTTCCAAACATTCATCTGGTTCCAAACATCCATTTCGTCCCAAACATCCATTTCGTCCCAAACATTCATCTTGTCCCAATTATTCATCTCGTCCCAATTATTCATCTCGTCCCAAACATTCATCACGTCCCAATCATTCATCTCGTTCCAAAAATTCATTTCGTTCCAAATATTAGTCTCGTTCCAAACATTCATTTCACTCCAAACATTCACCTCTTTCCAAACATTCATCTCGTTCCAAACATTAACTTCGCTCCAAACATTCATCTCGTTCCAAATATTCTTCTCGTTCCAAACATTCATCACGTTTCAAACATTCATCTGGTTCCAAACATCCATTTCGTCCCAAACATCCATATCTTTCCAAACATTTATCTCGTTCCAAACATTCATTTCGCTCCAAACATTCACCTCTTTCCAAACATTCATCTCGTTCCAAACATTAACTTCGCTCCAAACATTCATCTCGTTCCAAATATTCTTCTCGTTCCAAACATTCATCACGTTTCAAACATTCATCTGGTTCCAAACATCCATTTCGTCCCAAACATCCATATCTTTCCAAACATTTATCTCGTTCCAAACATTCATTTCGTTCCAAACATTCATCTGGTTCCAAACATTCATCTGGATCCAAACATCCATCTCGTTCCAAACATTCATTCTGTTCCAAACATTCATCTCGTTTCAAACATTCATCTCATTCCAAACATCCCTGACGTTCCAAACATTCATCTCGTTCCAAACATTCATCTCATTCCAAACATCCCTGTCGTTCCAAACATTCATCTCGTTCCAAACATCCATTTCGTCCCAAACATTCATCTTGTCCCAAACATTCATCTCGTCCCAAACATTCATCACGTCCCAAACATTCATCCCGTTCGAAACATTCATATCGTTCCAAATATTAGTCTCGTTCCGAACATCCGTTTCGTTCCAAACATCCATCTTGTTCTAAACATTAATATCGTTCCAAACATTCATTTCGTTTGAAACATTCATCTCGTTCCAAACATTCTTCTCGTTCCAAACATTCATCTCGTTCCAAACATCTGTTTCGTCCCAAACACTCATTTTGTCCCAAACATTCATCTCGTCCCAAACATTCATCACGTCCCAAACATTCATCTCGTTCCAAATATTCATTTCGTTCCAAATATTAGTCTCGTTCCAAACATTCATCACGTTTCAAACATTCATCTGGTTCCAAACATCCATTTCGTCCCAAACATCCATATCGTTTCAAACATTCATTTCGTTTCAAACATTCATCTCGTTCCAAACATTCATCTGGTTCCAAACATTCATCTGGTTCCAAACATTCATCTTGATCCAAACATCCATCTTTTTCCAAACATCCATTTCGTCCCAAACATTAATCTTGTCCCAAACACTCATCTCGTCCAAAACTTTCATCACGTCCAAAACATTCATCTCGTTCCAAATATTCATCTCGTTCCAAATATTATTCAAACATTCATCACGTCCCAAACATTCATCTCGTTCGAAACATTCATCACGTCCCAAACATTTATCACGTCCCAAACACTCATTTCGTTCCAAACATATCTTGTTCCAAACATTCATCTCGTTCCAAACATTCATTTTGTCCCAAACATTCATCTTGTCCCAAACATTCATCTCGTCCCAAACATTCATCACGTCCCAAACATTCATCTCGTTCGAAACATTCATTTCGTTCCAAACATTCATTCTGTTCCAAACATTCATCTCGTCCCAAACATTCATCTTGTCCCAAACATTCATCTCGTTCCAAACATTCATCTCGTCCCAAACATTCATCTTGTCCCAAACATTCATCTCGTTCCAAACATTCATCTCGTCCCAAACATTAATTTAGTTCCAAACAACCATCACGTTCCAAACATTCATCTCGTCCCAAGCATTCATCTTGCCCCAAACATTCATCTCGTCCCAAACATTCATCACGTCCCAAACATTCATCTCGTTCGAAACATTCATCACGTCCCAAACATTCATCACGTCCCAAACATTCATCACGTCCCAAACATTCATCTCGTTCCAAACATGCATTTCGTTCCAAACACATCTCGTTCCAAACGTCCATTTCGTCCCCAACATTCATCTCGTCCAAAACATTCATCACGTCCAAAACATTCATCTCGTTCCAAATATTCATCTCGTTCCAAATATTATTCAAACATCTATCTCGTTCCAAACATTCATCTCGTCCCAAATATTCATCTTGTCCCAAACATTCATCTCGTCCCAACCATTCATCACGTCTCAAACATTCATCTCGTTTGAAACATTCATTTCGTTCCAAATATTAGTCTCGTTCCAAACATCCATTTAGTTCCAACCATCCATCTAGTTCCAAATATTTATCTCGTTCCAAACATTCATTTCGTTCCAAACATTCATTCTGTTCCAAACATTCATCTTGTTCCAAACATCCCTTTCGACCCAAATATTCATCTTGTCCCAAACATTCATTTCGTTCGGAACATTCATTTCGTTCCAAATATTAGTCTCGTTCCAAACATCCATTTCGTTCCAAACATCCATCTCGTTCCAAACATTCATTTCGTTCCAAACATTCATCTCGTTCCAAACATTCATCTCGTTCCAAACATTCATCTCGTGCCAAATATTCATCTTGTCCCAAACATTCATATCGTCCCAACCATTCATCACGTCCCAAACATTCATCTCGTTTGAAATTCGAAATGGTTGTTTGGAACGAGATGAATGTTTGGAACGACATGGATGTTTGGGACAAAATGGATGTTTGGAATGAGATGAATGTTTGAAACGAGATGAATGTTTGGAACAGAATGAATGTTTGGAACGAAATGAATGTTTCGAACGAGATGAATGTTTGGGACGTGATGAATGTTTGGGACGAGATGAATGTTTGGGACAAGATTAATGTTTGGGACGAAATGGATGTTTGGAACGAGATGAATGTTTGGAACGAGATAAATGTTTGGGACAAGATGAATGTTTGGGACGAAATGGATGTTTGGAACGAGATGAACGTTTGGAACGAGATGGCTGTATGGAACGAAATTCATGTTTGGGGCGTGATGAATGTTTGGAAAGAGATGAATGTTTGGGACAAGATGAATGTTTGGGATGAAATGTTCATTCAAACATTCATCTCGTCCCAAACATTCATCACGTCCCAAATATTCATCTCGTTCCAAACATTCATTTCGTTCCAAATATTCCTCTCGTTCCAAACATTAATTTCGTTCCAAACATTCATCTCATTCCAAACATTCATCTGGTTCCAAAGATTCATCTCGATCCAAACATCCATCTCGCTCCAAACATGATTTCTATTTCAAACATTCATCTCATTCCAAACAACCATGTCGTTCCAAACATTCATCACGTTCCAAACATTAATATCGTTCCAAACATTAATATCGTTCCAAACATTAATATCGTTCCAAACATTCATTTCGTTCAAAACATTGATCTCGTTCCAAACATTCTTCTCGTTTCAAACATTCATCTCGTTCCAAACATCCGTATCGTCCCAAACATTCATTTTGTCCAAAACATTCATCTCGTCCCAAACATTCATCACGTCCCAAACATTCATCTCGTTCCAAATATTCATTTCGTTCCAAATATTAGTCTCGTTCCAAACATCCATTTCGTTCCAAACATTCATCTTGTCCCAAACATTCATCTCGTCCCAAACATTCATCTTGTCCCAAACATTCATCTCGTTCCAAACATTCATCTCGTCCCAAACATTAATTTAGTTCCAAACAACCATCTCGTTCCAAACATTCATCTCGTTCCAAACATTCATCTCGTCCCAAACATTCATCTTGTCCTAAACATTCATCTTGTCACAAACATTCATCACGTCCCAAACATTCACCTCGTTCGAAACATTCATCACGTCCCAAACATTCATCACGTCCCAAACATTCATCTAGTTCCAAACATTAATTTCGTTCCAAACATTCATCTCGTTCCAAACATTCATCTGGTTCCAAACATCCATTTCGTCCCAAACATCCATATCGTTCCAAACATTCATTTCGTTTCAAACAACATTCATCTCGTTCCAAACATTCATCTGGTTCCAAACATTCATCTGGATCCAAACATCCATCTGGTTCCAAACATTCATTCCGTTCCAAACATTCATCTCGTTCCAAACATTCATCTCATTCCAAACATACCTGTCGTTCCAAACATTCATCTCGTTCCAAACATCCATTTCGTCCCAAACATTCATCTTGTCCCAAACATTCATCTCGTCCCAAACATTCATCACGTCCCAAACATTCATCCCGTTCGAAACATTCATATCGTTCCAAATATTAGTCTCGTTACAAACATCCGTTTCGTTCCAAACATCCATCTTGTTCTAAACATTAATATCGTTCCAAACATTCATTTCGTTCGAAACATTCATCTCGTTCCAAACATTCTTCTCGTTCCAAACATTCATCTCGTTCCAAACATCCGTTTCGTCCCAAACACTCATTTTGTCCCAAACATTCATCTCGTCCCAAACATTCATCACGTCCCAAACATTCATCTCGTTCCAAATATTTATTTCGTTCCAAATATTAGTCTCGTTCCAAACATTCATCACGTTTCAAACATTCAGCTGATTCCAAACATCCATTTCGTCCCAAACATCCATATCGTTTCAAACATTCATTTCGTTTCAAACATTCATCTCGTTCCAAACATTCATCTGGTTCCAAACATTCATCTGGTTCCAAACATTCATCTTGATCCAAACATCCATCTCGTTCCAAACATTCATCTCGTTCCAAACATCCATTTCGTCCCAAACATTAATCTTGTCCCAAACACTCATCTCGTCCAAAACTTTCATCACGTCCAAAACATTCATCTCGTTCCAAATATTCATCTCGTTCCAAATATTATTCAAACATTCATCACGTCCCAAACATTCATCTCGTTCGAAACATTCATCACGTCCCAAACATTCATCACGTCCCAAACACTCATTTCGTTCCAAACATATCTTGTTCCAAACATTCACCTCGTTCCAAACATTCATTTCGTCCCAAACATTCATCTTGTCCCAAACATTCATCTCGTCCCAAACATTCATCACGTCCCAAACATTCATCTCGTTCGAAACATTCATTTCGTTCCAAACATTCATTCTGTTCCAAACATTCATCTCGTTCCAAACATTCATCTCATTCCAAACATCCATTTTGTCCCAAACATCCATGTCGTTCCAAACATTAATGTCGTTCCAAACAACCATTTCGAATTTCAAACGAGATGAATGTTCCGAACGAGATGAATGTTTTGAACGAAATGAATGTTTGGAACGATATTAATGTTTGGAACGATATTAATGTTTAGAACAAGATGGATGTTTGGAACGAAACGGATGTTTGGAACGAGACTAATATTTGGAACGATATGAATGTTTCGAACGAGATGAATGTTTGGGACGTGATGAATGTTTGGGACGAGATGAATGTTTGGGACAAGATGAATGTTTGGGACGAGATGAATGTTTGGAACGAGATGAATGTTTGGGACAAGATGAATGTTTGGGACGAGATGAATGTTTGGAACGAGAAGAATGTTTGGAACGAGATGAATGTTTGGGACAAGATGAATGTTTGGGACAAGATGAATGTTTGGGACGAGATGAATGTTTGGGACAAGATGAATGTTTGGGACGAGATGAATGTTTGGAACGAGAAGAATGTTTGGAACGAGATGAATGCTTGTAACGAAATGAATGTTTGGAACGAGATGGATGTTTGGAATGAGATGGATGTTTGGTACGAAATGGATGTTTGGAACGAGACTAATATTTGAAACGAAATGAATATTTGGAACGAGATGAATATTTGGGACGAGATGAATGTTTGGGACAAAATGAATGTTTGGGACGAAACGGATGTTTGGAACGAGATGAATGTTTGGAACGAGAATAATGTTTGGAACGAGACTAATATTTGGAACGATATGAATGTTTCGAACGGGATGAATGTTTGGAACGAGAAGAATGTTTGGGACGAGATGAATATTTGATACAAGATGAATGTTTGGGACGAAATGGATGTTTGGAACGAGATGAATGTTTGGAACGGCAGGGATGTTTGGAATGAGATGAATGTTTGGAACGAGATGAATGTTTGGAACAGAATGAATGTTTGGAACGAGATGAATTTTTGGAACGAAGTTAATGTTTGGAACGAGATGAATGTTTGCAACGGAATGAATGTTTGGAACGAGATGGATGTTTGGATCCAGATGAATGTTTGGAACCAGATGAATGTTTGGAACGAAATGAATGTTTGGAACGAGATAAATGTTTGGAAATATATGGATGTTTGGGATGAAATGGATGTTTGGAACCAGATGACTGTTTGAAACGTGATGAATGTTTGGAACGAGAAGAATATTTGGAACGAGATGAATGTTTGGAGCGAAGTTAATGTTTGGAACGATGTGGATGTTTGGAACGAAATGAATGTTTGGAACGAGATAAATGTTTGGAAATATATGGATGTTTGTGACGAAATGGATGTTTGGAACGAGATAAATGTTTGGAAAGATATGGATGTTTGGGACGAAATGGATGTTTGGAACCAGATGAATGTTTGAAACGTGATGAATGTTTGGAGCGAGAAGAATATTTGGAACGAGATGAATGTTTGGAGCGAAGTTAATGTTTGGAACGAGATGAATGTTTGGAACGAGGTGGATGTTTGGAGCGAAATGAATGTTTGGAACGAGACTAATATTTGGAACGAAATGAATTTTTGGAACGAGATGAATGTTTGGGACGTGATGAATGTTTGGGACGAGATGAATGTTTGGGACGAACTGGATGTTTGGAACCAGATGAATGTTTGAAACGTGATGAATGTTTGGAGCGAGAAGAATATTTGGAACGAGATAAATGTTTGGAGCGAAGTTAATGTTTGGAACGAGATGAATGTTTGGAACGAGGTGGATGTTTGGAGCGAACTGAATGTTTGGAACGAGACTAATATTTGGAATGAAATGAATTTTTGGAACGAGATGAATGTTTGGGACGTGATGAATGTTTGGGACGTGATGAATGTTTCGAACGAGATGAATGTTTGGGACGTGATGAATGTTTGGGACGAGATGAGTGTTTGGGACAAGATGAGTGTTTGGGACGAAAGGGATGTTTGGAACGAGACGAATGTTTGGGACGTGATGAATGTTCGGGACGAAATGAATGTTTGGGACAAGATGAGTGTTTGGGACAAGATGAGTGTTTGGGACGAAAGGGATGTTTGGAACGAGACGAATGTTTGGAACGAGATGAATGTTTGGGACAAGATGAACTTTTGGGACGAAATGAATGTTTGGAACGAAATGCATGTTTGGAACGAGATGAATGTTTGGGACGTGATGAATGTTCGGGACGAAATGAATGTTTGGGACAAGATGAGTGTTTGGGACAAGATGAGTGTTTGGGACGAAAGGGATGTTTGGAACGAGACGAATGTTTGGAACGAGATGAATGTTTGGAACGAGATGAATGTTTAGGACGAGATGAATGTTTGGAACGAGAAGAATATTTGGAACGAGATGAATGTTTGAAGCGAGGTTAATGTTTGGAACGAGATGAATGTTTGGAACGAGGTGGATGTTTGGAACGAAATGAATGTTTGGAACGAGATAAATGTTTGGAAATATATGGATGTTTGTGACGAAATGGATGTTTGGAACCAGATGAATGTTTGAAACGTGATGAATGGTTGGGACGAGATGAATGTTTGGGACGAGATGAATATTTGGGACGAGATGAATGTTTGGAACGAGATAGATGTTTGAATAATATTTGGAACGAGATGAATATTTGGAACGAGACGAATGTTTGGGACGTGATGAATGTTTGGGACGTGATGAATGTTTGGGACGTGATGAATGTTTCGAACGAGATGAATGTTTGGGACGTGATGAATGTTTGGGACGAGATGAATGTTTGGGACAAGATGAATGTTTGGGACGAGATGAATGTTTGGAACGAGATGGTTGTTTGGAACTAAATTAATGTTTGGGACGAGATGAATGTTTGGAACGAGATGAATGTTTGGGACAAGATGAATATTTGGGACGAGATGAATGTTTGGAACGATGAACAAAAGTTTATCTCGTCCCAAACATTCATCACGTCCCAAACATTCATCTCGTTCGAAACATTCATCACGTCCCAAACATTCATCACGTCCCAAACATTCATCTCGTTAAAAAAATTCATTTCGTTCCAAATATTAGTCTCGTTCCAAACATTCATTTCGCTCCAAACATCCACCTCGTCCCAAACATTCATCCCGTTCGAAACATTCATATCGTTCCAAATATTAGTCTCGTTCCAAACATCCGTTTCGTTCCAAACATCCATCTTGTTCTAAACATTAATATCGTTCCAAACATTCATTTCGTTCAAAACATTTATCTCGTTACAAACATTCTTCTCGTTCCAAACATTCATCTTGTTCCAAACATCCGTTTAGTCCCAAAAGTTCATCTTATCCCAAACATTCATCTCGTCCCAAACATTCATCACGTCCGAAACATTCATCTCGTTCCAAATATTCATTTCGTTCCAAATATTAGTCTCGTTCCAAACATTCATCACGTTTCAAACATTCATCTGGTTCCAAACATCCATTTCGTCCCAAACATCCATATCGTTCCAAACATTCATTTCGCTTCAAACAAAATTCATCTCGTTCCAAACATTCATCTGGTTCCAAACATTCATCTGGATCCAAACATCCATCTGGTTCCAAACATTCATTCCGTTCCAAACATTCATCTCGTTTCAAACATTCATCTCATTCCAAATATACCTGTCGTTCCAAACATTCATCTCGTTCCAAACATTCATCACGTCCCAAACATTCATCCCGTTCGAAACATTCATATCGTTCCAAATATTAGTCTCGTTCCAAACATCCATCTTGTTCTAAACATTAATATCGTTCCAAACATTCATTTCGTTCAAAACATTCATCTCGTTCCAAACATTCTTCTCGTTCCAAACATTCATCTCGTTCCAAACATCCGTTTCGTCCCAAACACTCATTTTGTCCCAAACATTCATCTCGTCCCAAACATTCATCACGTCCCAAACATTCATCTCGTTCCAAATATTCATTTCGTTCCAAATATTAGTCTCGTTCCAAACATTCATCACGTTTCAAACATTCATCTGGTTCCAAACATCCATTTCGTCCCAAACATCCATATCGTTCCAAACATTCATTTCGTTTCAAACATTCATCTCGTTCCAAACATTCATCTCGTTCCAAACATCCATTTCGTCCCAAACATTCATCTTGTCCCAAACATTCATCTCGTCCCAAACATTCATCACGTCCCAAACATTCATCTCGTTCGAAACATTCATATCGTTCCAAATATTAGTCTCGTTCCAAACATCCGTTTCGTTCCAAACATCCATCTTGTTTTAAACATTAATATCGTTCCAAACATTAATATCGTTCCAAAGATTAATATCGTTCCAAACATTAATATCGTTCCAAACATTAATATCGTTCCAAACATTAATATCGTTCCAAACATTAATTTCGTTCAAAACATTCATCTCGTTCCAAACATTCTTCTCGTTCCAAACATTCATCTCGTTCCAAACATCCGTATCGTCCCAAACATTCATTTTGTCCAAAACATTCATCTCGTCCCAAACATTCATCACGACGTCCCAAACATTCATCTCGTTCCAAATATTCATTTCGTTCCAAATATTAGTCTCGTTCCAAACATCCATTTCGTTCCAAACATTCATCTTGTCCCAAACATTAATCTCGTCCCAAACATTCATCTTGTCCCAAACATTCATCTCGTTCCAAACATTCATCTCGTCCCAAACATTAATTTAGTTCCAAACAACCATCTCGTTCCAAACATTCATCTCGTTCCAAACATTCATCTCGTCCCAAACATTCATCTTGTCCCAAACATTCACTTGTCACAAACATTCATCACGTCCCAAACATTCACCTCGTTCGAAACATTCATCACGTCCCAAACATTCATCACGTCCCAAACATTCATCTAGTTCCAAACATTAATTTCGTTCCAAACATCCATCTCGTTCCAAACATTCATCTGGTTCCAAACATCCATTTCGTCCCAAACATCCATATCGTTTCAAACATTCATTTCGTTTCAAACAACATTCATCTCGTTCCAAACATTCATCTGGTTCCAAACATTCATCTGGATCCAAACATCCATCTGGTTCCAAACATTCATTCCGTTCCAAACATTCATCTCGTTCCAAACATTCATCTCATTCCAAACATCCCTGTCGTTCCAAACATTCATCTCGTTCCAAACATCCATTTCGTCCCAAACATTCATCTTGTCCCAAACATTCATCTCGTCCCAAACATTCATCACGTCCCAAACATTCATCCCGTTCGAAACATTCATATCGTTCCAAATATTAGTCTCGTTACAAACATCCGTTTCGTTCCAAACATCCGTCTTGTTCTAAACATTAATATCGTTCCAAACATTCATTTCGTTCGAAACATTCATCTCGTTCCAAACATTCTTCTCGTTCCAAACTTTCATCTCGTTCCAAACATCCGTTTCGTCCCAAACACTCATTTTGTCCCAAACATTCATCTCGTCCCAAACATTCATCACGTCCCAAACATTCATCTCGTTCCAAATATTTATTTCGTTCCAAATATTAGTCTCGTTCCAAACATTCATCACGTTTCAAACATTCAGCTGATTCCAAACATCCATTTCGTCCCAAACATCCATATCGTTTCAAACATTCATTTCGTTTCAAACATTCATCTCGTTCCAAACATTCATCTGGTTCCAAACATTCATCTGGTTCCAAACATTCATCTTGATCCAAACATCCATCTCGTTCCAAACATTCATCTCGTTCCAAACATCCATTTCGTCCCAAACATTAATCTTGTCCCAAACACTCATCTCGTCCAAAACTTTCATCACGTCCAAAACATTCATCTCGTTCCAAATATTCATCTCGTTCCAAATATTATTCAAACATTCATCACGTCCCAAACATTCATCTCGTTCGTAACATTCATCACGTCCCAAACATTCATCACGTCCCAAACACTCATTTCGTTCCAAACATATCTTGTTCCAAACATTCATCTCGTTCCAAACATTCATTTCGTCCCAAACATTCATCTTGTCCCAAACATTCATCTCGTCCCAAACATTCAGCACGTCCCAAACATTCATCTCGTTCGAAACATTCATTTCGTTCCAAACATTCATTCTGTTCCAAACATTCATCTCGTTCCAAACATTCATCTCATTCCAAACATCCATTTTGTCCCAAACATCCATGTCGTTCCAAACATTAATCTCGTTCCAAACAACCATTTCGAATTTCAAACGAGATGAATGTTCCGAACGAGATGAATGTTTGGGACGTGATGAATGTTTGGGACGAGATGGATGTCTGGGACAAGATGAGTGTTTGGGACGAAAGGGATGTTTGGAACGAGACGAATGTTTGGAACGAGATGAATGTTTGGGACGAGATGAATGTTTGGAACGAGAAGAATGTTTGGAACGAGATGAATGCATGGAACGAAATGAATGTTTGGAACGAGATGGATGTTTTAAACGAAATGGATGTTTGGAACGAAATGGATGTTTTAAACGAAATGGATGTTTGGAACGAGATGGATGTTTGGATCCAGATGAATGTTTGGAACCAGATGAATGTTTGGAACGAAATGAATGTTTGGAACGAGATAAATGTTTGGAAAGATATGGATGTTTGGGACGAAATGGATGTTTGGAACCAGATGAATGTTTGAAACGTGATTAATGTTTGGAACGAGAAGAATATTTGGAACGAGATGAATGTTTGGAGCGAAGTTAATGTTTGGAACGAGATGAATGTTTGGAACGAGGTGGATGTTTGGAGCGAAATGAATGTTTGGAACGAGACTAATATTTGGAACGAAATGAATTTTTGGAACGAGATGAATGATTGGGACGTGATAAATGTTTGGGACGAGATGAATATTTGGGACAAGTCCTCAAATAAATTGATACATTTTCGGTCAATTATAAGCTGCTCGATATTATGACCATCAGAATCATGGTCAAACCTATAAGTAAACATGATACATTTCAACAGCTAAGTTAGCTTAACATAAATGATTTGAGCACAATTTGAATTTCTGATACACTAGCCTAACATGTTTAATTTTTTGAGAGTCGAGTATTGATATCCTTATATAACATTTCATATTAAATGATGTGTATATAGGTAAACACAGATTAGATGTAAAATGAATACTGCAAGGTCATAATAGAACTTCACTAATCAATACTGATGTAAATTTTTATAGCAGTACTCATTGTGGATTCAGGATCAAATCAACATGAATCGACGTGACATCTAGTCACTTTATTTTAATTCAATTTTAATTTTTTTACCCCTCATATTGGGTAAAATGAGAACACCTGAAATTGAGCATTGAAATGGAATATATACTGTATTCTACTTTTTTTTTTTCAATATATATTACAGTAATGAAATATAGAGTATTGTATGTGTGGTGTAAGTTTAGGAAATATTTATATATTCGCAAATAATGCAGCCAAATTCCTAAATACCATATTTGAAGTACTACATACATGAGTAACATAAAATGTTATAATGCTTGTAAAAAGAAATATATTTTATCGAGTTTTCTATTTAAAATTTGTGATCATACCATCTTAGTGTGAATTATTCTAGAGGTAATAGGTAAAATTTATTTAATTTTTGTTTCATTTATTTTGTTTTTTGTTGAATTTATTTCATTTATTTTGATGGAAATATCACTTCCATTGAATGTTCTTATGGAAAACTTTTTTCGTTACTCTGTCATAGGTTGATTGATTTGTATTGCACTGTTATCCTAAAATGTGTTCTCAGCACGACTTCTTCTTCTTTGGGTGCTTATCCGTTCCGGATGTTAGCGATCATATTGGCTATTTGGATTTTGTTGACTGCTGCACGAAACAGTCCTGTGGTTGTTGTTGAGAACCATGTTCTTAAATTTTTGAGCCATGAGATACGGCGTCTTCCTGGTCCTCTCTTCCCTGGAATTTTACCCTGTAAAATGTTTTGTAACAACCCGTATCTTGAGCTATTTCTCATAATATGGCCTAAATATTGTAGTTTTCTTTACTCTACTGTTATCATTAGTTCGGGTTGTTTGTTCATTCTACGGAGGACTTCTTCATTTGTGATATGGTCCACCCATGAAATTTTTAGTACACGTCGATATAGCCACATCTCGAAGGCCTGAATTTTCCTGCTAGAAGCCTCAGTCAGAGTCCACGACTCGACCCCATACAGGAGTACGGTGAAAACATAACATCTCATCAAACGAACTTTAGTATTCAAGTTCAGATCTCTGCTTTTGAACAATTTTTGCATTTTTATAAATGCAGCTTTGGCTTTCTCTATTCTACATTTTCTTTCAGCAGAATGATCCTAAATGTTCGTTGATGGAGCTTCCGAGGTAGACATATGATTGGACTCTTTCAAGTGGTCTCTGGTTCACTGTTAGCTGTCCCAGTGGTGTAGGCGTTTTACTGATTATCATATACTTCGTTTTTTGTGTATTCAGTTCTAGTCCATATCTTTGGCTGACTTCCACGATGTTATTTAGCAATTTCTGTAAACCCTCCAAGCTACTCATGAGTTCCAAACATTCTTCTCGCTCCAAACATTCATCTCGTTCCAAACATTCATCTGGTTCCAAACATCCATTTCGTCCCAAACATCCATTTCGTCCCAAACATTCATCTTGTCCCAAATATTCATCTCGTCCCAAACATTCATCACGTCCCAATCATTCATCTCGTTCCAAAAATTCATTTCGTTCCAAATATTAGTCTCGTTCCAAACATTCATTTCGCTCCAAACATTCACCTCTTTCCAAACATTCATCTCGTTCCAAACATTAACTTCGCTCCAAACATTCATCTCGTTCCAAATATTCTTCTCGTTCCAAACATTCATCACGTTTCAAACATTCATCTGGTTCCAAACATCCATTTCGTCCCAAACATCCATATATTTCCAAACATTTATCTCGTTCCAAACATTCATTTCGCTCCAAACATTCACCTCTTTCCAAACGTTCATCTCGTTCCAAACATTAACTTCGCTCCAAACATTCATCTCGTTCCAAATATTCTTCTCGTTCCAAACATTCATCACGTTTCAAACATTCATCTGGTTCCAAACATCCATTTCGTCCCAAACATCCATATCTTTCCAAACATTTATCTCGTTCCAAACATTCATTTCGTTCCAAACATTCATCTGGTTCCAAACATTCATCTGGATCCAAACATCCATCTCGTTCCAAACATTCATTCTGTTCCAAACATTCATCTTGTTCCAAACATTCATCTCATTCCAAACATCCCTGCCGTTCCAAACATTCATCTCGTTCCAAACATCCATTTCATCCCAAACATTCATCTTGTATCAAACATTCATCTCGTCCCAAACATTCATCACGTCCCAAACATTCATCTCGTTCCAAATATTCAATTTTTCCCAAATATTAGTCTCGTTCCAAACATCCATTTCGTTCCAAACATCCATCTCGTTCCATACATTCATCTCTTTCCAAACATAAATTTCGTCCCAAACATTCATCGCGTCCTAATCATTCATCACGTCCCAAACATTCATCTCGTTCCAAACATTCATTTCGTTCCAAGCATCTATCTCGCTCCAAATATTAATTTCGCTTCAAACATTCATCTCGTTCCAAACATGCATCTGGTTCCAAAGATTCATCTAGATCCAAACATCCATCTCGCTAAAAACATTATTTCTGTTTCAAACATTCATCTCATTCCAAACAACCATGTCGTTCCAAACATTCATCTCGTTCCAAACATCCATTTCGACACAAATATTCATCTTGTCCCAAACATTCATTTCGTTCGGAATATCCATTTCGTTCCAAATATTAGTCGCGTTCCAAACATCCATTTCGTTCCAAACATCCATCTCGTTCCAAACATTCATTTCGTTCCAAACATTCATCTCGTTCCAAACATTCTTCTCGTTCCAAACATTCATTTCATTCCAAACATTCATTCTGTTCCAAACATTCATTTCGTTCGGAACATTCATTTCGTTCCAAATATTAGTCTCGTTCCAAACATCCATTTCGTTCCAAACATCCATCTCGTTCCAAACATTAATCTCGTTCCAAACATTCTTCTCGTTCCAAACATTCATCTTGTACCAAATATTCATCTTGTCCCAAACATTCATCTCGTCCCAACAATTCATCACGTCCCAAACATTCATCTCGTTCCAAACATCCATTTTGTCCCAAACGTCCATATCGCTCCAAACATTCATCTCGTTCCAAACATCCATTTCGACACAAATATTCATCTTGTCCCAAACATTCATTTCGTTCGGAATATCCATTTCGTTCCAAATATTAGTCGCGTTCCAAACATCCATTTCGTTCCAAACATCCATCTCGTTCCAAACATTCATTTCGTTCCAAACATTCATCTCGTTCCAAACATTCTTCTCGTTCCAAACATTCATTTCGTTCCAAACATTCATTCTGTTCCAAACATTCATTTCGTTCGGAACATTCATTTCGTTCCAAATATTAGTCTCGTTCCAAACATCCATTTCGTTCCAAACATCCATCTCGTTCCAAACATTAATCTCGTTCCAAACATTCTTCTCGTTCCAAACATTCATCTTGTACCAAATATTCATCTTGTCCCAAACATTCATCTCGTCCCAACCATTCATCACGTCCCAAACATTCATCTCGTTTGAAATTCGAAATGGTTGTTTGGAACGAGATGAATGTTTGGAACGACATGGATGTTTGGGACAAAATGGATGTTTGGAATGAGATGAATGTTTGGAACGAGATGAATGTTTGGAACAGAATGAATGTTTGGAACGAAATGAATGTTTCGAACGAGATGAATGTTTGGGACGTGATGAATGTTTGGGACGAGATGAATGTTTGGGACAAGATGAATGTTTGGGACGAAATGGATGTTTGGAACGAGATGAATGTTTGGAACGAGATGGATGTTTGGAACGAAATGAATGTTTGGAACGAGATGAATGTTTGGGACGTGATGAATGTTTGGGACGTGAAGAATGTTTCGAACGAGGTGAATGTTTGGGACGTGATGAATGTTTGGGACAAGATGAATGTTTGGGACAAGATGAATGTTTGGGACAAGATGAATGTTTGGGACGAGATGAATGTTTGGAACGAGATGAATGTTTGGAACGAGATGGTTGTTTGGAACTAAATTAATGTTTGGGACGAGATGAATGTTTGGAACGAGATGAATGTTTGGGACGAGATGAATGTTTGGGACAAGATGAATGTTTGGAACGAAATGGATGTTTGGAACGAGACTAATATTTGGAACGAAATGAATATTTGGAACGAGATGAATGTTTGGGACGTGATGAATGTTTGGGACGAGATGAATGTTTGGGACAAAATGAATGTTTGGGACGATACGGATATTTGGAACGAGATAAATGTTTGGAACGAGATAAATGTTTGGAACGAGAAGAATGTTTGGAACGAGATGAATGTTTTGAACGATATTAATGTTTGGAACGATATTAATGTTTAGAACAAACATCCATTTCGTTCCAAACATCAATCTCGTTCCAAACATTCATTTCGTTCCAAACATTCATCTCGTTCCAAACATTCTTCTCGTTCCAAACATTCATTTCGTTCCAAACATTCATTCTGTTCCAAACATTCATTTCGTTCGGAACATTCATTTCGTTCCAAATATTAGTCTCGTTCCAAACATCCATTTCGTTCCAAACATCCATCTCGTTCCAAACATTAATCTCGTTCCAAACATTCTTCTCGTTCCAAACATTCATCTTGTACCAAATATTCATCTTGTCCCAAACATTCATCTCGTCCCAACAATTCATCACGTCCCAAACATTCATCTCGTTTGAAATTCGAAATGGTTGTTTGGAACGAGATGAATGTTTGGAACGACATGGATGTTTGGGACAAAATGGATGTTTGGAATGAGATGAATGTTTGGAACGAGATGAATGTTTGGAACAGAATGAATGTTTGGAACGAAATGAATGTTTCGAACGAGATGAATGTTTGGGACGTGATGAATGTTTGGGACGAGATGAATGTTTGGGACAAGATGAATGTTTGGGACGAAATGGATGTTTGGAACGAGATGAATGTTTGGAACGAAACGGATGTTTGGAACGAGACTAATATTTGGAACGATATGAATGTTTCGAACGAGATGAATGTTTGGGACGTGATGAATGTTTGGGACGAGATGAATGTTTGGGACAAGATGAATGTTTGGGACGGAATGAATGTTTGGAACCAGATGGATGTTTGGATCCAGATTAATGTTTGGAACGAGATGAATGTTTGAAACGAAATGAATGTTTGGAACGATATGGATGTTTGGGACGAAATGGATGTTTGGAACCAGATGAATGTTTGAAACGTGATGAATGTTTGGAACGAGACTAATATTTGGAACGAAATGAATATTTGGAACGAGATGAATGTTTGGGACGTAATGAATGTTTGGGACGAGATGAATGTTTGGGACAAAATGAGTGTTTGGGACGAAACGGATGTTTGGAACGAGATGAATGTTTGGAACGAGAAGAATGTTTGGAACGAGATGAATGTTTTGAACGAAATGAATGTTTGGAACGATATTAATGTTTAGAACAAGATGGATGTTTGGAACGAGACTAATATTTGGAACGATATGAATGTTTCGAACGGGATGAATGTTTGGGACGTGATGAATGTTTGGAACGGAATGAATGTTTGGAACCAGATGGATGTTTGGATCCAGATGAATGTTTGGAACCAGATGAATGTTTGGAACCAGATGAATGTTTGGAACGAGATGAATGTTTGAAACGAAATGAATGTTTGGAACGATATTGATGTTTGGGACGAAATGGATGTTTGGAACCAGATGAATGTTTGAAACGTGATGAATGTTTGGAACGAGACTAATATTTGGAACGAAATGAATATTTGGAACGAGATGAATGTTTGGGACGTGATGAATGTTTGGGACGAGATGAATGTTTGGGACAAAATGAGTGTTTGGGACGAAACGGATGTTTGGATCGAGATGAATGTTTGGAACGAGATGAATGTTTGGGACAAGACGAATGTTTGGGATGAAATGTTCATTCAAACATTCATCTCGTCCCAAACATTCATCACGTCCCAAACATTCATATCGTTCCAAACATCCGTTTCGTCCCAAACACTCATTTTGTCCCAAACATTCATCTCGTCCCAAACATTCATCACGTCCCAAACATTCATCTCGTTCCAAATATTCATTTCGTTCCAAATATTAGTCTCGTTCCAAATATCCATTTCGTCCCAAACATCCATCTCGTTCCAAATATTCATCTCATTCCAAACATTCATCTGGTTCCAAAGATTCATCTCGATCCAAACATCCATCTCGCTCCAAATATTATTTCTGTTTCAAACATTCATCTCATTCCAAACAACCATGTCGTTCCAAACATTCATCTCGTTCCAAACATCCATTTCGTCCCAAACATTCATCTTGTCCCAAACATTCATCTCGTCCCAAACATTCATCACGTCCCAAACATTCATTTCGTTCGAAACATTCATTTCGTTCCAAACATTCATTCTGTTCCAAACATTCATCTCGTTCCAAACATTCATCTCATTCCAAACATCCATTTTGTCCCAAACATCCATGTCGTTCCAAACATTCATCTCGTTCCAAACAACCATTTCGAATTTCAAACGAGATGAATGTTTGGGACGTGATGAATGTTTGGAACGAGATTAATGTTTGGAACGAAATGAATGTTTGGAACGAGATGGATGTTTGGAACGAAATGGATGTTTGGAACGAGACTAATATTTGGAACGAAATGAATGTTCCGAACGAAATCAATGTTTGGGACGTGATGAATGTTCGGAACGAGATCAATGTTTGGGACAAGATGAATGTTTTGGACGTGATGAAAGTTTTGGACGAGATGAATGTTTGGGACAAGATGAATGTTTGGGACGAAATGGATGTTTGGAACGAGATGAATGTTTGGAACGAAATGAATGTTTGGAACGAGATGAATGTTTGGGACGTGATGAGTGTTTGGGACGTGATGAATGTTTCGAACGAGGTGAATGTTTGGGACGTGATGAATGTTCAGGACGAGATGAATATTTGGGACAAAATGAATGTTTGGGACAAGATGAATGTTTGGGACGAGATGAATGTTTGGGACGAGATGAATGTTTGGAACGAGAAGAATGTTTGGAACGAGATGAATGCTTGTAACGAAATGAATGTTTGGAACGAGATGGATGTTTGGAACGAGATGGATGTTTGGTACGAAATGGATGTTTGGAACGAGACTAATATTTGGAACGAAATGAATATTTGGAACGAGATGAATATTTGGGACGAGATGAATGTTTGGGACAAAATGAATGTTTGGGACGAAACGGATGTTTGGAACGAGATGAATGTTTGGAACGAGAAGAATGTTTGGAACGAGACTAATATTTGGAACGATATGAATGTTTCGAACGGGATGAATGTTTGGAACGAGAAGAATGTTTGGGACGAGATGAATATTTGATACAAGATGAATGTTTGGGACGAAATGGATGTTTGGAACGAGATGAATGTTTGGAACGGCAGGGATGTTTGGAATTTGATGAATGTTTGGAACGAGATGAATGTTTGGAACAGAATGAATGTTTGGAACGAGATGAATATTTGGAACGAAGTTAATGTTTGGAACGAGATGAATGTTTGCAACGGAATGAATGTTTGGAACGAGATGGATGTTTGGATCCAGATGAATGTTTGGAACCAGATGAATGTTTGGAACGAAATGAATGTTTGGAACGAGATAAATGTTTGGAAATATATGGATGTTTGGGATGAAATGGATGTTTGGAACCAGATGACTGTTTGAAACGTGATGAATGTTTGGAACGAGAAGAATATTTGGAACGAGATGAATGTTTGGAGCGAAGTTAATGTTTGGAACGAGATGAATGTTTGGAACGAGGTGGATGTTTGGAACGAAATGAATGTTTGGAACGAGATAAATGTTTGGAAAGATATGGATGTTTGGGACGAAATGGATGTTTGGAACCAGATGAATGTTTGAAACGTGATGAATGTTTGGAGCGAGAAGAATATTTGGAACGAGATGAATGTTTGGAGCGAAGTTAATGTTTGGAACGAGATGAATGTTTGGAACGAGGTGGATGTTTGGAGCGAAATGAATGTTTGGAACGAGACTAATATTTGGAACGAAATGAATTTTTGGAACGAGATGAATATTTGGGACGTGATGAATGTTTGGGACGAGATGAATATTTGGGACGAAATGGATGTTTGGAACCAGATGAATGTTTGAAACGTGATGAATGTTTGGAGCGAGAAGAATATTTGGAACGAGATGAATGTTTGGAGCGAAGTTAATGTTTGGAACGAGATGAATGTTTGGAACGAGGTGGATGTTTGGAGCGAAATGAATGTTTGGAACGAGACTAATATTTGGAACGAAATGAATTTTTGGAACGAGATGAATGTTTGGGACGTGATGAATGTTTGGGACGTGATGAATGTTTCGAACGAGATGAATGTTTGGGACGTGATGAATGTTTGGGACGAGATGAATGTTTGGGACAAGATGAACTTTTGGGACGAAATGAATGTTTGGAACGAAATGCATGTTTGGAACGAGATGAATGTTTGGGACAAGATGAATGTTTGGGACGAAATGGATGTTTGGAACGAGATGAATGTTTGGGACAAGATAAATGTTTGGGACGAAATGGATGTTTGGAACGAGATGAACGTTTGGAACGAGATGGCTGTATGGAACGAAATTCATGTTTGAGACGAGATGAATGTTTGGAACGAGATGTATGTCTGGAATGAAATGGATGTTTGGAACGAGACTAATATTTGGAACGAAATGAATCTTTGGAACGAAATGAATGTTTGGGACGTGATGAATTTTTGGGACGAGATGAATGTTTGCGACAAGATGAATATTTGGGACGAAATGGATGTTTTGAAAGCGATGAATGTTTGGAACGAGAAGAATGTTTGGAACGAGAAGAATGTTTGGAACGAAATGAATGTTTAAAACGAGATGGATGTTTGGAACGAAATAGATGTTTGGAACGAGACTAATATTTGGAACGAAATGAATGTTCCGAACGAAATTAATGTTTGGGACGTGATGAATGTTTGAAACGAGATGAATGTTTGGGACAAGATGAATGTTTGGGACGAAATGTTCATTCAAACATTCATCTCGTCCCAAACATTCATCACGTCCCAAACATTCATCTCGTTCCAAACATTCATTTCGTTCCAAATATTAGTCTCGTTCCAAATATCCATTTCGTCCCAAACATCCATCTCGTTCCAAATATTCATCTCGTTCCAAACATTAATTTCGTTCCAAACATTCATCTCATTCCAAACATTCATCTGGTTCCAAAGATTCATTTCGATCCAAACATCCATCTCGCTCCAAACATTATTTCTGTTTCAAACATTCATCTCATTCCAAACAACCATGTCGTTCCAAACATTCATCTCGTTCCAAACATCCATTTCGTAACAAACATTCATCTTGTCCCAAACATTCATCTCGTCCCAAACATTCATCACGTCCCAAACATTCATCTCGTTCGAAACATTCATTTCGTTCCAAACATTCATTCTGATCCAAACATTCATCTCGTTCCAAACATTCATCTCATTCCAAACATCCATTTTGTCCCAAACATCCATGTCGTTCCAAACATTCATCTCGTTCCAAACTACCATTTCGAATTTCAAACGAGATGAATGTTTGGGACGTGATGAATGTTTGGGACGTGATGAATGTTTCGAACGAGATGAATGTTTGGGACGTGATGAATGTTTGGGACGAGATGAATGTTTGGGACAAGATGAATGTTTGGGACGAGATGAATGTTTGGAACGAGATGAATGTTTGGAACGAGATGGTTGTTTGGAACTAAATTAATGTTTGGGACGACATGAATGTTTGGAACGAGATGAATATTTGGGACAAGATGAATGTTTGGGACGAGATAAATGTTTGGAACGAGATGAATGCTTGTAACGAAATGAATGTTTGGAACGAGATGGATGTTTGGAACGAAATGGATGTTTGGAACGAGACTAATATTTGGAACGAAATGAATATTTGGAACGAGATGAATGTTTGGGACGAGATGAATGTTTGGAACGATATGGATGTTTGGGACGAAATGGATGTTTGGAACTAGATGAATGTTTGAAACGTGATGAATGTTTGGAACGAGAAGAATATTTGGAACGAGATCAATGTTTGGAGCGAAGTTAATGTTTGGAACGAGATGAATGTTTGGAACGAGGTGGATGTTTGGAGCGAAATGAGTGTTTGGAACGAGACTAATATTTGGAACGAAATGAATTTTTGGAACGAGATGAATGTTTGGGACATGATGAATGTTTGGGACGAGATGAATATTTGGGACAAGATGAATGTTTGGGACGAATGGATGTTTGGGACGAAATGGATGTTTGGAATCAGATGAATGTTTGGAACGAGATGAATGTTTGGAGCGAGAAGAATATTTGGAACTCGCGAGTAGCTTGGAGGGTTTACAGAAATTGCTAAATAACGTCGTGGAAGTCAGCCAAAGATATGGACTAGAACTGAATACACAAAAAACGAAGTATATGATAATCAGTAAAACGCCTACACCACTGGTACAGCTAACAGTGAACCAGAGACCACTTGAAAGAGTCCAATCATATGTCTACCTCGGAAGCTCCATCAACGAACATTTAGGATCATTCTGCTGAAAGAAAATGTAGAATAGAGAAAGCCAATGCTGCATTTATAAAAATGCAAAAATTGTTCAAAAGCAGAGATCTGAACTTGAATACTAAAGTTCGTTTGATGAGATGTTATGTTTTCACCGTACTCCTGTATGGGGTCGAGTCGTGGACTCTGATTGAGGCTTCTAGCAGGAAAATTCAGGCCTTCGAGATGTGGCTATATCGACGTGTACTGAAAATTTCATGGGTGGACCATATCACAAATGAAGAAGTCCTCCGTAGAATGAACAAACAACCCGAACTAATGATAACAGTAAAGGAAAGAAAACTACAATATTTAGGCCATATTATGAGAAATAGCTCAAGATACGGGTTGTTACAAAACATTTTACAAGGTAAAATTCCAGGGAAGAGAGGACCAGGAAGACGCCGTATCTCATGGCTCAAAAATTTAAGAACATGGTTCTCAACAACAACCACAGGACTGTTTCGTGTAGCAGTCAACAAAATCCAAATAGCCAATATGATCGCTAACATCCGGAACGGATAAGCACCCAAAGAAGAAGAAGTCGTGCTGAGAACACATTTTAGGATAACAGTGCAATACAAATCAATCAACCTATGACAGAGTAACGAAAAAAGTTTTCCATAAGAACATTCAATGGAAGTGATATTTCCATCAAAATAAATGAAATAAATTCAACAAAAAACAAAATAAATGAAACAAAAATTAAATAAATTTTACAGAAATATTGAGACGCCAATGAATCAAGTTATATAATAAAACTAAGACGTGATTACATAATTGCATTTTTTTCGACAATTTATTAACTGTCTATGCCGTACGTAGTTGATTGAAACATGTCGCTAGACATAAGTGCTGGTAATTGTGGCATATTAGTAACAATTGCGAGTGGTGTAGCATATGATCCGTGCGCCGTCACTAAATTGATACACGCGCAAAGATCCATTATACAAATTGTAGGTAAATGCCCTTAGTTAGTGTCTACTTCATAATAATATATCAATTTCAAAAATGTACCTAATTATAAAATAAATAAATATGTAGGGGCATCATTATTTTCTTAACTAAACTTAAAATAAACAAATTTTAATTTGTTTATTTTAATTTCACTTAAACAAAAACTCCTTATTAATAGAAGAATTATTAATACATAGTACCCAGTGGCTTATTTCTAATGGCATATTTATTATCTATTATTACTTATCTATTACCTCTAGAATAATTCACACTAAGATGGTATGATCACAAATTTTAAATAGAAAACTCGATAAAATATATTTCTTTTTACAAGCATTATAACATTTTATGTTACTCATGTATGTAGTACTTCAAATATGGTATTTAGGAATTTGGCTGCATTATTTGCGAATATATAAATATTTCCTAAACTTACACTACACATACAATACTCTATATTTCATTACTGTAATATATATTGAAAAAAAAAAGTAGAATACAGTATATATTCCATTTCAATGCTCAATTTCAGGTGTTTTCATTTTACCCAATATGAGGGGTAAAAAAATTAAAATTGAATTAAAATAAAGTGACTAGATGTCACGTCGATTCATGTTGATTTGATCCTGAATCCACTACGAGTACTGCTATAAAAATTTACATCAGTATTGATTAGTGAAGTTCTATTATGGCCTTGCAGTATTTACATCTAATCTGTGTTTACCTATATGCACAGCATTTAATATGAAATGTTATATAAGGATATCAATACTCGACTCTCAAAAAATTAAACATGTTAGGCTAGTGTATTAGAAATTCAAATTGTGCTCAAATCATTTATGTTAAGCTAACTTAGCTGTTGAAATGTATCATGTTTACTTATAGGTTTGCGTGTTTGTTATGATTCTGATGGTCATAATATCGAGCAGTTTATAATTGACCGAAAATGTATCAATTTATTTGAGTACTTCATAATAATTCGAATATACATACTCGATTAAGTATGTATATTCAAACAAATTATGCAATAAATCATGACGAACTCATATGTACATCATCAAGAAACACCTGTAAGGTGGAATATTTTGCAAAACTTTAAACCAGAATAAGATACAACTCGTTTTAGTTCCCATATTACAGAAATATACATACATATACATATAAAAGGTGGTCCGACCAAAACGCACGATGTTAATTGTAAATAAAACAAAAAGTTTTCAGAGAATTATCTTAATATTTTTATTATGATAGAAGGATCTATGACAATTATGTGTGAAACAATATATCGGCCAAATGCTCGCCACGGCTTCGGTGACATAGCTCTATCCGATGGTCCATATTTTCAATGACTCTGAGACATAATTGAGGTTCAATGTCGTTAATGTGCCGAATTATCTCATCCTTTAGCTCTTGAATTGTTCTTGACTTATTGACGTACACTTTTTCTCTTAAATATCCCCAAAGAAAGAAGTCTAACGGTGTCAAATCACATGATCGTGGCGGCCAATTAACATCGCCACGACGTGAGATAACACGGCAATTGAATTTCTCGCGCAAAAGTGCCATTGTTTCGTTGGCTGTGTGGCAAGTGGCACCATCCTGTTGGAACCACATATCGTCCAGGTCCATATCCTCAATTTCTGGCCACAATAAGTCCGTTATCGTCTCGCGATAGCGAACACCATTCACGGTAACTGCTTGGCCGACCTCATTTTCGAAGAAGTACGGCCCGATGACGCCGCCAGCCCATAAACCGCACCAAACAGTCACTCTTTGTGGATGCATCGGCTTTTCAACAATCACTCGTGGATTCTCATTTGCCCAAATGCGGCAATTCTGCTTGTTAACGAATCCACTGAGGTGAAAGTGTGCCTCGTCGCTGAAGATGATTTTCTTTGTAAAGTCACCATTCACTTCTGTCTGTTCAACCAACCATTCGGCGTATTGACGACGCTTGAAATGGTCAGTAGGCTTCAGCTCTTGAATCAATTGAATCTTGTAAGCATGTAAATTCAAATATTTATTCAAAATTCGCATGAGTGATGTTCGTGTGATGTTCAATTGTTGGGCACGACGACGAGTCGAGGTTGACGGTTCTTCTGCTACACTATCGCGAACAACAGCAATGTTGTCCGCAGAACGAACTGGGCGAGCATGCACAGGTGTTTTCACATTTCCTACAGACCCGGTTTGCTGAAATTTGCGCACAATTCTCCCGATTGTGGACACATTTGGTCGATTATTCTGACCAAAAAGTCACGAAGTGCACGAAATGCATTTTGATTTGAACGCCCATTTTCGTAAAAGGCTTCAACAATCTTAACGCGCTACTCAATTGTGTACCTCTCCATGGTTGAATTTGTCAAACACTGAAACAAAGAAATTTCAAATTAAGTTGGGCAAAAAACTTGACGTTAAGGTGTGATTCACAATTAACATCGTGCATTATGGTTGGACCACCCTTTATATATACATATATATATATATATATATATATATATATATATATATATATATATATATATATATATATATATATATATATACTTATTCCATAAAGTACCTATATGCATATATATATATATATATATATATATATATATATACTTATTCCATAAAGTACCTATATGCATAATTCAGAGTAACTCTGCCTCCAGTTGTTTCCGAAATTATCCTCTTATTCTGTGAAGGTTGATATGCTTTGCATATTTTTAAAATTATTTTTGCTTTGTAGACATTTTTTCCGTTTTGTCGTTGTCGTGGATTTTGTCGAAACCCAGAAATTACTACATCAGATAGCAATCGTGTAAGCCTACAAGACGTTGCTTAAAATATTTATTTTCTAGATCAGAAATTTGGCAATTAAGTAGTTTGCATGGGCACTTGCATAGTGCTATTTGATTTGACAATTTAATAGTTGCAGTTAAGTAAACGAACTATAGCTTAAATCGTTTATAGTTTAAATAAATTATGTCGGACTATAGTTTAAATAAATAAATAGTTTAAATAAACGATGACGGATGGATACAGTTAGTTTCATATTTATTTATAAGAAATAATTTTGAAGCATAATTACAATTGTAACAGAGAAAATCGGAGTAATATAATAAGTATTTATGATAGTTAAAAATACGCAGCAAAAATTTAACTGAACATAATTTCTCTATAAATCAATCTTACTTACGTCATTTTAACATAAAACTTGCAAATACTAGAGCCACATTAATGAATAATTACATTTCGTCGGGTTTATTATTTAGATTTACCTCACTTTATGTAAAACAATACAAACATTGTTTTATCCTGAGGTATGACTCGATAAATGTTATCAATATTCCGTCATATGAAAAGTGTGTGACAAAAATATACGTGACCTATTTTGTTCGGTCATTTAAAATATTAAATTCCTTTTAAAATTCCAAGAATATCATGAAGTTGTATATTCGTTTGTGTTAATAACTACTGTATATATTTATTCCTTGAACTTTTTTCTTTTATGTACCTTTGAAATTTATTATTTTAAATGTTAGGCAGGTTGATTTGCGACAGAGCAGTAACGTATTTTGTAAAGTGCATTTAAAATTGACTTGATAGAAACAAACTACAAGGTTCAAATGTTAATTACCAGCGAAATATGAAATACTGATTAAATATGAATACTGATATTCTTTACGGTCGATTTAAAAATTCTTTACTTCCAAATGTATACTATACTCGTAGTTTTAGGTAAGACGATTCCCCCCACACGAAGATATAAAAGAGTTTTTAAAATAGTATAATTTAGAATTATACTCTAAAGAAATATTACGGTCCTTTAAAAAAGGTTGAAAATGAATATATTAATCTTGGAAAATGTTAATTTTAATCAGTACTCCAAATAATGTTTCATTTATATATTTTCATTATATTTTTATTGCTAACTTTATATTAAAACATAACTATTTATTTTTATATATTTAATATTCTACCAATCCTCACATTCCTGGAACATGGTATTTATTTACACATTTTTACTTTTTCGCACTCCACCATACGCGGAAAAGTAATGTAATCGTGTAAAATTTTGGGTTTATTTTTCGGCCTAAAAACAAAAAAAAAAAGGTTTTTGAACAATTTTGTGTATGTGTGTGTCGTTGTCGTTCTCGTCGTTGTCGTCAGCACTTATTCTTGTTAGCCGATAACTCAACTAAATCGTGTCGGATCGATCGGGTTTTGACTGATTCCAATCGCGGACTGATTCCTATTGACTGTGAGGTGGATAGGACACAGCCCACCCTGTCCATGGGTCATGCGAGTACACGATGGTGGACTATTTGAGAATTTTTTTTTGTTAATACCATAACTCAACTAAATTATGTTGGATCGATCGGGTTGTGACTGATTCTGATCGGGGACGTCTCCCAGACGACGTCTATTGATTTTGAGGTGGATAGAACACATTCTACCATGTTCATGGGTCATGAGAAAACACAATGGTGGACTATTTGAGAAATTGTCTTTGTTAGCACGATCACTCAATTAAATCGTGTCGGATCGATAGGGTTTCGACTGATTTTGACTACGGACGTCTACCAGATGACATCTATTGATTTTGAGGTGGATAGGACACACTCCACCCTGTCCATGGGTCATGAGAAAGCACGATGGTGGACTATTCGAGAAAAATTGAAAAAAGTAAAACTGTCGCATAAAACACATATTCTGCATTTATGTGTTGGTTTATTTTTTTTCGGCCACTCAATTTCGAGTTAGAGATGTTCTACGAGCGGAAAAGTCCGTTTTAAGGTTTTAGAACTGTTTATTTAAAGTATACTTCGTTCAATTTTGTGGTAGGTGGTTACATAACACAAATATTTTAGCAAACGGAACAATGTTATAAAAATAATTATTATTATAAACAAAACCCATTAAATTAAGATTGCAAATTGCCTGCCATTCACCTATTGATAATGTCTAAGGCTATACTGAAACTTTTGTAAAATGTTATTTATCGTTGCAGAGTTAATTAGTGTTACTTCGTTCGAAATTCTGTATTTTCATGTCTCAATAATCTTTTAAGATATATCTTGGATTTAACGTAATTCAGCAAAAAAAAGACCAACGTAGTTGAATCTGGAGATCTAGTTGACTACTCAATAGCTCGTTTTCTATCCTTTTACTTATTTGGAAAGACAGTGTTTATGTAATTCTGTAAAATTTAAGAATAATGTTTTGGTGCAGCATGTTGATATTCGAAGATTGCTATTAATTGGACATAGTGCAACAAGTAAAAGGACTATGCGGCTGATGTAATAGTTCCAAATATAAAAGATGATGTCCCGTCAATAACAAATGGTTCTATAGTTGTGCTACCAACAGTTTTTGTGTGCGTTTTTCTATCATGCGATGAGGTTATTAGGGGCCCAATACCTGCAAGTTTGGGTTTTCACTAGGACATTTAAACAAAACTGGTCTCGTCAGAGTAGTCAACCTGGTTTATCAATTGACGATCATTAATACACTGCCCCATTATTAACCAATTTACTGACTACGATGTAAATCATCTTCGCGAAGTTGAGCAACTAATTTATTGAGTACTTTATATGGGTGTCACTTATTATCTTTGAGGTATGACTGACACATTTTAAGTTCCCATGCAATTGCGCCAGTTGGTTAATGATTTTCCCACACAGCCAGTAAGCCACCCTGTGGTATATCTTCCGGAAGGGTAGAACGACTTTTGGTAGAACGACAGTTGGGCGTGTAATAGGTCGTTAAAACTATTTATTAACGAAACAATTGAAGTACGTGCCATTAAAAATTAAATTAATAAATTTCTCGAAACAGCTATTATGTAAGCTATCACAAAATACCACACTGCCTTAAAACATTATTTTTATAGCTTCATTAAATAAGAGTGTTACCATTTAACAATGAGTGATGATATTAAAAAACATGTGATCAAAACATGCCCATCTGAAAAATAAGATTGACCAAATATTTTTTCCTATGGTAACGTATGGTAACGATTTTATCAAATACTCATTCTAATCATTACATACTCACTGTATGTGTATTATGTTTATATTATTAAACCCACACTTAACCCCATCCTCTATAGCAAGGCGTTGTTCATATCTTTCAATGCTCTTTGCTGTGCATTAAGAATTCGCAATTTAAAATTATTGACTACCTTGTTCAAACATAAGTTATAAGAAAATATTAGTTTTAATCGTCACCTGTTAATGCCAATTTGGTTATCTATCCAAACCATGTTTATTATTGTTATTGATTTATCAGCAATCAGAACTATAAAATATTCTATAAGCTAATATATTGACTTAATATGGGTGGTTATTCATTGACGTGGTGAGGTCCTCTTCAGTGACAAGCCCCCCTTAGTTTTCCTTCAGACCACTTGGCCATTTCATTTTGAGTCTTCTTGCATTTTTTGGTTCCAGGAGATGATTTGAGAGTGTATTGGGATGGCTTTCTAGTCTACTATGATGTTTTATAACGTCCTTGGTGTATGGTACTTTCAGGTCTCTATGAATTGTCTCGTTAGAGACATACCATGGGGCATTGGTGACCATTTGCAATATTTTTGATTGACTTCTCTGTATTATTGTAATGTTCGAGTTGCAGGTAAATCCGCAGAATTCTACACCACATACCCATATTGGTTTGATGATGGTTTTGTATATTAAGATCTTTCTCTTAAGTAGTAATTTAGACTTCCTATTAATTAACCATTGTATTTCCTTAACTTTTAAGTCTATATGTTTGCGTTTTATGATTACATGCTGTCTCTATGTAAGCCTGTTATCCAAGTGCATTCATAAAAATGTACGTAAATAATTTTAGAAATTTACGTAAGTAAGGGGATAGCGGTATTTGTATGGTGTTTAGATAAACACAAGGACACAGATCTTAGTATGAAAATTTACACAGATGTTGCTTCATTGATCTTGATTTTTCATTTGTTGGTCCACCTTTTTATTTTGTTCGGATAATTTTGTAAAATTGTGGATGCTAGTTGTGATCTTCGTTGGTAGAAAGGATTAAAGTGTCGTCAGCAAAAGGTACGTACCCATTGTCATATTTTTATTCACTGGTAAATCTACAGTATACCATATATAGTAAGGAACTCTGGACGCTACCTTGCGACACCCCAGACTTGTTCGATTTTGTGTCAGGTATCTCTTCATTGAATCTTGTTCTACATTTCTAGTCACATAAGTAAGATTTAATAAGATTATAGCAAGTTATCGGCAAGGATACCTTGATATTGTACAATAATCTCGAGTGCCACACTTTGTCAAACGCTCGACTTACATCTAAGAAGATAGATGTACATAATTTCTTGTCTTCAAATGCTTGATTAATCTCTATGAGTGAGTTTAAGTGATAAACTCTATGAGTCTGTTATATCGTTGAGTGGTTTTGACGAAAGTTGAACTGATGTAGGGGTATCCGTTCCTCAGTGTTAGGAACAGCATTTATTTTTTGTAGTACAAGTCTTTCTCAGAGCTTTAAAATGATGGATAACAGCTTATTGGACGATATGCTGATACTTTATTTAAGTATTTATCAAGTTTGGGGGAGTAATATTATTTCGGCAATTTTTAATTACTTGGGTGAATAATTCTGTTTTAAAATAGCATTAGATGTAAATAATAATAATAGTTTTCTTGGCATTTATTTTAATACCTTTGGTGTCATATCATCTCTAACGAGCTTTGCCCTGGTTTAATAAGCTGATTTCGTTTTGGGCTTCTTTTGGAGTGAAAGATTTAATTTCAGGAACATTAGTTGGGATATTATTTAATTTAATTGCCTTTCTATTTCGTCATTAGAGGCATCAACCTTTTTTAAAGGAATAAAATGATGTCGAAAGGCTTGAAGCAAGGATATGGGCTGGCTCCAACTCTATTTAACTTAGCTTTGATATACGTAGTAAGGCAGATGGACATTGAAAAAGAAAATTTGTTAACCAATAAGACCCTCCAGGTGGCTGCCTACGCGGACTACATCAATATTATGAGCCGAAGAGCAGAAGCAGTAAGCCAAGCCCATTCTGAATTAAAACTACATGCCAAAAATATCGGCCTTGAGATCAACACTACAAAAACAAAAACATTAATTCAAAAAAGAGACAACAGAGCTGCACAAATAGTCGTAGAAGATAACATCGAGTCAGTGGATCAATTTGTATATCTGGGAGTGAAATTGAACTCAGCCGGTATGAAAGAAGGAGAAATCTGCAGAAGAATAACGATAGCCAACAAAGCCTACTTCGCAATATCCCACGTACTTAAATCTAAAAATTTCCACCCTAACAATAAGCTGAGAGTATACAAGACAATAATAAGACCTATTGCAAGTTATGGAAGCGAAGCGTGGACCATGACGGAAAGAAAAAATATGCTCAGTATCTTCGAAAGAAAGATATTGAGAAAGATACTGGGACCAGTTAAGGACGATAATATCTGGAGAACTAGATTCAATCATGAACTATATGGTATTTTCAAAGAATCCCCACTCTCAGAATTTATAAGAGTGCAATGGTTACAGCGGACAGGGCATGTGGTCAGAATGAAAGATAAGAGGCTACTAAAAAGAAAGTTAAACAGTCGCATGTACGGAAAGATACCAGTGCGGAGACCCCAGAAACGCTGGGAAGACGAAGTACAAGAGTATGCACGCGATCTTCTAGGAATCCGAGTTTGGAAGAGAGCGGCAGGAGACAGAGAGGCATGGAGGCGGAAATTAAAAGAGGCCGAGGCTCAGATTGGGCTGTAGCGCCATAAGAAGAAGAATTGCTTTAATTAAATTAATAAGTAATTCGGCTATTTATATTTGAAAATACAAGATGACCTGAAATGTTTTCCTTATTTGTTTTTTGAACAGCTCGGAAAGTGGTAGTGGTAAATATGCATGCACATGAAAATACATATGCGTGCACATTTATTTATACATAGGTTGTAGCCCCATTTTGTCTTGTATAACAAATGTTACACAAGACAATATGGTGCTACAACATATACTGAAAATTTATTAGTGGAAGCCGTTAGAGCGATGTTCCCTAGAAAAGCTACGAGGGTGAATCAAATATAAACGAAACTTTTTTTATTTGAACTTGAAAAAAAGGAATAACAGCTCATTTTTCTACATAATCTCCTGATTTGGAAACACATTTTTCCCATCGTGTTGGTACTTTTGTAATGCCCTGCTCGCGGAATGAAGTTGGTTGTCTCTCCAGCCAATTGCATACGTAGGCCTCAACCTCCTCATCGTTGTTGAATCCTTGCCCTCCCATGGCTTCCTTGAGAGGATCAAAGAGGTGAAAATCGCAGGGCAATAGGTCGGGGCTATAGGAAAGGTGTTCAAGTGTCTCCCAACTAAATTCCTCCAATTTTTCTCTGGTCAGCTATATGGGGATGAGCATTGTCATAGAGAAGTTATATTTCCCTCATCGATAAGTCACGTCGTTTGCGGCGATATGCAAGTCTAACCTCGCTTAAAATGTCGCAGTAGTACGTCGCATTAATGATCCTGCGATCATGCAAGAAATCGAGGTGCAACAAGCCACGCTGGCCAAAAAAAAAAACTGTAGCCAAAACCTTGCCTGCTGACAGGCTTGACTTGGCTTTCACTGGCCCAGCCTTTTCTTGACGTCTCCACTCCTTGCTCGCTTGTTTCGACTCAGGGGTATAGTAATGCACCCACATTTCATCGCAGGTGATAACGTGAGTGAGAAACGAGTCTCCCTTTTCCCGAAATTTCGCTAGGAGATGCTCACACACCTGAAAACGATGCAATTTCTGCTGAGTTGCCAGAAGGCGAGGGACCCACCTTGCGCACACCTTACGAAACCCTAATTCCTCCGTGATGATCGAAAAAGTGTTTCCATAACTTATTCCAACTTTAGATGCAATATCATTGGTGGTCAGACGCCTTTCACCCTCAAGAAGTTGTTGAACGCGACGATGTTGTGGCTGGTGATGCTGGTGCGAGGTCGGCCGTTATGGTTCTTATTTTAAGCTTTCTTATGACCCTCCACAAACTGTTTATGCCATGCAAATACTCTAGCTCAGGACAGTGTCTCTTCCTTGAACTGCGCAGTTAATCTAGTCAGGATTTCAGCTGCTTTTACACCTGCCGTGGCGAAAAACTTGATGACAACATGCTGCGCAATTGATGAAGGCACCTCCTGCTCAGATATCGTCACGATGGGTACTGAAAGGAACGAGCGAGGTCGCCCACCTGCTCTACCCTACGAGGTCACCCTCCTGACATCCCTACTCTACACCCCACGAAGCAGGAACTCTCACGTGTTACTATTGCATGCCCAGGACTAAAAGTCTCATTTATATTTGATTCATCCTCGTATAATATATGTTTGTATAAAAACAAGTAAACATTTTGATGATCGCAATCTATGAATTGTGGGATTGAGGAGAGACAGGCGGTGTTTTTTTAAACAATTACCATTAAATTTAGCGTACCGCCAAATGAAAAACAAAAAAGCTATAATTTTCTCCATATCACCAATCGTTTTATAATATAGTATTGTGTCAAAAATAAATAACCGTCTTAATAGTTTAAATGTGTGAACTGTGCAACTAAGGAGAGACAGGAAGTTAATTCTCAAAAAATTACCATTGAATTCAGTCTATCGCAAAATGGAAAGCAAATAATCTATAATTTTCTCTATATCATCAGTTATAATATGTTTTTGTGTACAAAAATAAGTAACCGTCTTGATAATTGCAATGTGTGAATTGTGAGGCTGAGGAGAGGCTAGAGGTGTTCTCTCAACAAATTATTATTAAATTCAGCGTGTCGCCAAATGGAAACCAAAGAATTTTCTTTATATCATCAGTAGTTTTATAATATATTCTTGTTTAAAAAAACAAATAACCGTATTGATAGTTACAATGCGCGAGTTGGGGATCGGAGGAGAGACAGTAGGTGTTTTCTCAAAGACTTACCATTAAATTCAGTGTGCCGCAAAGCGAAAGGTAAAGAAGTTATAATTTTCTCTATACCATAAATCACTTCATAATTTAGTCTTCGGTGAAAAAACTAATAACAGTCTTGATAGTTGTAATATGTCAATCGTGGGTTTGAGGAGAGACAGGCGGTGTTTTCTCAACAAATTACCATTAAATTCAGCGCGTTGCCATAAAGATCTATTCTATATGAGGGATGTTTTCTTACGGGGTTATTTGAAATCTAAGATCTATACTGATGCTTCTAACTTTACTTCAGTTAAAAGGCAGAATACACGAGGAAATTCGAGATACGAGAGAATTGAACTAACATTATGTCGAAGAGTTCTTAAGGAGGAAGGAGCGTCGAAGAGTCTTAAGGAGGTACAACTGCGTGAAGGAAGGTAGTTTGACGATGTTATTTTTTTATACATAACCTTCCCTACTTTGTAAATTTAAATTAAAAATAGTGAATGTAAGTAAAAGGTGGTCCAACCAAAACGCACGATGTTAATTGTAAATAAAACAAAAAGTTTTCAGAGAATTATCTTAATATTTCTTATTATGATAGAAGGATCTATGACAATTATGTGTGAAACAAAACATCGGCCAAATGTTCGCCACGGCTTCGGTGGCATACCTCTATCCGATGGTCCATATTTTCAATGACTCTGAGACATAATTGAGGTTCAATGTCGTTAATGTGCCGAATTATCTCATCCTTTAGCTCTTGAATTGTTCTTGGCTTATTGATGTACACTTTTTCTCTTAAATATCCCTAAAGAAAGATGTCCAACGGTGTCAAATCACATGATCGTAGCTGCCAATTAACATCGCCACGACGTTAGATAACACGGCCATTGAACTTCTCGCGCAAAAGTGCCATTGTTTCGTTGGCTGTGCGGCAAGTGGCACCATCCTGTTGGAACCACATATCGTCCAGGTCCATGTCTTTAATTTATGGCCACAAGAAGTCTGTTATCATCTCGCGATAGCGAACACCATTCACGGTAACTGCTTGGCCGACCTCATTTTCGAAGAAGTACGGCCCGATGACGCCGCCAGCCCATAAACCGCACCAAACAGTCACTCTTTGTGGATGCATTGACTTTTCAACAATCACTCGTAGATTCTCATTTGCCCAAATGCGGCAATTCTGCTTGTTAACGAATCCACTGAGGTGAAAGTGTGCCTCGTCGCTGAAGATGATTTTCTTTGTAAAGTCACCATTTACTTCTGTCTATTCAACCAACCATTCGGTGTATTGACGACGCTTGAAATGGTCAGTAGGCTTCAGCTCTTGAGTCAATTGAACCTTGTAAGCGTGTAAATTCAAATCTTTATTCAAAATTCGCATCAGTGATGTTCGTGAAATGTTCAATTGTTGGGCACGACGACGAGTCGAGGTTGACAGCTCTTCTGCTACACTATCGCGAACAACAGCAATGTTTTCCGCAGAACGAACTGGGCGAGCATGCACAGGTATTTTCACATTTCCCGCAGACCCGGTTTGCTGAAATTTGCGCACAATTCTCCCGATTGTGGACACATTTGGTCGGTTATGCTGACCAAAAAAGTCACGAAGTGCACGAAATGCATTTTGATTTGAACGCCCATTTTCGTAAAAGGCTTCAACAATCTTAACGCGCTGCTCAATTGTGTACCTCTCCATGGTTGAATTTGTCAAACACTGAAACAAAGAAATGTCAAATTAAGTTGGGCAAAAAACTTGACGTTAAGGTGTGACTCACAATTAACATCGTGCATTATGTTTATATATATAAAAGATATAGGGTGTACTACCACCCTATATCTTTTTTTATAACCAAGTTTTAGTCAACCAAAAAGGAAAACACTGTTAGTAAACTGTTCTGTTTCTGTTAATAAACATAGAGCACAAAGCAGAGTATTTTCAATATAATATGAAATAAAATGCATCTGAAATATCACGTATCCTCTGAGTATGTGTTTTGCAGTCAGAAATTTTAATGATAACCATATAACCATTGTTTTCTATTTCTTGTATGGTCATATTTAATAATTGTTGATTAATTTCATGTTTTTGGTGTAAAATAGAATAAATTAACCACAACGTGGTTAATTTATTCCATGGTTCAATTTCACGATCTTGTATTTAATATTGTTATTTCTGATTTTAGGTTGCGAAGTATAGATTTTGCATTTAAAATTGTTGGCATTTAAATTGACTTCCTTGTGAGTATTTTAGGAATTACTTAACCTGTCAATGATTATGCATAGTAACTGAGAACATTAGGAATTATGCATAAATACTAAAATCGTCAGTGAGTATCCATAAGATCAGGTACATCCGATCAGGTACATACAATATTCATAAATAACAAAAAATTTAACCGGAATTTTACAGCAACTATATGTGCGATTAACAGATTGTGCATTAATATGTGCCACCAAAGCTCTAATTGTTCAAATAAATAGATTCTAGTATAAATTTTTGTATTGTGCAATAGTTGATACTACCAAAGCTGTACCTGTTTAAATAAATAGATTTTGGTATATATTCTTCTATCTTACCTACATTATCCCTAAGTACATATTCATAATGACCAAATGTTTCAAGCATTGCACATAATTTCGGTTAAATTTTTAGTTATTTATCAATATTACCGGAATGTCTCTAATTTTATGGATACTCACTGACAATTTTAGTTTTTATGCATAATTCCTAATGCGCTTAGTTATTATGCATAATCACTGACAGGTATATCATAATTACGCACAATTCCTAAAATGTTCAGTTATTATGCATACTAACACGTTATTGGATATTAGCGGTAAAATATACAAAAGCGACTTCGCAGTCGTGTATCAACAATAACAATATTTTTTTTCAAAAATTGCTTCGAAATAATGTTAAGGTTGGCTGAAATAGCTTATAATGACTTCATATACGGTGTACTGAAAAGAAAATTAAGAAGGTAATTGAAAATGTGTTACTAGCTTAAGTAATTATTAAGCTAGGGAATCTGTATATTATGAAACTTGCCGTGAGAAAAGTAATTATTGTTGTGTTATTTTTGTCCTGTGAGAGGGTTGGAGTCTTCGATGCAGCAATATAAAACAGGAGACCATTTTCCAGGTACAGAAAATGGTTATACAGCGCTGGATGCGTGTTTCAACCGACAATGGGCATCATCAGGGATTGATTAAAACTGTTTTATAATCATTTTCTGACGATGCCAACTTTGTTGCGAGTATATGCAATGCGCGTCAAGCAATGTGTAATTTTTTGATGCTTGTGAAAAGCTGGTGTATGGAGTGCTTTTTTCTGTTATTAATTTTTCTGTACCTATATGATCTGTAGTTCAATGAATTCAATTTTAAAATAGCTAGAACTTAACAATATAAATACATTTTTTGTCTATCATATGTATGTTATGTCTATCATATGTATCTTGTATAAAATATATTTCTTATCACACATATCCACTTATTTTGATATTATCTCCTGATTTCTAAATTTAATCAGCACTTGTTAATTTCCGTTGTGAATTGTGTTTATTATTATTAACAATGACTTTACGTCAGTCGGTACATAAGGGTGTAGTTGTGTACTGTACCACGATGTAAAAACTTTTCATATTTATATCTTAATTCAAATTAATAATGTAATTTTTGTTTAGAGTCTAAACTGTTGTATAAAAATTATGTAAAAATGTTCATGGTATAATAAACAAAATAAGTTAGTGAATAATGAACGGTTTGATATCAAAGCCTGCCAACAGTTAATTCTAATGCAGTAATTACCCTAAAGAGAGTTGTTAAACCTCCTGAAGATACTAACGCATATTGCATTATCATAACAATTTCCAAGGTATGCGTATTTCTACATCACCTACCTACGAATCACAGATCCTCATATTAGTCATGTTTTGCCATATATTGTATATATATATTTCTCCGATTTTTTCCAGACCTTACTGATTATTGAGAAGTGAGACTGGTCGCGCAACATATCTGTGGATCAGGGTAAACAGCATAAACATGTTTCTGCATATCGTGCCGGTGAAGCAAGGCAAAGCTCCATTATTATTAGTTATATGTTTTGTTGGTTTCATTCGTTGTGATCAATTATCGGAATTTAAACAACACGTGAAAAGGGTTACAGAGAAAAATTATCCATGTCATACGCCACAGCCGAGAACAATTCACGTAAAAGATTTGGTGGATGCGGAACAGTGGAATAATATACAACTGAAAATAGTAAGCTATAATTGACTAATATTTGTACTGTAATTGCTATTCATTTATTGTACGCTGTTCAAATATTGTAGGAGTAATAACGTATTATAAGTATTACAGGTACTAGATTAAAATTTACTTAAAGAGTATATATATAATGAAAAAATAAGCATTATATACGAATTACGGGTAATTCAAATAATACGGAAACTACAATACATCTAAAAGGTGTAGTTTGGAGTATATTTTTGTATAAGTACATAGTTACTTTATTATTTTAAATATAATGTAAATAAAGACATATATGCATTCATACAAGGTTAATTGAAAGTGCATGCGGGCTTTATATCCTAAAATATGACGGTTAAAAATTAATTTTTTAAACATAAATTTTAGGGAGGCATTGTTTCTTAAAACATTGTTCCAATATACAATGTATTTCGAAGAAGTGTAACACATTAAACTTACATTTTTTTTTTTAAATAAAACATACTTTATGTTTCAGTATACATATTTGCATTGGCATTTCAGTTATATCACCATCCTTTGATCTTAAAATTCTATTAGGGCATTGTGGAATAATGCAATTTTTTCAAATAATTAGTTTAATTACAAAATATTTGTATTTTGTAATAAAAAAAATTATCAATTGCTAACTTAGTGCCCTATTAGCCCTTTAAGAACAGTAGAAGTATAAAAATTCGTTTAATAGTATTTAAATATTAAATAACGTAGTAATGTCTATCATATTTTAAAATTCTATTAAAATGATTAATAATGCTGTCCACCATGGATGCTACATTAGTGGTATTGCATCCGCTTAGCTTCGTTGTAGTTGAGATACTGTCGCGTGGACTTGAGATATTTGAACTGTGTAGGTACAAGCAATTCAGTTTGGTTTTGGCGTTGTGTTTGATAATCTCTGGATTTGTTCGTTGAATTATATTTTATATAGTGAGCAGTAGTCTACGTTAAATGTTCAAAATTACGCCCGTCTCTAATACAAATAATAAATAATGTCTAATAAAAATAATCTGTTTTAACAATTACTTATAACATTTTGGATACACTCGAGTGGTATAATTTAAACTTCAATTTAACATATGGAGGTTTGGAGGTTTCCTTGTAGATCTGTATTTTTACATGAGCTCTGAAGAAATGATCGATCGAGTTCAAGTCTGGTGATATTGGGGGCCATGCAATGAGCCTGTGTTGTCCAATATAATGACCTGGAAATCCTGGTCTAGATACTGACTCACATTAATTCCATAATGCGGTAGAGCACATACATATGTTGTGATTTGAAAGTCTAATTCAGTAATTTTCAGAAAATATATATACAATATTATGTACTACATGGTTATACCAAATGGTTACGTATATTTAGGTTTACATAAATAACTGAATTCAAACATCCTTGTATAAAATATGGACCTATAATTTGTTGATATTTTTTGCTATTGTTGACAACAATATTAACCCACATATATCAGGGATATCTTTTTGTGGTATGATGTGTTTGATATTTTGTCATTTAATAATGATTATTTTCACCTGACCAGCAACAACAGTTATGTCTGTGTCAGTGGCGGCCGGTGTAAGTTTTGTCTGGGGGTGCAATCGATAATATAATAACAAACGAAAAATTAAAATAAACTTACCTACGTCCAAGCCTGAGGCTATTTATATAGAAACCATTCGTCTGTTCTTGGAATTCGCAAAAACGTCAATTATAAGATCATTAAAATGTAGATTTTAATAATCTGGAATCGCTGCAATTAGCACTTTCTCCATACTTATCATGCAAAGTGAATTTTAGTCTGTCTTGCGCCATTATATTTCTCAAAAAGTTTTTAATTCTTTTAAGCATCGAAAAACGGCGCTCACTCTCAACACTTGTCATGGGAATGGTACAAATTAATTTTAATAATAAAACAGTCTCACTAAAACAGTCCGTCAAGTTTCGATCTATAAATAAAAAATAAATAAAAGTTTTTGTTACATTGTCAAAATCTTGAATGGGGAATTGTTTCTCATAGTCACTAAATTTATTGGGGGAAAATAGTTTCGACGCTAACAGGTGTTCTCTAAACTCAAATCTGTCTTTAGTTTGGGTATTTAATATATCACACACTTCCTTAGTTTGTGCAGAAAATGATATGTCATTATGGGATCGTATTGTTTTTTTTTTCAGGCGAATTTGAGGAATTAGTTGTCCGGGTTTGTATAATAGTGTCTTCAAAATTATTCAAATAACTGCTCATCTTTGCAGCATCCAATGATCGAGACTGAAACCCTTTAAAAAGGATTTCACAATGAGACATTGCCTTGGCGAAAAACGCGAGCCAGTATTTAAAGTTATCGTTATTTAAATAACCCAATAACATTTGAGCCTGATTTATTGTATTGTAATCATTTCCCGTAGTGTCAAAAATACATTATAAGCATTCTGTTAAAGGTTTAGCATTTTTAGAAACGGTTTGTACAGTTCGCGTATTAAAATTCCGTTATATATTCCACCGAATATGCCTCTACTGCAATCTCTTCCCTCTTGTTGTGGTTATAAAAATACAAACAACACGTGACCACATAAACAGCCCAGATTCAACAGACAATACAATGCTGTACAATACAATACAAGACAATACGATAGACAACCTGATGCAATAGACTTGCGCTAAAGCTTACAGAATAAACTTTGCTTTGCGTGGCCATGCCATGCACGCATATCTCATATACATGTGTATAGAAATCTCCTGTTTCACGCGCCCGAGTCCTCTCTTTCTAACACATGGTTAAACGGTCCTCTGATGTGTGCTATATGAAAACTGAACGCGCTATGTATTTAGAGTTTTTATGTATTTAGCACATTTAATATCCCGTAGATAAGTCTGATAAATTCTAGGGCTGGCGACTCTCGCGACATCTAACAAGCTGTAAGTAAGACTGTTAGATATCGGAACAATCTATATATAATGATAATGTAATGTTTAGTAAACACCTAATAGGTATTTTTAGGAATTTTTAAGGGAGCTCACTGCACAAATGCACCTACAATAAAACCGCCACTGGTTTATGTATAAGTTTATACACAATATAATTAATTATTTGTCTATATTTATATAGACAAAATGTCCCTTTATTGGAATAAAAAAATTGTAATTATAATTTTGTTATCATTATTCCACAAACCTGCATTCTTCTGTATGGTTCATTTTTGGTTAATTCATATAAAAATGTATCTTTAACTGCTTAAAATTAGTTTTCCATATTAAAATAATCAGTTGACGACTGAATATTATTGTACAAGGTAAATAGGTAGCATAGTTGATGTAATTGGATTATCCATAATTGGAGGCAAAACGTTTAAAACTTTATCTACATTTGCCTTACATTTGAGATCTGATATTACAAATTTTATTCTACATTTCTTGTAGGTATATCTAAATTTCCTAAAAAATCCTGAAACCGTATATTACATTATTAATATTTGAATTATTGCAGTTTCGGTTAACTGGAACGGGAGTCGGGATGGTTAATGAAGCCATAACCACTTTTAACGTTGAACCACTTAACTGTGCCAGTCAACTTATTTGCAATTACTTCCTTCTCCTTCAGTTTCGGGATTGCCATTTTAAAAACAATACAAAAGAAAAATTATTAGTATTGACAACTACAAACAAACACCTAACAAAATCAGGCCGCAACCAGAAAATTAATGGATTTATGTTACCATAATTTTATCTTGAAGTTGATAATGCCTCTTGTACAAATTTGAACCTTTTTAATTTTGTTTTTACATTCTACGAATATATTTTTTGATTGTAGAACGAGAACTATAAATTGGTTAGTTCCTTTATTTTTATAATTAATTACAAGAAAATTAATATTTTCTTGTAATTTCAAAAATTGACTATTACAGTGTTACACACATTCAAAACACCTCCTGTATTTGAACAATCATTTAAAGAGTATGTCTCTTAATCTCCCAAAATGGTTATTTAAAAGGGTTTTTTACAGAAGTTATGTTTTAGGAAATAAAGAGGCCAATAGCTATTTGTAAAAGTAATAACGTTTTTACTTAAATAAATTATATATTTAATCTTTGATATCTCTAGGTTTAAATTTGTACAAATTTTTTATGAAGAAAACGTCCTCAAGATTCGTTATGGGTCTGTGGAGCAAAATAACGCACTAATTAAATCTAGTTATTTGAGTTTAGAACAAAAAGCGTATTTTTATGATAATTTTTTGACATTTTACACGAAAAATTTGTATTATAATAAAATAAGTAGCTTTTTGGGTTATCTGTACAGCTGATTCTTTATTACAAACTTATTTGATCAATAATGGCAAGGCCGACCAAAAAGAAAAACAAATAATTTTCAAGTTGTAATAGTGATAGTGAGCTAATTACATCTCAAAGAAATATTGTGACATTTCATGATTCATGAACAAATATTCAATCAGTGAATGAATAAGTTAAATCATCATCATAATAGCAGAAAATAATTAAGAGAATACAATATTGTGAAGGATCTATCAGAAAGTAAACGAAAAGCAACCATAGTGTGCAGTATAATGTTTTCCAGGAATTTGAGAAAGTTTACATTCTACTACTTGCGTTAGATCACGCTATGATTCAAAATCCATTCAAGATTTAATGTTTCCATAGAATTTTCTTACGGAACAATATTTTCATTAATTGGAATGCCATATGCAAGTTCACTCTTAATTTCACCAAAAACTTGAAAATGGGTGGGAATTTTCGGTGATGAAATTTAAGAAGCCATCATTTTAGTTAATCATTTAATGCATCGAATAACAATTGGCAGCAATAGACTTTTTGAAATCGTCTCCTAATTTAATGCCATTAGACGATTGTCGCGCCGTTTGTAGTTTGTGCAGAACATTTATAAAGTAGCATGTCTGTATTTATTTTGGTTACTACTTGGTTGGTTGGTTACTACTATGAATATTGACTGTAGTTATGGTTATTAAATAACATGTTATTAATCTCAAAAATCTGTTATTGTTGTAAACTGTAAACTATATAGAAATTCTTATTTTGGTATATTTTTTATTTTTGAATATCCCCTTCTGCAAATGCTAAAACTTGACGTTAAAAATAAGAAAGAAAAAACAGGATGTAAAATAGATATATAATAGAGATAATATGTTAATTGAAAATCGTAAAGCAATGTATCGAAGGATGGTTGGTAAAAACAGGTTTATATGAGTTGATTATACTGAATTCATTTTTCATCTTGAAAACTCGGTATCATATAGTGACGTTTTAAAAATATAAAATTGTATGGAATTTCATTGTGCAGTATTGCAGTTATATCTAACAAATGTATAAAATTTATTTATATAGAAAACGATATACTCTAGTCTAGAGAATCTGTAAGTGTATTTTTATCAATGGCAACACAAATGTTACGAAAAGTGCCTGATAATATACCGTTAAGATTATAACAGATAGTTGTCCTTTTTGTTAATATATAGAACACATATTATTTATAAATGTATTTTCCCCACTTAAGCACAGCGATCTCAGTTTATTATTAATAAAATATATTTATTTTTGTAAGTATATTTACTTTTATGTACCTCATGTACAAAATAAGTATACTTATTTTTAAATCGCCAGCATAAAAACATTAAACATACAGTGAGGTGTATGACTTGAATGTGTTAATGTTTTACATAAACATAAGTTTTCTATAAAAAAAAAAAGAAACTAAAAACAAATATACATAATAAACAAATGTTAATATCTCGTAAGCTCAGTCTGTTAAAGGCCTTGGAGTACTCTGTGCATATGTACTGCGTATGTGAAGTCAGATATTCTGTTACGAAATTTATAACACACAGAAGTTTAGTTGCTTTTCAAAAATCTGTTACGTAGATTTTGAAAAAATGTAATATGTATATATATATATATATATATATATATATATATATATATATATATATATATATGTATATATATATATATATATATATATATATATATATATATATATATATATATATATATATATATATATATATATCTTTGATTAAAGGCCAGAAGTGTAACCAAAGTATTACGTATCTGTATGGAAAATACATGTGATGTCACAACAGGACACTAACAAAGTAACTTCAAAGTCACGAATACCGAAAACAGCATAATGCGCAATTATATATATATATCACAATAATATATATAGTTACATCGTGAACGGGCCTATGTACAGTATTAATATTCATTTCATCGCTATTTGCCAAATAAAAAACTCTCTTATCTTGCTGATAAACAGAACAGTCTACCTGAGCCTAGCCATAAAACAAGTCACGGTATGTTTTGAGTTTTTTTATTTAGCAAGTAGCGATGAAATAAACTATACAAATAATATACTGGGTGACAGATTTAGATGTTTTCATAGGAAATCTTAATATAGGGTTAAGTATATGAGGTATGGAAAAATGGGTCGTCCATTCTCTACTTCTTTCTTTGAAGGAAACTAAATGGTGACAATTAGAATTGGATATCTCTTTTCGTTTTCGAAATATAAATCGAAATTCATTTCTTAGAATTTTCGACATATTTCTATAACTTAATTGTTTGAGGAATTAGAGAAAAGTTATTTGCACATTATTAAGGGCACTTTTTTAAAGAGAATTTTGGTTTATAGCTTGAAAACAAAAAGAGATGGCTAATTTGAGTTTTCAGCATTGGCTCTCCCTAGACAAAAGGAAGTCGGGAATAGGGAATTCATATCTGCTTTTTTCATACCTCCTATAGTTAACGAAATTCCCTATAAACAAGTAGGAATCATGTCTACCTGGTACACTTAACCTTTAGCAGTACCGAGTTGTTATTGAAATCATAATTTAGGGAAAAAATTTCGTTGTTATCTTGATGATTTTAAAAGCAGATTAACTTTAAAGTCATCTAGGTAACAACGAAAATTTAAACCTAAGTAAAGGTTACATTTTAATAAATAAATCTCTAATTTGTAACATAGGGAATATTATATACAAAAAAAAAACTAATATAATGAAGAACTATAGATACAGTGATTTCTAATCTCGACTTGCGTTGTGTTCTGGTATGTGGATGTGACTTAACTATAGAAAAACAAGTCTTCCAAAGTAAAATATAAAATATAATCAAAAAAGCAAACCTGAACAAGTTCAAGTTTAATGTAGGATTTATTAGGAAAAGAAGAAATCGTACCACGCATTGAAATTTTTTTCCAAAATATCTCTGTTTACGATTAAGCCTCAAAATTATTTGATTTGCATATATGTAGTCTTGTTGTAAACTATGCATATAAGTTTAAGTTTACCCTATGATCAAGTAACTTTATAACGGTTTTAGGTGTCTTAAACTCAATGTCGGATCATGATAAAAAGAGACTGTCTAAAGTATTTAGCATAAACAAATGACGTGTTTGAAAGTTTTACCTATGTTAAATATATTCACATTAAGATACTAGTGGCATTTCAAATTCATCAATGTAATTATGTAACAGTATTAAAATATCTGCAAATGACGTAAATGTAAATAAATACAATAATATAAGGAATATATATTATATATTAAAATTTTGAATTTTTAATTATATAACACAAAACAGGTAAAGTTAAAAATATTATTTCGAGGAATATTATTATTCAAATGAGGACACATTTTTATTAATACATAAACATCAATACACAAGGCATAACTATAAAACACCTGAAACCAAGTGGGTTTATTAAATTCTATTATAAAAAAGAACTTTTCTAAGAATTTAATTTAATGTGTTAAAGCAACGAGGCTACGAGTTGTCAAAATAGAATTGTTATAAAGGGTTTCACTCCAAATAGCTTATTTGGTCTCTATACTTTTCTGTTTTCAATATACAAACCCCATATTCTTGTGGTAAAATATTCGGCTCATTATAGATAAAGTGAATAATGCGTACTTTATTTATAGGTTCACGTGTGTTTTATGTATTTGTGTTTTTGATATCTATATGTTATTTTTCTATATCATTTCTTCAATTCAGGACACAAAAACTATATGGATACAATACCTGCGTTTTGAAAACTATTTTTTAACTTATTAGAGTTAATACCGTCTAAAATTTAATTATACATATTTTTTATTTGACATACAATATTACATATTTTTATATTTGAAGTTACAGAGGTGAAGTTAAATCGTAGTTTAAAAGATTCCCCAAGACCAACCAAATTAAGTCGTAATTTTTAAGAGTTTCCAAGGAAACCATATCTACCTACAATACCTACGTTTTGAAAACTACTTTTAACGTACTACTGTTAATAAGTAACGTTTAATTACACGTTTTCTTATTTGACATTCAAGATTATTTCTAAATTTAAAGTTTTGGAGGTGAAATTTAATCATAGTGTCAAAGATTCCCCAAGACGAACCGAATATAATTATAATTTTCATGATTCTCCAAGGAAATCATTGCACTAACTAGTTCATATGATAAACAAATAATAACGACTAATTGAAATATTAGTCGTTATTCAATTGATTTTTTGAGTTTAATTTAGATATCGTTCTGCATTTGAATATTGAAACAATGAACAAAGAGAATGGAAATCATAGTACTTTAGTAAAGAACAACTACTATAACTAGTAATATTTCTTAAAAATTTAGCGGTGCATGTTTTGATGTCAATGCTAACATCAACAGCAGAAGGTGTTGTGGCTATATTCGGGATGTGTGTAGTAAAATGGTACTAGTGCTTATGCGAGCTATTCTTGCTATAGCTAAGTTTATTTGGAGTCAGGGGCGTAGCGTGAGAAAAGAATGTAAGAATGTGATAAAAAATTTTATAAGGGGAAGAGGTATAGTCGGATGTATAGTAGGCCATATGAAAATGGTAAAAATAAAGAAAATACACTAACCTAAAATGATTATGCCGAGGTAGATATTCTAATTTTTAAAATGAAGATCTATTCTTCGGTTTTTGTTTGTCCAGCGAAAACGTCTATCATTGTTTCTTCAAATGTTAGAGACGGTTGCATATCTTCTAACAAGGCACTTTCAATATTTATTAATGTTAAAGCTGAGTCTTTCTTGCTTTTGAAAATTTCGCAGATAAATCTTTATTCTCTTTAAACATGAAAATGATCTTTATGCGGAACTGCTTGTGGAAGGAATAGTCAAAATTAAACGACATAATTTTGACGATTCCGGGAAAACAGAAGATAATTGAACATAATATATTGGTGAAGCTCAAAGGCAGTGCTCTTTTTCATATCGGGATCACTATAAATCACTGAAAGTTAACTTTTTAAACGATTTACGTCAATGAATGTTCCATATGTATCTACTAAAGAAGAAAATAGTTCGTCAGGAAAACGTTTCACGAATGAAGTCAATTGTATGGAATCTAGACTTAAGAATTTCAATTTAGAAATTACATTAAACCGTTCACTGATGTTCAAAGTAACAACGTCCAAAATTTGGTAAAACAATCGTGTGTAGGTGCTTTTATTATCTTCTTCAGGAATTAAATCCAAACGCATTCTTTTAGTTGATGATTAATTTCCTAATCTGTCCATATGGTCTCAAATGTCACTAAACTCGTTTCTCATATTTTGAATATGTGATTTGAAATCGACGATCTTTTTATTGCAGTAATTAATATCTGATATTGTTGTCTATATAATTTTAAATAGACTCTCGGAATGTGGAAATATTGCAGAAAACACTGCTAAAAAGAATTAAAATTAAAGTCGTGCAATAAAAGTTAATGTCTTCTAACACAAATAACGGTTTCTCGATACCATTCCTCATTTTCATTTTCCACAATTACCTGAAACAGCTATTCCAAATCTTCCTTATGTTATGGTGACAGTCGCCAAGATGCGTTTACATAATCGCATAACTGAGTCCAGAAATAACGACAACACCCACTCGAGGTTCCACTGTTGACTGCGTAAGATCACTGACCTTTTCGATCATCTAACACGTGGCTTGGATGTAAAGTGGACCATCGCATTTCAGCACTGCAGCAAGTAACGCGGGAGTCCAATAATTTCGGGCGCCTTCATGACCGATTTGAAATAAGAAAGTTGATGGTAGCGTTTAAAGTAAATAATGTATGTTTGCGGTCGGTTTAAAATAATTAAGATATTGTAATAATTGAATAAATCGATTGAACTTTTAAATAACACTAATTTGTCAATTTTTTACGACGCATCACTCTCATCCATGTACGCTACGCTCTTGTTTGGAATAAATAAACAGCGAGCAACCTAGTACCGAAAGAGGAGATAATGTTTCGAGGTGAGTTGCGGGAATTGACTAACTTAAAAACTTATCCTAAAAGCCAATAGTCTGGTGCGGTTATTACCAGACGCCACACTTGCCACAACCCATTGATCTAATCTGCAAGAGTTTTAACAATTAGATATCTATAGCAATAAGTAACGTAACTTTAACGTATTTTTACCCTTGGGAAACATATGTGTCCTGATTTCGAGTACCAGCACAATATGCAAGGGTTTCTAGTATCTAATATTTAGAAAACTTAAAACTAATATATACAAATACCATCATGGCTTTCAACAGACGTATGTGGAGCCACGTGTGCCCACAATGTTTTTTATTCGAATGTGAAATCGAAACTTACTCTCTTTTCTAAAAAAATTTCTATATTTTTTTGAAACTAGAATATCAAATTCTAGTTCACATTCCTGCTTAATGCAATAAAATTGTTATCGAAATAAGCATATAATTGTGCTTTCAAATATTATTTGTTGTTCAGAGGAGGAAATGCGTTATAGAAATCAACGCTTAAAGCTTAAAGTTTAACATTCAATTAAAAATCACAGTAAAATTGAAAGCATATGAAAATATTTACATCTTGAAATTATTGTTTAACTTATTATAATTAATTAATAACATTTAACATATTACACATAACGCAGCTTGTACATTGCAAGTAATTATGTAGATTATTTCAAGTATGATTTATTAGCCACTTATCAACTTTCTTTGTTCCATATATATACAGTAATATATCTACTTTATAACACGTAATATACAATCAGTCTGTAAAGGTTGCAATAAATTCGATAAACTCATTACCGTTTTTTTAGTTGCAATACCCTTATTTGGTTATGAAATTTAGTAATACACATTTTTTACATATGGTAACACTAACTGAGTTTTCCACAAAACACCAAAACACTATACACTACACTCGACGCGCGTTTCACCACCAAAGTTAGCATCATCTGGAGATGATTAAAACTCATCACAGTTTTAATCATTTCCAAAAGATGCCAACTTTGTTGGCGAAACGCGCGTCGAGTGTAGTGTATAGTGTTTTGTGGAAAACTCAGTTAGTGTTATCTTCACACCAAAGGTTCCAACCTACTTCAGGATTTACATATGGTACATACATTTTATGGTAACATAATAACTGTTAGAGAAAGTTCTTAAATTAATTAAAAACGTTTAAAATTTCCATTAATTCTGCTTTAAGCTGTTTCTAATTTTTTTTCTGAGATTTTGTATTATTTTTACAATCCATTACTTCGTTACTCACGTTTTCGTACACAAGTTGAGGTTTGTGAGATATTCAATAACAATTATCCTCTTACACGCTTAATTGTAAGTAAAATAGAAGCAAAACTTAGAAATTTTGGTACCGTTAGTTAGAGACAATTAGAGACAATCATACCAAAGGTCGTCCTCCTGTTCTGGAAGATACACAGTTGCATGTGTAACTAGCCGTCAGTGGCGGCTCGTGATGAAATGAAACGGGTGTTCTGCACAGGGCCGATCCTAGGGTATTTCAAACGTATCCAAACTACTGGCGCCGTAGGGGCCGCAAAAAAATTGGGCCGCAGACGAAAATTTTGAAAATTTTCAAGGTCACGCGTTTTCCTGATACTTCAGAATTTTTATGTAAAATCCGTTTATACAAAAATATAGACTTTCTCAAGAAACATTTTTGGAATTTAATACCTTTTTGAAGAACATTTATGTTTACCGTCATATTCTTTGGTTAAGAGAAAAGGTTTGTAAGGTGAATTTTCTACTAGAGGGTCTATAACACTTAAAATATTTTCCGAAAGAGTTCCAGCGTCACATTTTGTAGGTTTCAGGTATGTCCAAAAACGCTCAATCGGTTCACCATCGAGAATATATCTTAAAACTACCACTAACTGAGATTCTGCAGATACATCAGTTGTTTCGTCTGCCATAACTGCCAAAAATGAAGGTTTGTTAATTTATTTAATTATTTCTCCATGACATACTTTTAATATACAGTCTAAAAGATCATTTTGTATTTCTTTAGAGGTTCCTTTAAGTACTGAAGCATTTTGTAGATGCTCGCTTAAAGTTACATCAAGCTCAGCAGAAAAAATTATCAAACCACGAAATATCCCCGGGTTTTGAGAGGTTTCAGCTTCGTCATGTCCTCGCAGCGCCAGTTCAAAGGCCCCACAAAACTTTATGCAGTTTATAATTTTTGACAAGACGTATCTCTTTTTTGTCACATTATCATTATGCTTTTGCACATTTATCCAATAAGCTGAATCTAGATGCGCTTTAATATTAGTTGTTCCTAATAAAGCTAATTCCATTGTATTATGTAGATGGCTTTTGGAGTTGTCGTGCTTTTTTATTTTTTCAGTTAAGTGTACCAAATCTGTCACCCCTACCTCCGTTCATGCTTTATCACTGCCAAAAAGTAAACAAGGAAAACAAAATAACGCATTTTTTTTGTTGCACCCACAAATCCAATTGTTCTTCGAATAAATGTCTCTATTAAATTGACGTTTATATGCTTTTCCGCGGCTAACACCTGCAGTCTCAATAACAATATCGGGCAATGACTTACCATTGTTTTTTAAATCAATTTTTTCTTCATAAGAGTATTTAAAAAATCGCTTCACATGAACTAAATTATAAACTAAATCCATTGTCACTATCACAGTATATTAATATTAATAATTAGTACAATAAATCACTACACAAATTCACAAAACAGTATTTAAAATCTCAAATTAACAAGAAATACGAAATAGGTACGATTTACGCCCTCCAACTGTACGAGAAGCAGGAAGGAGTAAACATTCACTGATGTTGCCTTAGCTGGAAAAAATACAGCTCACTGAATGTGTAAATTCGCGCATTTACGAGCGCCGAGTTTGGATTGTCGCGGGAGTTGAGGGGGAGGACGGGTGTGCCGAGCCGTGCTGAGAACTACCTCGTGTGGCCTAGTTCAATGTACCGCGACGCGCTCGCGTAGAGACCCAGATAATTCATCTGGTCTACTACTCAATAGAGGACGGCGGGCAGAATGCGAGTTTAACGCAATAATTTGGTTATCTGCACCAACTAACCAAATTATTTTACTAATAAATTTTAGTAATTATTATGTCGCGAAAATATACAAATATCTAATTTTTTTGGTAGTTCTGCAGCTCTGCAGCACCTATACACCAGCCGCCCCTGCTAGCCGTGCAGGAAAATCCTCGAAAATGAACTCACTAAACCCCATAGGAATTTGCAATGTATTAGGTATCTTTTTTGAAATGCCAGAAAAAGAATCAGTGACACCCATAAAAAGTGAAATCAGTTTGCGAGATTCAGAAAGATCATTTCGATCGCAGAATAGAATTAATGATAAAGTAGTGTAATAATAATTCCTAATTCCCAAATGGTTCACTGAATATGCAGAATTGTAGGCTTGGGACGCCTGAAAATCCTAATTGCATGATAGAGCGATAGGTTTCTAGCGAAAGTCAACGTATAGACAGAAAGTATTTATACCACAATTGTAGGAACATTTTTTATTGAAGATGTACGAGGTCCGTTCAAAAAGCAACGTGGATTTTGTAAGTTTGCGAGAGTATTAGTTTTATTCGCGCGATTTTTTCGTTATTGTGTTGGTAAACATGTCTGAAAAGTATCTGTACCCTTTTAGCTATACCGGATGTTTAGTCTACTTCAGCTGGCAAAAAGGTTACATAACGTGATTATTTGTTCCATTAAAAAATGGATCAGAGAATTTGCATTAAATTTTGCTATAAGAATGAAATAAAGTCCAACAATGTTTTAGAAATGTTAAATACTGCTTTTGGTGAGTCTGATATGAGTAAAACAGGAGTTTACGAGTGGTATATGCATTTCCAAGAAGGCCGACCACAAGCGTTTTGGACGCCCCAGCACATCAACATCGATGAAAACGTGAAAAATGTGAAAGAAATGATTGTGAACAATCAGAAAATCGCTGATGATGTTGGCGTATCAATTGGCTCCTGCCATGAAATTTCATTCAAAATTGTTTTGGGCATTCCAAATTGTTGAATTTCAAACAAAAACAGCGACGATTGGAAGTTGGTGAGGAGTCGCTAAATGAAGTCAACAACGATGCAGAACTAATGAAACGTATCATAACAGGCGATGAAACATGGGTTTACGAATATGGCGTCGAAACTAAGGCTCAGTCGTCCCAATGGAGGCATTCTGGATCGCCAATATCGAAAAAAAAGCTCGACAAGTGCAGTTGAATGTGATGGTTAAGCTCACTGTGTTCTTCGATATTACCGGCATAGTGTACCATGAGATCTAGCCACAAAATTACAATAAACGATCAATAAGGAGTACTACCTACAAGTTTAATGCCGTTTGCGTGAGGCAATTAAAAAAAAACGCCCGGATTTGTGTCGAAACAATTCATGGCTTTTACACCACAATGCATGCTTGTTGGTGAATTTTTGGCCAAAAACAACACCGTGATGATGCCCCAGCATCCATATTCTCCATGTATGGCTCCGGGTAACTTTTTTCCAAAAATAAAGAGAATCCTAAGAGGCCGTCGTATTACAGGTATAGATGAGATTAATCACATCGCTGAGAGAGCTAAACACTATCCCAAAGATCGAGTTCCAGAAGTGTTTCGGAGATTGGAAGATGCGCTGGCACAAGTGTAATCTAATGTAATTGTAATCTAATGGGGACGTATTGACTGCTGAAAAGTATTTGGAGTTGATATAACCGTATATAGTGTCCTCCATTGAAAATCCCCAAACAGGGCAATCCATATGGTATAAACATGATGGCGCGCCACCACATTATTCACGAAGTGAATGATTACCTAAATATTGTTTTTTTCTAATAAATGTATTGTGAAAGAAGATGAGGTACTGAATGATGAACTAGATCTCCCGATCTAACTCCGTTGGACTATTTTTGTGAAGTTACTTTAAATTCAAGGTATATCTTAACAGACCAAACATTATTCAGGTATTAATAGACCGAATTCGAATTAAGACTAATCCTGAAACGTTAAATAACGTTTTTTATAACAACTTTAGTTTCAACTTGCACATCGTCAATAGGCGAGTGACAGCCAATTTGGATACTTAATTTAATGGTTCTTGTTTGTATAAGTTATTATTTTTCATAGCATTTAAATTTTACAAAAGTTTTAACCTTTATGTGCTCAGTGTATATAGCTTAGTTAATTGAGAGTTGGTAAAAGCTTGGTTGGTTAAACAAGTTTCGTATTCCTTAAAAGCATTGTAGCATTGGATAATAACATTCCGGAAGGGAGGGACGGATATTAGTGTGGATCGCTGTGGTTCAGACAAAATGTCGGAGGAATATAACGAAGAAACTAGATTGTTGTTGTAATTCTCCATCAACTAAAAATTACACTGGCGAGCAAAAAAATTGAGGTCACATTGATATTTGTAAATAATTTTCGGAGCAATAATATTAAGGATACCATTATATTAGTAGGTGCTCAACGTTTGTTTTTAAAGACTTGTTTAGTGTAGTTTATTTAGGAGTTGATAAGCCATCATGCCTTTTGGACCTGTTGTTTGTGGCGAGAATTATAGCGTTGTTAGGAGACAGTCGGGGGCAACGTGAAACAGCTAGAATTGTGGGTGTGAGCCTCTGTGGTATATAAAGGGTATTCCAGCACTATCAAGAGATTGGCTTGATAACCAGAAGACCAGGATCCGGGTGGAAAGGAGTTACAATCCAGAGAGATGACCATTTCTTGGTGTCCACAATTTTGCGGAATAGAACAGCAACTGCGGTTTCACTGCGAAATTAACTTCAAGAAGTTAGAAATGTAAATGGTAGTGAATGGACCGTTAGAAGAAGACTTCGTGCTGCTGAATTGTCTTATAGAAGGATGGCTACAGGTCCCCCATTTCAACCCCGGCATGGCATCGAAATGCAAGATTGACTTTTGCCCGAAATCTGGCATGGAATGCGGAGGATTGGAGCATGGTAGTGTTCTTAGATGAGTCGCGTTTTTGCTTAACTGGGTCAGACGGACGTCAACGAGCATGGAGAAGCCGTAGAGAAAGATACGCTTCAGTTTGTAGCGATGAGCGACTTCTATTTGGCGGTGGGTTAGTTATGGTTTGGGCGGGAATTTCTTCACAAGCACGTACAGAATTGGTTTTTGTAAGGAATGGCTCTTTAACAGCTCACAGGTACATTACAGAAATTCTAGAAGATGCTTTTCCTGGTTACTATGGACGAGCACGGCATTTTAATACACGATAATGCTAGGCCTCATGTAGCCCGAGTTACTACAGAGTATCTGGATGAGGTCGGAATTAGGTGGTTTGATTGGCCAGCTCGCCGTCCAGACATGAATCCTATCGAACATGTCTGGGATGAGTTGGGACGACGTATTCGAAGGTACACACCAAGTCCAAGAACTGCCCAGGAGCTGAGAGAATTGTTTTTGCAGGAGTGGAATAACATAGACCAGAATGTGATCCGTAACTTTATTCCAAGTATGCCACGTCGACTTAAAGCAGTCATTAACGCACGAGGAGAGAATACACGTTATTAGCGATTAGTTTGTTCCAATTTTTTAATTTCATATTTTCCAGAATACCAATAAGTCAAACCTGGTTTTAAATGTAAATCTGTTATTTTGCTAGAATAAAATCGTAAAAATATTTAATATGTTTTAAAATCCACAATTTACTATTCACTTTCGCCTTCAAAACAGAGTATAATAATTTACAATTGTGAAGTATACGTATTTAACAAAAAATTCTACAAAATGTTACAATTATCATTGTGACCTCAATGTTTTGCTCGCCAGTATATGTATGATGTAACATCTCAGAATCAATCTTTAGTAACAGAGTACCTATGATACTTATGGCAAAGTAAGGTTTAAAGAAATGTAGGTGTTTCTTCACCGACAACATAAATCCTAATTTTGGTTAGCTACTGGAGAGTAACCCTCATAAATTTTTCATTGACAAAGTAGAACATAAGCGTATGTTAACGTATGTTAATTATGGAACATAAAAGTATATATTAATGGTCACGATGAATTTTGGTGGAGCTGAATACTTTATGATTATGGGAGAAAGTGTTTCAGTGTTGCAATATCTTTGGTCTTTTGATATGTGGTCAGAATTCCAGAATACAGAAAATCATTAGCAATGCTTTTCTCTATGGCATTTAAAGATACCAGAAAGCGCGCATTGCCTAAAACTTTTATTACAAAACTGTAGCAAAACTTGACCTAGAACCAACTGTCATATTCTATAGATATTAGCTCCTCAGGGCTATGATTGTCTCCACTGTTTAAAATGTACATTAAATGGTAATAGTTTTCCAAACTGGCAAAACATCTGCTCCAAATTGAAACTTCAAATTCAAGATGAAAATAATTAAAATATGTTTCAGGAGGTGCTTAAATTATGTAAGTGTGACACGAACGCCATCCATCAGCAGGGAAAATACTTGTGATTAGTGTGATAATTGTAGTTACGACTGCTTTTTAAAATACACATTGCAAGCATGATTATATGAGATAACCTATTATTATTCCAATAAACATTGAGTGAAATTGTATAACATGGACTTGATAACTACTCCAATTACCAGAAAGTGGATTTTGTAAGGTTAATGAATTTTATAATTAATTTATTGTGTATTAATTTTTGGAATTGTACAAAATTGTGACAAACAATAATGTATGTTAGCCCTACCATGAGAAACGTCCACGGATATTTTTACTTTTCCGCAGTCCACTATACGCGGAAAAGTAATCTAATCGTGTAAACATAAATTGAGAAAACAATTTTTTTTTGGGTTTATTTTTAATTTTTCGGCCTAAAAACAAAATAAAATGGTTTTTAAAAAATTTTTGCTGTGTTTGTGTCGTTGTCGTTGGCGTTGTCGTCGGCATTTATTCTTGTTAGCACGATAACTTAACTAAATCGTGTCGGATCGATCGGGTTTTGACTGATTCTGATTGGGGACGTCTCCCAGATGACACCTATTGATTTTGAGGTGGATAGAACGCACTCTACCATGTACATGGGTCATGGGAAAGTACAATGGCGGACTATTTGAGAATTTTTTTTTGTTATAACGATCACTCAATTAAATCGTGTCGGATCGATTGGGTTTCGACTGATTCTGGTTAGGGACGTCTACCAAACGACATCTATTGATTTTGAGGTGGACAGAACACACCTTACCCTGTCCATGGGTCATGAGAAGCACGATGGCGGACTATTTGCAAATAGTAAAACTGTCGCATAAAATACATATTCTGCATTTATGTGTTGGTTTATTTTTTCTCGGCCACTCAATTTCGAGATAGAGATGTTCTACGTGCGGAAAAGTCCGTTTTAAGGTTTTAAAACTGTTTATTATTGATATATACGGTATTTCAATAAGGACGTTCGATTTTCAAATGTAAATAAAACAAGTTGTGTGAGATATCCACCCAATTTTTTTATTTATTTTTTTTTTATTTGAAAGAATATTTTATTGCATTAAGTATGGAGTACTCGTATACCGTATTTCAAATGTCCGTCGCGGCTTTGCTTGGTGGCATGTATTCGGGAGGTCTAATTTTCGATGAATTGCCTGTTTTTGATGATTTGACTGAATTTGCTGGATAACGTTCGTTATGTTGCTTTTAAGGGCATCGATTGTTAGCGATTTATGCTTGAGGCTATCATAAATCGCATAGACCTGCGATTTAAGATAGCCTCAAAGGAATAAGTCTAAAGGCGTTAAATCGCTCAATCTCGGTGGCCAGTTCATATCGCCATTACGCGAAATAACAATACCCTCAAATTGCTTGTGCAGAATGTCCATCGTGGTATGCGCTATGTGGCACATAGCGCCGTCCTGTTGGAACCACATGTCGTCGGTATCCATACCATCCGGTTTAGGACACAAAAAGTTGATTATCGTCGATCTGTATCGCTCGCCGTTTACGATTATGTCAATGTCAATTTCGTTTTGGAATAAGTACGGATCGATGATTCCGCTAGTCCAAAATTCGCACCAAACAGTAATTTTCTTGGGATGAATTTGGTGCTGGTGTATCTTGTGTATCGTCCCAAATCCGACAATTTTGCCTGCTCACATATCCATTTATCCAGAAATAGGCCTTGTCGCTAAAAAATGATTTCTTTGATGAAATTTGGGTCAACGAAGTCCCGACGCCAGTTCTTCTTCAAATTCTTATGAACGACGAGAAATTGACTGCCTCGGATTTTCTCGTTCACTCTCACACACAGCAGCGATGTTTTCAGCAGACCTTGCATTTGGGTGACATACGGGTATTGGCTGATTATTTATCAAACCGGTTGACTTGAATTTGGCCACCAAACGTCGAATAGTCGATTCGACGGGACGATTGTGGCGAGAATAGAAATCACGTAATGTACAGAACGTTTCTCTAACGGAGCACTGATTTTGAAAATAAAATTTGATAAATTTGTACACGTTGTTTAACACTATAACCTTTCATGGCAATTTGTCATATACTACTTAACAGTTTACAATATACTTGATAGATATTGCTTTAACGACATAGTCGCCATAACTTAACAAATTTCGAGCGTCCCTATTGAAAGACCCTATACATTAAGTTTCATAAAATATGCTAATGGTCCTCAAAGAAATTTAAATATTATAAGAAATATTATTTTTGTCATTTCTTCTGCTATCGACAAATTGTACAATTTATTAAAAATACATCCTCAGGTTCATAAATATCCTCCGTCTTCAGCGATTGTAAATGTAACTTGATATAATCAAAACATTCTTTATTCTAGGAGTGTATATTTAAAATTAAGAAATCAAAGTGTTTTTATTTCATTTACTTTCTTATGCCCTTTTAATTTATGTCTTAAAACTAAAATATAGTGCATATCAAAATCAACAATTTCTACTTCTCTATTGTTTTCGAATGTATGAATAAAACGCATACAAGTAGATATTAAATTAATGCATCATTGTATATTTTTACTGACTGTAATAAATTACTTATGTTTAACTACTTCGACCATGTTTATAAAAAATAAATGTCAATTATAATTAGAACTTTTTTATGTTTTCTTCCAAGTGAATTTATGCATATTGTCCACGTGATACAGAGGTGCAATATTTCGAGAACGACTTAGGGTAAATACCAATAAATATATTTTTTAGAATTAGTGTGAACTGTTCGTTATGCTGACAATAACTGACAAACTAATAAAATAGATGTAATAAATATTGTGTTACATTGTGCGGTGATACTCGGTGATAATGAAATAAAAATTTGTCGTTAATTATCTGTGAATATTATATATAGTTTTTAGATTTAAATCCGAACGAGAGACATATATGAGCTCAGTCTCATGATAGTTCGGCCAGACATAATTTTACACCTGATATATTTAAATAAAAGTAATAACACTCCCTAAACTATTTTATTAAAGAATAATATTGGTAACAGAAATAAAATATAATTTTTTACCTTTTTTTAAATAAATATTTTAATTAAAAATTTGATAATCAATGTTCCAGATGTATTTTCTCATATATTTAATTCATAATGAGAAGAAGGTTATTCGTTCATTTCCAACTCGAAACAACCAATCAATTAAGTAAATGTTATTATTTACAATTACACATTACATACTTACAATTTATATCTCTTTCTTTAATAAAATTGTTTCAATTGTTATCGTAATATCATTAACAATATTTATTTATCATAAACAAATAGGTTTTTGTAATTATTATTTTCTTCTTCTTCTTCTTCTTTTAGCTCATAGCTCTTGGTGGGTTTTGGCTTGCTCTAGTATGTTCCTCCATCTGGTTCTATCTACCGCTATTCTCCTCCAGTTTCCTGAACTTAGAGTTTCTAGGTCTACCTCTACATCGTCTATCTACCTTTTCTTGGGTCGCCCTTTTGGTCTTGTGTTTTGAGGTTTCCATTCAAGGATTCTTTTCACAATTCTCTCGCCCTCCATCCTGTATACATGTCCTAACCACCTTATCCTTTGACTTTTTATGCTTCTTACTATATCCTCTCCTTTTATAAGTGAATCAATTTCGTGATTCATTCTTTTTCTCCACATACCGTTTTCTTGCACTGGGCCGTATATTCTTCTAATGATCTTTCTCTCAAATATTCTTAATTGATTTTCATCATTGTTTGTTAGTGTCCATGTTTCACATGCATAGGTTACTATGGGTCTTATAAGTGTCTTATAGATTGTGATCTTAGATCTTCTATTTAGTATGCTGCTCTTTATTAATTTTAAATAAGCATAGTAGCATTTATTTCCTTTTAGGATTTTTGCGCTTATTTCACCTTGGACGTACCATTATTGGCAATTTTGGTGCCAAGGAAATTGAACGTCTTGACGCTTTTAATTTGACCGCCGTTTATATTAATATTTGGTAGTTGTATTGGGGGATTCCTGCAGCAATACATATATTTTGTTTTGTCTTTGTTCACTTGTAGGCCTCCTTTATTTACCTGTGGCTCAAGATCCATGGCAGTTTGATTCAAGGAGGCAAGGTCACGTGCAATTATCGTAATATCGTCCGCATACCCAAGTATTTGTGTGGATTTATTTATGATGCTTCCAGCTCTATTCAATTTTCTGATAGCTTCTAGTACTAAGTTGAAAAGCACTGCCCAGAGAGCGTCTTCTTGTCTTACCCCGACTTTCACATTAAATTCTTCCCTGAGCTGCTGTTGTACTCTTACAGTTGCTGCCGAGTCTGCCATGGTGACTCCTACCATTTTTACTAATTTTCGGGTTATTCCTAGGAGGGTTAAATTTTGTAGCATTTTCTTCCTATGTACTTTGTCGAATGTCTGTTTGAAGTTTATAAACAGATAATGTATATCTATGTTATATTCATAGAATTTCTCCTGTATTTGTCTTAACGTACCCAGGTGGTCTGTGGTTGATCTATTTTTCCTGAATCCACATTGGTATTCGCCTAGTATTTCATTCGTCTAGAATGTCATTCGATTATGGATCACCCCTGATAATATTTTATAAGGGACACTAAGTAGTGTTATCCCTCTATAATTACTACAAATGGTCTTATCACCTTTTTTGTGTATCGGGAGGATAATTCCTAGTTTCCAGTCCTTTGGCATCTCTTCTTGTTCCCAGATACGTAGTATTAGTTTGTACATTTGTCTCCATAGTCTCTCTCCTCCGTTCTTTATTAGGTCCGCTACTATTCCATCAGCACCTGGCGCTTTCCTGTTTTTCAGATCTTTTATTACTTTCGTTACCGCTTCACACGATGGTGGTTCTACTTCCGGTTTCGCACTATAGTATGTTATTTCATTCTTCTCTTCCTGTTGCTGCTGTTCTCCTCTAGTACCTCTTCAAAATATTTTTTCCATCTTCTAATTATATGCGGCTTTTCTGTTAAGTTCTTTCCGTTTTTGCCTTTACAGATGTTTAATCGTGGTGCGAATTATTTTGTATACTCTTTTACGTTATTGTAAAACTTTCTGCTTTCAGATCTCTCATAACTTTCTATTATTTCTTCTACTTTTTTTATTCATTTCTTCTCGCTTTTTTCTTCGGCAGATTCAGTTTGCTAATCTTCTTTTATTGCTATATTCTACCTGATCTGCTCTTGTGTTTCTTTGTAATGCTTTTTTCCATGCGTCATTTTTCACTTTCTCAGCCTCTGTACATTCCTCATCATACCAATTGTTTTTCTTTTTGCTTTCTTCTCCCACTAATTCACCGGTGGTTTCCGTTATAGTTTCTTTGATTATGTTCCATTCCTCGTCTATACATAGTTCTTGCTGGTGTTCGTTTTCTAGGAGTTTTCTTCCAATTTCTCCTTGATAAATCTATTTTACGCGGCCATTTCTTAGTTTATCTACATCCCATTTTTTTTATCTTTTCGTCCATTCCACGTTTACAATTGATATTCGGTGTTTGTATCTGGCCACTAGTAAATAGTGGTCTGATTCGCTGTTTGCTCCACGATATACTCGAGCATCCTCTACTGAGGAGGCCCATCTTTTTGATATTAGTATATGGTCTATTTGGTTCACATTATTAGTGCCTGGTATTTTCCATGTTCCTAAGTGTATTTCTTTGTGTGGGAAGCATGTACTAATTACTTTCAAATTGTTGACAGTGGCAAATTGTGTCACTCTCATCCCGTTTCCGTTTGTAACTTCGTGTATCGTATTAATACCAACAACCTCTTGGTATATTTCCTCCTTTCCAAGTTGGGAATTCACATCGCCTAGTACGATTAATGCATCATGTGCACTTGTTTCTTCGCACATTTCTTGTAATTGCTCATAGAATCTTATTGCTTCGTTTTCGTCTGCATTTTCTGTCGGCGCATATACATTAATAAATGTAATGTTATTAAATTATAATTAAGTATTATCTAGAGGTTGTTTGAAAATAAAATGAACTGAGAGCATTTCATAGACGACTGGGCACTAAGGGAATATGTGGTAACTTTTATATGTATATTTAATACAGTGTTGATACAGGGTGGAGACTTTAACTGGAATAAATTTTGTAACTCAAATATGGCGTTTCTTACGGTAATAATTAGAAACATTTAGAAAACGAAATATACGTTGTACTCCTTTCGATGTGATGTTTCAAATAATATGCCACTTAATATACCCGTAGATTAGAAATAATAGTTGGGGGCAATTACATCCCCCAGCGTAAATATAATAACTAAAAATCATTACCTCCAAAGTAACCCAAATGAAACATTGATGAATGATGACTGATTGATTTTAAGAATGTTTATTGAATTTCTCCAATTCTGAGTTACATAATTTATTTCAGTTTAGCCACCCAATATCTGCTTTATTTCCTTTATTGTTATGTACATAAATACAAAGAAAATAATAGTTCAGTATGTATGAAAGTCATATGTGAACACCTATATAAATTTTCCATTGGAAAACTGTGAAATCGATTAAGATGCATAACACTCCGGTTCCTACCTAGGATTTTTATGTATAATTCTTAACATGAAGGTTATAAAACTTTTTGCACATTATATTAATTGGTTCTAAATAAAATATTAGGGTCAAAGAATACTTTTCAAATATTGTCCATTAGTGACAGATAATATGTAAATTATTTTGAATACTGTGATACTTATTTAAGAGATCACTTCCATAGTCATAGTCGTATGAATCATTTCAATTTAATTAAAGCAAACAAATTGCCTGGCTCCAATAAAATATTTAATAATACATATTTTTGAATAGAATAGTAATAGACTAATTAATGATACATGTCGAATAACTGCTTCGAATCATTTAACACGAAAGTATTAAAATGTTTAAAAATTATTCAATTTTCGTGAGTCACACGACTTTCACGAAAACTGTTCTGGCGTCTATTACTGGGTATGGTTTCGAATTCTTCTATATTAATATGAGATCGACCAAATACGAGGAATAGTTACTTAATAAATATTCACAGTAAATTATTATGTACATTGAACATAAAAGTAAGATTATGTATCTAAAAAAGCTGTAAATAGAACATTGTTCTATTCAGTTGTAGTGACGCATTAAACTGGCGCATTAGCAAGGATAATGAGTGTGCCTCGATAGCTCAGCGGTCAGAGCAACTAACCAGAAATTGGGAGAACTGGGTTCGATTCCCGGTCGAGGCAAAATGCACTTTTATCCTTGCTACCGCCAAAGTGGTGACCCCGACGTGATGTGATTCATTCCAGTATATGCAACCTCCCTTACATCTCAAAATCGCGGATTCGATTCCCGTCCTATCCATCGCCCTGCAGTCCGGGGGTTACCGAACAACGGTTCGTAAGAATGGCGAACGCGGTCACATTCCGTTAAATTGTATCGAGACAAACCATGTCTCTAGGGAGGGAGTACTGTAGTGACGCATTAAGCTGGCGCATTATCAAGGATAATGAGTGTGCCTCGATAGCTCAGCGGTCAGAGCAACTAACCGGAAATTGGGAGAGCCGGGTTCGATTCCCGGTCGAGGCAAAATGCACTTTTATCCTTGCTACCATCAAACAGTATACAGTATAAGTATTGGTACACCCCACTTTTTTCTTAAATCTCAAAAATATAAAAGTGAACTGTTTCGAACTAAATTTATTTAAAAACTAGCATTCAACTATTAATTTTTGGTGGTAATAGAATAAGCGAATTAATAATTAAATAAGAATAATAGATAAGAATATGAATTTCAAGGTCAGTAACATATAAGTCAGAAATCGAGAAAGGAACCACCAAGCCACCAAGCGGTTATCAAAGTAGTTCCCGAATAGCAAAGCTATTACATAATCGCTCTAGGAAACAACTACTCTTCGGGCTAAAGCCCCGCCAGGCATTGAATTATACCCAGATGCGATCCTCGACCCCTTTCTCGTGTTTCTACACGATCAGATAAGGTTTCAAAAAATAAAAAAAATTTTGGTTTTATTTTACTTTGGACTGGTTGGGTGCCTTTTTGTTCACTCCTATTTCTGCCTCCAAAATATTGCGGACTATTCCCCCATGTCTCAGCAGGTGGCCTACCATTCTATCTCTTCTCTTCTTTATGTTTTCCCACATACTTCTTTCTCGCAGACTTTCTTCAATAGTTCTTCATTTCTAACCCTATCTGTCCATGGTATTTTCATCATTCTTCGGTAACACCACATCTCAAAAGCTTCTAATTTCTTCCTACTTGCTTCCCCTATCGTCCAGGTTTCGCAACCGTATAGTGCCGTGCTCCATACATATGTTTTCAAAAATCTCTTCCTTGTTTCTAAGTTTATTACCGCGGAGCATAAAAGTGCTTTCTTTTTGTTAAAAGCTACTCGACCCTGCGCTATTCTTTGTCTTATGTCTTTATCGCTTCTTCCATCCCAATTTATTTTACATCCTAAATAAGTGAAGTCTTTAACTTCCTCCAATCTTTCATTATTAATTTGTACTTTCGTTTTTGCTCTACTCTCGCGCTCTCTGCACACTAACACTTTAGTTTTGTTTTTATTCACCCTCATTCCGTATTCCTCTGTCAACACTGCATCCATTTCGTTCAATGCTGATTCTAATTTCTCCTTACTAGATGCTAATACTGCTATATCATCCGCGAATCTCAGAATTTTTAGTTTCTGTGCCTGTACTTTAATCCCGAAATTCACTCTATCTTTTACCACATTAATCGCCTCTTCGATGTACAGATTAAAAATTAGTGGTGATAGCGTACATCCTTGTCTTATTCCTTTCCTAATACCTATTTCCCTTTTTTCCCCTTCTACTTAGGTAAAGGAATAAGAATATAGAATACCTACTTCCCTTTTTTCCCCTTCTACTTCTATAACAGCAGTTTACTCTTTGTATAGATTGTGTAGTACTATCCTATCTCTATACTTCATTCCCGCGCTCTTTAGTATCTCGAACATTTTTTCCCATCTTACCTAATCAAAAGTTTTTTCTAAATCTACAAATCCTATATAAGCGTTATTTCCTTTTTCTATTGTTTTCTCTAACATTACTCTTAGAGCTAGAATAGCTTCGCGAGTTCCCCTATTTCGCCTAAATCCGAATTAGTCTTCTCCTAGTAGTTCCTCTGCTCTATTTTCCATCCTCTTCTGCACTATTCTGGTTAAGATTCTTGACGCATGGGAGGTTGGGCTAATTATTCTAAAGTTTTCGCATTTGTCGCCTTCTTTCTTTTTCGGTATAGTAACGATAATGTTCCTCTTATAATTCTCCGGCATCTCGCCCGTTTCGTATATGTATTTTACCAGTTCAAACATCCTATTTACTACTTTCTGTCCCGCACATTTCAAAATTTCCGCCTGTATTTTATCTACACCCGGCGCTCTATTGTTCTTTAGCCCCCTTAGTGCTATTTCAAATTCCTCTCTCAATATAGGTTTTCATACATCTTCCCTATCGATGCTAGATTCTTCCTCTAATATCTCTCCTAATTTCTGATCCTCGTATAAATTTCCTAAGTACTGCTTCCATCTATCCGCATTCTCCTCTCTTCCGATCAGTATGTCCCCCGATTGACTCCTAACGTTTCTACTTATTGTTCCTATATCCCTGAAGTTCCTCTTAATTATTTTGTAAGCCTCATTGGTCTTACCTACTTGCAGCTTATCTTCTACTTCTTTGCATTTATCCTCTATCCATTGTTCTTTCGCTTTTCTACATTTTCTAATGATTTCCCACTTTATTGCCTTATAAGTTTTCAGTCCTTCCTCGTCTCGTCTGTTTTTGTAGCCTCATCTCTTTTGCATTAAGTTTAAGATTTCGTAATTTATCCAGGGCTTCCTGGGGTCCGTTATCCAGGGTTTTTTATATGGACGACGTATTATACTCTATTTTATTTTAATCGTTATTATTAATTCTAAGTATTCCCCAATAATTACATAAAAGTTATTTTTATTTCATGCAATAACATTCTTATTTTCTTACCTTCCAGGTTTTACCGACTCTAACCGTTCTTCATAGATGCATGTCTTCCGGATGTTGTAACGATGCCAATAAAAGGTGCCACCATAAGACGATGGACCTAGTTAATTTAACTTTTGGCATTATTGGTAACGGAAGAGGAGGCAACAGGATTCAATACTTCACAGTTTCAGCATACAATGACACAGCCTGCCAGTGTCAAATTGTGGACGATAACGATATAAAATAAATCTCAATCTATACATCAGGAGACTGTGCAACTGTGATATTAGAATTAATAAATTATTTATTTATTTTACTCAAGTAATTACTAGCTATCTTATGAGATTATCGAGGTAATTGTTCCTTGGAAATACGTTCGTGTAAGTTCAATTGTGCGGAGAGAAAATTGTATACAATTTATATAAATATGTAGTCATTTGTACCTGCAGGTGCTTATTATGTAAATATCCTTTAAGTAATGTAATAAAATATTTTGGGTTACTATTGTAATCCAATATTGTATCGTATTGTGTATTGGGTTATTTTATTAGGGAATACGTGATCCAATAAATAAATTTCAATAATAAATAAATTTCAATTTTATAGTTTATGATAGTTTTAATGGTTTTGTTGTTGTTAGCTTCTATATTTATAAATATTAGAAATATTAAAGCTTGCTGGACTAAGTGAATCAGTTACAAATCCATTTCAAATTACACCAAGATAACTGAAACAATTTATTAACTCATAATATCGAAATTGTCAATTCTTGAGCAATTTAAATATGAGTGTTGTGATGTATTTTCATAGCATATAATAGAATAATATGATGACAGTTATTAGGGGTTAACAATAATGAAAAAGCTGCTTCTCGATAAATAGAGAACGTGTCTGTTATTATATATCGTATATCGTTATCTTTAAAATCGGTTATACACTTATTGTAAATTAATTAATATATTAATTTTGACTAAAAATAATGTTTGTGGTAATATTTATTCTTGAGGAGTTCTAACGTTAGTTATTATCATTTTAGATAAGTATGTGTGGATTAGAGAAATGTTTCATTGGCGAAGAACCTGTTTTAGACATCAAAGGTTGGACCGTTGTCAACTACACCACTTGACAAACTTAATTATGTGTTTTCCAACATATAAAAAATCCTGGAGTGGGTCGGAATCCTTTGGTGTGAAGATAACACTGACTCAGCTTTCCACAAAACATCGAAATACTATAAATTACACTCAACGCGAGTTTCGCCAAGAAAGTTGGCATCATCTGGAGATGATTAAAACTCCAAACTCCAACTACAACTCCAAAAGTTTTAATCATCTTCAGATGATGCCAACTTTGTTGGCGAAACGGGTGTCGAATGTAGTGTATAGTGTTTTGGTGTTTTGTGAAAAACTAAGTAGTGTTATACAAAAAGGTCGCCTATGTATAGGTATTTGTTTACTTTTTGTTGAGGAAGTGGATTATCAGAGAGGGTTGTTAGTTATTATAGTTCCTCTTTTTAATATAAATAGATTTTATCATTATTGTGGTAAGATTATGTGAATATATTTTGTAGTAACTCATGCAGGGTTTTATATGTTATTACCATTTCATTTTTTAACGTGAGTAAATTTTGGCATTATTATCATTTTAGTACATTTTGAGTAATTAGCCCTCATACGCTACAATTTCATTCAAAAATCAATTTTGTTAATGCATATAGATTTTTTTATTCTGTTTTTGAATCTGTGAAACCAGAATAACGGTATTATTTGCAAATGCTGTTATAGTGTTTGCCTTCCTCTCCTTAAACATGGGTTTGTATGTTCTTGTCCCTATTTGTGACATTCCCGTCCCTTAAAGCTTTAATTTAGGAGAGGGAGGTCGATTTCTATACGTTTCTGTACACTATCTAGTGGTGATTCTTTTAAAACTACCAGTTTATAACCAGATTATACTTTATAGTTGTTTTTTGGTTTAAATTTCGAATGACAGACTTTTTACTAGGTTTGCTTGGAGTTGTAGGAAGTGCTATTGATAAGGAGTATCAAATGTATGATGAATTGTCATTGTTTCATCTACAGTGTTTTATATTGAAAAGGGTGTTAATACAGTACTAACATATCTTGTAAAAGTGTCAACGAGAAAAGTTTTTTTTTCGTGACTTTTTGTTAATGATAATCGTTTTTACGAATACGTGGATTTATTTTTTTGTGAAAGTTTCTATTTAGTCTTTGTAGTAGTTTTCAAGTAGTAATTTTACTGAATAATTTTTTTATTAAGTTGTTTCTAATATATTTGGAACTGTTTCTCTAGATTACTGATTTTTACAATTAGTATTTTGAATAAATTTTATTGTTTTCTAAAACTAATTGTTGTATGTAAATGTTCATTACAATGACGAGGTGATTATTTAAAATAAATTTGCCTATTTTCAGATTTTATTAAAGATAGTTGAATTATTACCGTAAACCGGGGTTACATTGACTTAGCTTACTTTGATTACTTGGCGGGTAACTTTGACAGTTTTTGGAGTTACATCGACACAGAACGTGTTTGTGGATTTGACCTTCAATTTCGCGCAAGACAAGAACCCAGGAAAGGCTGGAGGGTGGGAAGGCGGGAAGGGCGGTAGTCTCTCACTTTGCTCCCGAACTCATAAAAATTGCACTAGCTAATACTACTTATTTCACAACTCTTGCACCAAATTCAACTCATGCTACATCCCCTAGATATCAGGGTATTCGCTACTATGAAAAAACAATGGCGTAAAGTTCTTGATAAGTGAAGGCAAAAATCTAGAAGAAAGGGGTCGATACCAAAAGAGCAGTTTTCATTGTTATTGAGAAAGTTAATGGATGTTATTACTCCCAAATTAAAAAGCAATTTGAAAAATTCCTTCAGATCTTGCCGGCTTTATCCATTTGATCCCCAAGCAGTGCTGCGAAAGATTCCGTTGGAGTAGACACAAGAATCAGGAAGAGTCCTCGACAATAGCTTCCTCCAGACAATAGAATTCCTCAAAGAAACGAGGGGCTACAATTCAGAGAGATTTAAATCCACACCGCAGAACACACCACAGAGCGCCACAGAAGAGGTAAAAAAAAATCTTTCACAGACCAGGAACTCAATTAATTAATGTTGAAGCACGCAGGCAACATAAGCTGAAGCGACTATTGGGCAAGATCAAGAGGGAGCAGTTTCTGAATAATACGAGAATACGAGGAGGAATCCATTTCGATGCAAAACGAAGAGGAAGCTATTATTGAGTAAAATAAAGAGAATATTCCAACAACTGTATCGACTTTCCCAAAGACCTGTTGGATCTGTACCCAATTTAAAGAAAATAATAAGATACAAGGCGAAAAAACTTGATGACAATTCTAGTTCATCTGAAGATAAAAACATCCCACTTAGTGAAATGAAGAAAAATAGAGACGAGGCTAATAAAAGACTGGATCTGCCGCGTAATCTGCCTCCAGTGAGTATGTGGCATTTGTAACAAGAGTCTAAAAAATTGACTTACGATTGTGAGCGATGTGAAGATTCAGGTTAATTTTCTACTTTTTATTTTTTATTTTTGTAAACGTTGATTAAGTTTAAATGTTTCTAAGAGATTGTTAATAATAATAATAAAACTTAATTATTTGTAATGACTGATTTTGACAGAAGACTGATTATAAGGTTTTAACCAAAGTCCTATTAATGAGTAAGAAATTGTTATCTGATGATATATCTGATTTTTCTTATTCAAAGACTTTTTTATTATGTTTTACCTTTTAAATAATTATAAAAACGCGAAATCATATATATTGTCTGTGTAAAAGGTGTCAAAGAAATCCGTACTACTTTTAGCTTTGACTTCTATTCAAAAATAAGGCTATGTCAAAGTAACCCCGGACTAGAGGTTACTTTGACACCTTTTTAAATAAAAAAAAAAATAAAAAAACTGCAGTCCAAGGGGAACCATCTCTCCCATATTTTAAAGCCAAAGGCTCTATTGGTTTCATAAGCTATAGTGAGCTCGAATTAATGTTTTAATTTTTTGTAAAATCAAGAAAAACCTCTCAAACTATGTCTAAGTAGCCCCGATTTACGGTATATATGTTCATTAAACTTGGTGGTTGACACTTTAAATTTTCTTTTATAATTTTGAGATGTTATCATCAATAGTCATAATGCCTTTTTACTCACATTACTGATAAATTACTTCATATATGCATAATGATTTTTGATAAGAATTGTAATAGTACTGAGATTCTAGTTGACGTTATAAATTTTCTTTATTTCCGTATAACAGATTCCAAGTTCTGGAAAGAAGGGCAACCTGGCAGTGGACACCCTTGAAAAATTTAAAGACTAACTAAAAAATTTACAAATTGAACAAAATGAGTCTAAATGAATGAACTAAATAAGAGTATCTTATCTATCTAAATATTACTCACCCGTGAAATCTTCAACTATCTAAGTAGTTTTATGTATTTCACTTATTAATTCACATTCAATAAAACATTTGAGATTGAAAACATTACATCTAGATCACCATACGGTTCGATGTTGTGTAATGATGGAAATGTGCAACCAAAATAAATCTCTTATGCCTAATAATATTTCAACCAAATGTTATATATTGGATACCAGGAAAAAGTTACTTTATAAATAAATAAATAAAAAAAATGTTTAACCAAAATTTTAAAAATCCTTTTTTTATAATTCATTGGTATTTATCTTTATGGGAGCGAAGTTTAGCTATTCCTCTACCTGAGTCCTGGAATTCCCGGACAGTCACACAGGCATACGCATACACTTAGCCGACTAATGTGGAAATCGAACCCACACCCAGATTACTCCGAGCCGACAATCTAGGCCAGTACCAAGTGATTGGCATTATTAACCCGGATCAATCTAGGGAAACATACATGTCAATCCGGATTCGAACTGAAATTCAATAAGCTCCGTGAAAAAAAATTAATTCTAAAACTCGGTCTCCGGCTTTTATTTGTCTTAAGGACATACATTTTTAAAATAAATCTTTGATTGTATACTGCAAGGTTTAAGGGATAAAATAATAAAAATTTTGTTTTTAAGAAATAGATTAAAGACTAAATAAATAAATATTTAATATAGATTATTAAAAATAATTTTCATAAACTGGCTTACGTACTGTAAACATTTTTCTGCAGTAAAATTTTGGAATGAAAATACTGTAAACTTTGCTATTTATGCTATCATATTTATATACTTATATAACACTTTAGTTATACATTTTTATACATTTTAGGTGTAGAACTAATACAATATGTTATAGGGGACGCTGTTTTATCCACTAATATGAGTTATTAGCATAGGTATTATTGTATATACTATGTAATGAAAAGAATTTAAGGGTCTAAAAGTTACAGGTAAGTTACATAATAATTTAGTTGCTAGAGAAAGTGAATAATACATAAAGAAAATTATTTACCCGTTACAAGGCTCTGTTGGTTGGGGTTTTGGTAAATTAAGAAAATTAAAAGTGAGTTTTCATTTAAACTGAAGTCTCGTTAAAAGTCTTAATTATGAGTGCAAAAGAGAACATCCCAAGACTAATGCATATATCTTCATTACCAGGCCATACATCACCACCGGTTCGTAAAATGCGTCTATGTTCAATTTAACTTCCTTTTTAAACTCCGTTTAAAACACCGAAATTAATTCATGTGTTATAATGTTAGGCCTCTTATGTAGATACATAACCTTACAAATAAAACAAAAAGCTGTAAAAGCTCATGATTCATTTTTCATTGAATAGTCTTTCCTTAAAAGTGACTTAATGAGAACAACTATATGCACAAGGAGTAAAACCATTTATTGACAGTGATTATCGCAATTATCGGTTTCATTAAGATAAAAATTGCTAAAGGGTGGCCGATGATCACATTCACTGCGATTAAGTCTTTCCATCCCCAGGCATTCTCGGATTCTCTTCTTGCTGAGGCAGTGCCCTTCAGCTCTCAGCTCCTGGCCAGCTTGTACGTCTTCTCGTTGCCGCAATACCAGTATGACCCGGCACCCAGAGCAACCGCAGCTTGCTACTCCTGGCTAGTGTTTCTACTACAAGGACCTAATAACCTTGAACACATGTTCAAAGGTGTAGGTCCTGCGGCACCAAGAAGATGGCCGCAGGACCGATGTAGGATTCCTTTACTCCTTCCACCCAGTAACGTATACTTTGTTTTTTAAGTATCTCCACAAAAAGCAATTTAGGGGTGTCAAAGCTTAATGACAAAATTACTACTCAATAAACGATTTAAATACACTACTTTTGCCAAATAAAAGATAAGAAATGTACTATATTTAAAGAACTCCAAAAACAAGTTTTTATCTGCCAGCAATAAAAACAGTATCAGTCGCTAGGGTTTGTGTCTGTTACTGCATTTATTAAGTATCAAGTCATTAACTGTCAACTAATTGACGATCTAATCAGCGTAAAAATGATTATACATCAATAAACCGTAATATTAAAACAACTTGTAATAATAAATAACAATAATATAATAATAATAATATGCAGTAACATATTGAATAAATTACTGTTGCTCTAATGGTTACTACTAGTATGCATAAAGAGCCCTTTGCAATGTATCAAATTATGGATTATGGATAAGTCTCTGTTACAAAATAACTTCTAGGCGACAGTCAATCATTAATTTATTTTTATACATTTATTATTTATTTTTTATTTATTCCTATATTTAATGTAGACATATTCATTTTTTATTCATTAATGTATAAATTAAAACTACTAAAAATACTTCAAACCTATTTTTAATGCAGATATGAAGAGTATATTTGATAAGAATTATCGATGCCCCAATATATTAGTAATATAATTTAGATAAAGAACTTGTTCAAAGTAAATAACTGTTTAATATATTTAAAGAACTTTGAACATAGTAGAAACATTCAATTTATTTTTATTTATTTTATACCCATACTATGTATGCGTAGAAGAAAGAGCGAGGGCAGCATTTGGCTATTGACTTAGACCAGGCTAATTATTGGGCACCTCGTGGGTAGTCCAATAGAGATTTGTCTTATTCTTGACGAGCTAATATATGGTAACATTCAGAGGTAGATTAAATGTCGAGAGCGCCCTAGGCAAGCACCTCATCGGCGCCCCTCCAACGCGAAAGTTAGAAAGAATGAGGAATTGTCTCATTGCATAGCTGGTAGTTATAAAAAAATAATTTGTTAATTGTTAAAAATTGTTCTCGACACGACAAGTTATTTATTCGTTTCATAAAATTTGCAGTCTATACATATCTACACTGTGAATAGGTTTTTCTGGAATTTGTTAACTTATAGTTTACAATAATGAACGGAAAAGAAATTCTATGAATAGGATTTGGGCATTTAATTATTTGCCTCTTCTCATATTATTATTTCCACTCATTTTCCACTGTTTACATGTGCTCCGACTCGCACATGCGCAGTGTTCGATAAGAAGTACAGACATATAGTGGCATTTTCCATCCACTTAGACAGGCAAGTTTTAAATCGCTTTTATTAATAAACATTTTTTTTACATTTTATTTTATAACTTACGTGATGTGTTTTTACCTAAAGAATATATTTCCGCTTTGACAAAATGATTTTGTTAATATTAACGATTATTTAAGTCCAAAAAACTGAAATTTTATTTTTGGCGATAAAAATAGCAAAAATTTTTTTAGAGCTTAGATGAATTTTTTCTCCATAGTACAAAGTATAAACTTCATTAAAAAAAACCATAAAAATTCATTTAATTTTGTCGGAGTTATAGCCATTTGTTTATCGCTTTCTGCGTTCCACTCCTCAATTTTTACTTAAAAAATTAATATCTCGTAAACTATAAGTTTTAGAGACATCGGACTTTGCTCATTCTTTTCCTTATTCTTTTCTCTAAATTTTATTCGCAGCATGTCTCGATAATTTTTACGTAGTTTCTGAGATATTTTAATTTAAAGCATAGTGCAAAATGGCTATTTTTTAAACAAATAAAAAGCACACCTTCGCATATGCTCACCAATGTTATGCATATTTTTCTGAGTATTAAAAAAAATTGCAAATCGGACCATGTATAAGTAAATTCGACAACAAAAGCTATTTTTTTTCCAGGTCGACCGACGGGACTACTACGAGTAGCAACGTCCGATGCTCGCGATCGACGCGACGAATGCGTAACATTGCAGTTGTAGTTGTATCTTACCAACTTCAACTTCCATTATGAAATCAGGCGATGTAGGAATAATCAAAAAGGCGGAGCACGCTTCGGAAGCTGTAAATCTCTATAGAATTAAATAATCTTTTATATTGTGTAAGTAGGTGCTTACTTACTGACACAATAATTTTATGTTATTTATTTTTTTCTTTGTTTAAAAATACCCCTTTGTAACCTCGCGCGCCCCTTTGTAATCTCGTGCCCCTAGGCACGTGCCTAGTTTGCCTTAGGGATAATCCGCCTCTGGTAACATTTCATTATGAGCTTGGATTGGTTAACTACGCCCCTGGTAGTCGAAAATAGATTTTAATTTGTGTTAGAAAGAAATCGTTTAATATCCATAAATATTTGACATTTCTAATATTAACTCCTATTCCTCGGTAAGAATGATACAACTATTTGTATTGCTTATTATACAAAACATCTTACAGGTTTGAACCCGTAAGATAATTACGTGAAAACCATATCCCATGGATTCTAGTAAATGATAATGTAAACCTGAAATTTTTTAATTGTCATTTCTCCTAGTGACGAACATTAAAATCAAGTTTTTACTTCATCTCATAACGCCAACCTGGGTAGTCAGTCAGTTTATGTTAACGTATAGGAGGAGTCACTATAGCTTCTACGTCAGAAACAAGAATGAAACTAGTTATCGTTCTCCTCTTGACTTTAACTTTTACTACTTTCGTTTCTTATGATTTGCAGTCAGCATTTTATGAACACGTGAGACGGGTTACCGAACAAAATTATCCATGTCGTATTCCTCAGCCAAGGATTGTAGATATAAAAGAATTACTAAATGATGAAGAAAAGATCAGTGTGAATGCTGAAAGGGTAAGTCGAAGATCTATATGCTATTAGAAAACCAAATTTCTTTGCTTGCTGCGCAGGAACCCATCGCCATTCAGTTTGTTTCTATTGTATATTTTTACGTATTAGCATGTATGAATAACTATTTAATCTTGTTAAGTATACATATTTAACTAGAATTTTTATATTGCTTGTATTGGATGTATCCTTACAATTGAGATATTTGACATATCTATTTATAATTTTATAACAATATCATCATATAATTATTGCGTATATTATCCATGATGGATTATTTCATCCAAGTTACAGAGATTATATGAAAATGATCACAGAATTATACTTTAATTGTTGTAATTAAGTTGTATTAAGGCCAATTTTTAACAATAAATTATTTTTATCAAAATACGTCTTTCATTAAGAATATATTAATTAGACATGAGTATTTTGAATGTTTGTATAATGCGAGGTTGTTTATTTTTAAAAGATATATATAAGAAATTTCTGGTTTTACTAGAAATGTTGCCAATTTTTTTTAATAACAACTACTTATTTTAAAAATTGTTATTCAATAAAATACTACTTCTACGGAAGCTTCATTGCCTTTCCTGATAACCACAATAAAAAATAATAATATTTGAAGAACATGGCAAATAAAAATAATACCAAACAGAAACACCGCATTTAAAATTAATTGATATAATTTACAGCTTGTCAATAATAGGAAAAAGTGTGAGATTCTCTGTGTATGCGCAGAAGAAGGAGTTAGGCAATATTCGGAGGGAAAAGGATGCACTTTATGCGCAGCCAGATCAAATTCATTCTGCGAAGGTCTCACTGCGACTGGGTAAAGACTGGATTATTTACTGCGCACCTCATGGGCGGTCTTATAGCGCAGTTTTGAGATTTTTTCCTATTCTTGACGAATTTAATCAGCATTCAGTACAAGAGCGAGCAGGTGGAGTGCAAAGAGATAATGAGGAATAAAATAAGAGAGTAACTTCTATTTTATATGTCTAAAAACAAAGATTTTACAATTATATTATCAGTTCATTTCGTAATCTTAGTTACGAGATTACGAAATAATCTTAGATACGAGTAGTTATTATTTATATTATTATAGTAGTTGTATTTTATATTTATTATTTTCTGTAACTATTTTACATGTTTTTGTGCTTTCATTTTCTTGAATTTCTCATTAATGTCGTTGAAGCCTATTTCATTTGAAACTTTTCTTTGATAGAACGGACAGATTAGCTAGTCGTTCTTGATTCATCGTAGATCGAAGATAATTTTTTATTAGTTTTACTTTAATATAATTATAAATTGAAAGATTTAGCCTCTAACTTCAAACTGCCTCTTACTTATTGAACATATTTTGGCCTTGTTTTGGATTTTATTAAAAAGGACTCGAGAATTGAAGGCCCCCCCAGGACCACAAGTCCGAGGCGGGTCGCCCCTCCGCCTCCCCTCGCCCCTTAAACTGCCACTGGTCATTATTGAGCTAACTACAGAGTTCGTCTCCTATTATGAAACGTATTAAATATGAACCAAAGTTTGTATGAATTTTAAATATCCAAATTAATTAAAATAATTGAAATTTATCTTTCTATATCTGATGAAGTATTAGGTAGCTTGTTAAATATTGTTTAACAAAATTCTAATAATAGTATTTTTACTGTGCCTTAATATATTGAAGCTAATTTTTTTTTTTTTTTTAGTTCGGAAGCAGTTTCTGGGATGAGTTCTCAATTAAAAATTGATTTTGATCATTTGAAATTTTCAAAAATATTACAATACCTACTATGGTCGAACTTTCTCGCCAATAGATCATGTTGACCGCAAACAGAAAATCATATGTTGAACATGAAAATATAAACCGATTAAAGTTATTTTCCATTATTATGTCAACTTTCATATACACGTTCAAAGCATCAAGTTTGAAAAACACTGGAAAGCCGGTTGTAATAAATGAATTCCCAACAGTGTTATTGATGCTGCCTTTGTCTAAATGCATTTAAATAAAGAATAACTTTGAATTATCAAATACAAGTATATTACTTTTTTCGGTAGGACGGTTCTCTTCCTAGAACACCAGTCATTAACTGTGAAACGTAAAATGTAATGCTTATCTCGTATACAGGACTGAAATTTCCTTGAGACTGATTTATGAGTAGCATCTTAAGCTGAGGTTACATTACATCAAAATTCGTAACAAAATCGTACGAAATGCATGGCTACACTTCTTACAAAATAGTATAAGTGTTTACTCTGATTTTCAGAGGACTAGACATAAAACAAAGATGAATTTAGATTTAGCTGAGCTTGATTCCTATTTAACCTGATAACCTAGCCATAAGGTTTGATTTATTTGAAGGGTTTAGATGACGAGGTTGTGGTACTGAAAGAGATGGCCTTTTCTCCACAAGAGTGATCATATTTTTACAATCCATCATCAGCAAATAATAAATCACAATTAAAAATTAATTTACAATTCAACTGAACAAACCTTGAATAGAGAAGACAGTTTCCAGCCGGCAACTTTGTACGAATTCCGATGAAAAATCAAATATTTTGAACGGACATGGTATTAGTAAGAATTCGTATGAAAAAGTCTGAACCAATCTAATGGTTTTTAGTGTCTTTCCGACGAGTTGAAAGTTATTTATTGCGCATTCTATTGTTTCTTTTATACTTTGAAGGCTATGTATTATGTACTATTCCTGCTATATCGCAGTTACTCTTAATTTGTCTTGCTAAAACATGCAACTGTAAAACAATTTAAACTTGGTAATTAAAGCAAACCATATCCAATCGCTGTACATGGAAGTACCAACCTCGAGAACTACAGATCATGATTACACCCTTGTTATATATTCACCAGTGCAGTACATTAAACAGTTGAAATTCTTACAGTAAAAAAATTGAATTCCCAATAGATTATGGCAAGGACCACTCAGTGAAATATAACTATGGGCAACCTACCAAATAAAAAAGCAAAGAACATAAACGGCTTTCAATAAGGGCGCTCTATTTTTAAACGTAAATAAAAAATTATTTATGCTCTATTTTGAAACGTAAAGTTGTGTGTGAGAAATCCGTTCCTATTTTTTATTTAAAAGAATATTTTATGGCATTAAGTATGGAATATAACGTCGTTCAAATGTCCGCCGCAGCTGTGCTTGATGGCACGTATTCCGGGGGTTTAATTTTCGATTACTTTGTCACGTTGGATGGCGTTCGTTGTGTTAACTTTAAGGGCATTAATTGTTTGCGGTTTATTCGCATAGACTTGCAATTTAAGATTGTTGGAAGTTATCTAAATGCGTTAAAATGCACGATCTCGGTAGCCAGTTCAAGTCGCCGCTGTGCGAGATACCCGTGCCATCAAATCGCTCGTACAGAATGTCCTGTTAGAACTACATGTCGTCGGTATCCATATCATCCAGTTTAGGTCACAAGTAGTTGCTTATCATCGATTTCGTCGAATCAGTTTCGCTTTGGAAGTACGGAGTTACGGAGAGATGATTTCGTCAGACCAAAATTCGCACCAAACAGTGACTTTCTCGAGATGTATTTGTTGCTGGTGTATCTCGTGTCGATTGGTATTGTTCCAAATCCTATAATTTTACTTGCTCACATATCCATTTCTCTAAAAATGGGTCTTGTCGTTAAAGAAATATATTCTTTTTTTTTGTGAAAATAGGCTGAACTTCCAACTGCTCCAGAGCCAAGTCAGCGAACACACGGCTTTGTCTATGGTCCTTTACCTTAAGTTCCTGGGTTAGTTGGATTATGTACGGGTGCAGACAAGTTGAAGTCGCAGAAAGGCCAAGTTCTTGTAAACGACGAGAAATTGACTGCGTCGGGTTTTCCCGTATACTCTCACGTACAGCAGCGATGTTTTCGACAGACCTTACATTTCGATGACGTACGGGTGTTGGCTGATTATTTATTAAACCGACTGACTTGAATTTGGCCACCGAACGTCGAATAGTCGACTCGGCGGGACGGTTGTGGCGAGGATAAAAATCACGTAATTTGCGGAACGTTTCTCGAACAGTGCGCTGATTTTAAAAATAATATTTTATTGTGTGCACACGTTGTTGAACGCTATAACCTTCCATAGTTTTCCATACACTACTGAACAATTCACAAAAATTTTACAGATGTTGCTTTAACAACATGCCCACTATAACCTAACAAATTTGTATTCCCTATTTAAAGTAATATAGTTTTAGGTACGGGTAAGGTTGTCAAATAAATTTGACAGTATTACACCACTAAATACGTTTAAATACATAACAATAATAAAATATAATTAGTGGTGTCGTATTGTCTCATATAATACGACACCACTAATTATATTTTGTTGCATAATACTTCAGTTTACCCTCACAATTATGTCCCGCTTTACATTTATTTTTGTTTAGTTTACCCAAACTGTACATAACAATGTGTACAAAATCATAATATAATCCATCTCTATCATAACAAAAAAATAAACATAAAATAATCCATATTGTTTCCGTTAGTTCAAGTTGCTTTTACTTGAACTGTTTGATTGCATATAATTACGTGTAATATAGTCAATTGTTCATCGTGTCTTATTTTTGCCTATTGTGTATTATTTTATATAATATTGTGTTTAGGTATTACTACATTACTTGTATTTTTTAGACGATACCGAGAAGGACAGTTCTCCACAGATGTACGTCATCTGGTTGCTGCAATGACATGAACAAAGTATGCCTACAAAGTGAAGAAGAAGAGGTTACTTTAGTCATCCGGTTTGGTGGAATCGAACTTCGGGAAGTGAAAGCCAATAATCATACATTATGTAGTTGTCAGATTATAATAGATGAAATAAAAAAATAATCTGAGTCCGAGACTACATAGTATACGAGTTGTATGTATTATTAAAATCTGTTTAGGCCACCCGTAGAATAGGAATATTTCATTAATTTAAAATGGAAAAGATAAGTTACTTAGATATGAATGGCACTAGCAGTGGCTACTGATACTTTAGTTTTTGTTAATAAAGAAGGTAGTGAATAGACGCTACGAGATGAATTGTATCGATGTTCGAAATTTTTGAACAGCTGAAGAACTGAAAATTATTAATATCAGCTGACTATGTAATTTTTCACTAATGTATATTCTATTTATTTATAATGTGGATGTGATACTAAAATACTGTATGTGATGAAGTTGGAGCTAATGTAAAATGTGATAATTATATCTATATTTAAATACATGCTTTTATATTTTAGAACCAACACGAATATATTCATAAAATAACTAATTCATCTTTATATGTTAGTGGCATATGGTTCAGATAAATCCGTCTTTAGGTAATATTTAGTGGCTAAATGTTAATTGCTGTTAGCGTTAGAGATTTGTATCTTAGAGAACGAGGAAGCGTTTCAACCTTTCCACAAGTATCATCTAGGCTAACTTGGTTGGTAAAACGCATGTAAGCAACGAGCAACGTATAACCTTGTTTGTGGAAAAATGGTTTTCTGGTTTATTAAGTCCTTACAATTCCTTTCAACGTGAGAAGTTAAACCTGATGCAATAGATTTCTGTAGAAGGATCCCTACCATAGAAATATAATCTGGCTAGGGATATAATCTGGCTAATGGTTTTTATGTATATTTTACTTTTCCGCACTCAACTATACTAGCGGAGAAGTAATGCAATGGTGTAAAGAAAAATGGAAAAAAAAATGTTTCATTTATATTTCGTTTTTCGGCCCAAAAACCACAAAGAAATGGTTTTTAGAAAATATTGTCTGTGTGTGTGTCATTGCCGTTGTCGTCAGTATTAAAATCTCTTGTTAGCACGATAACTCAACTAAATCGTGTCGGATCGATCGGGTTTTGACTGATTCTGATCGGGGACGCCTCCCAGATGACACCTATTGATTTTGAGGTGGATAGGACACACCCCACTCTATCCCTGGGTCATGTGAAAGCACAATGGTGGACTATTTGAGAAATTTTTTTTGTTAATCCGGTAACTCAACTAAATCGTGTCGGATCGATCAGGTTTTGACTGATTCTTTTCGGGAACGTCTCCCAGACAACACCTATTGATTTTGAGGTGGATAGGACACACCCAACCCTGTCCATGGGTCATGAGAAAGCACGACGGTGGACTATCTGAGAAATGTTTTTTGTTAATATGATAACTCAACTAAGTCATGTCGGATCGATCGGGTTTTTACTGATTATGATCGGGGATGTCCCCAGATGGCACCTATTGATTTTAAGGTGGATAGGATACACCCCACCCTGTCCATGGATCATGAAAAAGTATGATGGTGGACTATTTGAAAAAAGTAAGACTGTCGCATAAAGTACATATTCTGCATTTATCTTTTGGTTTATTTTTTCTCGGTCACTCAATTTCAAGATATAGATATTCTACGTGTGGAAAAGTCCGTTTTAATGTTTTTAAACTGTTTATTTTATTCTCCTTATTTCGGTGCTTTGGTGTAATGAACCAATCCGATAGGACTTGCACCTTGACGAAGTTCTAGTGCAAACTAGAACGGGTGGGTCGGCTTGCGCGTTCTAATGATTTAAGGAGCCGTACCATACGTTTAACCGTAGTGGGGGGGGGGGAGGTCCTTATTGAAAAACCAGACTAAGACAAGTCCCTGAAGGAGGGCAGCAGCTCTTTCAGTAGTCATAGTGGCAGAAACCGTGGGGGTTGGTATGGTGGAAGGCAAGAGAAAACCACCACATTATAATCCTCAGAACAACTGACGAAAAGCTTATCCCAAATAATGATGGCGTCTCCTGGGGCAAAAAACACCGGAGGTAAAATAGTCCTCCGTTCGGATCTTCGGGTGAGGACTGTTCCGGGAGACGTGATAGAGTGCAATAATAGGGTTAGTAAGAAGTGTAGCATTTCACGAGTCGGGGCGTGGAATGCCAGAAGCATGAGACAGGCAGGGAAGCTAGAGAATCTGAAGATATAAATGGATATGTTAGGATTAGATATAGTAGGTATAAGTGAGATGCGCTAGCTGGAAGTAGGAGATTTTTGGAGCGGTGACTATAGGGTAATACACACAGGATCGGTAAATGCAAAGGCGGGATTAGGAATCATTATGCGGAAAAACGTAGGACAGTGTGTAGATAGTTACCTACAATACAGCGAGAGAGTAATGATGGTCAGGTTAGATTCGAAGCCAGTGAAAACAGTAATAGTGCAAGTATACATGCCTACTTCTAGCCATAGTGAGGAAGAATTAGAAGCCGTTTATTCGGACATAGAGCAGGTAATAGAATTTGTGAAGGGTCATGAAAATTTAATAATACTGGGAGATTTTAACGCAGTCGTAGGTGAGGGGAAAGAAGGAGAATTTGTAGGTCCTTATGGATTAGGAAACAGAAACGAGAGAGGTAGCAGACTGATAGAATTCTGTGAGAAACGCAAGATGGTAGTCGCGAATACATTGTTCAAAATTCACGTTAGGAGGCGGTACACCTGGAAAATGCCAGGAGGGATAGACAGGTATCAAATAGACTATATTCTGGTTAGGAAGAGATTTAGAAATCAAGTAAAAGACTGTAAGAGTTATCCAGGAGCAGATGTAGACAGCGACCACAATTTGGTAGTCATGAAAGCTAGATTAAAGTTCAAAAATCTGAAAACCCGGAAGGATAAGAAACGTATAAATGTAGACATATTGAGGGATCAGAATATGAAAGATAAGTTCCAGGAGAAAACAGATCAATTAATAAATAAAGCAAGTAATGCTAAATAACTAATAAATAATAAAAAAAGTAAATACTAGGAGAATACCAATTCGGGTTTAGGCGAAATAGGGGAACTCGCAAAGCTATTCTGGCGCTAAGAGTAATGTTAGAGAAAACAATAGAAAAAGGAAAGAACGCTTATATAGGATTTGTAGATTTAGAAAAAGCTTTTGATAATGTAAGATGGGAAAAAAATATTCGAGATACTAAAGAGATCGGGAATGAAGTATAGAGATAGGAGAGTAGTACACAATCTATACAAAGAGCAAACTGCTGTAGTTAGTCAAATTTTTAGGTTAGATTTTTGTAGTTATTCTCTTAGGCTCATACTGTTATTACATTATTTTTGTAGAAGTGTCGTTGTATATAAGTATTTTGATGTTCTAAATAATTAAAACATATCACGTAGCAATGAAGAATTCCAAAAAAGTACATTCTTTTTGTCCCGCATGCTCCCAAAATGCGACATATATGTGTATAAATAGTTTTTTCTTTTCAGGAACCACACGTCTTGCGTTAACTAATAGCTTTTTTTACATTTGTGATACATATATTTGAAATTAAATATTACGTTTAACATGGGATTTGCTAGTTTACATGTTTGAAATAAAATGTCAAATAGGAGATTTTAGCTGCAACCCATTATGGTACATATAGTCTTTAGTTAACTTACATTTTCTTTAACCATGGCACCACAACCACAATGGCACGCGCGGTCGGTCTGACCGCGCGTGCCATTGTGGTGAACATGTTTTTTTTTTATTAAAAACTCGTTATAAACCTCTTCTTATTTAGGAAAAGTCATTGTCCAACTTCGTTTTGTCAAAAATCAACAAAAATCTATCCTGATCCAGGACCACGTTTTCAAATTTCAGCTCGGGAGGTTAATGTGTTAAGTCTGCAGTAAACAAATTAATTCCATGTCCTTGGAATATTTAAATTTTAATACACAATATCGTGTAAAATTGGAAATAAAACATTTCCTTTAAAATAGCTGTTTTTTACTAGCGAATATAAAACAAAAAAAAAGATCATTAACATTTTACGTTACGATGGAGATTTTAATCACGGTTTTAATCAAGTAGGTGTAGGCAAACATGTTTTAGTTCCTAGAACGAGTGTATTATAAGGGGGAATAATATGCTCTTGTAGTTAAGGTGCCTTTCTTTAGAGTGACCGGCACAAATTTCCGACCACGCCAATATCTGTGGTTTTTGGGTATGGCGTTGGGTCATCCGGTGAGAGTTTTCATTCAGTCCAAGCCCGATATCGTTAGTTACCCGTTTAAACAGAACTTGATATCGTCACAATTAATATGTTATACATAAAGTTACAATTGATTCCCACTACTATAAATTCACATTGTAATTGAATACGTCGATTGACTGGAATCATTTTTACATAATGCTCGGAATAACATTGTAAAAGGATGTGGCTTTTCCATTTCTATTTTCATATGATATGGCAAATCAGTTGTCCTGCACGAGTCCAAACTCATAATAGTTCAGCCCTTCATAATTTTACGACTGATATATTGAAATAAACATAATAACACTAAAAATATTGGTAACAGAAACAATGTATAAAATTTTAACTTAAATATGATGAAATATTACTACGTTATGATGTGTCAATTACAAGTTTGTTAATAAAACACATTAAGATTCGCGGTTCAGAATAATTCGGCTAGTTGCTGAAATGCATATTAGGCTAAACGTTTGTAGCGTTTTAAAACAAAAATGAATCTCAATTGTTGTGAAAGTGAAATAGATATTATAATGTGTGTATTGGACGCGTCTGCTAAAATTTCCTTAAAAAAATGGTACGTGGCGTGGCATCAAGTAATGATATGCAGAAATGAATTGTTAATGTTCATAAACAGGGAATTTCGGCTCGGAAAATATCTGCTACGTATTCGCTGCTTAAATCTACAGTGCAAGGCATTATCAACTTGTATGAATGCTGGATGTACAGCCCAAAGGAAGGAAATTTCACACTTAAATCAATATGCTCTGAAGAGAATTGTAACAACAAATCGATGATCCAGTGCACAAGAAATTATACTCGTAGTACTATAGAGACAAGCCATTGGAAAAATATATTTCTGTATCCACAACTAAACGTTCAATAAAGGAAGTAGGATACAAATTGTACAAGGTGAAGTTTTGTTTTTTAAATTTTACTTTTGAACTTATTGGTTTCTCCTTCAGGCAAAGGAAAAGCCGTTATTAAATAAACGACAGAAAATCAATCGGTTACGGTGAGCCAGAGAACATAGGCACTGTACTTTACAACAATGGCATCAAGGTAATTTGTATTGACGAATCCAAATTTGATATTTGTTTGAGTAATAGCAGAAAACGTGTGCTATTGTGCAGGACTGTTTGGCTAGGAAACTGACTGACTGTTTGGTTAGGAAAGTGAAGTTCCCTGGGTCTCTTTTGATATGGGTGTGTATGAATAGTACGGGCGTAGGAAAATTACATTTCGTAGATGATACTGTGCCAGCAGAAAAATATAAACAAATTTTGACAGACAGTTTATTACAGTCAATACCAATATGCCAGAACTTCGCCTGTGGTTGTTTGTTGGGTGGATTGAGCAGCCCTACAACACCCCTACCTGTCCCAAACCCGGATAAAGAAGGAGGGTTGGGCCAGGGGCTAACAACCCCTGCCTGTAAAAAAAACCTACCGTTACGAAGTCTCAATCTGAAAACGCCGGACTGGAATCACAACGACGACTCAGGCACCGAACTAAGGACAACGATTTAAGGATCTGTATTAGTTCTGTACAGTGTTAGAACACTGTACAGAACTAAAGGGTTAAGATTGCTGCAGGAACAACTACAACAATACAGAACTGACATTGCAGCAATACAAGAAATGCGATGGACGGGAACAGGGGTAATGCAAAAAAAAAAGAACATGATGTATACTATAGCTGCAATGCACATCGCCACGAGTTTGGCAATGCATTAGTTGTGTCAAAGAAGATAAAGCACCTTGTCATTGGGTTCAAGGCCATAAGCGAACGACTGTGCGTTCTACGGATAAAAAGAAATTTTTTTAATCTAAGCCTTATAAATGCACATGCCCCAACCGAAGACAAAGATGAAAACGAAAAAGACAACTTCTATGAAGATCTGGCTAATGCATATGACAGCTGTGCTGCAAATGATATTAAGCTAATAATTGGGGACATGAATGCAAAGATTGGGAATGAACTGTGTTACCAAGAGTATATTGGTAAATTTAGCCTCCATGATATAACAAATGATAATGGCAACAGACTTATTGACTTAGCAGCAGAAAAAATCATGGTCGTGGGAAACACCCACTTTAACCATAAGAATATCCATAAAATAACTTGGATATCACCAGATGGCCTTACGAAAAACCAAATTGATCATATTTTAATTGATATAAGACACTCTAGAAATCTACTTGACGTTAGGACATATAGAGGGGCAAACACCGATTCGGACCATTCATGGTGAACGTAAGACTACGTGCAAGAATCTCCAGTGTTAAGAAGGAAATCCAAGCTCCAAACAAACCAAGTATAAGGTACACATGTTAAAAAATAAAGAAACGGAAAAACGATACCAACAGCACATAGAACTACACATAAAATCAATGTTGCAGCATACTCAAGATGAAAACCAAACAACTACGGGAATGAGTAACACAGTAACACAGGTAATTAAGATAAAAAAAAATAATTTAAACTACCCAGACTGACCTTGAGATCTTGACATAAACAAATCGATTTCTCTTCTCTTTCAGAAGTCTCCGGCGTACAAAGCAGCAGAAGTGACGGTTTAAATTACCGAAAACTACACCGACCGACCTTGAGATCTTCATGTAAACAAACCAACTTTATTATTGTCAGGCGCCGATTTTATATTATTTCACAAAATTTAAAACAACCCTTTAAATTTACACATTTTCATAATATATTTTCATCTGACAGTAATTATCGGTAAGTACAGTATAAAGATTCCATCATTGTTCTCATAAACAGTGTCAATGTATAATCAAAATGTAAACATCAGGTGGATTATTATCAAATTATGTAACTGTAAAAGGCTGCTTTAGGTGATAAGAACTGGTTTGTTTATCTCAATGCCGGACGGGTTAATACAACTTTTAATTGTTATATTTTTCCAATGTAAATTTCGTCATTATTCTTAAACATTTTTCTACTCACAAAGTCTGAAAATAATTAAATGATGTACACGATTTAGATGTGTACAAGATGTATGTATGTGAAATAATTCAATTATCTTGATAAACAATGATCCGTATATCGCTAGTTATTCGTCAGTTAAACGTTTATGTTTAATAATATAATATACTGTTGAAGAGTCTTGAATGAAGGTATTCTCTGGTAACATTATAAAGAATCTCAGTTATATTTTTCGTTCATCTTTTGGAGGTATCAAATTTCCTATTTGTTATTTCCAAAAAATAAACGAGAAGACGATAGGAGGGAAATAAAAAAATTAAATATATTTTATGGCGTTTTCTTACATTACTATAGGATATAACGTATATTCAGGAGCTATAGTGAACATAGATATTGACGGGCACACAAACATGCACATGTATACATCATTACCTAGCGAAGAAAAAAATATCAACTATAGTATGTATTCTTTTGATACATGATTGCACATTGCAATGATGCCTTTATTTGAATGTAACGCCATTTAACAAATGCTGTAATAGGCCATTAATTAAAAGATTTTAACGAAGCAACTACTTGGGTCGAAAAGTGCAATGTTCAGCGAGAAGTATCGTGCAATGGAACTGTATTTAAAGGAAATCCATGCAAAACTTTGTTAAATAGTGTGGATAAGCTCAGAGAAATATGTAGTTTCGGGTGTCTGAGATATGTTACAGTATTGAAGAAGTTTAGTTACTGCTTGTTTCGGGAATAAATTAGAACTGATATATGAAGAGAACTTAATTCAATTTGGAACTATTTGGATTTGGTATCTCAGTCACACCAAAAGTACACGCAGTTTTCATGATGTCAACACTAAAGGGAGTTGGGCTTTTGTGGTGAACAAGCTATGGAGTCAGTACATTTTGATTTTACAGCTACTTGGAATAAATATAAGGTATCCCATAATCATCCTGAATATGTCAAGAAATTACTAAAGGCTATGTGGGAATATACTAGCAAACATACGTAATAGAGTAGAGCTGATCTGTTGATTTGCAGTACATTTGATGTTATTATTGTACCTGTTTTTGCTAAGTTATAGAGTATTATCAGTTAATATTGTAGAAAACGATTTTTCAGACAAAATAGAAACTGTTTAGGTACTGTGTATAAATGATAATTCAAATAAAGGCATCATTGCAAAGATTCATACTGTTGTCAATATATTCTGTTGCTAGGTTTATGTACATATATATGTGCATATTTGTGTGCCCGTCAATATCCATGTTCATTATAGCTCCTGAATGTTCGTTATATCCTATGGTGATGTAAGAATAAGGCCACAAAAATGAAACATTTTTTTAAATTTATTTCCTATTTTTCTATTTGTTATTTCCAAAAAATGAACAAAAAAAAACGGCACGTGTACTGATTTTCCGGTTTGAAGCATCATTTTCAGGACCCTTCAATCTAACGTTCCCCATTGGCAGTTCCATGGGGACAGACTTTTGAGGTGAAATTTAGTTTAGGCCACCAGTACCATCTCTGTTCTCTTATGGACAATACTCGATTGCAATATATCAGACTATATATCTATATATAGTCTGATATCAGACAATATATAGTATATATCAGACAATATATCTATATAGATTGATCATATTAATAATTCACATGAACATAAATTATATTTTATGTGCATTTTTCATCTTTGCCCATATATTTTTAAACAACCTCATCATTGAGTTGTCGAATGATATTTTCACGTAATACAGAAAACTGCGAAATTTTTTCTTATAGAGGTCACAACCCACAGGTTACATTGGTGGCCATTAAATATAAGCTGTATTTTTTTTTTTTCAAATTCGTACGCTGCAAATACTAACTTATTGTCAAAAAAGTACATCGATTACTACAGCTGTAGTAGTGTTTCTATGTAATTATTTATTATTTATTCTGTTACACTACCTATTACAGGAAAAAATTTTACCTTATGCGCAAAACGGTGTCCAGCTCGTTCGGAACCTACCTGTAAAGAAATATATATTTTTACTTAATTAACAATTATACATCTCTATGCAATTACTTCATAGACAATATAATACCACAAATACGATTTATTGGTTTAAGTGTTGACTTTTTTTATTCATATATTGGTATTATTATGCCTAACTAAATCAAAGTATTTTTTACGTATGAGTAAAGTAATGAATTTTTACTAACAAAGAAAGTCTATATTTATTCTCCATGAAATTGTATACGCAATATATGTATGGATATATGTATTATCCCTAATTTGAAAAATAATAATCCCGTTTGATTGCTAATTTTTTTTTGTCAAAAACTATTTTGCATTTTAATTAAAACTAAAGTACTTAAATACTTAATTTACCTATTTAACTCCTTCCCTAACGCTAGTCGTCTAGACCAGTTTCCATCACACCCAAATCACAAGGTATGTCTAGATAATTGTTTATGCATACCCACTATATATTTACACTGCTTACATATTTTGGATTTAATTAAAACACTCGAATTAAACAAAGAAAATTCACTACCGCACTACTTCACTAAGTCTCATCTTTTCACGACTATTCAATAAAACGTCCGGCAAATTTTAAGGTTTAGTTTTTTGTATATATGAAGTAACATGAGGTGATATCTTTTTCGTACCTTATAAGAAAAAGGGATGGCGAAAAATTTTAATAGACTGTTATCGGTTGCCGCGGGGTTTACAATATCAACTCGAATATGGCTGAGGATGCATACGTAGTTCTTCTACTCGAATTAAGATAAAATAATTAGGTGTTTTTTAAAGTACTATATATATATATATATATATATATATATATATATATATATATATATATATATATATATATATATATATATATATATATATATATAACGGAAAAAAATGGACAACTGATACCCTCGCGTAGAAAGCAATTAAATTATAAAATGATATTAGTAATGAGAATTATTACGTTATTATTGACGAAAGCAGCTAAATCTTGCAGAAAAATTCTCTATAATTATTACTCTTTCCACTCATCGTACATGTTGTATTTATGGTAATCGTATGGCACAACATTTCATAAAAGTCCTTTCTGATGATAGGGAACTTATTAGACCCTTCAATGGTTTATATATCTATATTTACCATTTATGAATACAATAACATAATAATACTTTATTGAAACATTTATGTGTTTTATTTTTCCACACTCCACTATATGCGGGAAAGTAATGTAATCATGTAAAACAAAATTTTTTTTCTAAGGTATATTTTTCGCTTTTCGTACTAAAAACCAAAAAAAATTTTTTAAAACCATTTTGTGTGTGTGTCGTTGTCGTCGTCGTCGTTGTCGTTGTCATTGTCGTCGGAATTTATTCTTGTTAGCACGATAACTGAACTAAATCGTGTCGGATCGATCGGGTTTTGACTGATTCTGATCGGGGACGTCTCCCAGACGATATCTATTGATTCTGAAGTGGATAGGACACACCACACTCTGTCCATGGGTCATGAGAAAGTACGATGGTGAACTATTTGAGAAATTTTTTTTTGTTAGCACGATAACTCAACTAAATCATGTCGGATCGATCGGGTTTTGACTGATTCTGATTAGGGATGTCTACCAGACGAAATCTATTGATTTTGAGGTTGATAGGATACACCCCACCCGGTCCATAGGTCATGAGAGAGCACGATGGTGGACTATTTAAGAAAAATTGAAAAAAGTAAAACTGTCGCATATATAAAACACATATTCTGCATTCATGTGTTGGTTTATTTTTTCTCGGCCACTAAATTTCGAAATAGAGATGTTCTACGTGCGGAAAAGTCCATTTTAAGGTTTTAAAACTGTTTATTTTATAACAAGCCGCAACTACCCAGTTACTCTTCTATTATTTTTTTAGTATTCCTCGAATATGCATTAATATATTGACAAAACTAAGACCACGCGATCGAGCTGTTGCTTTCAAAATTTCCCCAAAAAGACATAAGGTCTTCACACCCCACAGTCACAAACTTCATAGAGATAATAAAAGTTACATACATGGTTTGTCCCATGTCGAATATAGCCCTAATAATCTATCATTCTATCAGATTAAACAATAGATTGTAAAATAAGGGATAATATAATAAAGTAAATAATAAAGTGAGGGATAATATTTTTTGTTGAAGTAATATAATTATAATCTCTATTTATCGAACGGTTGTTTTCGTGTGTGTCACGAAATATTTAGGTCGATGTACGAAATGCTTTTCGTTCGAATTTCGGCATTTTGACAAAATCAATACAGTAAATCGACCCTTGCGAACAACGCGGTAACTTTTGTTTTTTGATCCGAAGTTTCTAAAGGCATGTGCCGGAGGTGATTTCGATATGAGCGAGAGAGCGGCGCAGTATTATTGTGATTTGCTTACTCGTTTTCATATTAAAACATTATGTATAAAATTATGTGACACTATTTAAGTTTATAAAGGTAGAAATATAATATGTATATGAAAAATGTCGTAGAAAGCAAGATTTTGAAGCGTTATATCAGTAAGATTGTCATTAAAAGTTAACAATTAATTACTCTACTCTTTAATAATTGTTTTCTGTCAGAATTCCCTGTATCAGTATAACTATTTGTAATGTATAGTTTTAGCAGCTGGATATATGTACGTAATAAGGAACTGTTTATTAGAACAGTTACGGCCTGTTATGGATAAAATATTTTTCATTTAATGACCAAATGATTATTGTTGAGAGTATTAACAAATATGTATATTAAAAATGTAAACATTATGAGAATGGTTTTCAGATTCTGTAAATGTTAAATAACGCTCTAGAAAATGCTAAGGACTGATTTGTTATATCAACGCCGATCGAGTTATTTTATATATTATATGTATAATCTAGATGGTCATGGCTCTCGGTATTTAACATTCGAGACGTAAGGCTGTTTTTATCAAACAATTGTTTTAAAAAAATATATTTTCTGCAAGTGGAGAAATTTTCTAATCCAATTACAGAGAGAATATAATACTGTCAATTGTATTTATTATTATATTTTATATTATTATATATCATGTTTATATATTACATAGTATCTTCATACTTTGGTTAGTATATACTGTATATGTAATCTAGTATGATATTAATCCAGTTAAAACGAAGCTGAAGAGCATTTATGTAGGTGAGAGCAAATACATCTATTCTCAGGGAAAAAGTCCAATTCTCCCCATAGGGACTCGAATTCGACTCGGTCGAATGGTTTGGGATCCCAGATCCCAAGCCATGGTACGAATTATATTATTGCAGACATATATGTAGGAGAAAACACTGGCTCTCCAGAGGCCATATCAAATATACGTTTTTTTTTGTGAACCTGTGTTTATGGAAAGAGGTTTGTACAATCACTTTGTAGTTTCACTTATCGTTTTTATTATATTTTTATTTTCGTCTCGCAGCTAATTTTATATTTATATGGAATAAGATAAGAAATTCATAAGAAATATGACAGAAAAAAAACAATAATAATACTACATAATAATATATTTTATCTGAGTACAGTTATTAATAGAAGTAGTGGGTACAATCGGTTGCTATTTACGGAAAAACTACATTGATGACCACAAATAAGTAAAACCCACACGATGAATAGGTACTAAAAGAATATCATGGGAATAAACTATCGTAGTCTCGTTTCCTGACTGCGGTTACATTGACGTGTGTAAAAATGAATTATCGAGATCAGACATGCCTTTTAAGGAGTTGTTATCTATTTAACCGTAAATTCTCATAAAAATAGTATACATATTATTATAAATTAGAGAAAGACGACGTTGCTGGGAAATTTATCCACAGTAAAATATAAAGAATGTTCATATTATGGGAAGTATTCTTCATCCAGCACAAAATGATTGTTCATTGATGGAAAGTCGCTTCCAGTGAACGATGACGAATAATTTTAATAGCCACACCGTCCTTGCTCAAAAATGTTGTTACTTCAGGAGATTTTCAGTGAATAAATATAAGAACTATTATTAATATCGTTGATTATAGTGTAACATCATATGCAGAGATCGATGATTTGTACCTGAGAAAAAAGAGTAAATGTTATATCTTGGAAGAAAAAGCGCTGATGCTTAATTAACTGGTTTTTAATAAATAAAATTAAATTTATTTCCAAGAAATCATCGAGTTGGATTTATACAATTTTTTTTCTGAAATCTCAGTATAGTATTTTAGTGCATTTTAGTATTTTCCTAGTATTATCTAGTGCTCCATTCTAGTATTTTAGTGCGTTGCTAAGCAATTATCAGAAAACAGTACGAGAAAGTTATATTTCCGACCTTAGCCGGGAAAGCAACTTTTCAGTACCGGTTTTTATCTATATTGTAGACAATAAATCAATGCATGCAGACAAATCGACTCGAATTAAAAATGCACCCTCTAGTAAATAGGACATTTATTGAACATATAATATATAGGTTCAATATGTACACACATATCGAAAGTTTACTGTATCTATCACAATAATAAATCACCAGCAATTGTCAGATAAATGATTTAATAAGCAATTAAATTATAATAACATTGTATGAGTTAAATAGATTACACATAACAATTTACATCGTCGCGTCGTCAGGTAATATATTGATTTTATACATTAGTTATAGTACATGCATTATGTACTATTATCTAAACCACTAGACCTCTCTATGAATAGACTGCACTTATTAATTCTGTGGCTTGGTGCTAGAAGGGCCAACGTCAGATTTCTTATAGTTTAGAAAATAGGGCTAAAATGTTTCGGGCAGAATATAATTGCTTGTAATATTTTACAGACAATTAAACGTTTTAACAAAAGCATAAACAAGTACAAGTAAACATTATCACAAATTTGTTGAACAAAATAGCTCGTAGTACTTCTGGCTTGTTTTGATAATAAAGGGTAGGGTCTTTAAGATCTTTCAGCTTTGCTTCTGAAAAGGGAAGAGTTATGTTGATCGATCTTAAAGAATCATTCTTTTTTGATCTTTAAACTCTTCCATTATACAAAAGTTTTCCTCGTAGAGGGCTGCCTTTTAAGTTTTTACAGAAAGTGAAAAAGAAAAGTGTTTTATTGCTTTTCGAAATATTCGCCTTTAAGGTCAATATATTTTTGCATACGCTCAAACCAATTCTGGAAACATTTTCTCCACTCTGAAGTTGATATCATAGAAACATGGTTTTGGAAGGCTTCAAAAGCTTCTTGAGGTGATGAAAATCGTTGTCCACGCATATTTTGTTTGAGAGTGGGGAATAAGTAAAAGTCATTAGGTGATAAATCGGGTAAATATAGGCAATGAGAAATTAATTCGATATTTTCCTCCTTCAAATATTCAGTTGTTTGACGTGCTGTATGGAAGCTGGCATTGTCGTGATGAAGAATGATGCGCCGTTTTTTGTTGTTTTTCCGTTTTTCCGTATCAAAGACCGTTGACAAACAAATTATTGTATACCATTCAACATTAACAGTTCTTCGATCCTCTAAAGGAATGGTTGCGACGTGTTCAATACATCCGAAGAAACAAACGATAATTTTCTTGGAAGTGCTCCGTGAACGAACCACTTTAGTGAGTTTCAATTCATTTTCAAACACCCAACCAATAGACTGTTGTTTGCTTTCCGGTTCATATGAATATATCTACGTTTGATCTTCTGTAATAATGTTATATATGAATTTTACACGTTCTCGGTCGAATTTTTACAGCATTTCCTGACACCAATCAACACGAGCCTTTTTTGCGCTTTGGTCAAATTATGAGGAATCCATCTGGAACAGATCTTTCTCACAGCTAAGCGTTCATGCAAAATCGATTGTATTGCAGTCCGCGATATGCCAAGAGAAGCCTCTATCTGTCTGTGAGTCACATACCGATATTCATTAATCATTTTACGCACGGCATCGACGTTGTTTGGAACGACAGCCGATTTTGGTCGACCCCCACACTCACATTCATCACTAACGGACGCACGGCCACGACGAAATTCTGCAAACCAATTGTATACAGTCTTCTCTGATGGAGCTTCATTACGAAAAGTTGCAGTTTTGTCTGGCCAATGTCAAAGGATATTGCCGAAGATTTTGAATCTGTTGAGGCTGTAATCTTATCAAGTCTTTTAGATTTGTAAGCAGATTCTGCAGGATTTAGGTGAGTAGATTATTTGTTGTCAATTTCTTGTCTTTCTCCCTCAGTTTCAGTACCCCTCAACTCGATACTAAATGTGTCACATTTACTGCATGTATCGTTCTTGCGAACATGAAATGACAAATTGATTTCTTCGATAAATATCTTACGGTATAAAGATTCGCGATGGATGTCAATTTTCTTTTCTTCGCAATTATTTTTATATAAACGGTACATTAAAGAAATATTAAGATTCTGAGATAAATATTTCTCATTCGTGTGGTTTCGAGAGTAGTGGCTCTCGTATACTGAGAAAACATTAATGTGCTTTCGACTTTTTTTGGCAAATTCGGAGATTTTAAATTGCTTCCCATGAAATCCTCTACTGTCTCTGGAACATATTCCACTATCTGAAGGCGCTTCTTCTCTACAATAACCCTTCCCTTCTTTAAACTACGTTTTAACTCTAAGCTTCATTACATCGGCAACTTTTTACGAATGTTGACTTTGGCTTTTTATGCCTATTACCAATTTTCAAGTGATAGAGACCAGTGTCATGTTTGGCCTTCTTAGAAATAATGCTATTAACATATCATTGACCTTGGCCTCACAACTTTTGTTTCTAAAGGGAATAGACAGTGGCCGTATGGATATATGAATTGTTATATTTTTTTCTACGAATTCCAACATAAAACTCAGAAATGTAAAAAAATGACATTGACTTTTCTAGCACCAAGCCACAGAGTTATTACGAACAATTCATTACGAACGCGTTACTTTTGTTACTTCTACCATTAAGGAAATATATATTTCATTTCCTTAATACATTAAATAAAAAAAATAAAATATAATTTAATCTCAAAAATATTTTATTTTTCAGTTTTAAACCATATGGACACTAAAAATTATTAGTAAATATAGTGTTTGCAATTTTGTCCATCTTCTATCTATTTTATTTTCTATCTTACATAATAAAATATGTAAAATAAACACTGTATATTGAATTAAAGTTCACACCAAAATATGATGAGGTTTACATCTGACATTAAATCGAACACATAATATAAAGTGAAGACACCTATTGTGTTCTATTTTCAAGATAAGAGGAGAAAGAATTTATTATGTCGGTAGAAAATCGGAAAGTATAAATTTATTAAGTCGGTAGAAAATCGGAAAGTATAAAATTTTTTTAAAAGTATATTATAGTCTAATCTGTCAAACGACTTTGAAAAATCTTCATCAGTTTGCTTCATCAGCTAGTTTATCATCATCATCATCAATAAAACTTCAAAACAAATATTCAGTTAAGGACGATAAATTATTCAGCTATTCTTCGTAAATGTAATTCATCTGTACTATGCTCTTGAGAGGCTAACAACCCTCTGTTCATAATTTATTGCATTTTGTAGACCAGATGTGAGCATCTCTATACGGGTGATTGACATATATAGAGTCGATTGCAACTCTTAAAAACTATATTAACAGTTACTACAGCTGAACTTCGATCGGTGGTTTCATATCATCGGTGACGTTTACCTGTTGTTTAAAATGATAATGATATTTAGTGCTTATCTTCTTAGGGTGCGTACTTTATATACCACAGAAGGATAAAATTTCGCATCGGGCTAGTTATCTCTACCTAGGTATCTCAGAGCGAGTGGCTGCGTGACACAAAGCCATTAATGGAGACAGTGTCTCACATCTAATACCTTTTCTGAGGAGAATTATACACAACCTATGATAACGAGCCAATTTCAAATTGCGAGTGTTGGGTTTAGGTCTTTAATGTCTCCCCAGTGGGGAAACTCACAGAGTATTTGGCGAGAGGAGTCTCTTTCGGTGTATTGCAAAGTTCTGTGTATGCCGTCCATTATTTAAACAAATAGAAGTTTCCGGTACAGATAACAGAGTGCTGTTGTTTGTCAAGAACATTATTTCCAACTATCCAAGTTTGGATAATAAATGTAAATTAAAGTGGAATCTGAGTTTCTTTTCTATTGCCTCCTTCAAGTGTTAAAACAAACGAAATAAATTAGACTTAAATTCAAATAAATAAAATCTTAAATTAAATTAACCAGAGCAAATCATAAATAAGAAAATTAGAACAAGTAATGCCAAACTTTATATAAAGAATCTGGGGAATAAGAATTAAAAACGCAACGTAGCAAGGTCCTTACCACTAGACAAAATCAAACGATCAGACCAAATCTTCAAACTTGTTTGTCCACCGTCTTGGGGAGGGTCAACCAGGAGTAACAGGGTTTTCGTTGGTATTATATTCTGCAGGTGTGATATCAATATAATCCTTGGTGGTGGAACATTCACGCAAGAGGACGTTCGGGCTTAATAAAATACAAAAGAGTGGGTGTATGGGGTGTTTCAATATCATACCACTTGTTAATTTTGGTTTAGCTTTCTTTATTAAGAAGTGACCGTTAGGAGTTTTCAAATTATTAATATCAGCATCTTTCTATTCGGGAAAAGCATATGATGGGTGAAAAACTTCTGCGAGCGTATTGCTTATAATTTAAGGGTCGAACATGATTTCACCATTAGTAGATATCGTCAACATATACTCGTATAAGTAGATATCGAAGAAATTCCATTAAAATTTACTTGCCGCTTACAATAAATTGATAGTGATAATTATGACATATTAGTTAAATATCCATATGGTATTTTAAAAAGAGGGAAAACACCTAAGTTAAATATTGTATGACACAAAAACTTAACGGGGATGATCCGGATTGCTGGATAGATGCTCAGATGATCCTTTATTTGTAAAAAATATCCTTTAACATCTCCCTTTCATTCTGATAAGAGAATATTTGTCTAAAATAAAAACAAACAACAAACCGAACTGGAGTTGATAAAATTGAGTTTGGGAGATGGACGCTCACGTTTTATGAGTTTCCCGTTTCGAGAAACTGGTTGCTGGAACTGGAAACTGGACTATGGTTGGAGATGGCCAATTCACTCAATACTTGACGCGAAGAGTGGTAAATAATTATGAAATGTTATTACCATTCATTAATGTTTAAATGATAATTTCAGTTAAAGTTCTTACAGCATACGAGGTCTGATAAAAAAATACAGTAAGCAAATTTTTATAACAGAAACTGCTGGAGCTACATCTGTGTAAAATAATGCGTCCGATAGCCTGATCCTTTAAGATAGTCAGTGTCAAGTTTGAAGAAGTTGTGACATGTCAATTGACTTCCAAAACCGGAAAAGTGAGGAGATATTTACCGTGTCTGTTGTGTATCATAGATTTTGAATAACGCATTAACATGAAGTTACAAAAAGGTGGCAAAGAATTTTATGAAATATTAATATAAGTGTATAGCGATAATGTGGTAACTCTGAAGACTGTTTACAAGTGGTATGAAGGATTTATTATCGAGAATGAGTCGATTGAAGATGAACAAAGGTCGGGCCGTCCATCGACCTCAAAAACAGACGAAAATATTGCAAAAGTGGAAAAATTGATGCGTTCAAACAGGCAACTAACTATTTGAGATATTAGCAAAGAACTGAACATCTCATATGGATCAATGGCTTCCTCCTTCATCACGACAACGCGCCGTGCCACACTCGCTTCTGATCCGCAAATTTTTTGCTAAAAAAGATTTCTGTCTGTCCACATTCGTGTTACTCTCCTGATTTAGCACCATATGACTTCTGGCTCTTCCAAAAATCAAAGTCGCGCTAAAAGAAATACGTTTTGACACGAGTCCCGACATTGAGAGGGCCACGACGGAGAAGCTGCAGTATCTTGCGAAAGAAACCTTCCAGAAATGCATCCAATCATGGAAACGACGTTGGAAAAATTGTATCGATAATCAGAGATAGTACTTTGAAGTAAGTTGAGATTAGTTTAAAAAGAAAGTGGTATTACCTATGTTATAAAGGGTGGTCTAACCATAATGCACGATGTTAATTGTGAGTCACACCTTAACGTTAAGTTTTTTGCCCAACTTAATTTGACATTTCTTTGTTTCAGTGTTTGACAAATTCAACCATGGAGAGGTACACAATTGAGCAGCGCGTTAAGATTGTTGAAGCCTTTTACGAAAATGGGCGTTCAAACCAAAATGCATTTCGTGCACTTCGTGACTTTTTTGGTCAGCATAATCGACCAAATGTGTTCACAATCGGGAGAATTGTGTTGCTGTTGTTCGCGATAGTGTAGCAGAAGAGCCGTCAACCTCGACTCGTCGTCGTGCCCAACAATTGAACATCATCTCACGAACATCACTGATGCGAATTTTGAATAAAGATTTGAATTTACACGCTTACAAGATTCAATTGACTCAAGAGCTGAAGCCTACTGACCATTTCAAGCGTCGTCAATACGCCGAATGGTTGGTTGAACAGACAGAAGTGAATGGTGACTTTACAAAGAAAATCATCTTCAGCGACGAGGCACACTTTCATCTCAGTGGATTTGTTAACAACCAGAATTGCCGCATTTGGGCAAATGAGAATCCACGAGTGATTGTTGAAAAGCCGATGCATCCACAAAGAGTGACTGTTTGGTGCGGTTTATGGGCTGGCGGCGTCATCGGGCCATACTTCTTCGAAAATGAGGTCGGCCAAGCAGTTACCGTGAATGGTGTTCGCTATCGCGAGATGATAACGGACTTCTTATGGCCAGAAATTGAGGATATGGACCTGGACGATATGTGGTTCCAACAGGATGGTGCCACTTGCCACACAGCCAACGAAACAATGGCACTTTTGCGCTAGAAATTCAATGGCCGTGTTATCTCACATCGTGGCGATGTTAATTGGCCGCCACGATCATGTGGCGGCCAATTAAGTCATTGGAAATATGGACCATCGGATAGAGGTATGCCACCGAAGCCGTGGCGAGCATTTGGCCGATATTTTGTTTCACACACAATTGTCATAGATCCTTCTATCATAATAAAAAATATTAAGATAATTCTCTGAAAACTTTTTGTTTTATTTACAATTAACATCGTGCGTTTTGGTTGGACCACCTTTTATATTACCTATATATGTATGTTGTTACCTATTCATGTTAAATTTATACTAAAATAACACAATAGTTTATCATTATCGTGCCTCATATTTATCATTATCTAATTATCGTGCCACTGAACTGTTAAATCTTACATTGATAATTTGTGGCGCAATACTCCGACAATGATGTAAGGAGACGATGTTATGGGCGATTTACATATGCTTTATTGTTCGTTTAGACATGTATAGTTCGTATCTCATTGAATTTTCAATTTAGTAGCTTAATTTATATTATGTTTGTAAGCAAGTGATCAGTGGTGGCTCGTGGTGATTTGTCCTGGGTGGGCAACAACTAACTACGAGGTATTAGTAGGTTATGTAGTGCAAAATAATGAAGTAAAATATAGTAAAAAAAACTTTGACTCATCACTCTATGTTAGTCATTGTACAAGTATTATGATAAGATTTAAAATTTTTTCAGATTTCAAGTTGAAAATGCATAGCACTAAAATTGGATAAAACTAGTACCGACTCTTATGAATGCTACACAATTTTCATATTTACACATTTTCTAATTACATTAATAACCAAAATAATTTTACTTAATAATATAACAAATATAGTGTCTACAGAATACAGATCTCGCTGAGGTAAATAAACAACGTTCTACAACGTCTCTGAAAACCCAACTCGGAAATACGGAGATCGGACTGATCGGAGATTCTCGATTCCTTCCCCGCTTTGTCGAAAGCTTCTTCAGCAGGGTGGTCTAGCCCACCTGTATCACAGTTTACTCGAGACTCGAGTAAGCTGTGCCCGTGTTTCAAATCGTTTCATGTAGTTTACACGTGTATAATTTTATTTTTATGTCTTTAAATCATTCGTAATTATATTAATTAATTAATTCTATTCATGTGTTTACTGTTTATTTAATTCTATATTCCAGATTCCCGTGTTTCTATATTATTGTGAAATAATTTAAACTTTTAAGGGATTTTGAAAGTATACCTATGTATGTCAATAATATCAGTATTAATTTTAAAATTAATCTTGGTAGACACTTATTTACTTGTATTTATTTATTAAAGCAATAAATATAATTCTTTATTTGTGCGAGGAGCTTGCGCTGTGTCGTATGTACAAATCCAGAAAGGCAAAAGGCGTGGCTGCTCACCCGGCCCGGCACCCACCAGTCTCAACACGCTAGGTATAACCACGACAACTATTAGTTCCACGGTTAGAAGAGTGAATTGCTGCACTTGTACTTGCACTGCAATTTTCCACCACGGTTGCGCTGTTAGTATTAGTATATATAATCAGAACTTTTCATTGTATTAATGTTGTTATGTAATATATAATGTATTTAATTAATTACATATTACATAATTATATCTTCACTAATTTCTATAAACGATAAATAACGAACTTTGGAACTGTGTGTTCCTCTTCTTCTAGAAAACAGCTGGGTGGGCACTGCCCACCCTGCCACCCCTGACCAGCCGCCACTGCAAGAGATAAATATACCCTTTTCCAAAATAATAAATACAAACTACATATATTACGACATGGGTTTTTATACTTTTGTACACTCACGCATCTACACAACTATGCGTTCTAATTTTAGTATAATGACCTAGTCCTATATTATTGTCCTTGCATAAATTAAGACCACTTATGTGCATTGTATGGGTATACTGATTACTATTTTAAGATACTATAGGAGTTATTTTCCTAACATATATCGATAATAAAAAAAATGCAATGCCCTATTTAGGTATTATTAATATCTTTAATCCTTATTTACCAATTTTAAAATATACCTCTTTAAAATTTAATTACAAAAAAAAAACTAAATTAAAGCAGATCTATGCAAATATTTCTGAGTTGCTAATATTTAAATTTCATTTATCGTAAAAAAGTAAATATCAACGAAAAGCTGACTGCTCGGATAGAATGACTAATTTTATTTCATTCTGATTCAATATGGCATGGAGTTCAGAAACAGGGTAGTCCCCATTCCCTGTCATTTTTTAAATTAACAATTATAGCGGATTTATTATACGGGTGAAATCATAATTAATTTGTCATGTTCACGAATATATTCCTAAATGTTTTCAGAGAGTGCTGATGAAGTTACTCTCGTTTTTTATTCACATTTTTCTCCGTTTTATCGATTACTACCATATGTATATTAGACACATATATTAAATGTAATATAAATATTATACATAACTAATTTAAATTATAACGTCTTTATATGGGTCAATTTTAACTTATATAATTTTCTAAGTACAGGTTTTTAAAATTTAACGTTTATTAACACTTTTCTTCTTTTATTGGAACTACAGTCCGTAGTGGACTTTCTCATGCCTCACAATTTTTTTCTATTCTGTACTGTAGTCAGATGTCTTTGTTCTCCAATTTTGAGTTTTAAAATGTTTATATTTTGGACTCGTCTAAACCAATTGCCTTCCTCTAAAGCCTCAGGTTGCGGAAGGGAAGGGCGAGACTGTAACAAACACATGCCCTATACTCAGAAAGAGGTGATAAACGCCCCTCATTGGGGCTCAAACAAAAACACAGATAATCATCCCCAATACTGGACCCAGTCTGTCATCCTGACCGACAGTTAGAATGGCATTGCCACAGTCATATCTATAGGAGAATATAGTACTCGTATGTCGCCCATCCATGTTGTGGAAGCGGTGTTAAATGCTGTACTTTCATTAATTCTACGTCGCGAAAATTGACTTAACCATATTCTCTCATCCAAGTTATCCAAGACGTCATCTATCCACCTTTTCTTTTCTTAGGGCCTCTGTTCTGTTTAAACTTTTCAAGGTGTCTAAGCCAATCTTTCCTTCGCGCATTAATACATATGTGGCATTAATACACTACCAACATGCCTCATTAATTGATCTAATTTGTGATTTATTCGTATTCTCTGGTTACTTGGCCAACCATTCGAGTTGTTAAAATATGTAGACTAGATGCTAGTAGCTTGTTAACTTATGTTGTGTTATGAACCATTCATAGAGATTAAAGATTCTTGTCTCAGTTAATGATGATATAATTTTTGGAATTAGTAAAATTACTTTGGTATTATATTCCACTAATTTGAAAGTTCATCTAGAAATATTAAAAGTAACGAATGATATCACAAAAAAAATAAGTCATAGTAAATAAATATAAAAAATGTATGATTATACATATATCTACTTCATCATCATCATTAGGTCATCAGTCCTAAGACTGGTTGGACGCTAACCTCCAGCTTCTCCTATCTTGTGCTAACCTACGCATTTCGCTAATTGTGCTACAACCTACATCCCTTACTATTTGCGAGCAGTAGTCTAATCTAGGCCTACCTCTGCCTTTCTTCACTCCTATTTCTGCCTCCAAAATATCGCGGACTATTCCCCCATGTCTCAGCAAGTGGCCTACCATTCTATCTCTTCTCTTCTTTAAGTTTTTCCACATACTCCTTTTCTCGCCGACTTTCTCCAATACTTCTTCGTTTCTAACCCTATCAGTCCATGGTATTTTCATCATTCTTCGGTAACACCACATCTCAAAAGCTTCTAATTTCTTCCTACTTGCTTCCCCTACCGTCCAGGTTTCGCAACCGTAAAGTGCCGTGCTCCATACATATGTTTTCAAAAATCTCTTCCTTGTTTCTAAGTTTATTACCCCCGAGCATAAAAGTGCTTTCTTTTTGTTAAAAGCTACTCGACCCTGCGCTATTCTTTGTTTTATGTCTTTATCGCTTCTTCCATCCCAATTTATTTTACTTCCTAAATAAGTGAAGTCTTTAACTTCCTCCAATCTTTCATTATTAATTTGTACTTTCGTTTTTGCTCTGCTCTCGCGCCCTCTGCACACTAACACTTTAGTTTTGTTTTTATTCACCCTCATTCCGTATTCCTCTGTCAACACTGCCTCCATTTCGTTCAATGCTGATTCTAGTTCCTCCTTACTAGATGCTAATACTGCTATATCATCCGCGAATCTCAGCATTTTTAGTTTCTGTCCCTGTACTTTAATCCCGAAATCCACTCTATCTTTTACCACATTAATCGCCTCTTCGATGTATAGATTAAAAATTAGTGGTGATAGCGTACATCCTTGTCTTACTCCTTTCCTAATACCTACTTCCCTTTCCTCCCCTTCTACTTCTATAACAGCAGTTTGCTCTATGTATAGATTGTGTACTACTCTCCTATCTCTATACTTCATTCCCGCGCTCTTTAGTATCTCGAACATTTTTTCCCATCTTACGTTATCAAAAGCTTTTTCTAAATCTACAAATCCTATATAAGCGTTCTTTCCTTTTTCTATTGTTTTCTCTAACATTACTCTTAGCGCCAGAATAGCTTCGCGAGTTCCCCTATTTCGCCTAAACCCGAATTGGTCTTCTCCTAGTATTTCCTCCGCTCTATTTTCCATCCTCTTCTGCACTATTCTAGTTAGGATTTTTGACGCATGGGAAGTTAGGCTAATCGTTCTAAAGTTCTCGCATTTGTCGGCTCCTCTCTTTTTCGGTATAGTAACGATAATGTTCCTCTTATAATCCTCCGGCATCTCGCCCGTTTCGTATATGTATTTTACCAGTTCAAACATCCTATTTACTACTTTCTGTCCCGCACATTTCAAAATTTCCGCCTGTATTTTATCTACACCCGGCGCTCTATTATTCTTTAGCCCCCTTAGTGCTATTTCAAATTCCTCTCTCAATATAGGTTTTCCTACATCTTCCCTATCGATGCTAGATTCTTCCTCTAATATCTCTCCTAATTCCTGACCCTCGTATAAATTTCCTAAGTACTGCTTCCATCTATCCGCTTTCTCCTCTCTTCCTATCAGTATGTCCCCCGATTGACTCCTAACATTTCTACTTATTGTTCCTATATCCCTGAAGTTCCTCTTAATTATTTTGTAAGCCTCATCGGTCTTACCTACTTGCAACTTATCTTCTACTTCTTTGCATTTCTCCTCTATCCATTGTTCTTTCGCTTTTCTACATTTTCTAATGATTTCCCACTTTATTGCCTTATACGTTTTCAGTCCTTCTTCGTCTCGTCTGTTTTTGTAGTCTCGTCTCTTTTGCATTAAGTTTAAGATTTCGTCCGTTATCCAGGGCTTCCTAGCTTCCCTTTTATCGTGTCCTAAAACGTCCGTAGCCGCGGAATCTAGACTATTCTTGATACCCTCCCACTCAGTTTCTGCGTTCTTGATTTCGTCCTTACTCGCTTTATTTATTAACTGATCTGTTTTCTCCTGGAACTTATATTTCATATTCTGATCCCTCAATATGTCTACATTTATACGTTCCTTATCCTTCCGGGTTTTCAGATTTTTGAACTTTAATCTAGCTTTCATGACTACCAAGTTGTGATCGCTGTCTACATCTGCTCCTGGATAACTCTTACAGTCTTTTACTTGATTTCTAAATCTCTTCCTAACCAGAATGTAGTCTATCTGATACCTGTCTATCCCTCCTGGCATTTTCCATGTGTACCGCCTCCTAACGTGATTCTTGAACAATGTGTTCGCGACTACCATATTGTGCTTCTCACAGAATTCTATCAGTCTGCTGCCTCTCTCGTTTCTGTTTCCTAATCCATAAGGCCCTACAAATTCTCCTTCTTTCCCCTCACCTACGACTGCGTTAAAATCTCCTACTACTATTAAATTTTCATGACCCTTCACAAATCCTATTACCTGCTCTATGTCCGAATAAACGGCTTCTAACTCTTCCTCGCTGTGGCTAGAAGTAGGCATGTATACTTGATATATCTACTTAAAACTGATAAACTACGTTGACTGTAGTTGTGTGTGATTGACATTACAACACAAGCTAAGTGAATATTTTGCTGTTACTAATGGTTATAGTTGGGTCGCATAATAATAAACATCTATATATAGTAGTATAGCTATGTCACTCTCAGATGCATCTCGGATTTGTCCGCGGACATTTGATGTAGATGGCATGTGTTTATCGGAAGTGACCAAAGATGTGGGTGGGGGTCGCGAAGAGTTCTTGTGGATGATCAACAATGACCAGAGGATACAGAAAAAACATGGCGGAAGGGGGCGGGGAAATATGACGACAGAGAACATGGCGTAAGGGGCATGGAAAAAAACATGGTGGCAAAAACCACATGACGTCATTCTCGGAAAGAAACATGGCGACAAAAAACATGGTGGCATTAGGACAAGAGAACGTGACGTTATTCTCGGTGTGAGAAAAAATCATGGTGGTATTACATGGAAAAAACATGACGTTTGGTCACTCCCGATGGACATGTGCCATCCGCATTAAATGTCCACGACAGATCCGAGGTTTATCTGAGAGTGACATAGCTATACTACTTACAACCCTTGATTATTTATTTTGGAGGAAGTTTATGAAAACAAACCACGAACTCTACTGCAATTGAAGTACAATATCCACACCGAAATGGCCGCCGTTTTCAGAGAAATATGTAGACGCGTGGCGGCTAATTTCCGTTTTCTGTTAGAGCAGTGCCAACAGCGCGAGGGTCAACATTTGGACAACATAATATTTGGCACTTAATTCTCCAAAACTTTGTCTAGAAATTAGAAAAAAATTCTAACTTGTAGTTTTTTTATTGAATTTATAAATACCCCCTACCCTTTCTGGACACCCCATATTATTTATTGTTCAATTTGTCCCACCGAGTATTATCTTTCAGCAAAGGCTCTTTTTATTTTCGGGCCACATACTTTTCTTGTACATTAAAGAATTATCTGATAATTTTTTAATGTAATTCTGTGATTAAAATATGTATATCATTATAATTCAAATTATTCATACATATATAAAGATGATCTGTCATTTCGTAAGTACGCTTTTTTTATTAATGTTGGTATGAGTAGTAATCTGAATCCTTCGCTTTTTATAGTAAACTGTATATTTTTCAATATCGACATCGCGAAACAGAAGTTGAGTGATGTTGGAATTAGGTGTGTTTAGTATGTCAGTTGCTTAAAAACCCAAATGTATAAAAATGCAGAGTATAATATCGATGTAAAAATTGTTAAATGATGCTGTGTTTTACCATTAAAAAATAAAAAAAATCTGTAGGAATGACATCAAGAGAGTTGTGCAGTTATGTATGTATACACGTAATTAACAATGCAAATCACGATATTATTTACATTCTAAAATTTTATAGTGTGTGTGAAATAGTAATTAAGGTAAGGCTGATGACGTCGATTAGAAGGCTTAACGTATTTCCCATTTGAAGCGTAAATTATTTAGTTAGGTTTGTGACGTTAGTCTACATACCTAACAGTAGTCTATATTAAGAAAAATATCAATAATATACGTATTACGTTCTAAACCAGTCTATATTTAAATTTAAGTTACTATAAATAGACGGCAATGGTATAAAAGTTGAATAAAAAATATATTTATTTTTATTTTTCTTTATGTTTTGTTTATATAACCAATTAGATATATATATATATATATATATATATATATATATATATATATATATATATATATATATATATATATATGTTTGTCAAAATGATTTACATATTTAAATAGAATGTACTTATTGTATAGAATACCTAACAATGGTTGTAATTGCATTACAGTTCTATATACATTTGAAATATTCTGACTAATTTGAAATGTTCTTTTATGACTTTGTTGGGGAAAAATATAATAGCAAATAGGACACGATGAACACTACAAGAGTATAGTAGAAAACGAAAAAGACGATAAGTAGATCCAAGAAACCAAATCATTATATTTAATACTCGTATAACAGGAAAGGTTCACTAAGTACTCGGCCGAGGAATTTTAATAACACGAATAATTATCTTTAGTAATAAAATAGGATTCTTTCAGATATTCAAATAAATGGTTCGTACAGTTAACGCCATACAAAATATTATATTTTCCTCCGTCTTTTTGCAATTTTAAAACATCAATGTATATCAGATAATAATAATGTTTTAATGTACAGCATTCATACATATGTGCTATACAGTTCCTCCCAAAAAATATTCGGACACATGTGATTGGTGTTACTTAATAATAATTATAATTAAGCAAAGCAAAATAATGCATTCAAATAATACATAAAATGCCAGTGACATCCTATATTTTCAGATCGATATGTAATAAAATAAAAACCTTTTAATAATAAGTAATATTAAACAAAATGTAAACTTCGATCAGATAGGCCACGGTTTTGTCCAAGAGAGACGAAAATATTATTATGAGAATAATTAAAAAAAAACCCATGTACAACAGCACCAAAAATTGTTTTTTTGAGTTGCAAACCACGTTGAATAATTCGATAAGTTGTGAAACAGTGCTAACAGTGGTAACAAAAATTTACATGCCCGAATTGCACTTAAAAAGCCCTATGTCAGTGAAGTAAGTAGAAAAAAGGAAGAACAGAATTTGCCAATCAACATATACTCTCCTAATGAATTTTGTAACCGAGTAATTCTTTCAGATGAAACCAAAATTAATGTTTTCAGTTCAGATGGTAAGCAAATTGTATGGAGAAAGCCGTGTACAACCTTAAAAATGGAACATCTTCTACCGACTGTTAAACATGGCGGAGAGTCGGTGATGTTGTGGGGGTGTGTGGCTGCAAATGGGGTTGGTTCTTTACATGTAATAGACAACTATAGATAAATATATGTACATATTTAGATATTTTGAAAAATAATTTACAGGAAAGTGCGACCAAATTGGGCCTTAATGGCAACTACATTTTTTAACAAGATTGTGACCCAGTATTGAGACCCAGTAGGAGTAGTGGAAGACCGGGCAAAATGGAATAGGTGGGCAAAACGAAAAACTCAAGTTTCAACTCTTTTACAGAGAACTAATTGAATGTTTTCTATACAGTTCAAAAATTGCGCTTATGAGTAGTAGATGTCGCTTGAGAATCAGTTTCATAGTTTCGTAGTTCAGTAGTTTACAAGTTTTAAGTGTGAGTATGTTTTTATTGTTTCCTAAAAAAAAAAAAAAAAAAAAAATTAAAGCAGTTTGTACTTGTAGTCAGTTTAGTGCTACTAATTACCGCGTACTTCCAAAATTTTTTTACAATAAGTATTGCCATTTGTTTCTCTAATGTATTACTAATGTAATGAAGTCACCGTTGTTTACGAGGTTGTTATTCTAACCTCGAATATAAAAATACGTACAAAAGGGTAAAGTGGAAAGTTGAAGGTAAGGGCAAAGTTAAAACATTCTGCTTTGCCCTTAGCTCTTATTTTATGTATATTGTACGATTTCGATAAATAATGTTAATTAGTGAAGGCTCGAAGTCAACAAATGCTATTTACAGTTGGTGTATAAATAATAAATATACAAGAACTTCTACTCAAGCTTCATGGACTGAAGAGAGCATGGCGCTAGCGATGGAGGAATCTCAAAACACCTTTATTTCTTCTGCTGCAAAGAAGTATGGAACACCACTTGGAACGCTACATCATCATATAAAAAAAGGTTCGTATAGAGAGCAGCGAGAAATAGAAATAGATTTCATGGTCTCACGAGAAAATGTTTAAAGAAACTGGCATTCAAAGTTGCAAATCAAAACGGCATTAAACATCTATTCACAAATAATAAAGCAGGAGAAGCCTGGGTGAAGGGTTTTATGGTACGACACCTTAATTTCTCTTTTCGTATTCCTGAACCTACCAGTATTGGGCGTTGTTCTGCATTTAATAAGCGGCAGTTTGACCATTTCTTTGACAACTTGTGGATTATAATAGAAGAACATAATTTACTACAACGCCCAGACGACATATTTAATATGGACGAAACATGAGCCAAAACTTCGACACAGAAACCTCCAAAAGTCTGAGTAGCAAAGGAAAAAGGCAAGTTGAAGTGATAAGTTCTGCAGAAGAGGGGCAGACTACCACTATCATAGGCTGTTGTAGTGCCACTGGAAGGTTCCTCCCACCATGTTTTATCTTTGGAAACAGAAAGAAAATGAATGACAGATTACTAAATGGAGCGCCCATTGGCGCCAAGGCCTGGTGTACTGATTCGGAATGGATTACAGGCAGTATCTTTGTGAACTGGTTGAATTTTTTTATTGAGCGTACACGTCCAAGTAAAAATAATCCTGTCTTGCTTATTGTAAACAACCACAGCTCACATCAAAATTTAGATGCTTTAAATTTGGCAAGGGAGTCTAGGGTAATACTCCTTTTAGTACCACCCCATACATCACATAAGTTACAGCCACTTGATGTGGCTGTATACAAACTATTTAAAACAGCTTTTGAAGTAGCAGTAGATTTGTTAGTAGTAGTGTAGTAGTATTTCAGAAGAATCAGCCGGGAAGGAAAATCATACAATTTGATATAGCACAACTAGTAAGAGTTGCGTTTGAAAAGAGTGCTACTGTTCAAACAGCAATACACGGTTTTCGAAAATGTGGGATTTTTCCATATAATAAAAATATTTTTACAGATATTGATTACGCTCTAACCGAAGTCCGTTATATCCCTCCTGAAAGATCAGAAAATCAGGTTGTTCAGATAATTCTGAAGCCGACAGATTCAACAAATGAGATAATTGCTGATTCTTCAGATGACGATATTCCTTTGATATTTGTCAAAGCTGCTACGTCAATAGCTGACACTTATACCACAGACCATCCATTTTCTCAAGCTGGCCTTTCAGGGACACCATCAGACAAAGTTTCGGATAATACACCAATCATAATATCATCGATTGATGTAGTGAAAAATAAAAAAAGTGGTTACATTTAAGACTGCCCCAGATTCGACACCTCAACAATCACCAACAAGAACAGGGGTTTTTATATTACCAAAAGAAATTTTGCCACTACCAAAGGCAACACATGCAATCGTAGCAGGTAGAAAAAGAAAATACCAAAAGTCTGAGATACTTACAAGTTCTCCATACAAGTTGATGATGGAAAGAAGGGAAGAAATGAAAAAGCCAATAAAGTGTAATATTTCCATTAACTCAGAAAATACAAATACTTCTACAAAAGCTAATAAAGAAAACAGGGCAGAGCAATTAAATGTGGATACAGATGTATTCTGTTTAGTTTGTACAGAAGAATATAGCCATCCTCCAACTGAAACTTGGATACAATGTTCTATTTGTGACGAATGGGCACACGAGCTGTGTGCAGATCTCTCGGTAATGGACGATTTTTACCTATTTGTAGGTTCAGAGGATAAATTGTGTTAGTATGAATTTAATAAACGTTGTTTATGCAATAAGTACTATTTTTAATTGCTTTTCCATTTTTCTCAAAACCAGTTTTCACTTTGACCTGATGTAAGGGGTAAAGTGGAAAAAAAGTTATTCCGGAATATCTAGTTTAAAGAAAAACATGTAACTATATCATAATATAAGTACTTTATAATAAGTAGCTAAGATTCTACAGAATATTTTCTGAAAATGTTATATTTCTAAAGCAACAATATATACCGTTTGAAACAGAAATTGCTAAGCTTTTCCGCTTTACCCGGTCTTCCCCTAATTGTATATGTACTATTGAGAAAGAATGTAATGATACACTTTCGATACGGTCTCTTGTAATATATGCAATAATTAATTTACAGGTACTTATGCCTTTAGTATCACAATGGTCCTTTGACCGAGAGCATAAGTAATTCATTAAATAAATAATATAATTCATTATTACAGCAGAATTTATCGAGTTCAACATGGTGTATACTTAGTATTTTTAGTCGCTGATGCCATCTACAATACTTTCTACTTTCCCAATTTCCAGTTTACGAGTATGACACCAGAACGGTATATGTGTATGTACGAGTATATCGCATTACGGACACTGACGCAATGATTGCAAGCCATTTAGCAATATTCAGTTTCTTGTTAATCTTGCCAGTAATGGCTATCATAAAGATTAAAATATTGTCTTCGAACTACGGCATTATTAATTTCGCCCCAAGGACGACCTGTAATGATTTTACGGGTGTGATTCTCCGTTTGTACATATAAAATTAAGCAGTGTGTTTATCTACACATCTAAAAATGTCTTAGGTGGACCCTCGGGGTATGTCTGCGTTTGTGTTGCAAAACTTAACATACCGTCATTTGGGGTGGAATTGATCTTCCGGGGCGAGATTGATCACTAAATCACTGTTTAGAACATTTAAACTTAGCGCCATAACCACAAATCTGAACTCGCCAATTTCTACCGCTAGGTGACATCAGAGACATGGCCGACGGCAATGTGTACACATAAACATCTAGCTGTTTCATATTTAGTAAGAAAACGGCAGTATATTATAAAGTGGTGTTACTCTGTGAAAGTAAACCCTTAGAACTTTGTAAAGTGAACGGTAAGTTATAATCCAATGAGATTTTTTCTATTTCAATGAAATTTACACAGTTGTTTATGCTTCGTGACCTTCGCATGTCTGGCCGGAAACAATCGGTTCATTATATTCCACAAAACTTGGCGTTTTATTGCATGGGGTCAGATTGATCGTATGTATGGGGCGAGATTGATCATGATCATGATTCTTTAGAGGATGAAAATGGCGATGTTCGTGCAGAAACGGAATATTTTGAACCACAAGACAATGCAGTTGTAGCTGGAAAATTCGTATTGGTTCAGATTTATGGAGGATCTAGAAAAAAAACTATATCGTTATGCAGCTATTGTACAGAAGGTGACAGAGAACAAAGAAGGAAGAAAAGAAGTTGATTTATTAGGCATGAAGTCATTGGACAAATCAAAAAAATTGTACACTGTTCAGAAGGATGATGAATTTGTGTTAGATATGTCTAATATATTAGCCATTTTACCAAATACCTCCATAAACAATGTTGATGGTTCGGTTAAATACAGTTTCCAGAAAGTGGTTGACGTATTTGAAATGAAATAAGCTTTTACAAAGTACAATGTTTTCTTTTTGTCTTAATTTTAATTTTCATTTATATTTTAACATACATACAACAAGATAATATTGTTATTGTTCATAAATAAAGAGTTTGTAGTGATACACTTGTCTTTATTTGTAAAAAAATGGTCAGTTATGTTAAATAACATATGCTGATCAATCTCATCCTCACTGATCTAAGTCACCCCGAACTTTAAAAAATATCATAAATTTTAAAGTACTTGGAATAGAGAAGTGCAGGTGAGATTGATCACTTTGCGTTTTACTTGCTTGCGGCGTATGCATTCTATTGGGTGTGAACAATTTCACCCCAAAGCATGTATGAGATTGTTCACGACTTTTTTACCGTATACAGGCTAACTTGAAAATATGAGGCAGTAATATTTTACAATTCTATTCGTATTACTATTTTCTACATGCCTAAACACTTTTTCTCCACTAATTCCACCCCAAATGACGGTACTCGTATTTATATACCGCCTTCATATCAAAAGGGATCGCCGTTCCACGGTGGCCCTGTTAGCGATTTAGTCGTCTAGAAATAATTCTATTTAGTTTTTAATTGTATATACCTGTCTTAAATTACTTATTGGTTTTAATGGGGGGGGGGGGGCTGTTGTTTACGCGGGCGCTTCAGAGGCGGCCGTGCCATCTTTGTGTACATATAGAATTTCGGAGTCCGATCAACTGGGGTTGCTCACAATCTGTTATGGACGGCCAAGAGCTGTATGCGACGGCGTAACGTCCACAAGGGGGATTGCATTTTTGTTGTAAATTTGTTTTATGGTACATTAATTGATTGTATCGTTGTGTAATATTTTACTGATTTAGTATTATAGGCTTGTTTTAAAGCTTGGTATATGTTATTCGTGTCTGTGCGTCCGGCGGTCGTGTAAACAGGGGGGTATTCTTCGAACCCTGTCTGTTTGCTAGTTTTGATGGGGAGGTTTGCCCCTTGAGGGACAAACCTTGGATTAATTAAACCTTGGGCGATTTTGAGTGGAAACGGTCATGAGGTGTGTTGGAATAACACTTTGTGAGTTTCAATGAAATTTTTTGGATAATAAAATACATGAATCGTTAATTGTAAGACAGATTTTGAGTTCGTTTTATAGGTTGTAAAATTGCGGTTATGCAAGTAATTTTTATGAAAAGTGTTCTATTATTATATTATATAGGTTTGGGCCTCATCGGCCACTGATCGCATGAGTAGTCCCTTGGCGATCCCCTCTTATCCGGGTCATTATCCAAAAATGCTATCCCATAAAAGGAACAATTTAAGCACGTCCCCCGCCTTAAGCCTCGCCTCCTCTAGGATAACAGGGGTCCCTAATATAAGATACCTCTTCTCCAGTGCGGGGCAGGTGTAAAGAAGATGAATCGAGGTTTCCTCGTCTTCTTTACAGTATCTGCAGGCCAGGCTATCAGTCAGCCTGAGCTTGTGCTTATATGCATTCAGGCTACTATGGTGGCCCGTTATGATTCCCACCACGGTTCTGGCTTTGTGCCTGTTCAATTTAATGAATTCTTCGGCCCATTTCTCAATCTCTGAGTATTCGATGAAGAGTTTGGTTATTCGACAACCCGTTACTCTTCTCCATCTTTTATTGTGCTGGTCTCTTACCCAGCCATTGATGCGGTCTCTGATCAGATTCCGACTTATTCCCACTGCAGGTTCTGGTCCATAGAGGTTTTCGCTGGTCCCTAAACTGGCAAGGTCATCTACAATTAGATTTCCCTTAATGCCATTATGTCCGGGTATTCATAAGAGTTCCACCGGTCCCTTCCCTGCCAAGTGGTTCAATGCTTCATAGCAATTATAGACTAGCTTCGACTTTGTCGTTGCTGAATTCAGGGCTGCCAACGCCGCCCTGCTATCCAAGCAGATACATACCTTCTCCTGAGTCCGATTTTGGTCGGCCCCCAGAACACCGTATGTAATTCCAACTAGCTCGGCCTGGAGTGCGGTAGTGTATTTGCCCAAGGGGAAGATTTTACCTATCCCGTCGCGTCACCTATACATCCCCGCACCCGCTCTGTTCCCACTCTTGGCTCTATCCGTGTACAAGATGTCTCCATTGAGCGGCAATCCAGCTCGACCCTCCATCCAGTCGGTCTTACTGGTGAGGGTGATCTTATATTTCTTGTCAAACAGGAAGTGAACATCCGTACTCTCAGCGGGCATCCATAGGAGTCCTCAGCAAAAAAAGTGTTCTAAATTTTCCATAATTTTTAAGAATTTTTAATTTCATCTAGTTCTGATTAGTAACGTTATTGTATTATTAGTATTTTGTGGAATATTGAGCCAGTTTACTTTTATGTAGAATTTCGGTAATTCGTTCCATTCGTTCCATTCGTTCCATTCGTTCCATTCGTTCCATTCGTTCCATTCGATCCATTTTCCGGATTAACAGTTTCAATATTTAAAGCAATTTCATTAATATTAGATTAATTTAAACTGATACTTTAATAATAATAGCAATATATTCATATGTATAGATGGAGAGTATAAAATAAATTAATTAAATGAAGGCAATACATAAAACAAATCGTGGACTGCCGTGGAAGTCTGGAAGGCCCAATGAGAAAAAAGGAAACGAAAATTATAAGAAAATGAGCATTTTCTTAAGGATAGAGCTTCACGATGCAATTTCAATTTCTTATCCAGCTATTTACTTCAATGGATATGTTGGTAAATTAGGAACGGTACAGAATATTAAAAAAACTTTTAATGAAAATTGTAGTGTTTAGGGGATATCATTTAATAATAATAACATAGATCTATCTATATATTTATGTATCTATCTATAGCAGGGGCCAAACTTTTGATCACTATGGGTGACCTATTTTTTAAATTATTGGCGGCGGCGGCGGTCTACCAACATCGTATGTATTAGCTGATCATAAGAGAAGTAATAATTTAAAGCCAAGAATAATAATTTTAAATTTAAAATAAACATACGATAATACTAATACATATTCAATATCAAGTTATTTTAATAAGAGAAAATAATGATTTTTTCTCATGAGCTAATTAGTTTATAAATAAAACAATGTTTTGTAAATACATATTAACTATCATTTTTTTATTTCACTGCAGAGGACGCGCTGGAGACATGAAATTGCATATTTTCGGCAAGATTTTCATATTGTGGTTCATATGTATCTATAGCTATTCCTAAACATGCTGCCAAATGGTCATCTGTCAAACGGGAGAGGTGTTTTGTTTTGTTTGCATTCATGGTAGAAAATGTTGTTTCGCAAAGGTAAGTAGAACCGAAAAAAGGTTATTAAATGTGCTGCACATCTCCATAAACATGGATATTTTTCTTACAAATGTAATTCCAATAACTATTTTGAGATGAGATCCTCAATTTCAAAAATATATCGCATATCGCAGTTAAGGATTTCATTCTCAACTAGTATTTGATTCACAACCAAAAATTCTTTTAATTTTATAGATATTTCTTGTATGTTTATTTCATCATTGAATGGGAATGACATGAATAATATTATATCCCCTATTTTTGAAATATCTTTAAATTTTCTATCAAATTCATTTCGTAACAGAGACATCGTATTATCATATCATATTGATCGTATTCATATGAGTAATTATCTGTAGATTTAGCTGCCATATTTTCGAATTGTTTTAAATCTCCTCTTCTCAATTGTGCTTCTAAGAATGTAAGTTTCTCCTTGAATGTATTCACGTAGTTAACCATTTCAGTCAATGTTTTATTCTTTCCTTGAAGTTGCAAATTCAATTCATTTAGCTCTTTTGTAGTTTCTGAGAGAAAAACAAGATCACGCACCCACTTATCATCTTTCGATTGAGGATATGATTTATTAATAATTGCCATAAATTATTTTATTTCAGACAAAAGATCCAAGAATATTTTTATGAGATTCACAATCCTCTAGAAATACTCTGAATCTGCGTCTTTGCAAACTGCTTCCACGAACAGAATTAACTATTTTGAATGCAAAATTCATCACATCATAATGCCTTGATTGAGCATAATGCCTGCTGATGGATAATGCAATAGTAATTGGTAAAACTTGAAATATTATCATCACTTTTACAAATTATTATAAATCCATTATGACTCCCAACCATAATAGGAACTCCGTCAGTCGTAATCGATACCAGTTTATGTATTGGAAATGCTGTTGTAGTAATAAAAGACTTAAACGAATTATATACATCTAAACCTCTCGTTTGTTGCTTCATCGGTAAAATTGTTAGCAGTTCTTCTCGAACAGATATATCTTGGAAACACATTCGAATAAATAAACAACACTGTGCGGTATTAGTGACATCGGTTGACTCGTCGAATTGTAAGGGTAGAAACTTGCATTAATTAATATTTTCTTTCAAAGTCTCTTTTAAATTTTTACTTATCGCTTCTGTTCTACGCATAACGGTGTTTCTCAGTAATTATTTCAGATTTATTGTTAAATTTTTGAAACGATAATTTTCCTACTTTAATAAAACTCTTCTTCCATATTTCGCCATCTTCAAGCTTTTTGTGTTGTAAAGTAATGTTCTAAAGTGTCTTTCAACATTGGTAACTTTTCGATGTGCTACGCTTGAAAGACAAATAATGCAAATACATTTATCTCTTTCATCGTGAAAAAACTCCTTTTCCCATTCATCATTATAATAATATATTTTCGATTCTCCGAAACTTGTGATTAGGTCACTCATTGTGGTTAAAATAAAATAAATAAAATTTTTGTAGAGAAATGTGTACATATCAACAGACGGGTGACTAAAATATTTACGTGGGCCTCCAGTCGACCGCGGCCTACGTTTTGGCCACCTCTGATCTATAGTATAAAAATGGCTAAGGCTACGAAGCTAATTGCATAACACAGTGTTGCTATATGTGCATACTGGTAAAATAAAGCCAAAACAATACAGAAATATATAGCTTCCTTTTACTGAGATCTTAGATAAAGAAACACCTTTCATGGGGTAATTACCCCTACTAACTCTACTCCTTATAAGGATATGTAGAAGAGTATGCACGACTGGGATATCCAAAAGATTGACAGCTATATATTTTTTGCTATTTCAGAGTTTGGCATCGTTACAGCGATCAATCCAAGAAATTTATTATAAGAGGCTTTTTGCGGGGTTACTATGGGACCATTTATACTCAAAATATGGCCATATTCGTAACAACCATGTCAATACGGCTTCGAACTTCTTGGTGAAACACCCCAGATCATTAGACCTCAACTTTGCCGCCACTTGATTTATTGTCGTAAAGATACTTCAAACACAAAGTTTTTGAAACAAATATCGACAACATAAGAGGCTATGCAGCAAATAGCAAGACATGAAATTAGACAGATTACTTCGGAGATGCTACATAATATAAGAGATGGATTTTACCATCGACTGACTTTTTGTCAAGAATGAATGGTATCGATTTTTAATATCTTTTGAGATGAAATAATCATTAATATAAAATATTCTTATTCTTTTTACACTTAATAGTATATGCACTGTACTCTTGATGCCACCTTTCAAATGTATCACTCGACATACTCTTTTGTTTGATAATGTTCTGAGTTGTTAAATCCCTCAAGGTGAAGATAAAGGTCATTACCTGCTAAGTGTGGGTAACCAAAACCCAAAATCGATCTATTTCAGGAATTTTTATTGAAATCCCTCATATTAGATAATTTATTCCTGTTAAGGTTTACACACTGTATATTTTCTAACTTTCCTTTATTATTTATAGTTATTCAAGGTTATTTTCATTTCAAGGTAAAAAAGCTTTAGATTTATTGATAATGTATTATTGGTATGTATTTACATAGCACAGCAAACATAGAAAAATAATCTGGGTTTTGAGAATTACCTACATTTCTATTTTTATATAACTATAACCCCTTATTTATTCTTTTTGGTCAGACTTGTTGAAACTAGTTGATAAGAGAATCTAATTAAAAATACTGTTATCAACTTTGGCGGGATGGCATGGATCTTGTTCACGCGATCGATGACGATCTCAACTTGGTCAAGGCCTATGCTAACCCAGCAGGAATACGCGCGAAATATGAACATCAGGGAGATGGAAAATTCGGAGCGACACTTATTATTCTTATGTAGCCAATACGTACGTGACATTCTTACAATAGCCAATATTACGTGACAATATAAATTCATACTCCAAGTTTTCAACTAAAACTATTTTTTTGTATTTGGAATTCCTTTTTATTAATAATATTTGTTAACAATACTTATATGAATCACTTTGTATATTTAATACTTTGTTTAAGACGTTCCATTTTTATTGAAAATTGACTTGCCCGATTATTTTTCATCAATTTCTGAAAACTTTTTCCATTTCCTTTTCCAAGTAGTTTCTACTCTATACATTCCACGCTATTAAAGGCATCTTCTAGAAGCCATTAAGATAATTTTCTTAAAACGGGAAGGGCTGACCTATTTAAAAGCTATAAAGATAAGTGATTTTGACTAACATAAATTTTAGGCATTACAAACAAATGACTTATTTAAGTAAGAATATGTATCATATTGCTCCGAAGCCACAAAACCCATTATTATTCCAATCGTTGTTTGTGGGCAAGTGACAAATCAGACGAATTAATGAATTTTGTGTGGATCAGCAGGAATTATTTTATTTATGCTTATGAGTCCTATGACGGTAATACATATGACAGTCATCTACATTGGTAATAATATGAATACCAAGTCTATACGCACGAAGAATACGTTGGACACTAAACAAGTTTTTATGACATATAACATTCTAAAAATAAACCACAACACGACGACTTTCAATTAAATACGTAAATATTAATAATAATACAAATTTTAATGATATTAGTTATTTTAAGAACATACAAGAAGTAGAACTATTTATATAAGAAGTCTATCCACATAGGAAGACTATGTATTATACGATACTTTCGTAAAGTAATCAATAAATATGAATTAATAATATGAATAAGAATAATAATAGTAATTAATAATATGAATACCGAGTCTATTCGCACGAAGAATACGTTGGACACTAAACAAATTTTAATAACATATAACACTTTAAAAATAACTCACAAACACGATGACTCAATTAAATACCTAAATATTAATAATAATACAATTTTAATGATATTAGTTATTTCAACATTCAAGTAATTCGTAAACTAATAAATTTGTTAAAGATTCACGGAATAAATTTCGGGAAAAATTCCCATAAAAAGTTATTTTGAGTTGCCCATTCTTTAAAATATAATTGAAAGTAATGATCAAATTTAAACAAATGTGAAAAACCACATTTTTTTACATACGCTACGGTAATAATTACATTAGCGTGAGTATAGTTTACGTCAAAAAAATAGGAAATACAATTGTGCAATTTGAAAATACTAAATTTAATGGGCAATGATTATTAAAAGAATCAAATAAACTAAATGTTCAATTCGTACACCGTTTGCTGTCTGATAGTAGTCTTAATGACTGATAATGGTTTTTTATTGCTGTCAGATTAAAACGTCAAGTCGTACATCGTTAAATAGTTTTTTTGGGTTTTGGAATTATTTATGTAAAGAATACATTTTTACCTTTTATTTGTCAAAAGCAGTGTCCAAATATGTACTATATGTACATATTTAGACTAAATATGTACTATATTTAGCATACTGCATCTATTTATAATAGTTCTATGGATAATCAGTGAACTTAATCCTTCGGTGTCTTCAAACAACTAGTTCAAAGATTCTTAATATTTTTTTTTGTAATAAGTAGTTATTTTTTGCATCTCTCTTAATGCAATAATTATAAACAAATTTAATATAAAACTTATACCTTAGACAATCAACTTTAACCAAATCAAGTGATTAAACATCTATTAATAAAATTACGTTTGATACGAACAAATCCATTAAAATAACATAAACAAATCTATTAATAACATTACGTTTGATAAGAAAATATTGGTGGTCAAAAATAAAGATGATTTCTAATTTTTTTTAAATGTATGTTTACGTATCAGGTCTCATTTAAAATAAAAACACCTAGATATTTTCGTTATTTCTTGAAATCCAGATTTAAGCTTTGGCCCAATTGTAGTCCTATATAAGACGTACACTTCGAGGCATCATCATCATCATTAGGTCATCAGTCCTAAGACTGGTTGGACGCTAACCTCCAGCTTCTCCTATCTTGTGCTAACCTACGCATTTCGCTAATTGTGCTACAACCTACATCCCTTACTATTTGCGAGCAGTAGTCTAATCTCGGCATACCTCTGCCTTTCTTCACTCCTATTTCTGCCTCCAAAATATCAAGGACTATTCCCCCATGTCTCAGCAAGTGGCCTACCATTCTATCTCTTCTCTTCTTTAAGTTTTTCCACATACTTCTGTTCTCGCCGACTTTCTCCAATACTTCTTCGTTTCTAACCCTATCAGTCCATGGTATTTTCATCATTCTTCGGTAACACCACATCTCAAAAGCTTCTAATTTCTTCCTACTTGCTTCCCCTACCGTCCAGGTTTCGCAGCCGTATAGTGCCGTGCTCCATACATATGTTTTCAAAAATCTCTTCCTTGTTTCTAAGTTTATTACCCCCGAGCATAAAAGTGCTTTCTTTTTGTTAAAAGCTACTCGACCCTGCGCTATTCTTTGTTTTATGTCTTTATCGCTTCTTCCATCCCAATTTATTTTACTTCCTAAATAAGTGAAGTCTTTAACTTCCTCCAACCTTTCATTATTAATTTGTACTTTCGTTTTTGCTCTGCTCTCACGCCCTCTGCACACTAACACTTTAGTTTTGTTTTTATTCACCCTCATTCCGTATTCCTCTGTCAACACTGCCTCCATTTCGTTCAATGCTGATTCTAATTCCTCCTTACTAGATGATAATACTGCTATATCATCCGCGAATCTCAGCATTTTTAGTTTCTGTCCCTGTACTTTAATCCCGAAATCCACTCTATCTTTTACCACATTAATCGCCTCTTCGATGTACAGATTAAAAATTAGTGGTGATAGCGTACATCCTTGTCTTACTCCTTTCCTAATACCTACTTCCCTTTTTTTCCCTTCTACTTCTATAACAGCAGTTTGCTCTTTGTATAGATTGTGTACTACTCTCCTATCTCTATACTTCATTCCCGCGCTCTTTAGTATCTCGAACATTTTTTCCCATCTTACGTTATCAAAAGCTTTTTCTAAATCTACAAATCCTATATAAGCGTTCTTTCCTTTTTCTATTGTTTTCTCTAACATTACTCTTAGCGCCAGAATAGCTTCGCGAGTTCCCCTATTTCGCCTAAAGCCGAATTGGTCTTCTCCTAGTATTTCCTCCGCTCTTCGAGGCAACAAACTTAAATTCATGTAACAAACTGAGACCATGGTAGCCCCCAAATGGGACCCATTCCCGATATTTTGCTTCACGTTGAAGATATCGAATACAATTATTCGAAACGGGTGTTCAGAATCTAGTTTGAGCCCCAGAACCGAATTTCATTACGAAATTCGCATTTTTAGTTTTTCCAGTATTCTTCAGCAAAATCCACACTCGGTTGCCATTTTGGTTTTCAATTTAATAGGATGCCATGAAAATAGACAAATAAATATTAAACAGAAGTGTCGATTTGATAAAAAATACCTTTTAGGAGAAAAAAACAAACAATTAACTTTTGGTAACTCAAATGAGTAAAAGAACAGCAGTTTAAAGTAACAATCAGTTTTTGAGATAATTACTCATTACACGTAAATAAAACTTTTAATTAATTATCGAGTGTAGCCTCTCTCAACTAATATTCTTTCAATTTGAATAAATTTCTCAATTCTTTTACGATTATGATTGGCTACTCTTCTCAGCTCTAGAATGCTGATTTCGCGACAGGCTCATCTTACTTTACCACGAAGTTCTTACAGTGCTTTTTGTTTCAAAATTACCCCCATTATTTCTATTAGCAAAAAAGTTACCTCTAGACAAAAACATGTAAATTTAGATAGCCAAGGGGCCGTCTAAAACCACTGCCCCTTGGAGTTTAGATTTTACCCCCTAACTGACACCCTCATCTACAACTCTGTTTAAAAAATTGAAATCAATTGATTCGTTCCCGTAATAGACGCAAAAATAAAACATTTTAAATAAAACACAAAATAAATTAATGGAATACATTCACTTGTAACATCATGATAATATGAAATTACCCGATCAAGTGCTCAAAATGCCCAAAAAAAAGACAATCTATTTATCTTCGAATTCTTGTCGAACGTTTTGAAATGTGTCTTTAGTAATTAGCCTTTTGTTAAGTCTTGAATATTCTGGGGCGTAGTTTTGTATTCGATTGTCTTCAAACAACCCTAGAAGAAGAAATTCAATGTTCCATGAACATTGAATAATTCATGTTCCATGAATCCAAAGATATACAATCCAATGATGAGTTATATCTAGACATCTCCTGATATAACTAGATCTGGATTGGTGGGAAACCTTTAATTCAGGCATTGTCGAACATGCAATGCGTAGTGACATACACTATTCTATTGAAAGTGTAAATTTTCTTCATCCAATACTGGGTTATTGTTTTAAACTAAGAGAAAATTTGTTACCAACTATAATGAATATTTTTTTAACATTGTTAATAGTAAATGTCTGTTGTTGAATGTAAAATACTGCTATATTACAGCTGATATCTAAATACTTCATATAAATCATATATTTATTTTCCATAAAAATTTAGTGTACACATATAAGTTAGTAATGCTGATAGTCATACTGAGAGTTTCATAAAAAAATTGTTACTCAGTTCTATTCAGTTTTTAATATTATCTTATCTGTGCTAATAATCTACATTATTAAACCACAAATGTTGACGCATTTGTCTATTCACTGCGTATGATTTGCTTTAGATTTTTGTATAGTTTTAGTACAATGATTATATTATGACCTAAACAATTATAATAAACTTTATTACGTATATGTAAAGTGGAGGTATATGTATAAAGGATACAATATTGAAAACTGTAAGATATCAAACATAACTATTAAATATTATAGACAGTTCGGCTAAGAGACGGACTTCATTAATGATGTATGACTGTTTCATGTCATTGATATTCGTTGCAATTTTGATAGTTGTTTGATATTTTAGGATTAAAATCCTAGATTTAATACGTTTTGAGAGGTCTTTAAAGTTATACATCACTAGTAACTTTTAGCCTTTATTTTTACGGGGGTGAAATTTCGTTTAGTGCTGTTCCTCCACCTATGCCCCAATATTCACACAGATACATACAGACATACCCAGTCGGCTTATATGGGAATTGAACCTACGCCCGAATTACTTCAAATCGCCAAGCTCGAAGTAAACTATACATTTGTAAAAATTTTCTATTTTTACAGATGTTGATAGTTATTGAAATGTTGGTACCCTAATAAAATCGTATATATTGAATATTCTTATTTACCTTATTATTATTATTGGCTTTCTTATACTTAAACATTTTTAGACGATCTTTTAAAAAAATATCCTTTCAATATAAAAAAATCTAGACGTGTAAGATCGAGAGTCCTTCCTAGTTTCCCTGAATACCGTCCCCATTTCTGAGAATGCTATCAATTATATTTTTTACTTGCAATCTTACGCTTTTATCCTATGAACGAACATTCAAAATGTATATTTGTGTATTTGAAACACTTTTAAGAGATGTATCTGCAAAACAATAGCCGTTTAAAATAATAATGTTATTCCATATTCAAGTTCCCAGTGTATATTGCAAAGTGCATTTTTATGAATGAAGAGGTTATTCTAATATATTATACATTGATATGAAGTGAACATCTCTTTCAGTTAATTCATTATATTTATCAGTAACTTATAAGTCGGGAATCGAGAAAGGAACCACCAAACTGCAAAGCGGTTATCAAGTGGTTCCCGAATAGCAAGCCTATTACATAATCGCTGTAGGAAACAACTACTCCTCGGGCTAAAGCCCCGCCAGGCATTGAATTATACCTAATAGCGATCTTCGACCCCCTTGTCGTGTTTCTGCACGATCAGAAAGGTTTCAGAGAAGAAAACCCGTCACGTGTAGCATTCAACATCTGTCGATGATGACATAGATCGTATCGATTTAGATGAATACCACACGGATTTGATTCGGCATTTGTCCTGGACCGGCGTACCGTGTACGGCACTGATGAGAACAAATAAGTTCAAAACAGCTGTCTGTCGTTCGGTTCCCATCCGGGACAGTTCTTATGTATATAAATTCACTATTATCCAACAATATAAAAGATGTTCGATTTGAAGAATCGATAATATAATCATTAATCAATAACCTATAATCATTTTGAAAATTGGCTTTAACTTGTGCTGGTTCGTATACATATACATTTTATCGACTAGCGAAATAGTTTTTAAAAGTTCTACATATGAACTACACATATTATCTTATAGACGCCGTTACGTTCTACTGTTTAGTCCTTATTATATAAGGTATTTGCAGATGGGATGGAGTATAATAATCTCCTTACTTCAATAGTTTGAAAATCAGCCTCTTCCAAGTAAAACTTTGCATTATATTGATGATCAAGCTTTATTTCGATTTAGATTGTTCTCGAAACTATCGAGATAGAGCGCTTGGTACGTTCTACTGCTGTAGAACGTAACGGTATCTACAACATATGAGCCTCGTCTGTCAAAGGTGTACTCTCTTACACTGCACTGACGAGACACAAGATAAGGTCGCATAACCGATCTGCAGTTAGTGATATCCTGAGATAGGTGACACTTTGCATCCTCCTTGTGATATTCGAACAATCTGAATCACTGTATTTTAGTGCAAACTCTGTTAGACGAAATACGACAAATTTCGCCATATAATCCAGCGCTCGTCGTAGGCATGTAGCCAGGAGAATAGCTGTTTTGGCCTAATTTGTTTAGTCCCTATTATATAAAGCATTTGTAGGTGGGGTGGAGTATAATAATCTCCTTACTTCAGTAGAAGATATGTATTTAAATAAATAATTTATCGATGGTTCTGATAGCTGATATATGTATAACAGATATTAGTGATGTGTAACTTTAAAGTCCCTTAAAAAACGTCCCTTAACAAACAACTACCAAAGTTATAACAAATATGAAATCTTCAGAGGAAAAGTCAGTAAAATTTTAATATTTCCAAAATATTATTGTCTTAATCATCAGTCATCCATCTTCAATGAAATCAATATCTTGTCAATATCTTATGTTATTTTTGAGATCCTAGTTTCTTCAATATTGTATATTCTACACATATAACTGTACTATACATATAAGTAATAAAGTTTGATGTAATTGTTTAGGTCATAACATAACCATGGTATTATGAAGACTATAGAAAAATTTAAAGTATATAATGAATAGACAAATGTGTCAACATTTGTGGTTTAATAATGTAAATTATTAGCAAAGAAAAGATAATATTAAAAACTAAATAGAACTGAGTAACAATGTTTATGAGACATTCAGTGTGACTATTACTATCACTATCTTATAACAATAACCCACTGTTGGATGAAGAAAATTTACTCTCAATAGAATAGCGCACTACTACACTACGCATAAATGTTCGACAGTGGATGAATCAAAGGATTCCCAACAAATGGATTATCAGAAGAGGCGCTATATACTGGCCAGCGAGATTTCCTGGTATAACTCCACTGGATTTCTTGCTCTGAAATTATTTGAAATAATTGAATATACAGCTCCGCTGCAGAATATTTAAGACCTAAGAAATAGGATTACCTACACATGCAGGGTAATTGCTAAAAATACATTTCAAAAAGGCTGACAAGAATTCGAAAATAGATTGTACTTTCGTGTATCCCAATATAATACGTACGTTACAATAGTATTTTTTTTTTTAATTGTAACCCTCTCCTTTTGAACAAAAATGAAATCCTTAATGTTTTGCGACTGCAACTGTACTCCTTATTAAGGGTACACTCAGAGATATTTTCTATATCGATACGAACTGGTTATTTCAGATCCTTTCTATTATTTGAAGTATATTAGTATAGATCTTCGATATTATATAATGCTACAAGAGGAAATTGAGAGTTGAAGGAATTTGCTATTTTTTCAACAAAATAGTTTTTTTTGTCTATTAGCAAAGAAGTAATGTTGTGAAGATGTTTTGTGAAACAATAATTCACTTTTTTTGTCATGCCATGAATTGACTTTATTTACGTTTTGATTTGAAAATAAACTTAGCGTACGCGTATAACAAGAAACTAGTGTTTAATCCAAATGCCTACATCAGATCTCCGGCGCGAAATACGCCTATAGTTATGATACACAACATTCTTGTTTTTCATCTTTCAGTTTTGTTATAAAGAGGGGGCCCGGGCGGAGGTAGTTTAAAAAACACTATGATGACGGCACAAGTAAAACCCAAAAGCTGAAAAATGTTTTTTTTCTTCAGACAGTCTGAGACTTCAGTGGAAGAGGTTGATTTCTGCGTCAAAAATGTTTGTCAAATGTCTAAACAATATATTATGTACATGTTCTTTTGGAACGAAAAAACAAACCATTTCTATTCCATTTAGTTCTTTACAATACATTTAGTTCTTTTCGATTAGAATAACAGAATCCGAAGATTCTTTTTGTTTCATTGAAGTATTGAACTGATCAATGACTTATTGCAGCATTAATTGAGATCAGTAAATAGGATTAAAAAATATTCCTCTTACATACAATAAGCGAAGCAAAACGTGCCAAACCTAGAAGTAATTAATTATTAATATTTATTGACGAAATTCTATAGACATGTTAACAGCCTTACAAACAGGCATTTATAGAATTTTGAAAGTAGACGTACAACTAGTTTGTATTTTTTACTATAACTTCTATTGCTGTCAACGATTAGTGTTCAAGCCTCTATGCCCTAGTTTAAAATTTTATATACACACATTTAAATAATGTATATACATTTTTGACCGCATAAAATTTAGCATATTAACAATTAACAACATATAATTGTAAGATTCAAATTATTGTTCTCTCGGTAATGCAGAATACAACGGAAAAGTGTCACAGTGTTGGTAGTGTAGTGCGTTTAGTTCAAATACACATTCGCTCTTCTTTCATCTACACTTTTCAAGCCTGAACGCATTGTTTTTAACATGTCCTTATGTTCTGTAATCAGCTCTTCTAGAATTTCTCAGAATGTTACCCAACGCTATGTTAATATAACAACAATATAATACATGACCACATGTGATAATGTTAGGTTTCTTGGAAACTCCCACCCTTGTTGCCGCGGATGAGACAACTTAAAAAAGCATCGATCATCTCATTTAATGCATGCTCAAATGATTTAGCGATTGTATAGAGATGTAGATATACTCCATTGAATTTTGCCAGGTGATTTTAAAGTTTTTTTTAAAGTAATAATTTCTTATGGGAAGGTAAACCGCTTCGTTACGTAACGCGTTACAGCGCCAGAACATATCAGACAAGTTATTGTGAACAAAAATAAATAAATGCAAAGCAGCTGATTGCATGTTATTGAAACAAGTATTTTATGCTTTTTTCAAAATGTAAGAGAGGTTCCCAAAATATAAGAGTTGTTTGTCAATCTTGCTGTTATTATTAGAAGTGTTTTGTATATATATTGTGAAAGGTGGTTTTATTATTAAATTCATAATAAAGCCAAAATTTAAACGAGTTTGTCAGTGGTATAATTATTATTGGAAGTATTATTATTTGCTGGGTAGAGAACTGCGCACCTCCATTCGTGACGTTTCATAATGGCCTGAGACAAGTGTGTACTGGGCCGATCGCCATCGCTGTAGACCTAGGCCGCCTCGTACGGGGCGGGTCCGTCACTTCCCCCGCTAGTCTCGCCCCCTCGTCAAGGGTATAAACGTGCCCCTCGCGCGACGAGATCGAAACTAAGAGCCTCTCCTAGTCCAGGTTCGTAAGAACTCGCCGGCTGGCGTCTCTTGGGACGCTGTTCTTGTCTTCTACAGTTCTTCTGTTTTCACCAGTTGTCAACCCCCGCGGCTATCTCTTTTGTCCCGGGTCCGTGGTTGGCGGGAAGGTCTGGATATGGAAGTGTTGGTCTGTACGGCCATCTACGTCTTTCCGACGCTCAGTGTCATTCCGATTTCAATAACTGGGATGGGATTGGAACTGTGCAACTGGAAGGGGCGCGGCTTATTGCACCTGATGATGCCTGACCTGATGAGGCTAGAGCTCCAGACTATCGGGAATTCGGGGAAGCGAGCCAGTTCGTTCTTCTCGAGTGGGTGTAATATCAGTTTGAGTGTCTTTGTCGGTTCCCTAAAAATCTAAGAGAGATTGAGTTTTGGTGTTGTCGAACTTGGTCTAACTGAAAGAGAAAATCAGAGGTTTTAGTGTTTTCAAACTCATCCTGGGCCCACCACTAGTTGGATTTTCGGTTGATTATGAGGTCTCAATTCTTCTGGACCTTAGTTCGTCGTCCCTCTTATCAGCGGACTCGGATGATCTTAGTTGTAAGTTTCCCTGACTCTTTGCTTGATCCTCTCTAGTATTGTTATATATTGAAAGTCCCGAATGTCTGTATTTTTCACGAACCACGGAGCTGAAGCTACATTTTCAACGGCCTGAAGCTTTTAGAGCTGACTCTTGGCTGCGTATCCCCATATGGGGATGCCATGCAGATGTACACCATATGGGGCTGGAGGATCTGGGTTTCGCCCTAGCAACATAGGGGTTATCCTATTAAAGTGATGAAAAGTTATAAAATGTTCTATATCTCGAGACTCGAATATATAAGTTTTTATAGGTACGTATTTACGAGGATGAGTCAAATATAACCGTAATTTTTATTTTAACGCTCATTGGGTAAAGGGACTGGCACGCTGTCTTGATATACATATATTAGGTGGGGAAGTGAAGAGGAGGGGACTCCATCGACACGGCTCGCCAAGGCCGATTAACTATCAGTAGCATCATGTCTGAGTCAGAGCTACATACGACCGTTTAGCAATACATTATTATCAAATTTTTTACGCGGGAGGGCGTAAACTGGCTAAAGGTTTGCGTCGACTGACTTCACAGTTTGCCGGCAAAACCCCTTTAAAGACCTGGCATACTGTGAAAAAGACCCACCTCGAAAATCCAAAACTCGTTTCTTTGCAGAAAAAGTTCTTATCACTGTTATTTATTTTTTTTTTTGGGGGGGGGGGTTACAAAGGGGTACTGCTCATTGATTTTCTTCATGAACGGCATATAGTTAACGCCGTATATTACTGCCAGCTCCTTGATGAAGCGAAACTGGGTTTTCGGCGAAAAAGATTAAGTATGCCTATCCGAAATGTGATTCTTCTTCACGACAACGCTCGGCCACATACAGCTGCTTTGACCTAAGAAAATCTGGAAAGAATCCATTATAAAACACTCAAGCATCCGTCATATAGCCCGTGCTTGTCACCATGTGACAATCACATGTTTGGGTCACTTAAAGAAGAACTTAGAGGACGCCGTGCACGGTCAACTTCATTTTTCAACGACGGTATTACAAAACTTCCAATCGTTGGGAAAATGTTTCTATAAAAGAGGAAACTATGTAGAAAAATAAGATGTATTTAAAAATGTTCTTACTGTGACAATGAATATATTTAAACATAATTCCGGTTTATATTTGACTCATCCTCGTATCTTACTTTCTGCACATTTCGTGTCTGCTAAAACAATTATCTATATAATATAAAAATATTATGAAGAATTTACAAGAATTATTTATTTGGGTATAAAACAGTATACAGTAAAATATATATGTTCTATAAATGTTTAGGGTCCAATTTTTTAATTTCTTTTGGTAAGGAAATATGAGTACATTCAAAAGAAAAAGTTATATTAAGTGTAAATATTGTAATCCCCTACCATCAAGAATTGAAAAGCGGTAAGGCAATATTTTAAAAAAAAATCTGATTAGGAATCACTATATACATACATGTATGCTTATCTCTGTACATTTTTGCTGAAAAGGAATAAAAATAAATGCGATCATTTTATTTGTAATATTTGAAATAATAGAGGCACTTCAAAAAAGTAACTTAACCTGTAACTACATATTTTAAGATATATGTCTAACACATAGATAAAATTGTAAAACGGATTCAAAATTAAAACAAAAGTACAGGTCCGTATTTCATATGAAAAATAAACAGTTTTAAAACCTTAAAATAGACTTTTCCGCACGTAGAACATCTCTATCTCGAAATTGAATGGCCAAGAAAAAATAAACGAACACATAAATGTAGAATATGTGTTTTATGCGACAGTTTTACTTTTTTCAATAATTGTCATCTAGTAGACATCCCTAATCAGAATCAGTCGAAACCCGATCGATCCGACACGATTTAATTGAGTAATCGTGCTAACAAAAAAATTTCTCAAATAGTCCACCATTGTACTTTCCCCATGTACATGTATGACCCATGTACATGTATGACCCATGTACATGTATGATCCATGTACATGTATGACCCATGTACATGGTAGAGTGTGTTCTATCCACCTCAAAATCAATAGGTGCCGTCTGGGAGACGTTTCCAATCAGAATCAATCAAAACCCGATCGATTCAACACGATTTAGTTGAGTTATCGTGCTAACAAGAATAAATGGCGACGACAATGACAATGACGACGACACACACACACAGAAAAAAATTTTTAAAAACCATTTTTTTTTGTTTTTAGGTGGAAAAGCGAAAAATAAACGCTAAAAAATTTGTTTTCCACTTTTCTTTACACTATTACATTACTTTTTCGCTATAGTATAGTTGAGTACGGAAAAGTAAAAATAGTGTCAATTGTAGCCCTAAGATTACTAAACGTCAGAATACAGAAATACATTGTCACATTATATTTACTACAAGGTGATATATGCAGTAATGTTAATTTTACTATATCTCTTATAATTACTTGGAAACACAATAAATACCAATTTAAAATTTTCGAAATACCTCAAAAGGAGATAATAAGAAAAATAAAAATGGTGAGATAAAGTAAATAGTAAAATAAATAAGATAAAGTAAATAAAGTAACATAAATAAAGTAAATAAAGTAGATAAAGTAAAAAATAATGTAAAGATCGTTTGCACAATCTGATTCTCAACTTTTACCCAATTTAACCGTATCTCTTACTAATCCCAAGATACCTATGCAATATATTGTTATTTTGGACACAGTGTATATTGAGACGATTTAGGTCATGCACCAGAAAATAGAATTTTGTACCAAATCCGTAATCTGCATATTGAGATGATTCAAGGCGTGATAAGATTAGGACTACATTGATCGGTGGCAGAGTATACGACCGCGAGGTCAACAATTTCGGCATCGCCAGCGACAAATCGTTTTCATAGAAAGCACAATTATTATTCTAGTCATGTCAACTGCATTTTATAAATGCAAATAAAATACAATTTCTTGCATGTAGTTCTGTATGACGTTACTGAAGACATCCTTAAGTAGGTGACTGATGACTTATGACCTTATACTCGTACATTCATAAGTTTTTATAAGCTAGCTTCATGCATAAAGCAACCGTAAACAGGTTCTATTTGTATTTGTAATTTGATAATATTCGGTTATTTTTAATAGGGTTATTATACGTACCTACGTAAGTTTTTAAATTATCAACCATATAATATAATGTATTTCTTAGTACTATTGTAATACGACAACTTATATTACAATAAATTCAGTTAAGTTACTAAATATATAATTTAGTGTAAATTTATAAAAAGAAAAAGCCTAGAAATTATATATACAACATAAGGTACATCACATGACCTATTACACATTTTTATTTAATTAAAGAACTTTTAATTATGAAACTGAAAGTTTCTCAATAGAGCTTTTTACATGCATGCATCTATGTCCAGTGTTACTTCCGGTGGTGTCGAGATTAACCTCCTTATACCAACTGGCATACCACATTTTTTTGTTACATCCGAATTCGTTTAATTTTTTACAGTAACATTCAATATCATTGCCTACTCTCGTTAGTTCATCCCACAAATGAAATTATTATTAAATGTTGATTTTTTACACACACAATGACAAATATATATCCTATAGGATATATTTTATCCTATAGAATATAGAACGCCCTTTCACTAGGATAAAATGAGTCGATTCTAAGTAGGAAAACTAAGCAGCAAAAAATTTAAAAATTAATTAAAGCAGAAATATATTGACGTTAGATATTAATTATTAACTTCCCATGCGTCAAAAATCTTAACTAGAATAGTGCAGAAGAGGATGGAAAATAGAGCGGAGGAAATACTAGGAGAAGACCAATTCGGGTTTAGGCGAAATAGGGGAACTCGCGAAGCTATTCTGGCGCTAAGAGTAATGTTAGAGAAAACAATAGAAAAAGGAAAGAACGCTTATATAGGATTTGTAGATTTAGAAAAAGCTTTTGATAACGTAAGATGGGAAAAAATGTTCGAGATACTAAAGAGCGCGGGAATGAAGTATAGAGATAGGAGAGTAGTACACAATCTATACATAGAGCAAACTGCTGTTATAGAAGTAGAAGGGGAAGAAAGGGAAGTAGGTATTAGGAAAGGAGTAAGACAAGGATGTACGCTATCACCACTAATTTTTAATCTGTACATCGAAGAGGCGATTAATGTGGTAAAAGATAGAGTAGATTTCGGGATTAAAGTACAGGGACAGAAACTAAAAATGCTGAGATTCGCGGATGATATAGCAGTATTAGCATCTAGTAAGGAGGAACTAGAATCAGCATTGAACGAAATGGAGGCAGTGTTGACAGAGGAATACGGAATGAGGGTGAATAAAAACAAAACTAAAGTGTTAGTGTGCAGAGGGCGCGAGAGCAGAGCAAAAACGAAAGTACAAATTAATAATGAAAGATTGGAGGAAGTTAAAGACTTCACTTATTTAGGAAGTAAAATAAATTGGGATGGAAGAAGCGATAAAGACATAAAACAAAGAATAGCGCAGGGTCGAGTAGGTTTTAACAAAAAGAAAGCACTTTTATGCTCGGGGGTAATAAACTTAGAAACAAGGAAGAGATTTTTGAAAACATATGTATGGAGCACGGCACTTTACGGCTGCGAAACCTGGACGGTAGGGGAAGCAAGTAGGAAGAAATTAGAAGCTTTTGAGATGTGGTGTTACCGAAGAATGATGAAAATACCATGGACTGATAGGGTTAGAAACGAAGAAGTATTGGAGAAAGTCGGCGAGAAAAGGAGTATGTGGAAAAACTTAAAGAAGAGAAGAGATAGAATGGTAGGCCACTTGCTGAGACATGGGGGAATAGTCCGCGATATTTTGGAGGCAGAAATAGGAGTGAAGAAAGGCAGAGGTAGGCCTAGATTAGACTACTGCTCGCAAATAGTAAGGGATGTAGGTTGTAGCACAATTAGCGAAATGCGTAGGTTAGCACAAGATAGGAGAAGCTGGAGGTTAGCGTCCAACCAGTCTTAGGACTGATGACCTAATGATGATGAGATATTAATTTTATATGAAGATAAGAAATGAAAGCGAAATTTATCTAAAAATAATGAAAATAACTTGAATATAGAATATTATGTCATGTAGAATAAAAGAGTTAGTGCCAACTCCTATACAACCAAAAGTATTACATAAGAGGTATTATTTTCATCAGACTGAGCACTCGTGAAAACTGCTAATGTAAATTTTCAGTTTCATATTATTTAAAAGTTTCCCATAGACGTATAATATTGGATCCATCATACCATGATGTACCCTATACTTTCATGGTAAATAAAAAGTCGTAAAAAACCCAAACGTATTTTATATTTTTATTTATTAAAACTCTTTCTGCATATGTTTTGTTTTTTTTTTTTAGAAACTTTTAGAGAGGCCTCATGGATTACTATATCTAATTTTGAATAACATCTCAAACCACAGAATATGTGCTATATCACATGTTCTATGCCTATTTCGATTTGAATCTCCGAATGCAGTTTCTGACACTTTTCTGGACGAAATTTGTTCCAATATTTTTACGGCATTTCCCAAACAATTTTTTATGTTGATTATTTAGACGATTACTCTTACATAGCTGTTTCTAATATTATTTCCCACAATGTGGAATATATATATATATATATATATATATATATATATATATATATATATATATATATATATATATATATATATATATATATATATATATATATATATATATATATATATATATATATATATATATAATAGAGGTCTCTAAATATCAAAATCTTAAAGATACGAAGGAAAATTTTAAAACCGTGAAATGATTCCAGTTTAAATTAGTGATCACATTCGATACCATGTTTCAATTAGAGATACCCTGTCAATCTTGGGACTACATTAGTTAAAATAAAAGTTTTGGTATAAAGATTTGGCAATGAATAAATACCAACAGGAAAATATACAATTTATACACCTTTCTTTGTTAAATAGAAAAATATTGTTAGCTGGAGAAAATAATTTCATTTTTTAATATTTTTTGGCAATATTTATAAAGTTATACTCATTATGTCAATAAATGTCAACGATATTTACTGAATGACACTATATGTCTAAAGCTTTCATAGAGACATACCAGCATCAAGTTTCTTTCAACCTATATCTAAACCTGGAGAGCTTCAAGGAGTGGTTTAGAATAATGATAAAAATATACAAACAATGGTTAAAATTCATACTACTTCTGTGGCGTGGCTTCCGAGTCATCCGGAAATAAGATGATGTGAAAACTCATCTCTGAAAGAGGAAAATATACTATTGAAAATACTGCCAAAATAAAGCTTTATTACTTTTAATGGTGCGAAAATGATATGAAATTACACTATTCCTTGTATAAAATTTAACAATGTTGTAATTGCACCATACAATTTTGCACCGTTATCATTATAAACTTATATCTGAATGGTGTTACGAGTACAATAAACATCGCTCGCTGTTTGAGCATCGGATATATCCAGTCCAACGAATCCTTGGAACAATTCCATTCCACCCTCCTTGAAATGCTTTGAATTTACATGATAAAACACTCAGATGGACATTCTTTTAATATACTGTCCTATGTAGTAATTTATTATAATACAAATTGACAAATAAGACACGGTTTCATACCCCATGAACTAATATTTGAACATACTCTCTAATCTTTGAACATACTAGCAAACTACTGGAAACTCCCTCTAATAAATACATTAGAGATTTACAATCATATCCCGCATTATTATAAGGCAGCGCGAATATAAACAGACTACCCAACATTTTAGTTGCACTTTAAAATTTAAAGACAAGACGTAAAACTAATGTTAACTTGGATAGATTAAAATCATATTCTGAAAATTAATTATTTTGCAGGTTTACTGCACTGCTCAGGACAGCAGTTCCAATTCCAAATAACACCTATAAAATTATAGTTTATTTTCTTTATTTGCCAATTAAAAAATCCCAAGCGGCTTTTATCCCATACCGCGGCTTGTTTTATGGCTAGGCTCAGGTAGACTGTTCCGTTTATCGTCAAGATAAAAGAGTTTTTTATTTGGCAACATTTATGAAATGAATAGTACAAAGAATTTTACTGTCACGACGAAACAGGACATGTATAGTTTATTTCGTCTCTATTTGCCAAATAAAAAATCCCAAACCGGCTCTTATTTCATACCGTAGACTGTTCCGTTTATAGGCAAGATAAGAGAGTCTTTTATTTGGCAAATAGCGATGAAATGAATAGTACATGTAACGCTTTTCGCAATAATAATACAATTCTAAGATCTATAGATCCAACCAAGATGCTCGATCAAGATTATCATATCATGAACAAATTTCATTCTGACGTCAAAACACATGTAATAATGTAGATACAAATTTCTGATTTCATTGAAGAAAAATTTTTAAAAATCCACATAGATACTAGACGTTATAAATGAAGAAAAATGTATGCAGACAGTACATCAGTATAAATCAAGGCCAACATGAAAAAGGTTTAATAGAACTCCAACATGTATAAATAAATGAAAAAAGGTAAAGACAAGAACAAAATCGAAAAAGTAGTCCACCAAATAGGATATAAAATTGCTGTAGTCCAAGGTACAGGGAATTTCTTTGGAACTTGCGAGAAACTATTAGAAAGTTACATGTATCTTCAAGATAATGTTAATGATATTTTAAATTCCATTACCTTTGCTCGTTTAAAAATTATTAATTCGTCAATCATTACACTAGATAACTTGGTTTTATCTTTTCAGGAAGTATCCCAAAATCTTAAAAATGATTTACCTTTATCAGTTAAACATTCAAAAATTGAAAAATATTCTCATCCTATCATCATCCCTTATGATTGTTTAAAAAAATATAAATTGCATAATTAAAATCGCTAGAATTCGACAATCTCATTTACACCAATCATAAATTAGAACATACTCGATAAACTTAGATTCAATGATAAACAAACCTATTGTGTCCAAAAACATTTTGTGGTTTACCTACACAATTATCGCATTGATAATTGGTTTAACTCTATATTACTCAATCAACAAGTGTCTAAGAAGATATCCCATCAGAAAACTCTTCTTACCAGATAATGTAAAATATGAACTTTTTCTAAAAAGGAGAAGTTATGTGCACAAATACGCTGAGGCATATTTGTGCAAATAAAGATTGTACTACTCATTTCATCGCTATTTGCCAAATAAAAAACTCTCTTATCTTGCCGATAAATGGAACAGTCCACCTGAGCCTAGCCATAGAAACAAGCCACGGTATATTTTGAGATTTTTTATCTGGCAAATAACAATGAAATAAACCATAAGTCTTGCTTACAATCTAAAGCAAATCTTAAATAAAGCTAAGTAAAGGAACACAAAATAGTTCATAATGGTGAAACAAAGAGGCATTGGAGGAAAATTTATGCAAACTTATCGGCCTCTCTGTTTTCAGCTGCACCGTATTGCTGAAAATAGCCCTGCTGAACTTCATCGCTGTGTAGTTATTGAACACAATAACTACACAGTGTATAATTCTTTATTTCACAGTTTCTTTATTTCCATAACATGTGGCAACATTTTACAATACAACGACACCGATATCAAGGGTATTATGCATAAATTCAGTGAAGTACCAAATATTTCTATTACTGGCTAATTTAAATAGTCGCTCAAACCGGGATTTTTTCTCTTGGCATGCCATGCACTTGTTGAGTGCCTCATTATTTTATGATTATTTCTAAGAAAACAGCTCGTTTTTATATCAGGGTTATATAGAACTTAATGCATTATATATTTTTATTGTGGATAAACGTATTAAATAAAGAATGCTATTTGATTTGATTAGTCTAATAAAAAGAAAAAACATTTTCTGGAACCCTTAATATAAGAATACAACAAAACTCTCGGAAATTAGTTTATTTAATACGTGGCTTATCCTTGCAGACATTTTGTAATTTTTACATGGTTAAAAATATTCTACGATGAATGTACGATAGTAGATTTTTACTTAGTTAAATATTTTAAAGATAGTGTCGAAACAACTACATAATTTTAGATGCTACATAAATTTCGTTATTATGCAAAAATATATAATATTAGATTTTAGCATATTCGATTTTTTTTTGGTTGCGCTTTATTCTTCATAAAGAAGTCTCTTGGTATATTTTTGAAAATATTCAGTTGTTGACATCTGATGAACTGTTATTACTCGATCTCACCGTCATTATATGTTCATCAGATATTTAAACGTCAACTTTTAGGATTCCAGTATATTAATTAGGTCGGCTATACATGTTACGGTTTGCCTGCACTGTGAACCTGTTCAGATAAAAAGCTAGCACAGATTTACTAACAGGGAACCAATTCGCACATGTTATGGAAACTGTCAGGTTTCACCCATCAGTTAACCTCATCATAGCATGCAGCAAGACGACGCGCTCGCGGTTGTCGATTTATTTTTAGCTATTGTAAAAAAAACATAGGAAAAAACGTCAAACATTGTGTAATGATTAGTTGATGAAAATAAATCGGTACACTCATATTAATTCATTGCAAGAATTGGGTGTATGATAAGCAGACTACCATAATTACTTGCAGATGAATGAAACAGTGTAACAAAAATTTCTTTCATTAGTATCTCCTTTAATTAAATAGAATGATGTAGTTATGAGAACTGCTGTTTCTCAGCTAATTCTTGTACGCCAGAGATAAGGTTCTGATTTACACAACTCGATAAACTCTTCGATAACTTGGTTACGCTTTCTCTTTGACATGTCATTCATTATGGGTTTATCGCATATTTTACACATTACTTTCGCTCCATCGTAGAATAAATAATCCAATTCGCCTATTAGTGAAGTGAAGTGAAGTGAAGTGAAGTGAAAAATATTAAAAATATTACTTTTTCTCTTGGTCAGCATATAAACGTTTTCTGTGTTTGAGCACGTGCGACATACTTTATCATTAAATTAAAACATATCAACTAGCACAGCGGAGACCGTGCGTACACCTCAATTGATAAATCAGATCAGCTACGACCCTACAGCCATGAAAAATTCATTGCTGATCCTCCTTCATTACGGCGCATCGACAGCTTACCTCATTTTATCGTTATCATAGCACCGCTACGTTAAAACTGTTTAGACATTAAAATACAGTTATTTCGGTAAATTACCACATATCGTGTTTACAATCTAATAAAATGTCTTTTCGAAATTGACGAAATTTTATAATGAAATTTTATGAATATTATTATTTTAGAATAGCTAAGATTCGATAAACGAAATGTTCGTTGTAGTAAAAATTAATAAAAATGGAAACTAATTTTCATTAGATTTTAAAATGCGTATAAATCCTATTTTACCATATGCACCATACTATTTTTTCCTATCGCTTACTGTCGTCCTCAGGTATCTATAATTTATTATTTTTATCTTACTGTGCACGATATTTTTGCAAGATGCTTCACTTGCCAAAACAGTTGCGGTAAATACGAGCTCAGTTGTCTTCTACTTGGTAATTTTCAGTTCGATACATACATTTCCCGAAATTTCTAAGAGTTTTCCCACAATGTAGTATGGAATATTACAATTACTTAACTTAACCATTATTGTATATTAAACCCTGATAACGATGAATATAGACCATAACTTCAGGCGCATATTGCAATCTTTTATGTTTGGGTGCCATTGTAACGACGCGATGTAACCAAAACGTGCACTATATACCGGCGCCGGCGCCAAGTGGTTTGCTTCAATGTCAGCGAGAATATAGTTTGATCGATAACCGTCGCCGTCGTACCCCGAACTCCAGTACAAAATTGTTGACTATTCTTAATGGGCACGACGAAATATACAGGTCTACTGATCAGTGATAATGATAGTTGATAAAATATTACTCTCTGCTCATGTGTTATATTATTATTAAATTAAGATTAAGCCAATAAAACCAAGATTGGTAGAGAACATCTACCTGCATTCCAGACTGCACTTTGAAAATTATGCGTCTGCCTAAATGTTACACAATTGATAAAAACATACGCAACAGATAAGTTCCGTTAATTTCGTTGCTTGATCTAAATAAATGACTCATGCCATGAATAATTCTAACCAGTTATGAACATTAAGCACTAACCACTAATAAGTTACCTATCATATAAGTCATATCATTTAATTGTTTTGCATTTTTCACATATTTGTTACATTGGACAATCTAATTTCCCATCGTTTATTATTTTGCAACATAACGTAATAATACATATTTTTATTTAATCTGGGTAACACAGCCTGCATGAAAACAGCGTGATGATAAAGTGTCGCACAATATTCATAATTCTATTGTTATTTTTTTTTTAACTCGTCACATGTCAACCTTTTTTTAAACATTGACATTATAGATATTAAAACTTGCTTTTAATTGCCCTTTGTTATTATATTTAATATGATTTTGAAACGGAATTTCCTATATGTTGCAACTGCAAAATATAAATTATTACATAACTATTAAATACTATAACTGGATATGCATTAATTTATGAAAAAAATCTTTATTCATTTTTATTGTTGTAAGTACATTACATAAGTTATTGTGCATTACATACTGGAAACAAAGATAAATATTGAAATATATTACTTAGATTATTTTATAATTATCGATAAATATACTGGCTGTCTCCTAAGTACATGCAAGAAATCTACGGGCGTATTATATACGAAAGATAATTTAGTTATATAAACATAGGGTCCTAATACCTCGTTTTCGATCCACAGTGTCCCAAATTAATGAAAAAAGTATTTTATATTTTTTTATTTCTAAACCACTTGAGACATTTTTGACAATCCTGGTATATAGTTTTAGTATGTTGGTGGATATAAAATAAAAAAATGCGTTTGGAAATAACTAGTGGCGGAATTAGGGCTACTATTGTGCTTTTTTCACAAAAAAAAAAACATATACCATCCTGTATAATTTTACAAACCGTGTTCGTATGCTCCATTACATTGTCTTAATTTTTTATCTCTTTACATTTTTTGTACCTTTTACCGTTTAGTGACCACATTTATTTATTTAAAAAGGAAACACTATGAGGAAACCCATTTACCTTTTTTGTTTGCCCTTTTGACATGTAGTGGAAGTAGCTTCAATTTAGTACAAAATTTAATCTTTTTATAAAAGTAAATATTAAATTATCATGGTCACTTTCTACAAATGCCGAAACGAGTAATATAGTTTATGTTTATGGCCTTATATGGAAATTGTTATGAATCTAGGCGAATTTTTGTTGAAATATTTCCTAATTATCTAACTCAAAAACCAAAAACCTTCATAAACATTTTCCAATGACTTGAGAATCATGATTATTTAAAAAAACCTCATGTAGGACACGACCTCGCACAGTTCGAGCAGCCGAATTGGAAGAAGCTATATTCAATGAAATTGAAGAACATACAATCACCAGAAAACTTGATACAAATTTTAACGTAAATAGTAAATTAATATGGTCAATTCTCCAAGATCAGCAATTATACTCATTTATAAATTCGCTATTGGATTTTACAGAAATGTACACAAAATATTTACTTTAGGAATGTGGTTTATGCATGGTAGGGTTTTTGCCACATTTTTCTTTGACTGCTCACATATTTTAAATGAACAATTGACTAATAAGTAGATTGGATGTCAACCCTGGCCGCCTAGATCACCAGACTTAAATCATTTAGATTCCTCTGTTTCGGAGTACCCCAAAACTTTATTTTACAAATTCCCTATTTTAATTGGAGAGCAACTAGGATAACGAATTGTAGCTAATTAGGATACACAAACATTTTTGAACGCGTTCGGAGTTCAACACAAAGAAGACGTGAAGCATAAATTTTCCCTGAAGGTGATCATTTCGAACTATTTTTATAATCGCAGTATCATAATTCATTACTTGTTTCAATTTCTCATTCACGACCTATTAGGTTGTTCTTCGTGATAACTCATCTAGTCTAATCTCATTCACAACCTACTAAGATCGTGAATGAGAAGATTAATCATAAGAATGCACTTGTAAAAAACAATTTTGTTGCTAAGCGATAAAAGATACGCAAAATTATAATTACAAGGGACAAAAAATGAAGAGAACGCAATGAAACATAGAAATATATATAGTAATTTTTTGTAAGGTTATATAGAGTGATATATTTTTTGTGTGAAAAAAATCATGATAGTTAGCATCCATTGCTCCCTCCGCCACTGGTTATTTCCGATAGTCGTATTTTTTTTATTTTATACCTACATGATATTAAAATCATGTTTTAAATTTGTTAAAAATATATCCAGCGGTTTAGAATTAAAAACATTTTAAATTAATTTACCCTATGTTTATATAACTAAATTACCTTCACTTTAGACATAAAATACGTCCATGAAATTGCTGCACGCACTTAGGAAGCAGCCTATGTATATGGGAGGCTTGGATAGATCCCCTATTAATGGAAATTCAACTGGCAAAACTATTCCATTGACAAGACTTGTCACATACCTTGCTATGGTAGACGGTCAGATATATTGAGGTACCAAACTTTATTACATTTTTTATGAGCCTATCACAAAATTAATTTTTAAATCTTAAGAAATCCAGAACATCAACGATATGTTCCGTATGTTCGTTTTCTAATAGATTACTGTATTATTATATATTACCATTGTACTGTATCATAATATTAATACTTGAATCACTTCATTTAAAAACACTTATAATGTTGTCTTCTTCTCATTTATGTCAGTTTACTGATATAAAATGGTATTTGTTTAATAAAATACATTAAATTAGTAAGTAGACCATGTATTGTATGTTATTTATAAATTTTACTTTCAGAAAGGGGAATGTGATATTAAACTCATATTTCCCTTTACCTTACATCAATACATGGGTGACTTTGATTCCACGTATTTTTTTTTTTATTATATAGAGAATAATATTTTAAAATTATAGAATAATAGACACAAAATTGTGTCAAAATATATGTGCGCGCGAGTTTTCCCTTTTTTATCAGAAAAACACTGGCAAGATTGAGTTTTAATAAAGACACGTTTATTTTCCTTTAGGTATATATTAAAGTAAAAAGATGACAAGTGAAACCGTATAATACATGTGAGAAACTGACTAAACTATTATCTACTCTCGGCTTAAGTATAAATCTTATCTAAACGACGAGGGTTGTTTATGCATTCCGATGTAAGGGCGACATGAGTGTTCCCATATCGATGTGAAACGTCCTGAGTTGATGCTGATATAGTTATATATACACTATAACCTACCACAATAAGTTCGTTAGTACTAAAAATGGACCGTTGCGGCTAAAGTTGATGACTAGGCTTTGTTTTGAATTTAACAATTTATTGATCTAACGGCTGCTCTAAATCCAACGATGAAAATGATATTAGGTGACATTAATAAGCAATAGCATAAAAAATACGTTGAGGATTTCACATTTCCTCCCCGCCTTTGACATATTATAATGTCAAGATTTAAATAACATGAAAATAAAACTTGAATAAGACTGGTTAGCATTAAACATAAAAATACAAGTATATAACGAATCTAAATACTAGTGTCTTTGTAATTATAAATGTTTTCAACTTTAGCTATTCACAGACGCGCACATACACGGAATTGACTTTTTTTTCACTCACAGACACTGGTGCTGCGTCTCGTCGATGACTCCTGGCAAAACCGCTAACTTACGAATTGAACGTCTATAGGTTCCTTGGGTAGTACGAACATTTGCCACACGGACGAGTCCGTCAGGTCCTGGAAAAACCTCCTCAATACGTCCCAGCTTCCAAACCATGGGTGGTGCGTTGTCATCCGCCATGAGTACGAGAGATCCGACTTTTACGTCACAGATAGGTCGGCACCACTTTCGCTTTGATTGGAGTTGAGATGTAACTTCCAGGCTCCAACGTTTCCAAAAGTGTTGCTTTAATTTTTTAATTCTCTCCCAGCGGCTCAGTCGTGACTCCGGGATATTACTTACGTTGCATTCTGGAAGAGCTGTTAGACTTTCTCCAATAAGAAAGTGGGCTGGGGTTAATGGTTGAAGGTCTGAAGGGTCATTGGATAGGGGGGTGAGAGGACGGGAGTTCATGACTGCTTCAATTTGGGTCATAAGAGTTACCGCCTCTTCAAAAGTAAGGTTAGCGTTCATGGTGATTCTATTTAAATGGTACTTTTTACCTGATTTTACCAGTCTTTCCCATAGACCTCCAAAATTAGGTGATCTGGGTGGAATAAATTTCCAGATTATGTTTTCCCGTAATAAATGAGACTGTACTTCCTTCTGTAAATCTTTATTAAGCAAAAATTTAGAAATTTCGTCAATTTGATGTTTAGCTCCCACAAAAGTCGTTGAGTTATCACAATAGATGTGCGAAACCTTGCCTCGTCTGGCACAAAATCGATTTAGTGCATTTAAAAAACATTCCGTGGTCAGGTCACTGACTACCTCTAAGTGTACCGCTCTTGTTACTAAACAGACAAACAAAGCGACCCAAGCTTTGACAATTTTTGGACTGCGCTTGCTTCCTTGTTTTAAATATATTGGACCGAAGTAATCCAAACCGACCTTTGTGAAGGGTCTACAAGGTATTAACCTATCTTTTGGCAAATCTCCCATCTTTTGTTCTAATAATCGTGGAGATACACGAAAACATGTAATGCATGAATGTATTATTTTTCTTAATTCGTCGCGGGCCCTAAGAGGCCAATATTTAGTTCTTAAGGAAGCTAGAGTTTGTGAGGCTCCAGCGTGAAGTAAGGAGATATGCTCCTTTTTTATAAGAAGTTTAATTATGTGATGTTTACTGGGTAGTAGGAGGGGAAATTTTACATCGAATTTTAAAGGTGAATTACGTAATCTGCCGCCGAGTCTAATTAGCCCCTCGTTGTCGATAAAGGGGTCGAGCGAATATAGTTTACTAGTTTTTGGAACCGGCTGGCATTTTTGAAGTAATAAATATTCCTCCGAGAAATCAGACTTTTGTACGATTCGAATAATGGCATTATGAGACTCGATTAGCTCTTGATTGGACAAATATCCACTACGTTTAGTATTTCTTTCTCGAATATTATTTACGAATCTGAGACAATACGCTAGGACGCGCTGTAGCTTGGTAAAAGATGAATATTTTGTGAGCAATGAAAAGGGAGTGACGATAGATGCTACTAGTGTATGTTTCCGCTTTTCTGGTAGAGAATTTGTCTCTATTGATGGCCTAAACCGATTTTCAGGCCAATCAGATATGTCTTGTAATAGAAAACTAGGGCCTTTCCAATATAACTTGTTGTTCATTTGCCGTGGATTAGCCCCCCCCCCGAGAGATTAGGTCTGCGGGATTCATTTTGCCTTCTACATGATACCAATTTTTGATATTACTAAGATTTTGAATTTTTGACACCCTGTTAGCCACGAAAACTTGCCAGGCATTTGCATTACTATTCAAATAATGTAGGACGATCATGGAATCTGTGAAATAGTATTTATTCTTGATGCTTATATTTATTTCCCTGCATACATTATCCATTAGTTCGGTTCCTAGCAATGCCGCACACAATTCTAGACGTGGTAGAGAAAGTACTTTGAGCGGGCTAACTCGCGATTTACTACAAATTAAGTTAATTGTAAATACGCCGTTTCCAATCTTGGTTCTAGCGTATATTACGGCGCCGTACGCCCGTAAAGAAGCATCACAAAACATTACAAGATCCGTTTCTGCATTTGCCCTTGGAGTTATTAGTCGCGGGATCTTTATTTCCGTTAAAAATTCGAGTTCTCTAACGTATTTAATCCATTCATTTTCAATATTTTGTGGGACTGGTTCATCCCAGTCTAATTTTAATGCCCATAGTTCTTGCATTAAGATTTTAGCTTTTATAACGATAGGCGATATAATACCCAGAGGGTCGTAAATTTTTGCGATAGAACTAAGAATTGATCTTTTACTTAAAGTTTCAGTAGATATATTTGCTTCAGTGCGATAGTTAAGAATGTCGCTAGACGGATCCCACCATAAACCGAGTATCTTAGCCTCTTTTGTTTTATTGAGATCGATCATCTCATCCCGATCGTATATCGATGAATGTGGCACAATTTGCTGCGAATTGCTTTTCCGCTTTGATAATTTAAATCCTCCGCGACCTAGGACATCTACCAGTTGATCGCGTAATTCGATCCCGTCTCGGACGTTGTTTGACCCTGTTAAAATATCGTCCATAAATCTATCGTTTTTTAAGGCTCGGGTAGCCTTCGGAAATTCATTTTCTACTTCTGATGCTAATTGTTCTACGCAACGCATAGCCGTGTACGGAGAGTTAGTAAGTCCGAAAACAAGTCTAGTAAGCCGGTATTTCTTTATTGGTTTGTTCTCGCTAAACCGCCAAAATAATTGTTGAAACTTTGTGTCTTCCCGATCAATTTTTATTTGTAAAAACATGCTTTCCATGTCACATGATATGACTACCTGATAAGTACGAAATCTGATTAATATCCCAAAAGAATCGTTTTGTATGTTTGGGCCTGTCATTAGATTATCATTGAGACTCAAACCGTTACTTGATTTAGCTGAACCGTCGTATACTATTCTAATCTTAGAATTATTGGGGTCGCGTTTAAATACCCCATTGTGTGGCAAATAGAAATGATTTTCGTTTTCGGTTTTATCAGGTATTACCTCTTCTAAATACCCTTTTTCAAGTAAGTCGTTTATTGCTTTGGAATACAATTGTTTATAAGTGTCGTCTCTCCTAAATTTTCTTTCTAAAAAGGTGAATCGTTTCATTGCATTTTGAGACGAGTTTCCGAGATTAATTTTGTTACCTTTAAATGGTAGTTTAGCGATAAATCTTCCGTCGTAAGGATCACGGCGATAAGTATTTAAAAAGTGCTCTTCGCATTCGATTTCTTCACTAGTCATATTACAATGGACAGGTGCTATGTTTTCCTGAACCCAAAAGCGTTCTAATAATTCATTTAAGTTGTTCGTGTGGTTTTGTTTTATGATTACGTTACACGATGCAATAGGTGTACGATTATCGTTAAATGCACCGCCTACAATCCATCCTAATAAAGTTTTTGATAAATATAAATGTGGTTCCGATAACTTTATTCTATCGATACATAAGAGAGACCAAAAGCTCTCGGCCCCCAGCAATAGATCAATAGGACCATTTTCATTAAAATTTGGGTCAGCCAGCTGTGTATTTTCCGGAATATTTAAACTACTTTTATCAAAGGACTCTGTTGGAAGATTCGCTGTTACACTTTCTAATATGCAGCAGTCAACGGAAGTTTCATAATTTTGATACAACGATCGAAAGACGACTTTCGCTGTTTGTACAGTATTGTTACAGGTTTCGTTTACACCCGATATAGATACATCTTGCCTTTTCGTCCTTAAATTTAATAATGTGCACATTGATTTCGACAATATATTAACTTGTGATCCCATATCTAATAAGACGCGGCATTTTCTTGTTCGACCCGTGGAATCTATAGCTAATACGATTGCAGTTGATAAGACAACTTGCGTTTTTGACAACGATGCACAGCAGTTGGCGCTAGAAGATTGCTGCTGTTGTCGCACAGGTTTAGATTCGTGAATTAACGTATGATGTTGGCGAGACTGACACGTTTGGCAGCCCGAAGCTCTACATTCTGAAAGCTGATGATTTGATCTAAAGCAATTTAAACAGAGATTGCGTTTATTTATTTCGTTTTTTCGTTCGCTTACGTTCAATCGTAGAAAGTTTTCACACTGACTAATATAATGAGGTCCTTTACAAAAATAGCAAGGAACCCTCACAGCAGCTGCATTAGACATACGGTTAACTAGAGGTTTTCTTGTATTAGCATTTGTTTGGTTAAAGGGCGATTTATCGAATGACCTTTGTTTTACATTCTGATTTAGAGATTCAAGAACTACTCTCTTCTTTCCCAAAAAATCCATTACTTTTGTTAGTTGGACCGGCTCCGAATCCAATATGTTTTCAAGTTCGCGTCTTGTATGGTAATCTAGTTTACCCATAATTACCGTAGTTAGGATAGCATCCCAACTGCTTACCGGGATACCTAAAACCTTGAGCGCTTCTAGATTATTTGTAATATCACCAATGAGTTTTTGTAGTGAATCAGACGAATATTTACTTATTTCTGGAGAATTTAGTATAGCTTGTACATGAGCTTGTGTAATAAGACGTGTGTTTTTATATCGTTTTTTCAAAATTGACCAAGCCGATTGATAATTCTCACTTGATACTGATAACGACTCAACGACGCGTGCTGCTTCGCCTTTTAAACATGATTTTAGGTAATGAAATTTTTGACAATCGTCTAGTGAGTTGTTTTGGTGAATTAAACTTTGGAATGCATCGTAAAACGGCAACCATTCTGTATGTTTGCCCGAAAAGGTTGGTAAATTTATTACCGGTAGCTTAACGTTAAATTGAGAAATAGTTGTACAAGCATTATTATTTGAGATATTATTCACCCGGCTGTTAGATAGGATGGCAGAATTTGCTTCAAGTAGAGTTTGCAGTTGACTAAGTGTACTAAACCATGATTTTCCGAAAATATTTACTTCAGAAAGATCGGTTTCAGATACGTCGGATGCATTGCTAACCGATGCATCTCCTTCCGAAGTGTCCTGACAACACATTATGTCGATGTTAATGTTTTCAAATTCTTCGCGAACTTTATGCATTTCGTTAATACGATTTTTAATTTCGTTGAGATCATTTCCCGCCACGAAATGCCTTGAAAATGACTCAATATCTATTAGTTTCGATTTTATTTGGTTTTTTTTATTAACAAACGTTTTAAGTCTGCTAGTGATGACATATTTGTTTGTAAGAAAGTAAAACAATAAAAGATTCGATAAATGGGAACGCTAAACAAACTTTTAAGAAGCGAAGGTTCTTTATAGTAAATTTATAGTAAAGGACTGGTGAGAGTAGGATGCCCACTTACCTTTCGTTGGTGGTAACGGCTTCCAGTATTCGTTGTGATGTAGCCCCTGAGATTTTCGTTAACGTTGGCTTTGTTACGGCTTAATTTTGCTTCATTTAGTATCCGCTTTTACGTTTACGCGGCGATGTACTAAATTTTTCTTTAGCGGTCAAGACGTTATTATAGTTTTGTTTCACTTGACATTACTTAGTGTCCGCTTTCGTTTGCGCGACGATTCACTAAGTTTTTTGTTTTGTTTTGGTTTCACTCCACTTAATGTCCGCTTTTACGTTTGCGCGGCGATGCACTAAGTTTACACGATTCGATTTTCGAAATTTTCGATAGACTTTCTATTAATCCGATGCTCGAAGGACCATATGTGCGCGCGAGTTTTCCCTTTTTTATCAGAAAAACACTGGCAAGATTGAGTTTTAATAAAGACACGTTTATTTTCCTTTAGGTACATATTAAAGTAAAAAGATGACAAGTGAAACCGTATAATACATGTGAGAAACTGACTAAACTATTATCTACTCTCGGCTTAAGTATAAATCTTATCTAAACGACGAGGGTTGTTTATGCATTCCGATGTAAGGGCGACATGAGTGTTCCCATATCGATGTGAAACGTCCTGAGTTGATGCTGATATAGTTATATATACACTATAACCTACCACAATAAGTTCGTTAGTACTAAAAATGGACCGTTGCGGCTGAAGTTGATGACTAGGCTTTGTTTTGAATTTAACAATTTATTGATCTAACGGCTGCTCTAAATCCAACGGTCAATGATATTAGGTGACATTAATAAGCAATAGCATAAAAAATACGTTGAGGATTGCACAATATACGTAAATCCATGTTATACCTACCTTATTTTGTCTCTCACTACATCATATTTAATTTAAAGCATTAGTTCCAGATAGCAACTTTTCAATGAAATTTACCTAGTTAATAGAAATATTATCAATTTATTGCAATAGTGGCGGTATAAAACAGGTATGGATATTATTGCATAATATTAAATAATATCGTAAACAATGAAAGCCAATCTTCCGTAAAAACCCACAGGTGCTCTGTAATAATTCTGAATTATTAATATTTTCCTGTTAACATGTTGAGCTTTTATTAACAAAAGTTCCACACTTTTGTTGATTTAAGAAAAATACTCTATATCATAAATAACTACAGCATGGTGATTTTTTTTTATTTTAATACATACATCAAACTTATTTAAAAAAAATAAAGTGATTGACGTAAAAATTTTATTGTTTTTAGATTCTGTGCCTGAGTTGTGACGTCATCATTTTAATTTTTAAAAGTTTTATTTATTTGAAGAAAAATTAATTCCTTAAAGTTTTACGAGTAGAACGGTACCCCATATTAGGAATTTCCTATTCACCGTTTATAAGACAGAGAGTGTTTTATGTGAAAAATACAAATAGAGTAAATACGATTACATAATTGACAGAAATTTTAAAATTGTTAAAAATTTCTTACATTAGTAATCTAACAGCCGGCATGCAAGTAATTACATACTTTGCATTAATAGTTCAATAATTTCGAAACTGATATTTGTAATTTTGAATCGAAATAGTTGCTTCAGATCCTCTAATAGACATGACGCTTTTAAATACTCATAATGTAAATTAACTTTAATAAATCATAAGATGGAGGTCAAATCAGATGAATGTGGTGGTCATTCATTTGATTCTCGTCGCTCCATTCATGTGCTAGGAGGGTAATAGAAATAACTGAACATCAACACCAAAATAAGAAGGAGTTCTGTCTTATTGAAATAACATTCTTTGACGGAGAACATCTTCATCGTCATTATTTGGATAAAGAACTGCTAAATCTGGAAATAAGTAGAAACATAAATTCCAAATATCTAGCAGCAATAAAATTGTCTTCAAAGAAGTAAATAATGATTGACCATAAAATACCACTTCTTGTTATTCTAATACACACGTTTACTTAACGTAACGCTGGTTATGCGAATCTTGATTCTTGTTCCAATCTTGGTCGGAATTTTTGTTCAGGTCGTCTTTAAATTCTTATCTCCAAGTTGATGTCGGACTACCTCTACGTTTCCTATTTATTGGTTCCCATTTCATTATTACACTTAAACACTTATCATCACATCTTCTCCATTCGCTCTCTGCACATATTCCAACCATATTAGTCTTTGCTCCTTAATTATTCATATTATATTCTTCCCTTTAAATTCTTCTTCTTCTTCCCAATTGGTTCATATTAAGCCTAATATTATTATCATGATTTTACTTTCAGCAACATTCATTCCTTCTTCTTCTTCTCTTTTTTGTCATGGGTGTTATTCCAGTTGCATGGGTAAGTCTTATTAACGTTTTATATATTCTCATCTGCAATACTAAAGTATAAAGTTTATTATGTATAATATCGACTTCAGATTCTCTAAACTAAAATATTTTCTCTAAGATATTTTAATTGATGTATTTTATATTTAAGAATTGCTAATTTCTAACCATGTTACAGATCTCAAACTAGTTAAGAAAATAACTGTAGACTCTATGATTTAACTCAAGAAATTATTAACGATTAATTTTAAATATCAAAAAGTGCCAGACTGAGAAATAGAACTGAACAAATGGAGAGAATAATTCCTGAAATTACTGTGGTGCTTTTATGAAAATTTCCACTGCAAATAACAAAAATATTAATGTACTCCACCATAATATTATGGCAAATGAATATTACATATGTATTTTATTTGTCCTATTTGACAATTTGTATGTCGAATATGTGTTTCACTTCAGCTTTGTACTCAAGAAATATATTAGGTGAGATTTATTAGACTAACTAAATATAATAGCGTTGAATAATTACATACACAAAATAATTAACTTAACAGAGGAGAAAGAAAAAATTATAAAAAGTTGCATTCTTGAAAATTGCAATTTTTCTTAAATTATTATTAGTACTATTGTATGTCCACCAATATTTATTAGACTTTTGTACAACCTCTCAATTATCTAATGAGTCATGAACAATGCACCCCCGTACTGTTTTTTTATGCCGGAAAGTCCTTGAATCTATTCATTTGAAGATCCCAGAAAAAACCTTAGTATTAATAGATTTATAATATTTCGCATTGAATATTTACTTATTCATTAGAATATTCACCGGCATTTTACAGACTAAAGCTTACATAAGTCTATATACATAATTACATATGTATATCTTGCAAACATACTACAGCTTACACAAGTAAGTGGGATTGCACCCTACGCAAAAATTGCACTCATTTTATGTTCGATTCAGACACAACGTCGAGCCGCCCACGTGCCGCGCCGCATCGGCTCGGGGATTCCTCCTAAACATTACATTTTTAAGCAGCTTGAAGACGCTTCATGGTGCGGTATCGTAAAGCTCTGTTAATTAGAAATTTAATCTTGTAAAATATGGCAGTCGCCAGGTTCGTGTTAGTTATTTTGATGTGCATCACGTTAATTCAGTGCTTAAGACGCCAGGATAACGAATCGAACTTATGGAAGAAGCATGCCAAATATGCTTCTTATATAAAATTGAAGTGTGGAGTACCACAACCTAAGGTATTTCCCATATACGAACTTATGGATAAGCAAACGTGGATCGAGCAATACGAATTAATAAGGGAGAAGGTAAATTTATCTATTCTATTATCATCTGTTAACATAATTTTTTTTGTTTTATTGATTCCGTCAAGAATCAAAATGATTACACCTATTTTCTAGAGGCTAAAATTTTCTAAAACCACTTGATTTTTGAGTTCAAAGTGTATTAAAGGGCGACTTTTTATAAAACATTCTACATATTCACATTCTACATATAATACATCCTACGAAGTACCATTAAATCCATAGTCAATTCTATGACCATTTGATTTCTAGAATTTGGGTAATATTGTGTAAGATTTTGCAAATCAACATTAAGACCGCGTTGACAATGGTTGACAAGTCAAACAAGCAGTTTTTGTCATATCATTTTAAATACATGTAATCAAATATTTTAATATATAGTTATACAAATATGGAATACTGTTATTATATGAATATAAATACACTAAATTTGTCAGGATTGATTTGCATTTCTTTCATCGAATTATGAATAATCATCATAACCATCGAAATCTTAATAATCATGAATTTTACTAAAATGTAACGGATACTCATATAAATAAAATTCATTTATCATATATTGATTTTCCATTTCCACATAGATTCCAAAAGATAACCCGAAATAAATTAAAATTCACTGATCTAGAAAACTGTAGGGCTTTAATATTTAAATTGTGAGAACATAATAAATTTAATTAAAGCAGTACTCTAGAACAGTTTAAGGTTAAAGTCAAAGCTAATAGATGTTCATAAGAATTAGAATATATTCATTGTATTAAATTACAGTGATGATCCATACATAGATGTACAGGGTGAGAGAAACTCGATGTCTCAGCTCTATTATAAGAAAAGGAAAAACGATAGAAAAAATCTGAAGAGGTTCTTAAATGGTATCGAGGAAGGTCCATTTTAAGTCGAATTTACATATTTTGCCGTATTGGGAAACTGAAGCAATGACGTCATAGAATTATTTTTCCAAAAACATACCTATATTTTGGCATATTTAAAAAGAGCTATTTTTTATGAACAAATTTTTTAAAGGAAAAAATCTTTTTCCGTTAGAAAATATAAGCAAATTTGTAAAAAAAAAGTGTTCGCAAAATCAAAAATGCGCAATCGTTACGATTTAAATAGGTAGTGTTAGAGCTCCTTTATTTATTTTAAATTTGAATTTCATAACCACTTAGTTGGCGGCTTCTCCGTAGGCATGCGCATAATAAAATTTAGTATTAAGAGAGATTATACTGTAATGACCGACAAATAGCTGAAATAATAAATGTTGTGTGTCTAATTGGCTGGATATTTCTCAAAATTTAACACAAACAACAACCACTGCCCTGAAGAAATTCCTAGGTCTACAGTGGAGGCGATCGCCAACAAGCAAGTCGATATATCGCCAACTCCCTAACAAAGGGCGTCAAAATTGGTCCTGATCGAGCGCCGGATTGTTCTGGCATCTGCAGCCTGCATTTTTTGCGTTTACTGCGAATCCATTTTATAATTGTGGAACATAATAATTAATATTACAATGTACTCTGATCCAGCGAAGTTATAATCATTGGCATTTAGTTGGGAGAAGAAGAATAATCTCGAATTCGGAGACGATACAGTCCTCCAGGCAACAGGTGTATATTTTCGCATTCAAGGTCAAGATTAAAGATTAGTGCGTTTTCCTCATTTTATTGATTTCTGTGTATCCAAATTAATATTGTTTGGAAGTGTTAACTTGATATCATATATTATAGGTTGTATTTTCGTTACATTTTAATATTCACAAGGTCAATCTTACAAATTACGGTCATTCATATTTAATGACGATCAAAACGTTTCTTAAACGACCTTAAGCTTTATTAATTGAGCTGGTTCCTTATTTGAACATTTGAGCTTTGATTAAAATTTGACTTTAACAATTATCATTCAGTAAATTCTGTTCGTATTACAGATAACCTATTTTCCTAAAAGATATTGATATAGCGAAATATATGTATGTATATTTCAAAATGACGAAACTAACAGATAACATTACCAAGAGAGATAATATTATCTCCAAAATAGCAAGATTTAAAGTATTCGCTAATGTGGATCAAAATAATCCCGGTTTAATGCCAACTTTCGATTCGTTCAGAAAAAATTCAAATAATGTTCGTTCGGACAGTTTTATAGACTTCCGGGACGCGTAAATACATTGTTTACCATGATATAGTGGACTGTCCTTCTGTATCGCAGTAAACAATGCAATTGACAAACGCGCGTTCAATAACTTCATAGTTTACTACGGTACAGCGGACTCTACTACTTCTACACACTCTACTATACAAAATTTATTCTACTACGTGATTCATTCATAATCAAATAATAACGCCTTAACTTGTAATAAATTTACAATACAATAAGTATTACAAATATTTCAGAAAAAAGAATCTTAAAAAGAGAAATATCGTAAAAACGTAAAAGTCTATTGTTTTAAAACTACCTTTTAAAATTAACACTATAATTAATGTGATTTATTATCCTGCTTCCTGCTTGCATTCTAGCCTGCTGGCTCCTAAAGTTAGACCAGATCTAAGTTTCCTCTTTGAAATTGAAGTAGGTTGAACACCTATTTTAGTTCCTCTTCTTAAAGGTAAGGAAATGTAACAACTGAGCCGGCGTATCTACGTTTTTTAAAGCTTCTGTTAATTTTAGTACGGTATTAGTCATATCAACCGAACTGCAGCTCATGGCAATATTCTCTAATCGTCTGAATTCTTGAGACATTTCAGAAACTGCCAGCGAGTGCTCCTCGTTTTCTAGGATATTCTCAGTTTCAGGTAGATTAGTCATCTTTGAAACATGAATATTGCTTTTTACAAAGTCGGCTGTATCTGATACTACGTATTCAATATTTTTATTCAAGTCATTATTCGGATCCACACTATTAAAAAATGTTGTCGAAATATTTTCTCCGATTGCAATTTTAGTAATACTCTCTTATCATCTCTTATAGACCTTGAGAATGGCGCGTTGATGCTGCATCGCAGTAAACTATGAATTTGTGTAGTCCCATTTATCCAATTGCATTGTTTACTACGATACAGAAGGACAGTCCGCTGTACCATGGTAAACAATGTATTTACGCTTCCGGAACCCGGTGACCCCACTACATGCCTCGCAGAGAGAATCCTTTGAAAATGATTATTTTAAATGCGTAGCAATTGCAAAATCTATTATAGAGATAAGTCCTGCCTGATGTCATGTCTAAACATTCTAATAATAGTAATTAAATGCCGCATGATTTAAGAAGTAATGTCAAATTACCAACGATAAATTTACCTACCTTTGATGGTAATTACAATCAGTGATTATACTTTAAGGATACATTTACGTCAATTATCAATGACATTCAATATACTTCTGAAGTTCATATTGGCTTATGGTGAAGATTATATCGTATTATACAGATGAAGCAGCCGAAGTGGTAAAAAACCTTGAAGTTTGCGCCTCTAATTATGAAACTGCTTGGCGTTTGCTGGAGGAACGATACAATAATGAGGTCTTGCTTGTAAATAATCACGTTAAAGCACTTTTTAATTTATCTGTAATAAATAAGAAGTCTCATCATACCTTGCGGCAGTTACTTGATGGTTTTATGCAACATTTTAGGGCACTGAAGGTTTTGGGATAACCTGTAAGTAGTTGGGATGCTTTGATAATTCATACAATTTCCAATAAGTTTGATCCTACTACAAGACGTGATTGGTAAAGTAAAAATACGAAAACTAAATTACCAACAGTAGACGATTTAACGGATTTTTTAAAGGAAAGATTGTACATTATTAGAAAATATAAGTCCATCTATTTCGAAAACAAAATCTTTTGCTTCTCATCGAGGATATAGATGTAAATTATGTAAGGATAATTACTATTTAAATCAGTGTGGCAAATTCTTAAGTTTACCGCCTGAAAAAAGGTTTACTGAGGTAAAATCTCGCAATTTGTGTTCTAATTGTTTTTACGATTCACATAAAAAGAGCGAATGTAATATACAAGTGTGTGCAAAAATACCAAAAGACATCATACGCTTTTACATTTTGAGAAGGTACAGAGCGTGCCGCAAGGTGCTAATATACAGGGTACGTCACAAAATGATGACGAATCTGTAGATTTTAATATATTTCTACTTATAATAATGGAACTGAACTGTTGTGGCTACCGTTTCTAGTACTGGACATGTAGCTCAAGGATCGCTTTCAACTGCTATAGTTCAGGTAACAGATAAATATGGTAATATTCATATGTGTAGGGCGCTTCTCGATGGAGGATTCCAATCGAATTTTTGCACTAAAGGATTATGTGAAAAATTAAAATTGAATACACGAATAGAAAATTAGAATTGAATACGAACTTAAACATAACTGTGTCTGGCATTAATGGTTCATTAAATGAAATTAAATATATGACTTCTTTAAAAATGTCTTCGGCTCATAATTCATACAATACAACTTTAAATTGCTCAGTAATAACAACTATAACGGATAAATTACCGAGTGTGGGCTTTGATCAAAATAAACTAAATATTCCAAAAAATATTCAGCAGATCCTAAGTTCAACGAATCTAATAATATAGATTTTTTAATTGGCGTGTCAAAATTTTGGGAACTTTTACAAGTTGGACAAGTTACAAGTTGGACAAATAAAATTGGGAGAAAACATGCCCATCCTTCAAGAAAACCTTACTTGGTTGGATTAATTCAGGAGAAATTCCTCAATCATTTATCAACTACTTTACTGTACAGTGTCATTTGACTTGATAAAAGTCAACTGCTGAACTTAATAAAAGTCTAGCAAGATTCTGGAAAACTGAAGATTGCGGTAATAGAATGCCTCTGTCTATGGAGGAACAAGAAGCTGAAAGATTCTTTAAATTAACTACACAGCGTGATCAAAATGGACGGTTCGTAGTACGATTGCCATTAAAACTAGCCATTGAAAGGTTAGGTGAATCACGTATCGAAGCTATTAAACGTTTAATTTCTATTGAAAATAGGTTAAAAATGGATTCTGAACTGAGAACTCAATATATAAACTTCATGTGAGATTACAGTGAACTTAATCATATGACAAAATTAAGAGACGCATCAAATTATGGTGCATTCTATGTTCCACATCATTTTGTCAAAAAGGAATCAAGTGTAACAACCAAGCTTCGTGTAGTATTTGACGCATCTGTCAAATCTTCCTCAGGCTATTCAGTAAATGATTTATAATTAGTTAGTCCTTCTATTCAACAAAACCTCTTTTCAATTATTGTAAGATTCAGATTTCATAAATATGTTTTGGCAGGAGATATATAACAAAAATGTATAGACAAATATTAATTCATCCTGATGACAGAAAATTACAAGGAATATTTTGGCGTTCTGACTTTGATAAAACTATTAAATGTTACGAATTAAATATTGTAATTCTTGGCTATCAGATGTTTACATGAATTAGCACTACAAAAATGCATACTTACCCGATTTCAAGTAACATTATTATGTCTGATTTCTATGTTGATGACCTGTTAACAGGAGGTAACGATGTAGATGAATTATTACTTAGATATAATGAAATTTTGACAATTTTAAACTCTGGTGGCCTTTCATTAGATAAATGGGTATCAAGTAATTCAAAAATATCAAATTTAAATGATGAAGTTATTTTCAATATTAGTGATGACGATGAAACTTATACTCTTGGGGCATTATGGCATTCGAAATCTGACGTATTAACTTATAATGTCAAACCTCTACTTTCTAACAGATCTGCAACGAAACATATCATATTCTCGGTGACTTCTCAGATATTTGATCCTTTAGGTATAGTTGGCCCTGTAATCATTATAGGAAAGATTCTTTTGCAAAATGTATGACAACCGAAATTATCATGGGACGAGTCCATTCCTATTGATGTATATTCCAAATGGGAGACATATTATGATCAGTTACAATTCATAAGGAATATTAAATCTCGTAACGCAATCTGTGATGATCCAGTATTTAAAAAACTTCATGGTTTTTCTGACTCTGCTTTGGTTTCGCATGGATCTTGAATTTTCATTAGATCACTTGATAAATCAGGCATTACTCACGTTAATTTATTGGGTGCAAAGTCAAAGGTTAATCCCCTAAAATGCGTTAAAATACCCAGACTTGAATTATGCGCGGCTCTTTTACTAGCACAATTATTTGGAAAGGTCAAATCGTCTTTAAGCAATATTTTATTTAATGATTATTATTTGTGATGTAATTCCACCATTGTTTTGTCATGGATAAATGATTTACCAACTACATGGAAGGTATTTGTTGTAAATAGAGTTTCTCAGATTCAGTGTATTACTGGCAAAGGTAAATGGAGACATGTTAGTAGTCAGGATAATCCTGCAGATATTATCTCCAGCGGTGCATATCTTAAATCGCTAATAAACTCTGATTTGTGGTGGCATGGATCAGAATTCCTTTGGAAATCAAGGGATCATTGGCCATCTGATTGTGAATATATAAGATCAGATATAGAATTACAACCAGAATAATATCTTATTGAAATTCGTAAGCAAACTGTTGCATTACCAAACATAAGTTATCCATATTTGTTTGGCAAATACCCTAGTTTTAAAGAATTGCAAAGAGTAGCGGCTTTCATTTTAAGATTTAAACATAATACGTTATATAGAGATTCTAGGCATAATGGGCCGTTAAATTTCTCAGAATTAAAGTACTCGTTAAATGTATTGACTAAGTTAGCTCAGTCACAATCATTTTTCATAGAAAGGCATGACTTAAATGTAAATAATTCTGTAAATTCGAAGAGTAAATTGTCACAACTAAATCCATTTCTTGATCAATCAGGAGCAATTAGAGTAGGGGGAAGGTTAAGTCATTTAAATTATAATCTTGAAAAACAACACCTAGCTGTGCTTTCGATAACCCACGCTTTATAAAAATTATCGGAACATATTAGATTATTACATGCAGGCCAGCAATTGTTAGCCTCATTACGCAAACGTTTCTGGATTATTTCAGGTAGGGAAGGTTATTCATTATTGTGTCGTTTGTTTCCGTGCAAACCCCAAGCAGTCGCAATATTTGATGGCAGAGCTGCCACCTGAAAAAATTGTGCCAAGTTCGCCATTTCAAAAGTGCGGAATTGACTGTTGTGGTCCACTTAAAATTCGTGATCGAAAAACAAAAAGTTTTAAGATAACAAAGGCATATGTATGTTTATTTGTATGCATGACCACCAAGGCTATTCATCTAGAATTGGTTAGTGAATTAACCACAGAGGCCTTTCTTGCATCCTTGTATCGATTTGTCTCTCGAAGAGGCAAGAGATATTTTTTCCGATAATGGAACAAATTTTGTCGGCGCCAATGCAGAGCTCACAAAATTCTTGTCTTCAATCGAAGACCAATTATTATCCAAATTAAGTCATGACCGAGTGTCATGGAATTTCATTCCTCCGAAGGCACCACATTTATTTTGGCGGACTGTGGGAAGTCGGAGTTAGGTCTTTTAAGAAACATTTTAATCGGGCGAATCCATCTTAATTTTATTGGCGAATCCATCTTAACCTACGAATAATTAGTAACTATACTGTGTCAGGTTGAGGCTTGCCTTAATTCCCATTCTCTTTACCTTATATCATCCGATCCTAACGATGACAATCCACTTATCCCCGCACACTTTTTGGTTATCCATTCGTTAACATCCATTTCGACACCAAACTACATGGTCTATAAGGATTCAGCATTATCGAGATTTAAACGATGTCAAAAAATAAATAATTGGAACCAATTGAGCCTACCAACAGAGAATATGGCAATAAGTAACTTTGTTAAAACTTAGCGGTCTTCGTAACAATACCTATCCAATTTTCTCCGTAAGTTTCATTTAAACATTGTTGGACAATACTTGCTTTATGCGGTGGAGCTCCGTCATGCTGATAACACATTTTTGCTCGCAGCTGTAATGGCACATTTTCGAGAAGCACAGGAAGTTGTTCTTGGAGAAATTACAAATATCGCTCACTATTTAAATTTCCTTCGTAAAAATATGGACCAATCAAATGCCCACTAATAATAGCACACCAAGCGTTAATTCCGAAGTGACCTTGGTTTTCAATCGGATTGACAAAATGTGGATTTTCAGTAGCCCAAAAATGTTCATTTTTTTATTGGACTTACCGTTACTAACAAAACGGCTTTCGTCCGTTCACAACACATGCTGTAAAAGCCGATTATCATTGATATCTAAGTTTACCATCACTTGGGCAACATAATTAATTCTTCGTTATTGATGATGATCTGACAAGTATTCTAAGTTATGAATTTTATAATCGTGATTACTATTTTCTTTAAAAATTTTTCGTACAGAACTATATTTTAAATTGAAGTCACGACAGGTTTGCCGAATCGAGTTCCTTGGATGGTCTTCAAAGTGCTGCAAAACAGTAGCAACAGTATTATCAGAATTGACCCTTTTAACAAATTTTTCTTCCCTTTCGAGAAGAAAATGCCTCGTTATTTGCACGTAAGTTGCGTTCCAATCTTGCAAATATTTTTAAGATTAGAATAACACGTTCGGGGTATCTCTGGGCGTATAATAAACTAATAACATATCGACTTTTTCGTTGTGCGTGAACATTCTTCAAAGTCAAATGACAACAAAACGATATTTGTCAACCATTAGATTAATTATTGACAGATCCGACTTTGCTTTTTGATTCCAAAGGCTACTTGTTTAAATTGTCACGATTGCGAATTTTTGATACTCCCTCTGTCCCAAATTAGTTGTCACATTTGACCATTTTTCTGCTGATTATTGTCAAATACAATTTAATCAAGAAAGTAATATACTAAAAATTAAATACATTCATAAAATTTGTTTGAAGGTTGTAATTACATGTAGGCTGGTGACAGATTGGCAAATAACAACGTTTTGAAAATGCATCCGCTGTCTCTTTAATTCGTTATGAAAAGTGCCAAAAATGAGTCATTCGTCAAGGAGATTAATTAAAAAAGGGAAATGGACAACATTACCCGAAATGCAGTTCTTCAGATTTTGCTGCAAAGCTGTGAAAGTGAAAAACTCAAACATGGTGCTATGGTTGCTGATTCAGAGCAATTAATGCTTCATAGAGGTATAATTTCTCGGCTATGGAAACAGGCAAAAAATTCCAAACTTTCTGGAAGTATATACTATAACATCGATTCATTAAAACCAGGCAAAAGTGGAAGAAAAAAGAAAAATTATTCAGAAAATTAAGCAAAATTGAGAAATGTTCCATTGCATGAAAAAATACCCTAAGAAGTTTATAATGCGCGATAGCCGTAAAAAGAGCTTCATTACATTGAATGTTAAAAGAAGGTAAAACTTATAAACGTGTGTCTTATGCAGTGAAACCTTTCTTAGCTGCTGAAAATAAGCTTCAAAGACTTCGTTCTTGTCTTCAACATTTGGAACCAGATGGCGTATTTTCGGATATGAAAGATCACGTTCATATTGACGAAAGATGGTTCTATATTAAGAAAATATCTCGTTCTTAATATATTGCTGTCGATGAAGAAGACCCTCACCGAGAGTATAAAAGTAAGTGATTCATAACAAAAGTAATGTTCATGGCGGCTGTTGCAAGACATCGGTGGAATCCCTATGAGACAAAATATTTTGACGGAAAATTGGGTGTGTGGCCTTTTGTGTATGCAGAACCAGCCAAAAGAAATTCAAAAAATCGACGAAAGGGCACCCTTGTTACTAAACTTGTAGAATCTGTCAAAAAGGAAGAAATAAAAAAATGGTTATTGAAAAGTAATGCCTGCCATTCGTACAAGGTTTCCTCGGTCTGCAAAGAATGGTCCGATCTACATCCAACAAGACAATGCGAAGCTTCATTTATTCGTTGAAGATTCTGTGTACAAGCAGAGGCAATTCAGTCGTTACAAAATCAGGTGTCGACCAAATACATAGATGAATTAATAGGTGCTGTGAAAACTGCTTTCGATAAATTGGAGAGAGAGAGAAATTAGACAACATTTTTTTTAACTTTGCAAACATGCATGGAAAAATAATGATGTGTCCTGGAAGCAATGCATACAAGATTGTACATATGAATAAAGAAAAATTAAGACGTGAAAACCGCCTTCAACATAGCATCAAATGTAACACTGAAGCTATTTTAACAGCCAAAAATTGTCTTAATATGATTTAGTTTATAGCAGATTAGAATAGACTACCTTCATATAGGAATATAAGAGTTATTATCCATAATTACGAGTACAAAATCAAGATTTTCGTGAAATTAGTTAAAAAATAATAATTCCAGTTTCTATTTACCCGCTTCTGTGTGCCTATTTTTTTTTATTTGTAATTTTTTCTAAACGTGACAACTAATTTGGGACAGAGGGAGTAATATTTTTTTTTACAAATTTGCTTATAATTTTTTAACGGAAAAAGATAGCAAATTATTTTTTTACAAAATTTTTTCACAAAAATTATCTCTTTTTGAATATGCCATATTTATTTATATATAGGTATGTTTCTCGGAAGAACAGATTCGATGGCGTCATTACTTCAGTTTCCAAATATGGAAAAATATGTAAATTCGGCTTAAAATAGACCTTACTCAATCCCATTTAAGAACCTCTTTTCAGATTTTTTCTATCGTTTTCCTTTTCTTATAATAGAGCTGAGACATCGAGTTTTGCTTATCCTGTACAATAAGTCCGAAAAGTAATGAATAAATTCGATGAAATTGATACTGTGTTTTGTTTTCGAAAATCATTCGAACATGACAAGCTATGTATTTGAAATGCCACTTGGAGAAATAACCCTTAAATTTTTTCGATCCGTATTATTAAAAGTTATGGCGCCAAAGATGTATTCTGTTTTTAATGAAAAGTCTAATTATTAATGGCGCCCCTCTCTTATTTACAAAGGAACTCGTAACTTTTTTACTTAAGGTAAAGAAAGATAAAGGATTGACTAACATAAGATTTGTCTAATTGGTGTGATTTTACTGAACATGAAGCACGTCAAATATTTATTTTATTGATGTATATGACATAAATATACTTGATGATATTTCCATTTTTAATGTACACTTGTATATCTATGTAGCTCGATATTAGGACTTAATATATAATAATCCCTCATTAAACAAATAAAATACATCATCATCATGAGGTCATCAGTCCTAAGACTGGTTGGACGCTAACCTCCAGCTTCTCCTATCTTGTGCTAACCTACGCATTTCGCTAATTGTGCTACAACCTACATCCCTTACTATTTGCGAGCAGTAGTCTAATCTAGGCCTACCTCTGTCTTTCTTCACTCCTATTTCTGCCTCCAAAATATCGCGGACTATTCCCCCATATCTCAGCAAGTGGCCTACCATTCTATCTCTTCTCTTCTTTATGTTTTTCCACATACTTCTTTTCTCGCCGACTTTCTCCAATACTTCTTCGTTTCTAACCCTATCAGTCCATGGTATTTTCATCATTCTTCGGTAACACCACATCTCAAAAGCTTCTAATTTCTTCCTACTTGCTTTCCCTACCGTCCAGGTTTCGCAACCGTATAGTGCCGTGCTCCATACATATGTTTTCAAAAATCTCTTCCTTGTTTCTAAGTTTATTACCCCCGAGCATAAAAGTACTTTCTTTTTGTTAAAAGCTACTCGACCCTGCGCTATCCTTTGTTTTATGTCTTTATCGCTTCTTCCATCCCAATTTATTTTACTTCTTAAATAAGTGAAGTCTTTAACTTCCTTCAATCTTTCATTATTAATTTGTACTTTCGTTTTTGCTCTGCTCTCGCGCCCTCTGCACACTAACACTTTAGTTTTGTTTTTATTTACCCTCATTCCGTATTCCTCTGTCAACACTGCCTCCATTTCGTTCAATGCTGATTCTAATTCCTCCTTACTAGATGCTATAGATAAAATACATGTAACTTAAATAAAACTATAAGGCTTAATTCAAATTATATCTACTGAATATACCTGTTGGATGGACATCCAAGAAGTACTAAATAAATTTATTAAATTTGTTAAAAGTATTAATCTTAGAAGAACTGAAGGAAAGACAAGACCTCACAAACCGGGTTGTAATACTATATTACCTACCATATTTACACCCCAATATGAGGTTGATTAAATTCGTATAAAATACACAATAAGTCCTTAATTCATTTAAATAGTGTGATACTCCATATACTCTTTGTGTCGAAATAAAATCTCAAACTTTTTTTTTTACTTTCAGATTACACCTTTTTCGACGGTACTCCACGTGTGCGAGTCCACTGGTTCTTGCAAAGATTGGAATGAAATGTGCTTACCGGTGGCAAATAAAACAAAAAACGTGACGCATATATTCAGGAATAACTCTTTGGGTAAATTTTTCAAGATTGAGGCGCACAATCATACTGAATGTGCTTGTCAAAAGATCCATGATAATAGTATAAAGAAGTAATTAACAATGTATTTAGTCAAAAGGATTTTAGCTTCAATTGATTATGTGATGATATTTATTTATATATTTGATGTGATGATTATTATTTATATATGTGATATTACATTTTACATATTTATTACATATTTATTATTGTTATCGTTTTTAGTTGTGATCTTGCTTCACATCACTATGACGTACTCTTATATTGTTATTGGCTTAAGGGTTCTGAAATAAAATACTAGTTGAAGTAAACTTCACTTTTATTCAATTTTTGAAGAAAATATATAACATGTTATTGCAAAGTGGATTCAAGTTGCAATAAAATGAGATATTAAGATGCAGGGTGTTAGAACAAACCATATACAATATACAAATCGTAATATATATCTCAATATTGATGCACGTATCAATTTTTATTTATTCAACCTAAAAAAGCTATTAATGCAGTTATGATCGCATCTAAAATATTGTTCTGGTAAAAGATGTTTAAGCATCCGAAGCTACCCATGATATCTTAAAATGTCTATAATACATTCTCTTGAAATTAAATCTCGGATTGCCTTCGCGGCAGATTTTTGTTTTTCATTTCGCCTAAAAAGTGGATGTTCCTGTCTCAGTCTACAAGTCACGTTACCATGTAAAACATTTTAGCATAGGATAAGTCACCATTACTAATTTCAGTTACTCAGTAGAATTGTAAGTAGGGATATTAATTCATATCCACAAAAACGCATACAAATATACAGAGTTTTTCAGTACGGACGCTCGAAGTTTGTTAGGTTATAGCGGCCACGGTGTTAAAGCAATATCTGTCAAATTTATTGTGCATTATTCAATAGCGTATGGCAAATTACCATGGAAGGTTATATATGGTGTTTAATAACGTGTGAAAATCATCAAATTTTATTTTCAAAGCAGTGCTCCGTTCGAGAAATATTCCGTGCATTACGTGATTCTTATCCTCGCGACAGCCATCCCACCAATTCGACTATTCAACGTTTGGTGGCCAAATTCGAGTCAACTGGTTTGATAAATAATTAGCCACCACCCCGTATGTCACCAAAACGCAAGGTCTGCTAAAACATCGCTACTATGCTTGAGACTGCATGGACGGGAAAACCCGAGGCAGTAAATTTCTCGTCGTTCACAAGAACTTGGCCTTTCTACAACTTCAACTTGGCGAGTTTTGCGTCGGAACTTGGGTCTGCATCCGTATAAAATCCAATTAACCCAGGAACTTACGGTAAACGAAAGTAGACAACGCCGTATGTTCACTGATTGACTGACTGACAGTTGGATTGACCCAAATTTCGCCAAAAAATCATCTTTAAAGATGAGGCCCATTTTTGGATGAATGGATAGGTGAACAAGCAAAATGGTCGGATTTGGGACGATACCAATCCACACGAGATACAATAGCGCCAAATGCACCCCGAAAACTCGATCACTGTTTGGTGCGGATTTTGGTCTGGCGAAATCATCGATCCGTACTTCTTCCAAAACAAAAGTGGCATAACCGCCAACGACGAGCGCTACAGATCAATGATAAGCAACTTCTTGTGACCCAAACTGGATGATATGGACACCGATGACATGTGATTCTAACAAGACGGCACTGCGTGCTAGACAGCTCATGCCATGAACATTCTGCACGAGCGATTTGAGGGCATAGTTATCTCTCACAACGCCGATGAGAACTGTCGACGGAAATCGTGCGATTTAACGCCCTTAGACTTCTTTCTTCGGGGCTATCTTAAGTCGCAGGTTTATGCGAATACATAAATATAACGAACTCCATCCAACAAATTCAGCCAGATTTATGCGACAAAATCATCGAAAATTGAACCTCTCGAATACGTGCTATTCTACCAAGCAAATCCACGGCGGGAATTTGAACAACGTTATATTCTGTACATAATGCCATAAAATATTGTTTCAAATAAAAAACAATGAGTGGGTATCTCACGCACAACTTGTTTTATTTACGTTTAAAAATAGGACATCCTTATTGAAAGACGCTATATAAATAAATAGAGTGAGTTTAGACGGCTGTGCATCCAAAATTAGTGCGAATATATAAAGTCCCCCATCTTTATTTAGATTGATTTTAATGTATCAAGAAGACAAGAATAGGTAATTGTGAACACAAATAAATAAATACAAAGCAACTTCTTGCAAGTTATTGAAACAAGTATTTTATGCTTTTTTCAAAATGTAAGGGAGGCTCCCAAACTATAAGATTCGTTTGTTAATCTTGTTATTACTGTTAGAAGTGCCTTGTATATATAGTGCAAGGTGATTTTATTATTAATAAAACCAAAGTTTAAACGAGTTTGTTATTTATTAATGGTATAATTATTGTATGTATTATGACATGCTGGGTAAAGGGGTGCGCGCCTCCATTCGTGATACTTCATAATGGTCATAAGAGAAGTGTGTATTGGGCCGCGGCCGATCGCCATCGCTGTAGACCTAGGCCGCCTCGTACGGGGCGGGCCCGTCACTTCCCCCGCTAGTCTCGCCGCCGGCCGAGGGCTGAAATGTGCCCTTCGCCCGACGAGATCGAAACAAATAGCCTCTCCAGTCTTGGTTCGTTAAAACCCCCCGGCTGGCGTCTCTTGGGGAGCTCTTTTTGTCTTCTACATTTCTTCTGTTTTGGCCGATTATCAACCCCCGCGGGTGTCTCTTTTGTCCCGGGTCCGCGCTTGGCGGGAAAGTCTGGATATAGCGGAGTTGGTCTGTACGGCTATCTACGTCTTCCCGACGTTCAGCGCTATTCCAATTTCGATCACTAGAATGGGATTAGAGCTGTGCAACTTGGAACGGGCACGGTTTTTTATATCTTATGATACCCAAGGCTAGAGCTCCAGACTATAGGGAACTCAGGGGAGCAAGTCATCTCGTTCTCCTCGAGTGGGTGTAAGATCGGTTTGAGTGTCTTTGTTGGTCTCCTGGAAATCTAACAGAAATTGGGTTTTTGGGTTGTCGGACTTGGTCCAACTGAAACAGAAAATCAGAGGTATTTAGTGTTTTTTAAACTCACCCTGGGTCCACCACTAGTTGGAGTTTCGGTTGTTTATGAGGTCTCAATTCTTCCGGACCTTAGTCCGTCGCCTCTCTTATCAGCTGGCTCGGATGATCTTGGTTGTAAGTTTGCCTGACTATTTGTTTGATCCTCACTAGTATTGTTGAATATTGGAGGTCTCAATCGTCTGCGTTTGTCACAAACTACGGAGCTCCCCACGGTTCGTAGTGGCACTATATTTTGGCCATGTGTTATTGGCCGAACGTCTCAACCGCCGCGTCTCGATCGTGAGCAGTCGATTGCTGCGTCCCTACCACCCTACCGCTTTGATACCAGTCGGGACGTAGCTGTCGTCGATCTCCCGCTCCCTCATTTCCGTGGGCGGCGGAAACTGGTAGCACCAGCACAGATTGAGTGTTGTGCGAGTCGGCGCGGCCCGCTTGAGTCACCATTCGCGAACTCCTGGACACCGCACCCTCGTCGTCGATGATCTCGCGGCTAGGCGCCGCCCCACTTCGCGCTCCTGCACTGGGGGTGGATGCGCCTCTCCGCGAAACGTTGATCGAGGCTTCCCATATCCTCGATGCGGCCGTTCGCAACCTCGCTGGTGGAGAGACCCGCTGGCTGGTTATTTCCTCGTTGAGGTTGGGTGTCGAGGTCGACACCGGCGTGTGTCGAGCGTCGGGGGCTCCTAAAACCCGACCGCCCTTGTCTTCATGGCTTCGGCGAAGTAGTCTTCCCGCTGGTTATCCATACAGCGTTAGCCTCGCCTGGGGCTACTCGATGTGGACGATGAACCTGGGGGAACGTACGAAATACGCGGCTGGCGCGGATGGCTTCTAAACGTAGTGCGGCTTCCCGCGCTTTCCCACGTTGGCTTCAGAGGATCCGGCCTCCCGACATAATACCTGTTAGCCGGCGCCCCTCGGAAGAAATATCCACTTCAAGTACGAACAGTGTTTCGTGTCACGTCCAAGAAGCAGAGATCCCAACGGTACGGCACGCCTAGAATAGCGGTAGGTGGTCACCAGGGGTCGTAACCCCTATATGTAGGTGCTAGGGGACTTAGTGCAATGTGGCACCTAGTTGCAGGGTTTCTTCCCAATACTCACCCTGGAATAATATTAAACACGGGTTATATAAAGCTCTAGGCAGAAGGCTACCTGAGCCTAGCCATAAAGGCAAGCCACGGTATGTTTTGAGATTTTTTATTTGGCAAATAATGATGAAATAAACTCTAAGTCTTGCTTACAATCTGAAGCAAATCTTAAATAAACCTAAGTAAAGGAACACAAAATAGTTCATAATGGTGAAACAAAGAGGCCTTGAAGGAAAATGTATGCTAATTTATCGGCCTCTCTGTTCTCAGCTGCACCGTATTGCTGAAAATAGCCCTGCTGAACTTCATCACTGTGTAGTTATTGAATACAATAACTACACAGTGTATAATTTAATTCTTTATTTCACAGTTTCTTTATTTCCATAACTGTAACAGGTGGCAATACAGCGATGTTTCAATACAGCGACACCGATATCAAGGGTATTATGCATAAATTCAGTGAAGTACGAAATACTACTACAGACTAATTGCTGGCTAATTTAAATAGTCGCTCAAACCAGGATTTTTTTCTTGGCATGCCATGCATTTCTTGAGTGCTTCATTATTTTATGTTTATTTCTAAGAAAACAGCTCGTTTTTACATCAAGGTTATATAGAACTGATTGCATTATATATTTTTTATTGTGCATAAACATATTAAATAAAGAATACTACTTGATTTGATTAGTCTATTAAAAAGAAAAAAAAAAACATTTTCTAGAACCTTTAATATAAGAAGAGAACACTCTCGGAAATTTGTTTATTTAATACGGGGCTTATCCTTGCAGGCATTTTGTAATTTTTACGTGGTTAAAAATATTGTACGATGAATGTACTATAGTAGATTTTGAATATTTTAAAGATATTGTCGAAACAACTGCATAGTTTTAGATGCTACATAAATTTCGTTATTATGTAAAAATATATAATATTAGAATTTAGCATATTCGATTTTTTTAGGTTGCGTCTTATCCTTCATAAAGAAGTGTCTTGGTATATGTATCTTTGAAAATATTCAGTTGTTGACATCTGATGAACTGTTATTACTCGATTTCACCGTCATTATATGTTCATCAGATATTTAAACTTCAACTTTTAGGATTCCAGTATATTAATTAGGTCGACCATACATGTTACGGTTTGCCTGAACTGTGAACCTGTTCAGATAAAATACACAGATTTACTAACAGGGAACCAATTCGCACATGTTACGGTAAACTGTCAGGTTTCACTCATCAGTTAACCTCATCATAGCATGCAGCAAGACGACGCGCTCGCGGTTGTCGATTTATATATTTGTAGCTATTGTAAAAAAAAAACATAGGAAAAAACGTCAAACATTGTGTAAAGATTAGTTGATGAAAATAAATCGGTACACTCATATTAATTCATTACAAGAATTGGGTGTATGATAAGGAGACTACCATAATTACTTGCAGATGAATGAAACAGTGTAACTAACAAAAATTGCTTTCATTAGTATCTCCTTTAATTAAATAGAATGATGTAGTTATGAGAACTGCTGTTTCTCAACTGATTTATATACGCCAGAGATAAGGTTCTGATGTACACAACTCGATAAACTCTTCGATAACTTGGTTACGCTTTTTATTTGACTTGGTTATGCCATTCATTATGGGTTTATTGCATATTTTACACATTACTTTCGCTCCATCGTAGAATAAATAATCAAATTCGCCTATTAGTGAAATGAAGTGAAGTGAAAAAATTTATTACTTTTTCTCTTGGTCAGCATATAAACGTTTTCTGGGTTTGGGCACGTGCGACATACTTTATCATTAAATCAAAACATTTCAACTAGCACAGCGGAGACAATGCGTACACCTCAATCGATAAATCAAGATCTGCTACGACCCTACAGCCATGAAAAATTCATTGCTGATCCCCCTTCATTACGGCGCATCAACAACTTACCTCATTTGATCGTTATCATAGCACCGCCACGTTAAAACTGTTTAGAAATTAAAATACAGTTATTTCGGTAAATTACCCCATATCGTGTTTACAATCTAATAAAATTTTTTGACAAAATTTTATAATAAAATTTTATGAATATTATGATTTTAGATTAGCTAAGATTCGATAAACGAAATGTTCGTTGTAGTAAAAATTAGTAAAAATGGAAACTAATTTTCATTAGACTTTAAAGTGCGTATAAATCCTAAATTACCATATGCACCATACTATTTTTTCCTATCGCTTACTGTCGTCCTCAGGTATCCATAATTTGTTATTTTTATCATACTGTGCACGATATTTTTTGAAAGATGCTTCACTTGCCAAAACAGATGCGGTAAATACGAGCTCAGTTGTCTTCTCCTTGGTAATGTTCAATTCGATACATACATTTCCCAAAATCTCTAAGAGGTGGCATTTCCCACAATGGAGTGTGGAATATTACAATTATTTAACTTACCCATTACTGTATATTAAACACCGATAACGATGAATATAGGCCATAACTTCAGGCGCATATTGCAATCTTTTATGTTTGGGTGCCATTATGACGACCCGATGTAACCAAAACGTGCACTATTTACCGGCGCCAAGTGATATACTTCAATGTCAGCAAGAATATAGTTCGATCGATAACCGTCGCCGTCGTACCCCGAACCCCAGTACAAAATTATTGACTATTCTTAATGGACACGACGAAATATACAGGTCTACTGATCAGTGATAATGATAGTTGATAAAATATTACTCTGTACTCATGCGTTATATTATTATTAAATTACGATCAAGCCAATAAAACCAATATTGGTAAAGAACATCTACCTGCTTTCTACACTGCATTTTGAAAATTATACGTATGCCTAAATGTTACACAATTGATAAAAACATACGCAACAGATAAATTCCGTTAATTTCGTTGCTTGATCTAAATAAATGACTCATGCCTTGAATAATTCTAACCAGTTATGAACATTAAACACTAAACACTAATAAGTTATCATATAAGTTATATCATTTAATTTTTTGCATTTTTCACATATTTGTTACATTGGACAATCTAGTACCCCATCGTTTATTATTTTGCAACATAACGTAATAATACATATTTTTATTTATACTGGGTAACACAGCCTGCATGAATGCAGCGTGATGATAGATTGTCTCACAATATTCATAATTCTATATTTTTTTTTTTAAACTCGTCACATGTCAACCTTTTTTTAAACATTGACATTATTGATATTACATCTTGGTTTTAATTACCTTTTGTTATTATATTTAATATGATCTTGAAACGGAATTTCCTAAATGTTGCAACGGCAAAATATAAAGTATTACATAACTATTAAAAATACTATAACTGGATATGCATTAATTTATGAAAAAATCTTTATTCTTTTTTATTATTGTAAGTACATTACATGTGTTATTGTGCATTACATACTGGGAACAAAGATAAATATTGAAATATATTACTTAGATTATTTTATAATTATCGATAAATATACAGGCTGTTTCCTAAATACATGTAAGAAATCTACGGGCGTACTCTATGCCTAAGATAAAGGTAATTTAGTTATATAAACATTGGGTCCTAATACCTCGTTTTCGATCCACAGTATCCCAAATTAATAAAAAGAATTATTTTATATATTTTTTTATTTCTAAACCACTTGAGACATTTTTAACAGACTTGGTATATAGTTTTAGTATGTAAAAAAAATGCGTTTGGAAATAACCAGTGGCGGAATTACGGGTACTATTATGCTTTTTTTCACAAGAAATCATATACCATACTGTATAATTTTACAAACTGTGTTCGTATGCGCTCCATTACATTGTCTTCATTTTCATTTCTACGTTTTTTTGTACCTTTTACCGTTTAGTTATCAAATTTATTTATTTAAAAAGTTTATTGTTATGATTAGACTAATATTACCTTTGTCGATCATGAATGACAAATTGGAACAAATAATGGAAAAAACTATGACCACACCCATTTACTTTCTTTTTTTGTTTGCCAGTTTGACAAGTAGTGAAAGTAGCTTCAATTTAGTACAAAATTTAATATTTTTATAAAATTAAATATAAAATTAAATATTAAAATCATGGCCACTTTCTACAAATGCCGAAACGGGCTAATATAGTTTATGTTTATGGCCTTATATGGAAATTGTTATAAATCTATAATTTTTGTTGAAAGATTTCTAAATTATCTAACTCCAAATCCAAAAACCTTCAGAAACATTTTCCAATGACTTGAGAATCATGATTATTTAAAAAAGCCTCATGTACAGCGCGACTTCGCATAGTTCGAGCAGCGGAATTGGAAGAAGCTGAAATTGATGAAGATGAAATTGAAGAACACACAATCACCAGAAAACTTGCTACAAATTTTAACGTAAATAGTAAATTAATATGGTCAATTCTCTAAGACCAGCAATTCTACCCCTACCACGTACGAATTCAAGTCGTACTACCTCAATACCACTCCGCTCATTTACAAATTTGCTATTTAATTTTACAGAAATTTACACAAAATATTTGCTTTAAGAATGTGGTTTATGCACGATAGGGTTTTTCCACATTTTAGTTTGACTGCTCGTATATTTTAAATGAATAATTGACTAATAAGTAGATCGGATGTCAACCCTGGCCGCCTAGATCAGCAGACTTAAATCCTTTAAATTTCTTTGTTTATGGATACCCTTATACATTATTTTACAAATTCCCTATTTTAATTGGAGGGCAACTAGGATAACGAATTGAAGCTGGTTAGGATACACAAATATTTCTGAACGCGTTCGGAATCCAATACAAAGGAGACGTAAAGCATGTATTTTGCCTGAAGGTCACCATTTCGAACTATTTTTATAAGCAGTATCATTATTTGTTTCAATTTCTCATTCACGACCTACTTACTAAGGTCGTTCTTCGTGGTAACTCATCTAATCTAATCTCATTCACGACCTAGTAAGGTCGTGAATGAGAAGATTAATCATAAAAATGCACTTGTAAAAAAAACAATTTTATCGCTAAACGATAAAAGATACGCGAAATTATAAAGTGACAAAAAACGGAGAGAAAGAAGTGAGACATAGAAATACATAGCAATGTTTTGTAAGATTATATAAAGTGATATATTTTTTTTTTTGTGAAAAAAGGCATGATAGTTAGCACCCATAGCTCCCTCCGGCACTGGTTATTTCCGATATACGATTTTTTTATTTTATTTTTAACTACATCATATTAAAATCATATTTTAAATTTGTCAAAAATATATTGAGCAGTTTAGAATTTAAAAACAAAATTATTAATATACCCTATGTTTATATAATTAAATTACCTGCCTCATTTTAGACATAAAATATGTACGTCCATGGAATTTCTGCACGTACTTAGGAAGCAGTATGTATCTTGGATAGATCCTCTATTAATAGAAATTCAACCGGCAAAACTATTCCATTGACAAGACTCGTCACCTACCCTGCCATGATAGGCGGTCAGATATATTGAGGAACCAAACTATATTACATTTTTATGAGCCTATCCCAAAATTAATTTTTAAATCTTAAGAAACTCTGAACGTCAACGATATGTTCCGTATGTTCGTTTTCTAATAGATTACTGTATTATTATAGATTACCATTGTACTGTATCATAATATCAATAATTGAAACACTTCATTTAAAAACACTTATAATTTTGTCTTCTTCTCCTTTATATCAGTTTACTGGTATAAAACGATATTTGTTTATTAAAACGCATTAAATTAGTAAATCGACTATGTATTGTATGTTATTTATAAATTTACTTTCAGAAAGAGGAATATGATGTTAAACTCATATTTCTCTTTACCTTATATCAATATATGTGTAATTTTGATTCCACATTTTTTTATGATTACTACATTATTTATGATTGATTTATAACATTTTAAAATTATAAAATAATAGACGTAAAATTATATCAAAATATACGTAAATCCATACCTTATACCTTATTTTATCTCTCATTACATCATATTTAATTTAAAGCATTAAGGCCGGGACACACATAACCGCACCGTGCCAGCACCGCAGGTCGGCCAACTGTCGGTGAGGGTAATGGGAAACCACACTTGTCCGCACCTGATCGGTATGTCGGCCGTGCGGTTTATCTCACGATTGCAGTTCAGTATCTTTTTGAATCTCACGCAGCCGCTTCGTACTATCAAAATGTTGAGAAGTTTTACAAATAGTGAATTAGGGATGGTAGCACTTGCTTTGGAGGAAGATGTTAATTGGAAAAGACATCATCGCATAAATAGGAGAAGAATGTGGGTCCACAACGCATGGAGGAAAATATATGTGGAAGGGAAGTTTTGCTCGCTGCTGCCTCATATAATGTGCGATGAGATGAAGTTTTACGAATATTTTAGAATGTCGATGTACACATTCAACCAACTGGAACTGAAGCTCCAAGAGAAACTAAAGAAAAAAGATACATATTGGAGACGATCTATAACGACAACAAATGTGGTACAACAGTACGTCAAGAAACGAAACAAGATCACAATTAAAAAGAACCATTGTATTTTAACAAAATACATAACATTTTAAAACAAAAAATAAAATTATGAACTTGCCTTCAACCTCCAAGGTAGTTGCAGTTACCTTTCACACTCGTTCCTTATATTCAGAATTCCTATATTTTTCGTTCGATTGGTCATATAGCACCGGAAACTTCCTTATCTCCAGAGCTGTGCGGTACTCGAGTACAAGTACTCAAACACTGTACTCCAAGTACTTTCTGTGTACTCGGTACTCAGTCCCGAGTACTTTATTTTAGATCGTCAAAAATGTACTCGAGTACGTTTTTTGTGTACTCGAGTACAGGTTCAACTGCAACGTCTGTGGTTCAATTATGTCGTCAATTTGATGGAAAAGACCATGTAGAAGCATCGTGTCAATTATGTCTTCCTAATCAAAAAGTAACTGAACCTAAATTTAATTAGGTAAAAGAAACTAAATTCATTTTTTTTTATGATAGGTAATCAAAGGATCTGCAGAGACAACAACCAATTTTGTAAAACACCTGAGGCGAATGCACTCGACAGATTTATCTTCTTATATCAAATACAATGCGGAAAAGCGGGAGAACAGACAGACTGTGGAAATCACCTTACCAACACCATCCTCCACTAAGCTACGGCTACGGCAAGCAACACTAACATCGGCAATACACAATAAATCGGTCAGCCAAGCGGAATTCAACAAAAGGATTGTCTACTTCATAATCAATACAATCTCTGCCATATCTGTTATTGAACATCCTAGTTTCAAAGCCATGTTTGATGGATTTAATGTAAAAGTTATGGGCCGTAAAACTGCAATGAATGCAATTCAGAATATATTCCAAACACACCAAGATGACTTGAAACTGCAAATAAGCAAACAGAAATTCTTGTGTTCGACAGCAGACATATGGTCATCAAAACGTCGTAGTTTTATGGGGGTAAAATTACATTGGATAGATGACAAGTTGCAAAGGGTGTCTGTTGCTCTCGCTTGTCAAAGATTCCGTGGGGTTCATAATTATAAGAACATCGCAGAAATGCTAGACAACATTAATGTAAAGTATAGAATAAAAGCCAATCAAATCATTGCAGCAGTCACAGATAATGGCAGTAATTTTGTCAAAGCTTTCAAAGAGTTTACATTGCAAGAAACTTCACCAGCTGAATCCAGGAGCAAAGTACGCGATCCACTTAGCGATGATAGCGACTCCGATGAAGATTCCGATGCTAATAATGATATCGAAATCATGGAGATTCCAGAAGCACACTCTGATTTTGCAACAGGGATCGAACCTGTAATTACGTTACCAAAACATTTCCGTTGCGCCAGTCACACTCTGAATTTGATCGCTACTACAGATTGTGCGAAGGCTATAGCTTCGAATGTAGGAGTTCGTATCAAGCATATGCATGCTATCGATAAATGTCGTAAGCTATGGGCGAAGGAAGAAATTATAATGAAAGTTTTAGGTCACACCTTGAGCTACCCTGGAGAAACACGTTGGAATTCGTACTTCGACTGTATATCGCGGATTCTACATGAAGACACCAAACCGAAATTGGCCGCACTCCATCAAAAGCTGGGACTTCCCAATTTCAAAGATGCTGAGATACAATACTTAGAAGATTACTGCCAAGTATTGAAGCCGTTGGTTTCAATATATTGCAGTATATATATGGTTTCTCAATATATTGCAGGGTGAAACAAACACTTATTATGGCTACTTACTTCCGACTCTGGTATCTCTTGCAAATCAATGGGAAAAAATGAAAGCCGAGTTTCAGAACCCAAGACATTTCAGTGCAAACCTGATTTTAAATGCATGCTCCCAAGCATTACGAAATAGGTTCTCCGCCGTGTTTGAGTTAGAGTCAGAAAAAGCAACCATAGTTGCGTTGGCATGTCCGAAATTTAAGCTTCGCTGGTTCACTGCACTAAAAAATAGAAATTAAACCAGTATCACAGCGGATTCTCTAAAGCAAATGGTCATTTCATCAACAGAACATCTGATGGAAGTACTAGATTCTGGACTCTTTGATGGAAGTGACAGCGACACCAAGGGTCAGGATTTAGAGTATGATGGGTATTTCGATTTCAGTGAATCTGGCGATGTACCTGGGTCTGGGCCGTCGTCTCAGATCCAAACCCAAAGTTCAAGAGAATTCCAAAAACAGGATAAGAAGAAGTCCAAAATTGAACTCGAAGTTCTGCACTATCTTGAGGACAAGAGAACCAGTCTCTCCATGTTGGACGACTACCCGCATGTGAAGAAACTTTTCGCGCGTTATAATACTTGCCTGCCATCATCGGCTGCGGTGGAGCGCTTATTTTCGTATGCGACCATAGTTAATAATCCACGTCGTCATGCTTTAACTGACGAAAATTTTCAAAAATTGGTCATTCTTAAAGCTAATAAAATAGGATTGTAAGAAAACGTGTTTTATTTTAAGTAGGAAGAAAGTAAGTACCACAATTCCTCAAAAAGATAATTCGAAAATAAAGCTAATGCAAAGAAAAACAAGATACTGGCCGGCATTGTCAACTTGTACTCGGTACTTTGTACTCGTGTGGGTACTCGAGTACAACGGTACTGTACTTGTACTTGGTACTTGAGTACTCTTATATGAGAGTACTTGTATTCAGTACTCTAGAACTTTTTCATTGTACTCGGAACAGCTCTGCTTATCTCTCAATTAATTTTTCAACATTCATTTTAATATTAATAGTAATAATATTGAATAATATAATGAATGTATTATTAATACAATAGTAGTATATGAGTATTATTAATTTAAAATTTTAAATATTTGCAATGAAATAGACAGCAACAACAAAATTCTCAATAGATACACCGCACCGTGCTCGTCAAAAAGTAAACAAAACTAGTCGGGCACGGTTCGGTTGTGTCGAGTGGGTGTCGGTGCGGTTAAGTTGGGACTATGTGGTACTTTTCCATTGCTTACTTCTCCGCCGTGCGATATCTAACACACGGCCGTTACACGGTGCGGGCGCGGTACGGTTATGTGTGTACCGGCCTTTAGTTCCAGATAGCAACTTTTTAATGAAATTTACCTAGTTAATAGAAGTATTATCATTTATCGCAATAGCGGCGGTATAAAACAGGTATGGATATTATTGCATGATATTAAATAATATCGTAAACAATGAAAGCCAAGCTTCCGTAAAAACCCAGAGGTGCTCTGTGATAATTCTGAATTATTAATATTTTCCTGTTAACATGTTGAGCTTTTAATAACAAAAATTCCACACTTGTTGATTTAAGAAAAATACTCTATCGTAAATAACTACAGCATGGTGAAAAAATTTCGCATAATATTTATTATTAAATAATTTTTTTAAGTCTGGATACATCAACTTTATTTAAAAAAAAAAGAAATTGATTGACGTAAAAATTTTATTGTTTTTAGATTTTATGCCTGAGCTGTGACGTCATGATTTTAATTTTTAAAAGTTTTATTTATTTTAAGAAAAATGAATTCCTTAAAGTTTTACGAGTAGAACGATACTCCATATTAGGAACTTCCTATTCACCGTTTATAATACACAGAGTGTTTTATGTGAAAAATACAAATAGAGTAAATACGATTCCATATTCGACGGAAATTTTAAAATTGTTAAAAATTTCTTACATCAGCAATCTAACAGCCGGCATGCAAATAATTATATACTTTGTATTAAACGTTCAATAATTTCGAAACTGATGTTCGTAATTTTAAACCGAAATAGTTGCCTTAGATCCTCTAATAGACATGGCGTTTTTAAATAATCTCATAAGATGGAAATCAAATCAGATGAACATGCTGGTCATTTATTTGATTCTCGTCGCTCCATTCATGTACTAATAGGGTAATAAGAAATAACTGAACATCAACACCAAAAGAGGAAGGAGCTCTGTCTTATTGAAATTACATTGTTTGACGGAGAACATCTACATCGTCGTTATTTGGATAAATAACTGCTAAATCTGGAAATAAGTAGAAACATAAATTCCAAATATCTAGCAGCAATCAAATAATACCACTTCTTGTCATTCTAATCCATGCGTTTACTTGACTTAACGCTGGTTATGCGAATTTTGGTTCTTGTTCCTATTTTGGTCGGAATCTTGGTTTAGGTCGTCTTTAAATTCTTCTCTCCAAGTTGATCTTGGTCTACCTCTACATTTCCTGTTTATTAGTTCCCATTTCATTATTACACTTATCACATCTTCTCCATTCGCTCTTCATACATATTCCAGCCATATTAGTCTTTGCTCCTTAATTATTCCTATTATATTCTTCCCATTACATTCTTCTTCTTCTTCCCAATTGGTTCATATTAAGCCTAATATTATTCTCATGATTTTCCTTTCAGCAATATTCATTCCTTCTTTTTCTTCTCTTTTTTTGTCATGGTTGTTGTCCCAGCTGCATGGAAGTCTTATTAACGTTTTATATATTCTCATCTGAAATAAAAAAGTTTGAAATTTAATATGTATAATATCGGCTTGAAATTCTCTAAACCTACAAAATGAATATTGAAATTAATAATTTCTGTTCCTATCACCAAAAAAATTATATATATATATATATATATATATATATATATATATATATATATATATATATATATATATATGTTTCACTAAAGGTTTACAACTTTTGCTTCGAATGCTTAAAGAAATTTCTAAAAAAAAGTTTACTTCAACGTGAAATTGATGGAAAACAATTTTCCATCGTTTAGTCTTCGATTTTCTTATTAACTCATTAACTAACTACGAAAATATGCATGAGTTATGTGATGGAAAAATCTTTGATTAACAGTTATTTTGTATTTTTTACAGATGCTTTTATGTTCTCTGGAATAATTCACAGAGAAAAGAGTATTGATTTGTCAGTTATTACCTTTTGCTTGATATGTTATTACGTCTTATAATATTCCTTTACAATCTCATCCATTATCATTTAAACTGTATGAATTAAGAAACAATGTATAACATTCTCATAGTAAATGAGAATTTATTTCTTATGTAATAATATATTTCCACTAATAACAAGTACGCACGCAATGCATGCATCTGATAACTTCAAGTTGTTCTAGGATTGATCTATGCATGCAATAGTGCATTGCTTTTTATGTTGAGTATAAAATGTGTATAAAAAATAAACTGTTTATTGACTATCTGAAAATATAGATAAAAGTGTCTCTTATTTGAGGTCCCCATTAAGTGATTTGTTTCCTCACTATTTTTCTTTTTAATAATAATTAAGATCTAAATTTTGACGAGTTTACGACTCTTTAATGTCACCATCTAATACGATTTTCGAATACATATTGCTGCAGAAACAATACCATATTCAACTGTTTACTCTTAAACCGTCGGTCAGATTAAAATACTACAACTGATGTTTGAATTTGAGTAAATAAAAAGAGACAATGTATGAAATTCCTCCTTTTATCGTTAGATAACAGTCAAAGGAAAACGCATGCACTTTACTTAGCTCCATAGCTAAATATATGCGTCCTACCACCTCTAAGGCATCAAGTACAATATTAGGATACTGTCGTGGTGGGACTACCCCACCACGGATAGTCCCACCACGGATACTGTAATAATTGTGTTAACTGTTGACAAGACAAAAAGAGCATCTGAAGAGGCCCCAGCTGGTGGGTCCAGCGAGCCGGGACCAGGAGAGGTCAGGGCCCTTCGCTATTTGTGTCACTTCTGCTGCACAAATATGAATTCATAGGTATATAATGTGTCTAAGTTTTAAAATAATATACTATATTATAATATATAATATATAAATAATATACACCATAAACTATATAAATAATATACGCTAAAAATATTTAGGGCAATACCTAGAAAGGAGATTATAAACACAAAATTTTAAGATTTCGTTTCTCTAGTATAAATTACATTTAATCCTTTCCGAAAATTATTTATTACAAAAGTATACAATTTTTCTTTTCTTTCAAAGTTAAAACCTCATTTTGATACGTTAGTCAATTTTACATATTTAAAAATACAGTTATATGTCTAGACTAGCCTTTGTCGCTTACTTAGTATTTTTCAGTTAATCGACATATTTATGATGAATGAAAAAATGTTAAACGTAACTCACCTGGCAAGTGTGTCGCAATCCCAAGAACCTAGTAAAACCTTGCGTAGTAAAAAATTGGTTTTCCAGTTTTATGAAGTAAATAACTGTTACGTGACATGAATTTCAATCATTAACATTAAACAAAGGCTATAACAGAAAACTGAAATTGTGAAGGTGGGATATTAACTGGAACTGCGGAACAAAATCAAAGTGTATTTTATAAGAAAACTACAGCAATTAATTATCCATTAAAAACAATAAGCAACCATATTTAATTATATCTAATTCAGTTAGCAATGTCTCAATTCAAAATTTATTATGTATAAAATCAAGACTTACACAAGATTATAACAACCCAAGCGGTTATTAAGAAACGAACAGATTATCCCTGAAATTCGTAAATTAAATCATATCTTGATTTGAATAATATTTGTTATAGAGGCACCTTTTACAAATGGCTTTAAATGATAATGTTCTAATATCCATATTCGACTATTAATACATGTCAATAATGAACAATTGAAATAAACAACGCTTCCAGCCAGGGATACATATTATTCATTAAACATTCACGTTTGCTTCGAGTGAACGAAAAATTTTGAGAAATTTCCAAAACATTTCTCATCGTTCAATCTCCAATATTTTTTTTATTTTCTTCTATTAACTTCATAAGTGACTACAACAATACGCATAAGTCGTGTCATAAAATACAGGTTGTCAAGAATAAGAACAAGTCTAAGAACTGCGATATCGGACCGCAGTAAGTATCCTGGTCTTTACTCAATCGCATCGAGACCTCTGCAGAGTGATGTATGTGTAATGTGAATGTACATTCATCCTTTTCCCTTCGAATGCTGCCTCACTCTTTTTTCTACGCATACATAAAGAACCTTTTCCTATTATTGACGAGCTGTAACTGTCTTTAATTAACAGTTATTTGTAGGTTTGTTACAAATGTTTCTGTTCTCTATAAGAATTTCCACAGCGATTGTACTGACTTTTGCGTTTAATTTGATTTTTATTGACTCACAGGGTCAGTTGTTATCAAATGTTTTTAAATTTTGGTAAAAACGCCATCGTAAAAATAATCGTTTTCCTGTATGACAAAGTACTTCAATGAATAATAAGTACGTACGCAATGCGTACGTCTGGTAATCACTATTCAGGAGTTGGTTTATGATTTATGGATTCATGCATTTAAACCACAACTTATAAATTTCATTCCGGAATATGCCCACAAAAGTGCATTTTTACGTAAGCTGATGAGCATAAAATGTCTCAAGTGTATAAAAAATAAACTATATGTGGAGAAGCTCAAAATATTAATTATGTAAAATTTTCAATAATATTTTATCTCATTATAAAAGTATTCGTGACTATTTACATCTAAGATCTAAGGACTGACGAGTTAAACTCCTTAATGCCCCCTTCGATGTCGATATTTTCAGTATTGCTGCAGCGACAGTAACACGTTCAATTGTTTTTGAAGGAGTTGGATTAGCATGCTTGAATTGATGATTCAACTTATGCAAAAAAAAAAAAATGTACAATTCCTAGAAAATATAATTCTCAAAAACTATTTTTATTATTATTCATTATACACAACTATTACATTAGGTACTTATAAATAATTCGTTACCTAAATTAATTAATTATTGTCCTTTAGTGATATAAACTTTGAAATTGAATTTAACTGAAAATTTGACTCATGTTATGTCATCATGATCGATTTTTGTTTATTTTGTATATATAGGAATATTTAAAGACTTGTACATATCTTCTCTTTTTTCAAGAACAATATATCGAAAACACTTTCAGTTTCTTCGGCCGATGTTCAATGTCCTTTAAAAGAGTAGTTATAGTTACAAACTTTGAAATATCGATAGCGTTATTTAAAACATCGCAGCCTTCAGCATGGTATATTCAGCCTACAAACTCCCTGAAGATTCTAGCTTGAAGTTTTTTATCTCTTCTAACAAAATATGCTACCATTACTTTTTTTGGGATGTTTTCGTGATTTCTCTTAATGCACCAAGATTTAAAATGTTTTTCCATGCCTCTATTTTCTGCATACCATGGTTTCTCAAAATCAAAATCATTACTTTGTAATAACATATTTTACCATAATACAATTAAAATAATTTCAAATATAACGACATGACGTTTTCTATTTTTATTAAATTTTAATCACATAAACAATATATAATCAGGAAAATGCATGTTAATGTACTTAACCAAAACCAAAGTCCAAACATAGGAATTAAATAATATATAACAAAATATAATATATAACAAAATATAATATACTCGTATGAACAAAAAACATTATATCATAAATTATATTATATTATAAATGTAAAAACACACATACAAGGAATTAATGTAAGAAATAAAAAGAGAATTATTATAACACGCAATTCTTATTAGCTGCAGCTAATAAGAATCCAAGCGCGTTTCGCCAACCAAGTTGGCATAATCAGGAGAAGATTGAAACACTTTTTAATTTTAAACATCTCCTGATTATGCCGATTAGTTGTCAATACGCACATTGGACCCTGTATGATATTCCTTTGTGGAAAACTACTGTTTTGGTTCTTTTTTATAAAGCAGTCAAAGATTGTACCCATTTGTAACTTCCGATAAATTTCTTAAAAACACCTCTTGTACGCAGGGTTTATATATGAATACAAGAAATTTATTTTTAAAGATTTTTTATATAGTTGTGTCTGAAAAGAGCTGGGAAATTTAATGTATACATAAAACAGATAATATTTTCATTTATTTCTATTTCTAATGAAAAAATCACATATGACTTTCATGCATCTTTTGGTGAATTTGTGGTACTATACCTGTATATGCCTCAGTGACTAAATCTTATCGAGTGGATTTTGTAGGATACTTAGGGAAATGTTAGTTTAAAATCACCTATACAAATCAACAAATACTCGTACATGTTTGACTCTGATATATAATTTATAAACATGACCGAAAGAAGGAGACTAAGTATATCATACATGTAACTATGCTCTTGTATAAATTGATATATGTTCTGCAAATAAATGTAGATGAGCTACACTAAGGGAAAGGAAAAATAAAACATAATTTATGTGATAATATATGGTAGTCAAGACTATCAAATGTCTGCGCAAACATTACGTCGTTCTAAGTCAGTTCGTCCAATTTTTCACTAATGAATTGAGTATTCATACACGAATCATCACTGTTGGCCTTTCTTCCATATACGACATATGTACATGGTTGCAAAAAGAGACATGCAATACAATACAATAAAAATCATATTTTGTTGTTTATTATGCTAATGTTTATAATGTTAATAAGAGTTTATAAATAAATATTTTTAAAATAAATATATTATTTACAATAATTCACAATGATTATTTAAATATACACAAAAGGTCTTATTTTTATGTTTGTAAATTAATACCAAAATATTTGCAAAAATGGAAAAAATTTCATTAAAATCAAATCGTCCACATACTCCTCCCAAGAATTGATGTCGACCTTTTATCACCAGAACAATAATTCCAAAGAAATCAATATTGCAACAGTATTAATAAAATAAATAAACAGTTTTAAAACCTTAAAACATACTTTTCCGCACGTAGAACATCTCAATTTTTCCCAAATAGTCCACCATCGTACTTTCGCCTGACCCATGGACAGGGTGGGGTGTGTCCTACCCACCTCAAAATCAATAGATGCCGTCTGGTAGACGTCCCTAATCAGAATCAGTCGAAACCCGATCGATCCGACACGATTTAATTGAGGGATCGTGCTAACAAAAAAAAATTAACAAATAGACCCATGGACAGGGTGGCGTGTGTCCTATCTACCTCAAAATCAATAGGTGTCATCTGGGAGACGTCCCCGATCAGAGTCAGTCAAAACCCGATCGATCCGACACGATTTAGTTGAGTTATCGTACTAACAAGAACTTTAATGCCGATGACAACGACACACACACAGACAAAATTTTTTAAAAACCATTTTTTTTTTAGTTTTTCGACCGATAAACGACAAATAAAAAAAAATTTTTTCCCGTTTTTCTTTACACGATTACATTACTTTTCCGCTAGTATAGTTGAGCGCGGAAAAGTAAAAAGGTTAATATCTTTAAACGAAGAAAAATTTTCAGTAAATCAATGAATCGAATGATTCCTTGAAGGTTACATTCAGTTGATCAATATTTTCTGTACTGTTCACAAATGTTCTCAGTTTGTTATTATCGATCATATAAATTAATTCATTAAGTCATTTTGTATTCACTCTTCAAAAATAAATCTTGATTAATTTACAATTTCATCTTTTGCATTGTCGAATAATTTGGAACTGGAAAAAATAAAAGTGTGTAAAATATTTGTAGTGGTACTAGCAGCCATCAAACGTAATTCTAACCACAGATTATTGAATTCATTTATAGTTATTATGTCACACATATATCACACGAAATATATATCACACGAATATATATATATATATATATATATATATATATATATATATATATATATATATATATATATATATATATATATATATATATATCACACGAAAGAACATGTGTGCCAATAGATGACAGACGAAAAAAACTATATCTCAGACTCAATGAATAATACAGAATAACAATCGAACAAACAAAATTACCATATTTTATGTTAAATCGTTTTTACATAACAGGCGAATTTTGTATTAATTTTACAACATAAAAAATCGCATAGGCATGTTTAACAAAAAGAATTCGCAGAAAGCATTCTTTATGTATAATATGAACTCAAAACCGGATTTCGAGAATAGTTAGTTCAAACTAACTTTAACTTTTAAAATTTCAATTCTAATACGATTAGATAACAATGAAGAACAGTCAGTTTGTTGCCAGGAACTTAACTAAGAATCAATTCTGAGTACATTATCGCGTCTGATGCTAAACATTGCATTACTTTCTCTTGACTCGCTCTAGTTTCTGAAATAAACAAACATACGTGATAAATATTAATGCAAAATAAGAAAAATAATATAAGCAATTTCTTTTGTTTTGAATTTTTGTATATATGAAATCTAACAAGAAAATAAATAATGATTGATGCAGGAAATATTAAAAATAATAAAAAAAGTTTCTTTGTATGATTTTCTTTTATATTTTTGCTGTGAACAGATTCTCTGCAGACTCCAACAGTAATCTACCAAGGAAGGTTCCTACCTTCCTTGATACCTTTCTTCCATTATTCGGATATTCTGATGAAACTGTTTACCTTGTTTCTCACTATAATCTGCTAAATTAGAAGGAAATTTGTGTGTGGAAAGGAAGTTGTTTGTGAAAATGACATGCAAAAAATATAATTTAATATTCATATTGGCTCCCAATTTTTGAAAATATTTTAGGATCTTATACTAGTTCTTCGTAGTTATTTCCCATATTATTGTCCAAAAATAATTTTGAGTTACAGATACATAACTAATTGTAAACTATATATCAGATTATACAACGGTCATATATCTGTTAAAATATTTTACCAGAATCTTTTGATCTCTTGAATCTTTTACCAGATTTCGAATGTGTGGACCATCAAAAAAACCCGCTTTCAATTTTTCCATACCCAGTGCTGGAAATACTTGGCATATGTATTTAAAATAATCACCTAATTTGTTCAGTGTTTTCACAAACTGTTTCATTAAACCCAGTTTCATGTGAAGAGGTGGCAAGTATTATCTTTTCTCTCTTTATTAATGACTCGTGAACAATGTAGACTTTTCAACCGTCATAACGTCTGTCAAAGACCACACAGTTTGCTGCCAATACTTTTCTTTTGTACGACTATCCCATAAACAGAGGTGACAAAGATATTTGGTTATCCACTTTGTCGTTCAAGGAGTATGGTAACCATTTTTAAATCGACACAAATAAACCACTGATTCTGAGAATAAGTAATTTCAGGAGTCTCCATTATTTTAAATTATATAGTCTGTTTAGCGGAAATGAATTAGGATCGTCGAGTACCCAGAAACCGATTTTAAATTTGTGGTAACATATTTTCTTTTGTGCCCCAGTGTAATCTATTAAATTTTGTTTGCCATTATATATAGTTACATAAAAGAAAAATAGGAGTAACAAATAATTTGACAAGTGTGTCATAATACTTCCTCAAACACCTCAAAGTCTACTTTTAGAGAATAAGCTGTGGAATCAATTTATAATGAAAAACGTTAAAGGGGATGATCAAGCTTCCAGCGACATAAATCGTAATTCACTGTCATTTTATACTATACTTGTGACAACAGATATATGTATGTATTTACTGGAAAATGAATATTTACACATACTTCACAAACCAATATTTTAATTCACCATTCTTGCGGTACTTGCATGTCACATTCATTTCTAGTGTGTCTTACTGTTATAGCCAAATTCTATTTTAGTGAATTATTCGACAGGATGAAGTATTATAGGCTTCGTGTCAAAAATTAATACTGAAAATGAATGTTTAAAGAAAATTATAAAACTATCATCTACGGCTACACCATAATACCGATTTGTTTCTAAAGAAGACTAACTATGTCTAATAACCTTTCTAGGTTTGAGTGCATCAGAAACTTCGCGAAAAGCAGACGTGATAGTCTTTTCATTCGTTTTAGTTACGAATACATATTCTTGAAAATGGGTCCGGAAAAATCCCCGCATTTTTTTAGTTGTCTATTTTTATCCATATATAATAAACAACATAAACAATACGCAATAGTGTATTATTTCGAAGGAAACAGGTTTCTTATTTATATTCTTATTTATACATGTATCGATTTTCAGTAAGATACATGTATCGAGTTCAGAAAATTATAAATTAAAAGAATTGAGAATGTAATATTGAAAGAGTCGAGTTGAAAAAGAAAATTGAGTTTTATATTGAAAAGAGAATTGAGTTGAAAAAGAAAAAACATTTTTGCAAATGTAAATGTTTGTTATATTTTACTTATGCAATTGTGTTTGTAATTGTCCATATCTGAAACACAAAACCAATTACCGCCATGTTTGTAACTATTGTTTTATATTTCAAAGGAAGAATTTTTTTTAAGAAACTACCCTTATAAAGCATTTAGTACAATTACTTTCTGATCATTTACTATAAATAAGCAATTTCAATTTAACTTAATTTATTATTTACAGTCTTAAAACTAAAAGTCCTACTCATTAGTAGTTTCTTAGATTCTAATATAAATAAACACTAACATTATTGTGTAAATACCGCATTTTGCTCTGCTTCACACTGACAATCAATTAACTAACTAACTCACATTCAACTAACTCACGGCGCTTTGTTCTCTTGAGTCTTCTTATCTGGTTGGTGTTGGCGAATAGCTGGATGGCCTCCACGTTTTCATGATCTAAGAGTCGTTGTTTATGACTCTTGGCAAACTTGGTTATTACCTGTCTAACAGTGTCCATCTTCAGGTTCCGATGGAGGTCACTATTTCGGAAGTACCAAGGGACATTGACTAGTACTTTTTTTTTAAGGCGCTGTATGATCTGACTGTTACTCTGTCTGGCACAGCTCTAAAGCTGAATACTATTGGTCTACACTTAAAGCAACGATAAACGAAAATTCGAAGGATAATATTTTTCTTGAATATTTTGTTAAAAAGTAGACATTGAGGTGTTTGAGGAAGTATTCTGACACACTTGTCAAATTATTTGTTATTCCTATTTTTTTTTTATGTAACTATATATAATGGCAAACAAAATTTAATAGATTACACTGGGGCACAAAAGAAAATATGTTACCACAAATTTAAAATCGGTTTCTGGGTACTCGACGATCCTAATTCATTTCCGCTAAACAGACTATATAATTTAAAATAATGGAGACTCCTGAAATTACTTATTCTCAGAATCAGTGGTTTATTTGTGTCGATTTAAAAATGGTTACCATACTCCTTGAACGACAAAGTGGATAACCAAATATCTTTGTCACCTCTGTTTATGGGATAGTCGTACAAAAGAAAAGTATTGGCAGCAAACTGTGTGGTCTTTGACAGACGTTATGACGGTTGAAAAGTCTACATTGTTCACGAGTCATTAATAAAGAGAGAAAAGATAATACTTGCCACCTCTTCACATGAAACTGGGTTTAATGAAACAGTTTGTGAAAACACTGAACAAATTAGGTGATTATTTTAAATACATATGCCAAGTATTTCCAGCACTGGGTATGGAAAAATTGAAAGCGGGTTTTTTTGATGGTCCACACATTCGAAATCTGATAAAAGATTCAAGAGATCAAAAGATTCTGGTAAAATATTTTAACAGATATATGACCGTTGTATAATCTGATATATAGTTTACAATTAGTTATGTATCTGTAACTCAAAATTATTTTTGGACAATAATATGGGAAATAATTACGAAGAACTAGTATAAGATGCTAAAATATTTTCAAAAATTGGGAGCCAATATGAATATTAAATTACATTTTTTGCATGTCATTTTCACAAACAACTTCCTTTCCACACACAAATTTCCTTCTAATTTAGCAGATTATAGTGAGAAACAAGGTAAACAGTTTCATCAGGATATTCGAATAATGGAAGAAAGGTATCAAGGAAGGTAGGAACCTTCCTTGGTAGATTACTGTTGGAGTCTGCAGGGAATCTGTTCACAGCAAAAATATAAAAGAAAATCATAGAGGGTCCGGCAATAGATACTGACGCATTTGTGAGCGCTGTGCTGGGAAGACAGACACTGAGTGTGGAACAGTATAGTGCGCAATAAGTTTGCTATATTATGCAGTTTTAGTAGCCATGAATTCTTGGCCCGTGCAGCAACGAATTTTTTGATTTATGGTGTTCATTCGAACGGGATCCATTGGAGGTTCAGCGGCAATTTGCAGATGTTTTGAATAATTTAATCATGTCCGATGAGGCACATTTTTATTTAACAGGTTCTGTCAATAACATGCGGTACTGGTCGGCAGAACAGCCTCACGAAATGCATGAGCAACCTTTGCATTTCCCGAAAGTCATAGTGTGGTGCGGTGTACCACACTATCAATTCGCAACGCTATTTGGCTATGATCGAACATTTTTTACCTGCTGAATCGCATCGCTTAGGAAGGGACATAGACAATAATGAATTGTGGTTCCAACAAGATGGACCAACAAGTCATACAGCTCAAATGTGTATGACACTTTTAAGACAAATGTTTCCTGGACGACTCGTATCTCGAAATGGTGATGTTAATTGGCCGGCGAGATCTCCGGATTTAACATGCTGCGATTTTTTATTATGGGGATATCTGAAGTCCAGAGTGTTTGTCGACAGACCCCACGTATTACAGGAGTTGAGAAATAACATAACCAACGAAATTAAAGCGATCGGCACATATGTTTTGCGCCGTGTCATGCAATCTTTTCGCAGTCGACTGCAAGAATGACAAGAGAAAGACAAGGAGTACTACATTTATCTAACGTAATTTTTAAAAAATAAGTATATTTGAAAACTGCATTATGTATAGAATAAATATGTTTCGTTTTAATTTCTGTGTTTCAATTACTAAGCTGACAATCACACAATAAAATCTGTTAGTACCTATTACCGGACTCTATATATATATATATATATATATATATATATATATATATATATATATATATATATATATATATATATATATATATATATATATATATATATATATATATATATGTATATATTTAATTCCATGAGATAAATGCAAACAGAGGAGCATTATATAACTTGCAATAATAAATTGGAATTAATATGAAATATATATTTTGACCTTTGATGTATAACATTATGTATTTACAAGGAATATTATATTTGTTTATGAAAGTCGTGAAAGATGATATTTTGTTGTAGTTATAATAATGGAAGGCATTAGAGGTGAATGTAAAAATATGTCTTTTCTCAATACGCAATGCCGAATCTATATATTTTTAAATCTTCTTAGAATTAGCACATCAAGTAATTTTTATTATTTGTCAGTTTCATGTATGTATAATGCTTCCCTAAAAACTAAATGTTGATCATATTTCAGAGACTACTGTTTAAATAACAATATATAATTCATTGGTACTGTCAATAATGTGTACAAAATATTTTAATTGATGTGTTTCATATCTAAGAATTATTGCTAATTTCCAACCACGTACAGATCTCAAACTAGCGTGGTGCCTTTGTGATGCCTTTGTCTAAATTTTCACTACAAATTACAAAAATATTAATATACTCCACCATAATCTTATGACACTATGTGAATTATATGAATATTACGTATGTATTTTATTTGTCCTATTTGACAATAATTCCACATTTGTATATCGAATATACATATATACGTTTGAATGACCTAATTCTGTACTCAAGTAATATATTAGGAGAGAATTATTAGACTAACTAAATATAATAGTTTTGAATAAGCATACACAAAATATTTAACTTAATAGGAGAGAAAGAAAAACAGTTGCATTATTGAAATTTGCAATTTTTTTTAATTATTCTTAGTATGTACTATATCTAGTAAAAGTTTAGTAGATATGTAAAAGTATAGTATATATAGTACTATGTAAAAGTATAGTAGATATTCATCAACATCTACTATACTTTTGTACAAACTCTCCAAAGAGTCATGAACAATTTACCCCGATATTATTTTTTTTCATGCCAGAAAGTCCTTGAATCTATTCATTTGAAGCTCGTAGAAAAAAGCTTATTAATAGATTTATAATATTGCGCATGGAATATTCAACGAGTTTTTTAATTACATGTTATTAGATATGTAGATAGATTCTAATATAATATAATAGATGATAATTTCGCAAATTATATAATACTACATATCAAGTCTAACAGATATAGGGTAGCAACACTTTAGTAGTTAATAAATCAATAAATAGTCAATAAATAATTATTGATTATTTCGTCAAAATTATTTTTGATGGAATTTTTAATTCAAACGACATTTCTACAAAACTTTTACAAGCTGTTCTGATTTCTAAACGAAATTTTAAATATATAGAACGATTTATGCAAATGCAGTGAGAGAAATTGTAGAAATTGCAGCTAGAAAAATATATACTGAAATCACACTATATATTTTTCTAGCTATATCATTTCCTTTTAGTTTGTTTATTATTTATTCGCCTTTAATGCAGTTGTATGCCTGACGTTTTTTATCCCGTTTCCAAAGCAATTTAGATATTGAACTATTTTGAATATTTACAAAGTATACTTTCACATCGTCTTCTATTAAAAATTAGAGTTTCTATTTAACGATTTAACATGTCTAAATTCCTTCAAATATGCATTAAGTTTAGACATCAGGATATTTCTGCTTAGAAACGTTAACAATTTTTATAAATATCGCATTGATTATTGTTATTAAGCACAAAATGATTTTTAAAAGGTGATTTAAAATATTGCTATCATTGTAGAGGCAATAATTAATTAATTCTTGGAGGCAATGATATTTTTGTTTTAAAAATACCTCTTAAGTCTGTATCTCAAGGAAATGTAGCGAATAGTCCCTTCAAATTAGGAAAATTGAGGGCAAATTTTCCTACAGCTAAGCGACCTATACAGAAAGTTGTGTTGGGGTTGTGTCAACATATTTTTCACCTAGCGCATGATAAAAAAGGGTTGTTTTATATATATATATATATATATATATATATATATATATATATATATATATATATATATATATATATATATATGCGTTTTTGGCCGTTTTTTCGGTTTCTTGCGTTTTTCTGAAAAACTATGCATTTTTGGGAAAACAGGGAAAACATAATCTGATTTGATATTGTAGATTTTCCGATTCTCCACAATTTTTGTTCTTTTCATTTTTTCGAAATTCTGTTTAGTTAATATGCATTTTTTAGAAAAGTTCAATCACAAAAAGCTGGAGAGCAAAAAACTTCCTACAAATTGTCTTACACTTTTTTTTTACAAAAAATGTAATTTTTACATAGTTTTGCCTATAAATCAAGAATATTAGCAAAATTTTATATATTTAAGATTATACTATTAGTATCAATTAACAATATCAAAATAATGAATACAGTAATTTTTAAGTAACAGTCGAATGTTAAATGTGTTTATGTATCTGTCGTCGAGTTGCACTTCTTTGATCCAATTGACTTGGAAATAGATAGGAACACAGTGGCTGCCATCCGACGCCAACCGGTTCGGAGATTCCCCAACATTACTCATTGAATTACCATTTTCCACGTTGTGGTCTACTATATTTTGCGTATATATTACGCGGCTTCAACATATGCATTCATTCACAAACGAATACTCGACGGTGCTGTATTGTAAAGATCTGTTCGTAATTAACTTGGAAAATATGGCAGTCACCAAGTTCGTGTTAGTTATTTTTATGTGCATCACGTTAATTCAGTGCTTAAGACGCCAGGATAACGATTCCAGTTTATGGAGGAAGCATGCCAAATATGCTTCTTATATAAAATTCAAGTGTCGAGTACCACAACCTAAGGTATTTCCCATATACGAACTTATGGATAAACAAACGTGGATCAAGCAATACGAATTAATAAGGGAGAAGGTAAATTTATCTATTCTATTGCCATCTGTTAACATATATTTTTTTGTTTTATTGATTCGGTCAAAAACCAAAATGGTTACACTTATTTTCTAGAGGCTAATATTTTTTAAAAGCACTTGATTTTTGAGTTCAAAGTGTATTAAAGCGTGACTTTTTATAAAACATTCTACACATTCACATTCTACATATAATACCTACATTCTACAAAGTACCGTGAAATCCATAGTCAATTCTATGACCATTTGATTTCTAGAATTTGGGTAAATATTGTAAGAATTTGGGTAAGGTTTTGCAAGACAATGTTAAAACCGCGTTGACAATGGTTGACAAGTCAAACAAGCACTTTTTGTCATATTATTTTAAATACATATAAACAAATATTTTAATACATACAAGTATGGGATACTGTTATTAATAGAATACATGTAAATGTCAATACACTAAATTTTTCCGGATTTATATGTATTTCTTTCATCAAATTATGAATACTCATCATAACCATCGTAATTTTAATAATCATGGATTTTGCCAAAATGGAACGGATATGCATATAAATAAAATTCATTTATTATATATCGATTTTCTATTTCCACATAGATTCCAAAAGATAACCCGAAATAAATTGAAATTCCCTGATCTAGACAACTGTGGGGCTTTAAAATTTAAATTGTGAGAACATAATAAATTTAATTGAAGCAGTACTCTAGAACCGTTTAAGGTTAAAGTCGAAGCTAATAGGCGTTCGTAAAAATTTTTAGAGTATATTCATTCTGTTATAAAATGTGAGGCTTTTAGTATATGTATTAAATTACAGTGATAATCCTACATATGTAGGTGTACAATAAGTCCGAAAAGTGATGAATAAGTTCGATAAAATTGATAATGTTTTTTGTTTTCAAAAATCATTAGAACATGATAAGCTATGTATTTGAAATTCCACTTGGAGAGCTACCCTTCAATTTTTCCAATCCGTATTTTTAAAAGTTATGGCGCCAATGATGTTTTTTTAATGGAAAATCTAATTTTTAATGGCGTCGTTCTCTTATTTACGAAAGAACTCTTTTTTTACGTAAGGTAAAGTAAAATAAATGATTGATTAACATAAGATTTGTTTAATTCGTGTGATTTTGCTGAACATAAAGCACGCCAAATATTTATTTTATTGACGTAAATCATAGCTTCTGTATATAACATAAATATATAATCTTTCCGGTTTTTAATGTACATATATATATATATATATATATATATATATATATATATATATATATATATATATATATATATATATATATATATATATATGTAGCCCGATATTAGGACTTAATATATAATCCCTCAACCCTCATTAAACAAATAAAATACATGTAACTTAGATAAAACTATATGGCTTAATTCAAATTATATCTGTTGAACATACCTGTTGAATAGACATCCAAGAAGTACTGAATATATCGATTAAGTTTGTTAAAAGTATTAATCGTAGAAGAACTGAAAGAAAGACAAAACCTCACAAAACGAGTTTTAATATTACCATATTTACACCCCAATATGAGGTTGATTAAATTCGTATAAAATACACCATAAGTCCCTAATTCATTTAAATAGTGTGATACTCCATATACTCTTTGTGTCGAAATAAAATCTCGAACTTTTTTTTTACTTTCAGATTACACCTTTTTCGACGGTACTCCACGTGTGCGAGTCCACCGGTTGTTGCAAAGATTGGAATGAAATGTGCTTACCGGTGGCAAATAAAACAAAAAACGTGACTCTTGTATTCAGGCATAACTCTTTGGGTAAATTTTTCAAGATTGAGGCGCACAATCATACTGAATGTGCTTGTCAAAAGATCCATGATAATAGTATAAAGAAGTAATTAGCAATGTATTTAATCAAAAAGATTTTAGCTTCAATTGAATCTGTGATAATATTTATTTATATATTTTAAGTATTTATTTCTGTTATCAAGTTTAATAAAATTAAATATATTCTCTTGTTTTATTAGATATAATTCTTATTTAATTGTCCCTATCTCTAATTTTCCAGCCCAAACATTATATTTAATTATGAAGTAACATTAAAGAAGGGTAGGTAGTTGAATGATTTATTGTGTGAAAGTATTAAGGATTAAGGTAATACGTATTATTTGCAACGTTTGTCATTATTTCCTTATACACATCTAAGGTATTTACGAATATGACCATTGCTTTATCATGTCAACTGTTTAAGTTATGGATATGTTTATTGCTGTTATTATTTAACATTAGAAATATGGTTTTTGGGGTACTGAAATAGTCTAGTAAATATATTATTATATATAACGCTATAAATACTCTATTAATAGAAACATCATATGATTGCATAAAATTACATAATTTTAGACTCTAAAATATAATGTTCCGGTCAACAAAACGAAAGTTTTCTTGTTTTGCATCATTATTTTGTTATTTAGACTTTACTTTTTGTCACTTTTGCAATGATAAATATGTATTTAAGTTTTTGTGTGACCCTATGAGGAAATGCGTGTTTTAATACGTGAGGGTGGGGCCTCTGCAAGCGTCATATTATCCACCTGGTATATTGTTAGCGTCAAACAAAGAGTGTGAATATTGTATTTTAGAAAATCAAGTATAAAGAATACAACTGGCCCGTGATAAGGGATAGATGGTTGGCTTTCTAATGGAAATGCAAGGAGGAGATACTAAATATCCCTACTATTTTTGTTCATGGCAACATGGATCAACAGACGAACAGACTCACAATCAGTGCATTACCAACAGCTCCCCTGGCCTCAGCGAAACGACTTGCCAAACAGGGAGATGCAAAAATGTCAAATGCAGTGGCGGTCCTATTGTAGGTGCATTTGTGCAGTGATCTCCCTTAAAAATTCCTAAAAATACCCATTAAGTGTTTACTATACATTGCATTATTATACATAGAATGTTCCGATATTTAACAGTCTACGGGATATTAAATCTGCAACTCGGAATATATGTATAGGGAGTTCAATTTCTGTATTGCACACATCAGAGGACCGTTTAACCATGTGTTAGAAAAAGAGGACTCGGGCGCGTGAAACATGAGATATCTATACGTATCTTATGAGATTTTCGGGCACTGCACTCAATATACAAGTGAACTGTACGAGCCGTTTCTGAAAATGCTGAACTTTTAAAAGAATGCTTAGAATGTATTTTTGACACTGCGGGAAATGATTACAATACAAAAAATCAAGATAAAATGTTATTGGGTTGTTTTTTATTTAAATAACGATTCGATTGCTTTATATACTGGCTCGCGTTTTTCGCCAATGTTATGCCTCATTGTGAAATCCTTTTTAAAGAATTTCAGTCTCGATCATTGGATGCTGTCCAAGATGAGCAGTTACTGGAATGATTTTGAAGACGCAATTACATATAAAATTCATACAACTAATTCCTCATATTCGCCTGAAAAAGATACAAGGCGATCCCATAATGACATCATTTTCTGCACAAAGAAACGAAGTGTGTGATATATTAATTAACCAAACTAAATACAGATTCGAGTTTAGAGAACACCTGTTAGCGTCGGAACTATTTTCCTCAATAAATTTAGTGACTATCAGAAACAATTTGATTTTTGGGCAAAGCTTAATTGAAAAGTGAATTAATAACGGTTTTATACAGCAGGGAAGATTTTTATGAAGCAGCAAGTTGCTTAGCAATTTTACAATTATTTATAGATCGAAACCTGACGGACTATTTCAGTGAAACTGTTTTATTATTAAAATTAAATTTGTACCATACCCATGATAAGTATTGAAGGTGAAAGCTGTTTTTCGACGCATAAAAGAATTCAAAACTTTTTGAGAAATACAATGGCGCAAGACAGACTAAATTTACTTTGCATGATAAGTATAGAGAAAGTGCTAATTGCAGCGATTCCAGATTTTAATAATCTTGTAATTGACGTTTTTGCGAAGTCCAAAAACAGACGAATAGATTTCCTATATAAATAACCTCAGGCTTGGACATAGGTAAGTTTATTTTAATTTTTCGTTTGATATTATTTTATCGATTGCACCCCCGGACAAAAAATTACACCGGCCGCCACTGGTCAAATGAGAACGAATTGTGAACAAGTGCTTATGCCCCTATCACATATAAAATTAGTCTTTATGAAGTAACTTATAAATGTTATTCGTCAAGATTCTGAAACATTTCAATATTTGAATAATTTGTTTCCGAAGTTATCCGAGGACAAAATTAAAGCTGGCATTTCTGTCGGACTACAAATTAAGAAAGTAATGGCCAGTGATGAATTTCCACAGCTACTTCATAAAAGGAATGCCTGAAACAGCTGCAATGTGGAATTATGGAGTTCATACTATTCTTGGAAGTAAAAGAGCTGAAAATTACTTCGAGCTTATTTTACTGTGCTTCATGTAACTTTAAAATGATGTATTACAGGATGTCCTTTAAAGGGCATATGTTACATGCTCACTTGTCTTAATTTAAACATAACCTGAGTTCATTAACATAACCTGAGCCTATTCATAAAATCAGGGTGAAAGCTTTCATCAGGATCTGATGGACTTTGAACACCGTCAACAGGGGCAATACAATAAAAATATAATGGGGGACTACACATTTGGGAGCTTCTACGAGAATGTTCATCCAATTACAGAAGAAATACGAACAATATTTCTATTTCTAAACCAATAAATGTTGTATTCAATAATAGAACCTGAGTGTATTTTTATCTTTCTTAAATAAAACTGATAAAAGTAATAACAAAAAGTTTTTCTCCCTTTTTACATACCTATACAATAGACGTATGAAAATAGGGATTTTTTTTGTTGAAAAACGTAAACTCACTCTGATCACTACAACAAACATTTTCGATTAAAACTATTTTTTTTTATTTAATAATGTGGAAAAAAATAATAATCTGCTGTGCAAAACCATGTTGACCAGTGATTGTTGTAGAAAGTAAAAAGTTTCTATTTTACAATACTATGGTCTATAAATTAAAAATGTTTCTTCATGAGTAATGTGGTAATTTTTTCATGGTAATTTTTTATTTACTAGTAATATTTTATCGATTGTGATATTTAGCCATGCTCTCGACTAGCTGTGGAACAGAAACATACTTGCCCCTATTTCCACCCCTTATAGAGGAGGGGAGGGGTAATTTTATTTTTGGGCAGAGCAACGAATACCAGAGACCAGCTATTTTTTAAGAGCGTATCCTTTTGATACTTATTTATCTTAAACTACAGAAATAAGGAGTTTATACTCCAACCCATCTGCAAATGCCTTATATAATAAGGACTAAACAAATTAGGTCAAAACTGCTATTCTCCTGGCTATATGCCAAACGCCAAGCGCTGAATTACATGACAAAATTTGTCGTATTTTTATCTAACAGAGTTAGCACTAAAAATACAGTGATTGTTCCAAAACCACCAAGAAGTACGTTCTACTGCGGTGGAACGTAGCAACGTCTATTAGATGTGAGCTTTATCTGTCGAAGGTATACTCGTTTACACTGCACTGACGAGACCCAAGATAAAAAGGTCGAAACCGGTCTGCAGTTAACGATATCCTGAGATAGGTGACACTTTGCATCTTTCTTGGTGGTTGTGGAACAATCACTATATTTTTAGTGCTAACTCTGTTAGAAAAAAATCAAAAAAATTTTGGTCATGTAATTCAGTGATCAGCGTTTGGCATATAGCCAGGAGAATAGCTGTGTTTAACCTAATTTGTTTAGTCCTTATTATATAAGGCATTTGCAGACGGGTTGGAGTATAAACTCCTTATTTCTGTAGTTTGAATGTTACCTTTTGGTAGTAAAACTTTGGGTTATATTGATTATTTATTTTAGTTTCGCAAAATTCTATTTCCAGTATTCAAACAATTTTATTAACAAAGAATAATTAAAAAAAAAACTGCAAAATTAGAATCCTTTCAAATAAAGGATCACACGCATCATTATTATATTTAAATGTTTAAAATATTTTCTATTGTCTCTCCAAGAGAGTTGAATTAAGAAGTAACGTTTAGAAACTAAATATCTAAATTACGAGTATGTAGTACATTAATTCATGTGTTATTTGTAAACTACTGTATATATTTTTGATAATTTTTAAAACTCATATGGCAGTGAGTATCCCTTGGTGGTATTAATTGCCAGGTAATATTTTGGTCCAATTTAATGTCTGAAAAACTTAAATTAGTATAGTAAAATAGAAAAATTTTAATTTGCTATATTATTTAAATAAAATAAATTCCTGTTGGAGCCGTTACAGGTTACGTAAGTTGAAAATTTTACATAATTTTAGTTATATTGACAAATATTAGTAACATTACATTTAAATCTTCCTCCTTATAGTCATACAGTATATTTGGTTACTACTACATGCTTGCGTAAATATAAAGTCAATTCGGGGTTAATTCAACATTAAGTTCATTAGTTTTAAGTACATTATATATATTGAGCAAATTTTCAAGTAACAAATGACTCTGAACAACTAAAGTGAACATTTTTCCATGAATGTAAATATATTGTTGAGTCATCTACACAACTACCAATGTACACTTAAATCATAGCAATAAAACAAAATTAATGAAAGGTGGGTGACATAAAATATAATTATTAATAGACCTTTAGTGTCTATTAATAATTATATTTTGAATAAAACTATGTGCTTATAAAATATGTATTAATGAATACATTTTTATTAACAGCTTAAAAATTATAACTGTATTTTAAATTGAAAATATGTTACAGAATTCTAAACTTAGTTAGTGTTTAGTTGATCCATATGATTATTAGCAATTTACAGGCACGAATAATCCTCATGTCCAATTTTATCAAGTTGAAAATATATATCGCATATATAGTGCATGATCTGGCATCCAGAATTCATGATCACATAACTATTTATTTGTACAAGGAATAATATATAGTTCCAGGTGGATAAAATCATTTAACAAGTGGAGATTCAGTGAACAAAGAGAATTTGGCATTCTTGTCGTTGTCTAACGTGGAACTAAAAAAAGTGCAGTACTTTGCTCCGCAACATGAGTAGATGTTCTATCGTATGCTCTTATAGAATTAGCTGCGATAATGTCATTCATATTGTGGTGGACTGGGCTCAGCATTAGAGGTGTCATTGTAAGATTGCATTCGAATCCTAACGTGGGGAGTTTGATACCTCTTTCCGAGCATAGGTGCATTAATCCTAGTCTCTATTGATAACTGTCCCCTCTGCAATCTAACAATAGGGCCTAAGGGAAAGGAAGTATGTTTATGAGTCCAAGCGTAATAACAATAAGAAAGAAGGACTACTTCATTGAGACATACGCAATTTCCACCAGAAAAGTTAAAAAAAAAAACTCCGAATAAAAGAAGACCCGTGTTTCACACCTCTCTTACAATTAGTTATGATAATTGTGAAAGTTATCTGAGAACTCTTATGTTTTATTAAAAATTAATAAAAATAAATCAAATATTCGTATTAGGCAACGATTTTTGTAGGATGAATTTTTTACCATGTTCGGAAATATTTCCGCGGTCGGAGGAATGAATAGAAAGAAGAGTCTAAAGTCTAGGTTGAACCCCGTCTGTAATTTTTGTTATTTCGACGTTTCGGCTTCCATTTTGGAGCCATTTTTAAGAAATAAGGAACTAAATATTGAAGGCATATTAAGCAGGGTATTAGTGCTTGTGTCGTAACAAAATACACCAGTAGCATTAATTGTAGTAAAAAGGAGGGCATCAACGTGTCATTCAAGTAGACAGACGCTATAAATTATACAAGCCACTTGTCTTGTTAATGCAGTTCAATTTTTTTGTCCGAATAAACACGATAACGGTTGGTTATATTTTAATCATAAGCCAAATATCAAAAGGAATATTATTTTGTATTCAGCGTTTTATAATGTAAGTCAATAACCCTTTCTACATGTGTTTCTATGCAAATTATTACTGTTAATTTACTGAGCAACTTACTATTCCAAAATTGACTGGAATGATAACAAATGTTGTAGTTCCTTATTTGTATTAAGAGAATATACTAAAACAGCATCATTCTTTTCTTTTTATATTTTTCTCTGAATTGTTTCACTAGACCATCCAATATCGGGGGTGCCACTGATCTTACGTCTAAATGATGCGTCTCTCAACGAGAGGAGTTTGGTCCCCATTTTGTCCAGATTATTAGAAATAAGGGTAAGAGGTTAGAATTTAATATATACAGTAGCATGATTCTGTATCATGTTTATATATCAATTGGCAGGGGCGGCTGGTGTATAGGTGCTGCAGAGCTGAAGAACTGCCAAAAAAATTAGATATTTGTATATTTTCGCGACATAATAATTACTAAAATTTATTAATAAAATAATTTGGTTAGTTGGTGCAGCTAACCAAATTATTGCGTTAAAGTCGCGTTCTGCCCGCCGTCCTCTATTGAGTAGTAGACCAGATGAATTATCTCGGTCTCTACATGAGCGCGTCGCGGTACATTGAACTGGGCCACACGAGGTAGTTCTCAGCACGACTCGGCACACCCGTTCTCCCTTTCAACTCCCGCGACAATCCACACTTGGCGCTCGTAAATGCGCGCATTTACACGGTCAGTGAGCTGTATTTTTTCCAGCTAAGGCAACATCAGTGAATGTTTACTCCTTCCTACTCGGGCGGGCGTAAATCGTACCTATTTCGTACTTCGTGTTAATTTGAGAATTTAAATACTGTTTTGTGAATTTGTGTAGTGATTTATTGTACTAATTATTAATATTTATATACTGTGATAGTGACAATGGATTTAGTTTATAAATTTAGTTCATGTGAAGCGATTTTTTAAATACTCTTATGAAGAAAAAATTGATTTAATAAACAATGGTAGGCCATTGCCCGATATTGTTATTGAGACTGCAGGTGTTAGCCGCGGAAAAGCATATAAACGTCAATTTAATAGAGATATTTATTCGAAGAACAATTGGATTTGTGGGTGCAACAAAAAAAATGCGTTATTTTGTTTTCATTGTTTACTTTTTGGCGGTGATAAAGCATGGACGGAGGTAGGGGTGACAGATTTGGTGCACTTAACTGAAAAAATAAAAAAGCACGACAACTCCAAAAGCCATCTACACAATACAATGAAATTAGCTTTATTAGGAACAACTAATATTAAAGCGCACCTAGATTCAGCTTATTGGATACATGTGCAAAAGCATAATGATAATGTGACAAAAAAGAGATACGTTTTGTCAAAAATTATAAACTGCATAAAGTTTTGTGGGCGCTGCGAGGACATGACGAAGCTGAAACCTTTCAAAACCCGGGGATATTTCGTGGTTTGATAATTTTTTCTGCTGAGCTTGATGTAACTTTAAGCGAGCATCTACAAAATGCTTCAGTATTTAAAGGAATCTCTAAAGAAATACAAAATGATATTTTAGACTGTATATTAAAAGTATGTCATGAAGAAATAATTAAAGAAATTAACAAACATTCATTTTTGGCAGTTATGGCAGACGAAACAACTGATGTATCTGCAAAAACTCAGTTAGTGGTAGTTTTAAGATATATTCTCGATGGTGAACCGATTGAACGTTTTTGGACATACCTGAAACCTACAAAATGTAACGCTGAAACTCTTTTGGAAAATATTTATAAAGTGTTATAGACCCTCTAGTAGAAAATTCACCTTACAAGCCTTTTCTCTTAACCAATATGACGGCAAACATGAATGTTCTTCAAAAAGGTATTAAATTCCAAAAATTCTTCTTGTGAAAGTCTATATTTTTGTATAAACGGATTTTACATAAAAATTCTGAAGTATCAGGAAAACGCGTAACCTTGAAAATTTTCAAAATTTTCGCCTGCGGAGCAATTTTTTTGCAGCCCCTACGGCACCAGTAATTTGGATACGTTTGAAATTTGCACGCGGGCGGCCAATATCCTAGGATCGGCCCTGTGGAGAACACCCGTTTCATTTCATCACGAGCCGCCACTGTCAGTTGGCAAACGATTGACAGTTTAATCTTGGCATTTTATATTAATATACAATATAAAATGCCAAGATTAAACTGTCAATCGTTTGCCCACTACGTATCCCAATCATTCCCACTGTCGGATTCTTTTGAAAGTATCAATATATTTAAATGTGATATGAGTCATAAATACAAGAGTCCTATACCCAACAATCTGTTATTATTTTTGATACGATGAGTAACGACATTAATGGATCAGTGAACTAAATGTTTACTTCATTATGGTTCACTAATCAATAGAAATCATTATAAGATGTTAAGTTAGAAGCAGTACTGCTGTAAACTGCAAAATATTATTATTTTACTGTGCACTGGCTATGAAGAGAAATAGTAACAATGAGTAAATTTATTAGTGAACAATGCGTGAAACCCAAAAAATATTTCGTAGCGATTTACTGAACTTGAAAGAAAATTAAGAACAGACACTAGGGGTAGTTTAAAAATTCTGTTGAGATTATCTTCTGATAATATCAACTTAATTGGTGAAACGTATGCCGAGTAACGTATAATATCTCGGTATTTGTGGAAAACTAGTCCCCTGTTTTAGTTTTTATATAAGCTTCGTTTCCTGCATTTAATTTGGATTAAATTTGAATTAAGGACCCTATTCTGACACTGATATTCCCAAGGTAGAACAATTTAAACCTGTTTATAATAACTTGTTTAAAAATAATGTATAATATAATATATACATATGTACATATTTAATTTAATTGTAAGAACCGAATTACAAAACCTCATCAACTGCAGCAGCATTAAAAAAGTTATTTTAGCCGCCTGTTCATCTGCTACAACTCTTTATATTTGTAAGATTTTTGTGTCATTATCATTGAATCAGATAAATAATGAATGAATTTTCAATATAAAACAAATAACGTTAGTATTTAGAAGAAATACATAATATAATTATATTTTAGTTGTATACTATTGTATAGGCAACATAAAATACATATCTAGTGTAAAACCTATTTACAGAAACGACGACAGAAGACCAACATTTGAATCTTTCTCTAGATTTTAAATAAATAGTCGCCCAAACTTGGGTTTTTTAGGGGAAATAATTTATAATGTTTTGCTGTTCACAGGAGGTCTTCTTCTTAGGGCCAGGAATAAGAATTAAAAGAATTTCCACGTGTCCAGTGGATGAAACATCCCCTAAGTACTATTTACCTATACTATTTTGTAGAGTGTAGCACAGTGGTGATCAGCGTTTATAAATAAAGCAATCCACAAGTTTTGACCACGGACTCAGTCAGGAGTGAGTACATACTATACCTTTACTATATACATTACTACTATACTAAAACGCTACTATTTTTAACAACTATAACTTGTTTCTTAAAGTTATAGTTATTAAAAATAGTAGCGTTTTTACTTTTAAAAAATTTCTATGTTTTGTACACTATTTAATAGTGGACATGTATTGTCAATATAATCAGGAGTAGATTGCTTAGATTAAAATACAAGAAAACACTATTTAAGGTGACTTAATCTTTGACTTTAACTAGAGTATATTCATCATCATGAGGTCATCAGTCCTAAGACTGGTTGGACGCTAACCTCCAGCTTCTCCTATCTTGTGCTAACCTACGCATTTCGCTAATTGTGCTACAACCTACATCCCTTACTATTTGCGAGCAGTAGTCTATCTAGGCCTACCTCTGCCTTTCTTTACTCCTATCACTGCCTCCAAAATATCGCGGACTATTCCCCCATGTCTCAGCAAGTGGCCTGCCATTCTATCTCTTCTCTTCTTTATGTTTTTCCACATACTTCTTTTCTCGCCGACTGTCTCCAATACTTCTTCGTTTCTAACCCTATCAGTTTATGGTATTTTTATCTTTCTTCGGTAACACCACATCTCAAAAGCTTCTAATTTCTTCCTACTTGCTTCCCCTATCGTCCAGGTTTCGCAACCGTATAGTGCCGTGCTCCATACATATGTTTTCAAAAATCTCTTTTTTATTTCCAAGTTTATTACCCCCTAGCATAAAAGTGCTTTCTTTTTGTTAAAAGCTACTCAACCCTGCGCTATTCTTTGCTTTATGTCTTTATTGCTTCTTCCATCCCAATTTATTTTACTTCCTAAATAAGTGAAGTCTTTAACTTCCTCCAATCTTTCATTATTAATTTGTACTTTTGTTTTTGCTCTGCTCTCGCACCCTCTGCACACTAACACTTTAGTTGTTATTCACCCTCATTCCATATTCCTCTGTCAACACTGGCTCCATTTCGTTCAATGCTGATTCTAATTCCTCCTTACTAGATGCTAATACTGCTATATCATCCGCGAATCTCAGCATTTTTAGTTTCTGTCCCTGTACTTTAATCCCGAAATCCACTCTATCTTTTACCACATTAATCGCCTCTTCGATGTACAGATTAAAAATTAGTGGTGAGTAGCGTACATCCTTGTACGCTACTCTTCACTCCTTTCCTAATACCTACTTCCCTTTTTTCCCCTTCTACTTCTATAGCAGCAATCTCTTTGTATAGATTGTGTACTACTCTCCTATCTCTATACTTCATTCCCGCGCTCTTTAGTATCTCGAACATTTTGTCCCATCTTACGTTATCAAACGCTTTTTCTAGATCTACAAATCCTATATAAGCGCCCTTTCCTTTTTCTATTGTTTTCTCTAACATTACTCTTAGCGCCAGAATAGCTTCACGAGTTCCCCTATTTCGCTTAAACCCGAATTGGTCTTCTCTTAGTATTTCCTCCGCTCTATTTTCCATCCTCTTCTGCACTATTCTGGTTAATATTTTTGACGCATGGGAGGTTAGGCTAATCGTTCTAAAGTTCACACATTTGTCGGGTTCTCTCTTTTTCGGTATAGTAACGATAATGTTCCTCTTATAATCCTCCGACATCTCGCCCGTTTCGTATATGTATTTTACCAGTTCAAACATCCTATTTACTACTTTCTGTCCCGCACATTTCAAAATTTCCGCATGTATTTTATCTACACCCGGCGCTCTATTGTTTTTTAGCACCTTAGTGCTATTTCAAATTCCTCTCTCAATATAGGTTTTCCTACATCTTCCCTATCGATGCTAGATTCTATTATAGTCTATTATAAGATGAAAAATTTATACTACATATGCGATTAAATTTAATACAAAAAATGGAAAAATGTTATTTTTGCAAAACTGATGTAGTTAGTTTTTGCACTTGTATTAAGTAAATTAAGTTACTAATTACTTACACTTAATTACCTATTAAAGTATTAAATACTTAAATCAGTAATTAAATGTATTAATTAAATTATGAAATAAATAAAGACATGGATAATTGTATTTTAAAAGATATATTATTGCTCGATTTTACCCGAACACACATATGGTCTTTGGAAGTGTTGCTTAACATCCTCCGTTTGGACTCGAATCCAAGCATACAACAACTCCAAATACTGTGCCTGTTCTACCACCTCTGCCACGAAACAAATTACACATTTTTGCAACCACTATAGGAGAACACGATAAGTTACCCATGCATATAGTGGTCCCGGTGCAAAATGCTGCTCTTTTATTAACTCCGTATTGGACAACTGATCTAAAAGGCCATGATATATTACATTTAAAATATTATCCACTAATAATTATTGTATTTAGAAATATGCAACCAGGAATATACATTAAGCTGTACATATTCAAAATTTAGTTGCACATTTCTAGTGAATTCCTCAAGGTAAACATCGTGATAAAGAAGCTTATGTGAACCTATCTTTATTTAACTCCCTCGTTCTTCAAATATTTTTCCCACCAGAAAATTTAAAATAGTAACAAACACGACTATTTAGCAAAATATTGACACGAAGACTCAAAAATGTTGGTTACAATAACTAACGATATTGTTTTAAATAACTGTTCAAAGTACATGCCTACTGCACGTCATATTTCAGCAATGTATACAGAGTACATCACGGTATTATATACAAGGTACATTAGAAAAGGTGGACACCTCTATCTTGTAACCTTTATCTTTGTTAACAATGAGTTTACGATAGTTTAGTTTAGTTCTTTAGAACTTTTTTATACTGGCATATTAGTTACTGTAAGGAGAACAGGAATATTTTACGTCACGTGCAATTTCACCAAATAACATTCAATTTTAGAATATTAAATAGCACACTATGCATTTTTATGCAGTATTGTGAAAAAATCATTTGTAAACAATTTTTCAAATTCAATCATATTTCTAAAATCAAAAGCAATTCGGTTATGAGTAAAAAATGACGAAAATATACTGTCAGTAACATATAAGTCGGAAATCGAGAAAGGAACCACCAAACCGCCAAGTGATTATCAAAGTAGTTCCCGAATAGCAAAGCTATTACATAATCGCTCTAGGAAACAACTACTCCTCGGGCTAAAGCCCCGCCAGGCTTTGAATTATACCCAGAAGTGATCCTCGAGCCCTTTCTCGTGTTTCTGCACGATCAGATAAGGTTTCAAAAAATAAAATCCGCCACAGGTAGGATTCGACATTTGTCCCGGATCGGAACCGAACGACATACAGCTGTTTCGAACTTATTAGTTCTCATCAGTGCCGTAACGGTACGCCGATTCAAGACAAATGCCGAATGAACTTTATGGCGTATACATCTTTATCGATACGATCTCTGCCAGTAACATATAACTTATATGTTACTGACAGAGATCGTATCTATAAAGATGTATACGCCATAAAGTTCATTCTGCATTTGTCCTGAATCGGCGTACCGTGTACGGCACTGATTAGAACTAATACGTTCGAAACAGCTATATGTCGTTCGGTTCCGATCCGGGACAAATGTCGAATCCTACCTGTGGCGGGTTTTATTTTTTGAAATAATATACTGTGAGTGCTGTCAACGACTATAATTTGGACAAAGAGGGTCGTGTTTGAAGAAATACCTACATACTTTATTATTTACTTACTTAAATTAAATATTTAATGGTTTAGTAAAACATCGTTTAAAATTAGAATAATTCAGGAAAATTATAGTAATAAACACATGTTTCAAATAATAGTTCATTCGGCGAGTATAATAAGAATTACAGAGAGACGTACACACAACTTAATTTAAAATAAAAATAGAGAAATTTTTGAAAACCATGTTTAATTCATTTTGGTTTTCATGTTTTATGTACATTTTTATGTAGGATTTCAAAGACGAAGAAGCTGCTCAACATGACGATCTACTTTTTCCCATATATTTATGAGTTATAAAGCTTATGTACGGATTAAGAATGTTTCAAAATACGCAGAGCGTCCAGTAAAGTTTAAATTTGACAATCCAGTCAATTCAATTAAATACTATATTGTATTTTATTATACTATTCTCTATCTATTTTTATTCCCTTTCGAACCATATGGGTATTTTGTTATAAATAAATGCATCGGTTTGAGTTTGCCTACAGTTATTTATTTAGAAAAATAATAAAAATAACATCGATATTGAGTTACTATGGAAAATAGATTTTGATCAGTTAAAAGTTTAAAAAAAACATTTGGTACACCATCTTTAAACTTTTGTGAGCCTTTCTTGTTATTGAAGTAAAAGCAAATCCATGCTTTTTTTACCTTTTCTGATGTTAATATGTCACTGTTAATATGAATTCAGTGGCGGCGACAGGGGTGGGCGAGCGCCCAGGTAAAAGCCTTTTCGCCCAACCAGTCGCCCAACCTCTTATAACACCACTGTATCACATTCGCAGATAAAATAATATATTTAACGCCCTCGGCTACCCTAGATATTTCCTGCCTATTTTCGTCCAACCACAAAACAATGATAGCGCCGCCACTGTATGAATTATCTACATATTAACACGTATATGAATTTATTATATATATTTATAACCTTTGTTGTAGAAATTAATTTAGTTATATTATGTTTGCTCAAATTTCATACTTTATATGCTAGTCCAATAACACTTATTAAAACCGATTTTTTTCCGAAATAAAAATCTGTCTGAAGGATCATGTACTTTTCTTTTCTCTAGTTGGCTTTAAAAGACCCCCTCCTAATTGAGGTATATAAAATCATCCAGTTGCCAGTAATACGTGATTCTGATATGTCCTTATATAATATTCTTTTTTATTTTTTGCTTCAGTTCCCATACAGATTCATACCCCGTACAGGTACTCCTGAGAATTTGTGATTTTGAATTTTTAATAGCTATGAAAATACTTGAATAAAATTTAAAATGAAAAACGTGGGGCGCATGCAATAGATAATAGTGAGGAGTGTACAGAGTAGCTGTCGTTGAGAAAACTCACACAAGAGTTCATATCATTTGCAGTGCAATAAAATTGTTATCGACTTAGGTGAATTATTCATGCATCAATTATCTATTATTTTCATAGCTATTAAAAATTCACAATCACAAATTCTCAGGACTATCCGTATGGGACAAGGAATCTGTATGGGGCTGGGAGAAATTATGTTATACTTTTTAGTCCCGTTTAAAGACACGATATATTAATTTTTTTTTATTTAAATAATTATTATTTTTATTATCATTATTATTTTTTATTCAAATAATTATTTTATGCTTTTTAGTCTTGTGTGCGTGAAATTTTTCTATCTATTTTAAACATTTTGATGAGATTCCTAATCTAGGTTCCTTATCCAGACATATAATCCAGATTAATAATCGTGATTACTAACCCAGATTCCTAATCGAGATTCTTAATCCAGATTGAACCATACGGTTCAAGAGATACAGCCTTTTAAAGGTAGGACAGACAGACGGGCAGATAATGTGAACTTTAGTAATAGGCTTCCGTACGAAACCCTAACGAACAGACAAGCAAGAAAGTGAGTTAATATTGTTTTGTCATCCAGTTCTGAGCTATGTTTAAAGTTTCAAGTCTAGCTCATCGAGAAGTTGGTTTAAAATCAATTGCAAAATTTGTACTGAACAGACAGACAGACAAAAAAACGAGTTAATAAAAACGTGGTAAAAAATATATGTGACTGAAGTGAATACATTGATATATTATAAGAAATAAATTCTAACTCACGAGAACAAATTTCCAAAATCAACAGGGAAGGAAAATAGGGAATATAATAAGACATAAGTATCTTCGAACATTTGAAATAAACTAATTTAAATGAGGTCGAATTTGTCGCAGTTCAACCTCCTTATTTGGACATCCTGTAAACTTAAATCATTTGTATGTTGTACATATAATTAAAAAAATATCTAAATAAGAAATAATACTGAAAGTTACCTTAAAATAGCAAATAGAATTTGAATGCAGCATAAAACATATGGTTTTCCATTTAAGATAAAAATAGTCGATTTCAACTTCCAGGTCAAATGGATGTGTAACATACTTGAAATCATTTTCACCAAACAGATCACTTGTGAAAACCCTTAAGTGCAAATGTTTAATATTATTTGACGTCTCCCACAAACAACACCCTGTGATGTAACTTGTATGTAAGTACATTAACGCATGAACGAAAGTTACCACTGCTATCATTTTCGATAAAAATTGTAGAATTCATAATTTATTGTTGTTTCAAAAACATACATTTAGATTATCAAGTTCCTTTCCTCTTTGGCTTGATCTTGACCTTATATTTTCCCATTTTATATTTTTATCTTACAAATTAACTAAAGGCGACGCTTCTATGTCTACCTCTCAATGTACCGTATCATATTTTCATAATTTTAGTTGACTACTAAGTCCTACTCTCTCGTTTAGTATTACTTACTACTTTTTAATATTATGCTCTATATTTAATTTTATTTACGAATGCTAGAAAATTGTAATAAATAATTATGTTGACAACTTGACAAGATAAAATATAGCGTTATACATCGTTAATAACTAAATATAAAGAAAAAAATATTGTATATATGTACCATAGTTACGATGGAAGTTCCACACTATTAGAGATAAGCGGGTAAGTTCCTTGAATCAAATGAATGAAACATACCACCTCAAACAGTAAAGCAAATACGAAATTCAAGAAACAGGAACAAAATCTAGAAATAATAAAAAAATATTAAACATTTTCGTATTTGCAATTTTTATAAGTGTATAAATGCACAGTTATTTATTAGTGATTAATAATAACTACTATAATAACTTATTATTAGACCTATATATTCCCGCACCTCAGTGAAGTAGAACGTTCATACAAGATTATAAAAGGTGGTCCAACCAAAACGCACGATGTTAATTGTAAATAAAACAAAAAGTTTTCAGAGAATTATCTTAATATTTCTTATTATGATAGAAGGATCTATGACAATTATGTGTGTAACAAACTATCGGCCAAATGCTTGCCACGGCTTCGATGGCATACCTCTATCCGATGGTCCATATTTTCAATGACTCTGAGACATAATTGAGGTTCAATGTCGCTAATGTGCCGAATTATCTCATCCTTTAGCTCTTGAATTGTTCTTGGCTTATTGACGTACACATTTTCTTTTATATATCCCCAAAGAAAGAAGTCTAACGGTGTCAAATCACATGATCGTGGCGGCCAATTAACATCGCCACGACGTGAGATAACACGGCCATTGAATTTCTCGCGCAAAAGTGCCATTGTTTCGTTGGCTGTGTAGCAAGTAGCACCATCCTGTTGGAACCACATATCGTCCAGGTCCATATCCTCAATTTCTGGCCACAAGAAGTCCGTTATCATCTCGCGATAGCGAACACCATTCACGGTAACTGCTTGGCCGACCTCATTTTCGAAGAAGTACGGCCCGATGACGCCGCCAGCCCATAAACCGCACCAAACAGTCACTCTTTGTGGATGCATCGGCTTTTCAACAATCACTCGTGGATTCTCATTTGCCCAAATGCGGCAATTCAGCTTGTTAACGAATCCACTGAGGTGAAAGTGTGCCTCGTCGCTGAAGATGATTTTCTTTGTAAAGTCACCATTCACTTCTGTCTGTTCAACCAATCATTCGGCGTATTGACGACGCTTGAGATGGTCAGCAGGCTTCAGCTCTTGAGTCAATTGAACCTTGTAAGCGTGTAAATTCAAATCTTTATTCAAAATTCGCATCGGTGATGTTCGTGAGATGTTCAATTGTTGGACACGACGACGAGTCGAGGTTGACGGCTCTTCTGCTAGACTATCGCGAACAACAGCAATGTTTTCCGCAGAACGAACTGGGCGATTATGCACAGGTGTTTTCACATTTCCTACAGAAACGGGTTGCTGGAATTTGCGCACAATTCTCCCGATTGTGGATACATTTGGTCGATTATGCTGACCAAAAAAGTCACGAAGTGCACGAAATGCATTTTGATTTGAACGCCCATTTTCGTAAAAGGCTTCAACAATCTTAACGCGCTGCTCAATTGTGTACCTCTCCATGGTTGAATTTATCAAACACTGAAACAAAGAAATGTCAAATTAAGTTGGGCAAGAAACTTGACGTTAAGGTGTGACTCACAATTAACATCGTGTATTATGGTTGGACCACCCTTTAGTATACATAAAAATTCCAACCAAAAATTCCATCATAAAAGACTATTGCTAAACTGCCACAAATATAGATGGGTCAACAGTTACTAACACTTGTAAATAAACAAAAATATTATTAACTACACCTTGCAGCAAACTAACTAAAATATTTCTTGAATCTGTCTCATTGCTAAATAATCATCTCCATATTATGGGCTATACCTATAGCTATTAGTCCAACGCTATGTGTAGTAGATGCAATCTGGATGATAAGACTGTGCAATATATCCTCAAAAGTTACAAAATCCGAATATACATAAAAATTATTTAAATGCACTTATATTTTACTGTTGAATTGTGAATGCTGCAGGGATGCACTTACGCTGTGTAGCATGAGTATCGTCTTTAGGTTTCCCAAAAATTTGTCTAAACTTCTGCGATATGATAGAAATATGTACATGTCTGTAATAGCATAATGACCGATCCACATTCAACAAAGTAATATTTGCTAATTTACAATAATCCTTCTCATTCTGGTGTTGGTAATGTATACATTAGTTTGTAAAACTCGGTTCCAGGACTTATATTTAAAATCGGAACAAAAATTCGGGATTGACTCCACATCTCATAATATAGTAGTAGAAAAAATGTTTCTTCTTTTATGTAAAATATAATAGTTAACTATGACTTATAGCTAAAAAAAATAGAAGTTTACAACTCAAAAAATGCAAGTGTGTATATAACTTTTCTCTAATTCCACAAACAATTAGTTAACGACATGCATCGAAAACTCAAAAGTACGAATTTTGGTTTATAGCGTGAAAATGGAAAAAGATAGGCAATGATTGAAGACGAGATCCATAATTCCGAAATTATAGAAATATCGAAATTTATCCATCCGGTACCCTGTACAAAATATCAACATGCATATGAATTTATAAATTATATACAGTGTGACAGATTCATGGTACTTACCCATTTTTTTCTTTATTTGTTACATTTTTGACATATCGAATACATAAGTTGTCACATTTTGACATAAATGACATATAATTTTAATATTTTAATGAAATACTTTGAAAATTAATGAATTCTTGCAATCTACATACTATTCATTTCATCGCTATTTGCCAAATAAAAAACTCTCTTATCTTGCCGATAAATAAAACGGTCTACCTCAGCCTAGCCATAAAAACAAGCTACGGTATGAAATAAGAGCCATTTGGGATTATTTGTTTGGCAAATAGCGATGAAATAAACTATATATCATTCGATGGGTCCACATAGGTGACATATTAACGTACCTTATAAGTGACATTTATATCGGCATAATCTTGGAGCCTATTTTATTTTATGTCTACCAATCTAAGGTTAAATTAAATACGAATAATTGAATTTCAGTTTTTCAATAATTAATTTTATGAAGAGTGTCTTTATTAATAAATAATTTTGATCATCTGCTTCATTCAATAATTTTCAGATAGCAAATTTTGTTAATATCTTGAATTCCTTAGGGCCATATATGTCCGATTTATCTCATAAATGCTATTACATAAACTGCAATATTTTGTTATTTTTACTTTGTATTTTATTTATAGAACATTTTGAGGGTTATTAGGGCTATTATTGTTACATATCTGATATTTAATAATGAACTTTAAAACATAAATATGTACTTTAAAAAAGTGGCTACAGGAACTTGTAAAATACTGATTTATAGTAACACCGATCCAGATCCGAAGTCCCCACATCCACATTGGATATAATTGAGACGATCCCATTTTAGTAAAATGCTGAAACTTCTGGAAGTATGCTGTTTGACACAGATATTTGCCTGTGCTGTGTTTACGTGATTAAGAGCAATGAAAATATTAAGTAATTATATAGTTATATAAAACTAATACTGGCCGAATCAATCGGCAATAAGAAGGGTAATTATTACAAGAATGTGTGTAAATAAATACATTTTTAAAAACAACAAAAATTTTATTTGTAAAGAAGAGCTCGGTTTAATAAGAGGCTTTAACCGAGCTCTTCACCTTAAAGCCATATATTTTAATTTTAATATATTCTCAAAGAAAGAAGTCATTTGGGCTAGATCAATGTGTCAATGGTTAAAACAAGTTTCCAAATTGTTTTTTTCTGCCATTTACATTTGCTACCTTGCTGTCTCTTATTTAAACAAATTCTCTGAAATCGTGGGATATTTACTAATATGAATGGTCTCCACATGATAGGCTTAAGAGCATTATTTTAATTGTTAATATTATTTAAGGTGAAATATTTTCAAGATTTTTACATTGTAAAATCCTGGGGGCACTTAAATGCATCAAATACAAAAACTGATAATACTAAAAATGCTGAAGATGTCGCTGTCAATGTCGTTGGTAAAGTGGTGGCAAATTCTTCGATTTTTATTGAAGGTGATCGGGCGTACGACGACGAACGTTATCAATCTACAAAAATACGATAACGATACGATACGATCAATCTACAAAAATACAAAAATACGGTAACACCGTATACGAAAACGATATACGATATACCAAGACACCAACAACACAACCAATAAATTCTGAAGGACGCTTAGATTTTTGCAATTGTATCTTTGACAAATTATGCGAAATCCATTTATTTTTTTATATATATATTAATTAAGTATGTGTTAATCCCCACGTATTAACCCCAAGTATATTAATTCGACGTTAATCCCCTATCGTGCCGTCGATCTCCAAAATCACAGACGCTTTAGATTTTGTGTTTGGTGTGCTCTATATAGTAATCACATTTCATGAAGAAAAACTAAATAGTCAGCGTTATTAGGAAATTATAAATAATCACATATGAGAGGAGAGGAGGAGGAGAGGAAAAGAAAACAGGAGACCAAGAAGTTTTCCACGACCACCTAAAGATTACACGTTTCTCCACGTGCGATGCGCCAACTAAGTTAACATCATTGGAAGATGATTAAAATTCTTTCAATCATCATCATCATCTCCGATAATGTCAACTTGGTTAGCGAAACGCACTTTAAGGAAAGTATAATCTTTCAGTGTTCATGGAAAGCTGGTCTCCTATTGCTTCATCGAAGGAACTTTTAGACAATCTGCCGCTCAATGAGATGCAAAATATTTGTTTTTCAATAAGATACAGCATCACTTTATACCACTAAAATGGTCTCTAAATTGTTGACTACCAATTTTGAAAACAATTAGATAGGGATCAAGAGGGATAAAAGCTAACACAATAGATTAGAAATGATAGAAATCAGGAAGGTTAGCAACAATGACCTGGCAGCTTCATCCCCCCTTTTATTTTGTCTGCTTCAGAAGGTGATGGCTATCTGCATCGATACATCATTCATTACTATTATTTACATAACTTGCATATCCCGATAAATTCTAATCATAGGTTCAATCTGTATATATAACAGGAAAATATTTTTAATTGAATATAGATCGAAAAGAGAGAGTATAGATAGAGTATAGATATAGGTCTCAGTCGTTCAGCTAACTGGCTGCTCAGTAGAGTAAGGTCTGTATATATAAATAGTAGCATTATATATAAAAAGATTAACAACGCTATGAATTAACGAAGAAAACTTCGTTTTATAAAATTTTATCAAATATATCAATTATGTTTCTGATTTTAATATACAGGGTGAGTCGGGAGGAACGGACCATATTCCAGGAGTGTATTGCACGCGTGAAAATAATGTAAAAAAACTCAAATGTTGTTATCCGATTTTTATTTGTTTTCAAGTTATAGCGTAATTAAAAATGTTTATCTAGTATGCCATGTTCGAGGTTTAAAAACATTTGATAACTTTGTTGGCTTGACAATGTGTCAGTGTATTGTAGCAGTAATTTAAGGTTTATTTTGGAGTTTGAACGATTAAAGTATTACAAAATGCCACACACGTATTCAAATTTAGAATATGCAAATATGGTGTTTGTTTATGGTTTTGTAATGGGAATGCTAGAGCTGCTGTTGAAGAATGTCGTCAACGGTTTCCACATCACAGACATCCTAATAAAAATGTATTTATCAGAGTTTTCAATAAACTGTGCGACACCCGAAAGCTTCCCAGTGTTAACGTAACATCTGAACGAGCTACTCGACAAAATTTAGAAGAGGTAGAAGGTATTCTGGATGTAGTAGCAGAAGATGCAACGACCAGCTCGATCGGTGGATAAATAAGAATCCTCGTGTTGTATCGCGCATACTTTTTACAGATGAATCAATATTTACCCATGACGGCATAATACTCACAACTGTCATGTATGGTCTGATGAAAATCCCCACGGAACAGTCGAAAGTAACTTTCAACTAAGTTTTCGGTAAACGTGTGGTGTGGTATGATCGATGGTTATTTAATTGGCCGTTCCATTTTGGAGAATCACCTCACAGGAGACAACTACTTAATTTTTTTACAAAATTAATTACACGGACTACTAGAGGATGTTCCTTTAAACATCAGAATGCAAATTTACTACCAGCATGATGGAGCTCTTGCACATTTCGCTCGTCTGGTCAAGGAGCATTTGGACGAAAGGTTTCCAGGGGGTTGTCCTACTAGGAGTCGCGGTGGTCCTATTAGTTGGCCTCCAAGATCTCCAGACCTCACAGCACTAGATTATTGTTAATGGGTTAGTTCAAAGATGAAGTGTATAAAGTAAAAGTGGACACTTGGGATACATTAATTCAACGTATGTGTGATCAATGTGTGGGATGTGACTCAATCAGGAGAACTATAGGCGCCCTTCGTAGAAGAAGCAGAAAATATTTAGAGGTGAATGGCGGTATTTTTCAACATGTATAACGCTATGATGACCAAAACGTTAATGTATGAAATTTAGTTTATTTTTAATTACGCTATAACTTGAAAACAAATAAAAATCGGATAACAACATTTGACTTTTTTTACATTATTTTAATTCCTGGAATTTGGTCCGTTCCTTCCCACTCACCCTGTATAAAACACACTTGAAAATGTTTCAACGAGATGTTAATTATGGGTTGCAAATATTGTACGCCAATTTAAAAAATTTATTATAAATGCTCATTAAAAATTTTAATATGCATGTATGCATTTTCTATTTCTTTAAATATTAAAAATTAAAAAAAAAGAATTTTTGTTACAATCGGCACACAAAAACAGGATTTGCACCACATACCATATGTGGTTGAAATGAGAAAACTGTTATCTCTTAATGTAAATCACAGACAACTATGACACATATTTAACAAATAAAAGTTTACTTTATAACTCAAACGACAATAAAGCATATACATATTCTAGTATTATTATTCTACTAGACATATTCTACTCATTCTACTACATAAAAAAATGCCTTAAGGATATACAAATAACTTGTTTCTAATTCCACAAATAATTAATATGTACCGAAAACAAACACACAACACAAACACACAACAAAGACGAGTATTGTTTTATAGTTCCAAAACTGACAGAAATTGCTAATTCTAGTTTTCATCAGAAAATTTTCCTCGAAGAAAGAGATTGAGAATGGCGGAGAATTCATTTTTCTATGCCTCTTATAGTTAACGAGATTCTCTATAAAAATTTCGAAATTCGCTCACCCGATACAAATTACAATAAAACAATTCTCCAATTAAATTATTACATCGGTTTCTTTTTTGCAAAAAAATTATCTTGGTTAATATTAAAAATTTACTTTATATTATATGTATATACAAAAATTTATACATTTGAATAATCATCCCATACTCAGAAATGCCAATTACTAACGCTTCATATTGGGTGGTGTCCAGATAGCTTTTTGAAAATTACAAACAGAATTATAAATAGTGGTCATATTTGGCAACTTACAATCGACAGAAAAGATCAGTAGGTATGATACAGTTTATTTTGTGATTTGTGTACTCAATGAAACGTTAATTAATTTTACTAGAAATAAAAAATTAACCGTATCTAGATAAACGTTTATCTCCATTCTTTCATTTCTTATATTGTAACGATAATTAAACCCAAGAGTGGTATGTTAAAGAATGTTTATTTTCACAATATAATACTGATATATATTTAAAAGTTTATACCATACTTATTCATTCTCTAGTCAACACTGGCGAGATTATAATAGACCGCGCCGCCGTCGCTCTGGTCGGTGCCAAATAATTTACTCAATAATAAAACGATAAAAAATTATGCCATGCTCTAATATCGTGATAGTTATCTTGTGGTGCATCATTACAGTAATGGGGAATCAAGAGTCATCTTGGAGGAAACACAACTATTTAGTTTCAATAGACTGTTTCGCATGCAAAGTGCCGCAACCTAGATTTTTCTATGCACAAGATCTCGTGGATCCATCGACATGGAATAGCAAGTATGAACACAAAAAAGATAGGGTAAGTTTTGTTCAAACTTATTTTTCAATACCGCTCAAAATTATACGTACTTACATACTAAATAAAACATCAAGAATACTTATGAAAATAAATTTCATACATCTAATATCATCGAGGTTCAATATAGGTAATTAAAATATACAAATCACGTTACTCATTACTGTAAATACATATGTATAAGTTTACTTTATTAATTGTTTATTATCCATACACATTATTCATGGAAATATTGCCAGATATGGAAGCCGGCCATTTTGTAAGCCTTATGCATTTTCATGTACGGATATACTTTTATATACAAAAATTCTAAGAAATAGATTTCACACATCTATTATCACCTAGTTTCGATATAGGTAATTAAAATATACAAATCCCGCTCACGTTACCGATTACTATAAATATGAATAAGAGTTTATTGATTATTTATTATCCATACAGTTTATTCATGGAAATATTTGAATAAGCCAAATATAGAAGCCGACTTTTTGTGGGCCTTATGCATTTTCAAGTACGAATGTACTTTTATGTACTAAAATTGTCAGACATCACACGTGATAATAAACAACGAATGTTGAATAACAAACTACCTATTAGTATTGATTATGCATGGACAATTTTGCTTGCCACAAATTTGCAATATTGACTCAATAACAAAAACCTATATGACTGACTGTGAGACAAAACCATGGTTCCACTTCCTCAATCATAAAGCATATTCTAAAAAAAAAATAAGGACCAATTTCATAGTTGTTACCGGTAAAGTGCTGTCGGTTTCTTGTTTATTCCTCATTTAATTAAGTAGCGAATATAATTTTTATGTTTTAAAGAATTTTAAGACAGTAAGCAAATAACTCAAAATAAGAAACAAGAAAATAAGAGCTACAAAGCAAGCCGTATTAGAACTACATAGATATTGCTGTAAACAATAAACAGGTGAAATAATCAATAACTATCTTCTATATACCTTGTGGTTAATACTTATACTTGAGTATAAAACTCATACAGTACTCTTAACTCTAAATAAATACTCTATATTTAAACGTATTTGCAACAATACTAAACGAAACCGTCAGTCACACTTAATGCCACAAATCAAGCATGGAAACGTTACATAGTACCTATTTAGAAGTGTCCCTGCATATATATTCATGAATATTAAAAATATATGTATTAAAGAACTCAATTATATACTAAATCAACACAACATTATTTAAAAAACAGTATTAAAAATAGTTATCCATTACATACCCTTGATTTTAATTTATTTGAATTTAATTTATTATAGATTTGTATAAACAACTGTCTAAAACTCCTATTAATAAAAAAAAATGTTTGTATGCATTATTTGCCCAAATTTCGATTATAGAACAGAAATTATTCATATACTTTTTGAAGTTAACACATTTTTGTATTTTGACTCATTTGTTGCTAGATGCTAGTAGTAACTAAAGATGATATTTAGAAAATACTAATGAAATATAAAGATTAATTTTTTAACAAAATTATCAATTAAGTTAGTTATTTTCCGAATAATTCAAAACTAATAGCCCTTGGTAAGTTAAAATAAAAAATCATCTTTTAATGACTATATTATATTTCTAGTCTAACAGTAATTAAATGTTAATTAAATATTGTGTGATTATGATTTTGTCAAACGTATTATATTTCCTTTATTTGTCTACTCCCGTACTTTAAATTATTTGTTCTACTCTCATCTTGACTTTTACTATTAAGCATTTACTACCTGTACTTTAATGAAATTCATTAAGATGCGGATTTTACATGAAGATACAGTACAAATGTATAATCAATTTGTCCATATTCAGCCATATTCAGCCATATTCAGTCACTAACAAGTATTATGATGGACATGACAAATCTAAAATTTATTAGTCTTGACCATTCATAGTTACTCTTCAAATTGTAAGCTCCTAAAATTGCTGCTTAACAATTATAAAAATATTACAAAAATATGCTACAGTGATAGTAAAATTAAGAATTTAACTCCACCGGAAATTGTGGAACAGGCCACAAGAGTTGCTAAAAATTTACTACCCCTAAAAGTTTCGAAAATAAACTGCTTATTTTCATTATTATGAGAGGTTGTAGAAAAAATAATGTATGCAACTCTCATTTAAAGGCTATTAAATATTATTAATTAAATATTTATAATTAAATGCTTTCTCATTGCATACTATATTATTCATCGATTTATATCGTTTATAATGAGTAAAATAATAAATATGTGTGCTTTGAAACATCTCGTTGTACTTTAAACTTTGTGACAAATTAAAACATTACTATACACATGTTCTGATCAAAGATACGTTGCAGAATATGATTGTAAACTACAGAAATAAGGAGTTTATACTCCAACCCATCTGCAAATGCCTTATATAAGAAGGACTAAAGAAATTAGGTCAAAACAGCTATTCTCATGGCTATATGCCAAACGCCGAGCGCTGAATTACATGACAAAATTTGTCGTATTTTTGTCTAACAGAGTTAGCACTAAAAATACAGTTATTGTTCTAAAACCACCAAGAAGGATGCAAAGTATCACCTATCTGAGGATATCGTTAACTGTATAACGCATAACTGCATAACTGCATAAATAAAATATGCAGTTAACGATATCCTGAGATAGGTGACACTTTGAATCTTTCTTGGTGATTTTGGAACAATCACTGTATTTTTAGTGCTAACTCTGTTAGACAAAAATACGACAAATTTTGTCATGTAATTCAGCGCTCAGCGTTTGGCATATAGCCAGGAGAAAAGCTGTTTTGACTTTGTTTAGTCCTGATTATATAAGGCATTTACAGATGGGTTGGGGTATAAACTTCTTATTTCTGTAGTTTGAATGTTACCCTTTGGTAGTAAAATTTTGCATTATATTGATGATTGTATACCTTATCTCTCTCTACGAGTTTTGTAATTCTTAATAGGTGAAAATTTGTTAATTCCATAAAGCTACAATCATTTCAAGTTTAAATTTTACAGACTCAAAAGATATCATTAAGTGCCACAAGGTGACAATGTAGGGCCATTATTATGTTTACTGTTTAAAATATTTTACTTCAACATTAATAAGAAAAGATTCATCAATGATGTTTTCTTAATAGTTTATATTGTAACATTAGTTAATATAAAACCCGACAATCAGCTAAATTTTGTAAAACATTGTCACTTAAGATATAAGAAGCTATTAAGATTTATCCTAAAATATAACTATACTGTAACTATACTATATAACTATACTATTTGTTCACCTTTTACTAATTTGCAAAATTATTATATTATTATATCTTAAATTATTAAAGATTAGATGGATCTACATTTTAGGGTATCTATTATCGAACTCATTCGAAACTAATTTAGATCAAATTTAGCGAAACTCTTAAATTTATATCGTTTAAATTAACATAAAAAGCATTTAAAAAATGATATTAAAAATATTTATCGATTACATATTCTTCGTTTAAATTTATTGGATTTTCTCTCACGTTGTCTCATCTTCTTGTACATGGTTTAAGTCCAATGTAATATTAAAATCACCGATGAATTATATGTGTTCTTATTATAATAGAATAAATGAAATGTGGAATTTTAATGTTTTAATGTAATGACTAAATTGATATTATGAACAGTGCGAAGTACATTTTTATAATGCATAATTTATCTTAATGATCTATTAAATTATGAGTATTAGATTTAATTTATATTCATCTGCTTCGTTGCGTATTGCGTGCAGTTACTAGAGTGTCCCAAATGAACTAAAAAACTGATTTCCATCATTTGTTTCACAAAATTCTATGAAATATATGAAAATTATCGTCATTAGCTTTAATAATTTAATTAACGTTTAAGAGATAAACTAGTATCTCTTAAACATATGTACAATAGTAGAAGGATGCATTTATATGAAGATGAAACTGACAAAAGATTACGAGAAATGGGGAAGTCGATATTTTAATAAATGTAACTAAGAATTTATGATTCTGAATTGATTGGGCCGTTACTTTATGAAAATCTATATGTATACAAAATTAAAACCTTTGCTGGTTAGATTTTCACTTTTTATTTGTTAAACAATTGTTTCGCCAACACAGCGGGTTCATCAGATGTTGAGTACATAGACTCTGTACTATCTATGTAGTCAGTCTACCTACTCAACATCTGATGAAGCCACTGTTTTGGCGAAACAACTGTTATGTTTAACAAATGAAAAGTGAAAATATAACCAGCAAAAGTTTCAATTTTGTATAAGAATTTATGAACTTAAGTTAATTAAGAAATTAGCCAATTGATTGTAAGTAAAATTCTGCTCTATCAACCTTCATTCACTACTCACTCATATACTTCATACAAAGAATGCTTATCATTAATATAATAACGTAAACACACACCAAACCCGATAGATTCACCTCAATGACACCAAAGCGTTCATATTAAACAAACACAAATAAAATAATCAAGTTTCATGTGGTAAATAAACGAATTTCCATAACTTATAAAATCATTCAAAAACTGTTTTGGGGATATTAATTATTGTACTTTATTATAAGTACCTATATGTAATTATTGTAGAGTATCAGGATGATTACCGCAGATTAGCATTTTGCGAAATCGTGAGAGAACGATGTAATAATAATTCATGTGTCTTAACTACATTTATTAAGTAATTTTTTAATTAAACCGCATGTTCAAATAGTATTAGAAATAGGTAAAATTGTCGATATTGACCCTTGACGTTCCACATTAAAATAAACACGTAATTTCCCCAGATACATACAGAACGATAACGTATGGGCTGAAATTGTCAATAGTACAGTTTGGGTCTACGTTTTGTGAAGTGCAATAAATGATAAATTGCATTATAACCTTCTTCAATAAAATATAATACATACTCATAACGAAAACTGAGGGTTACCATTTAAAAAACTGTCGATAACGTCCTAACCGAAACAACTATAGTTCCATAAACATTATTTATAGCTCAACATACACCCATTTAAAAAACAAAATTAAATTTGTATACGCGACTTTTTCATCTCGCCCTGTAAAAGCTTTGCGAATTTATGTCAATTTTGTGAATTGACAATATCAGTTATTACTCTTATCACTGTCAATGCAAAATAAAACACTAATACTACCTAAATACACAAAAAGCGGCATGTACTAAACAAATATCTATGTATTATTCATTTCATCGTTATTTGCCAAATAAAAAAATCTTGCCGATAAAGGGAAGAGTCTACCTGAGCCTATATAGCCATAAGAACAAGCCAAGGTTATGTTTTGAGATTTTTTTTTTTTGGCAAATAGCGATAAAATAAACTATACTTAGGTGCAAAAGAATAAACCGCGTTTTTGTTAAACACCTAAATGTTAAATGTTGAAGTGAATAACGATAAACGCGATTACAATGAATTCTTTAATTATTCGAGAGAAGAGATAAAAGCGTTTAATTACACAAACACATGTTCATTGCAAACTCATAAATTCAACAACTGACAAATGATTAGAACTACATCACTATATACTATATACACTATATACGTTTTCTATAGATATCTTATCTCAAAATTAAAAAAAAAAATACTTCGCAGGATTATTAATTTGTAATACTCAAATGCTTTATTTTCTAAAGAAATGAAGTTTGAGCCTATAAAGTAGATAAAACTGCAAAGAAATGGGTCGATCAAGATCTCATTAATTCAAATTTCGTATTCGCTAAATGAAACAGAAATGGCATATGCCTTTTAGATCGTGCATTAATGCGATAGTATGAACAACGATGAATTGCCAAAAAAATGAATATATTGATAAATTTTAAAAAAATGTTTTTTGTGATGAGATGGTGGTAATATCTTCTTTCCGGCACAATAAGAAAACTGAATGAAAAAAAGGTTTGCGACACAACAAAACTGTAAAACTAATGCATTTCACAAGACTCAACGAGAACTGTTCTAACTATCCAGAAATTAAAATACGAATCTGATCTCCACACTTCAACTTCTTTGTTAAATTTTTTCTACCTCAAACGCGCAAAAATGACAATTTCATCAGCGTAATAATGGCAAAAAATTGTCAGAACCGATTTATTAGTCAGTGGCGTAACCAGAAATACGAGTATATATATATATATATATATATATATATATATATATATATATATATATATATATATATATATATATATATATATTGGTTATTTTAAGTTGGTGATTACATTCGTCAACAACTGAGAAATTAATCTTGTACGGAAAGGTTTCAGATTTACATTTTATATATTTGTTAAGGATCGAAGAAATTGTGTAGTTGACTAGAATCACACATAAATTTATTTATATTCGTCTAGAAAATATTGTTAGGTATTTTATGTATCTAAATCGTCAAGCATGGATCAAGGTATACATGTAAGCGGCACTGGCTGCACTGCACGCGCTATATATCTTAAAGGGGCCTACACACCTGTGCAGTTATCTGTCGTAAATAACTATGGGAAAATCTGTACATTTATCTGAACCAAAGATGTGTTGGCTACGTTCAGTTTTCAAATCAATTCCGATTATTCTTCAGTTCTGTCATCACTTTCGACTGGTTTGTTCAAAAGGCGTTAAAAATAAATAAAGTTCAATTGTTGACAGAAAAAGAAGAGCCACAGTGTGATGTATAATTGCAGCTGTGTTACTAGAAGAAGAAGGAACAAACGCCGTGAACCTTGGTGCAAAGATTTGTATAAATGCCAAAAGCTCATCTTTTAGAAACTTTGGTCATCTTGTACACAAACAGGACGTCAACTGAACAAACTGTACGGTAAGATGCATAAATTACGCAGACTATCATTACAAAAGAGAATCCAATTGCATAGATTTTTGATCTGCGGAAATACCGGTCTAAACTGCGCAGTTCACACAATTTATCGCTCAGGCATAAAGTCACACCTAATAAACTAGGCAGATAAACGGAAGGTGTGTAAACCCCTTTAATGGCGAAAAACTCGTGGCACCCATTTTAAACCTCGCCCAGATCATTGAAGCTGCGCGTCCGCGAAAGACGTGCGCTATGGAACTGAAAAGATGGTAATCAGATAAGAAGAGTGGGCGTGGAAGAAGTTCAATCGCTTTGAGATTTTTTGTTTTTTCCTTGGTTTGTCTGGCACTATGTGTTTTGCGCTGTCCTGCTGCAGAAGTACCCGCTTTCGATTGACCAAAGCGGGGTATTTTGCGCTGAGCGCCACGTATATCCGATCAAGTTGGGCAGAGTAAGGATCTGCATTGTTGGCCCAATCATTTGGATGCAGTTCAAAGTAAATGATTATGCTTTCAAAATTCCACCAAACACACAATAATGCCTTTCTTGCGGATCGGTCATGCTTTGCTACCGGTTCCGCTACTTGGCCGGAATTCGACCACCGATTTTCTTTGATCGGATTCGGCTAATAACCAGTCGTCACGTGAATTCAGTAATAGCACAAATAAAGCCGAATTTCGAATTTTTCCATCTTGTTTCTCGAAATAGAAAATCAAAAAATAAATATTTAAATACACGATAGCTAAATAAGATATGAAAGAGTACATCAAATGCTATAAAATGATATATAACACGTAAATATAAAATAAATTTATTAGCTTTAAAGAAGTGTTCGACATTAAACGAGAAAAAGTAAAAAACTTTCGGTTCACCATAATATATGAAATTCAATAAAAGAAATAACGTTTTAAATAATGTGAAAAATGTTGGCTTATAAAAATGGTTTTTTGACATTTGATAGTAGTTAACGAAAGTTTAAGTGTTCTTTCCTGAGGTATAGAAATGCAATAAACGTATGAAACGTTTGAACATGCGAAGAAAGACAATATAAAATAAATTCAATTTCCCAAGACAATAAGGTAATGCCTAATAACTCTGGACATATATAAATACATCCATAAACTATGACATAGGTACTAATAATGAACAATGTTTATCCTTCAGTTAAGTGGTTTGTAATTATATCTAAACAAATTATAGTACTTAACAGATGAACTGAACTAAAAGTAAATCGAAATTATTATTAAAATTAAATATATTTAAAATTAAATCTAGACGCACTCGTTCCAAACGTGATCGCCATGTTTACAAATGGGGAAGCCCTTTGACGGTTTGTATTATCACACACTAGTTTGTGATTTGTAAATAATGAGTATCAGACACTCGTATAACTAACTTAAATTAACTAGCAAGATAAGTCAAAGATGCATTAAATGCAAAGATAGTAAATATGTAACACATAAATTGACCTATGTAAGTTTATCCATGTTGTCGTGACTATATTCTGCTTGCCGAATGTTTAATAATTAATTTCCAATAACTTAAAAAATTTCTGGACTTTTTATTTATTATTGGTTTTTACTTTTCCGCACTCAACTATACTAGCGGAAAAGTAATATATTCGTGTAAAGAAAAATGGAAAAATAATTTATTTTCGTTTATTTTTCATTTGTCGGCCTAAAAACAAAAAAAAAGTTTTTAAAAAACTTTGTGTGTGTTTTGTGTGTGTATCGTTGTCGTTGTCTTCGTTGTTATTGTTGTCGTCGGTATTAAAATTTCTTGTTAGCAGGATAACTCAACTAAATCGTATCGGATCTATCGGTTCTTGGTTGATTCTGATCGGGGACGTCTCCCAGATGACACCTGTTGACTTTGAGGTGGATAGAACACACCCCACCCTATTCATGGGTCATGATAAAGCACAATGGTGGACTATTTGAGAATTTTTTTGTTAGCACGATAACTCAACTAAATCGTGTCGGATCGATCGGGTTTTGACTGATTCTGATTAGGGATCTATTGATTTTGAGGTGGAAAGGACATTCCGCACTCTGTCCATGGGTCATGAGAGAGCACGATGGTGGATTATTTGAGAGAAATTGAAAAAATGTAAAACTGTCGCATAAAACACATAGGTATTCTGCATGTATGTGTTGGTTTATTTTTTCTCGGCAACTCAATTTCGAGATAGAGATGACCTACGTGCGGATAAGTCCGTTTTAAGGTTTTTATACTATTTATTTTTAAATCGTTAGCAAAACTAAACTTTCCTGACCTTCCTTGACCCGATTCTCAAAACAATTATTTAATAATATATGTAAAATCTCTATATATAAATATTAATTATACTATGTAAATATAAGGAATTCATGGAACTGAATAGTGCTCCAGACCAGTATTAATACCGGTCTAACAAAATATGCGAATGATAGATTTCCATCTTTACGTAATATTTAAATTATTAGAACATTATCCGAAGCAACTCAAATATTGCATTAATAAATTCTACATTTATAATACACTATTCAAATTTCAATTTCTAATTCTTCAATTTTTGTCTCTGCTTGTTAAAGAGATCAAAATTGATATCATATAATTCAAATGTTGCATTAATGGGTTCGGTAACATATGTTTACCTTGCAGTAATGTCTTACTTTTATGAGATATTTTATGAGAATCCCACCTTTGTATAATAATTAATATTTAATCATATATGAAATTTGTTCGAAGATAATTTAGAAGTCGGTGTTTATTCACATCGTTAATTACTTATAGTAATAATGGGATGTAAATGATGTAGTATGTAAATGAAATATGTTAATTTAATTACATTCTATATCATTTTTTGTATTCTTTATTTCTGACTATATAACTAAATATTATGGCACGAATAAAATTAAGAAACATATTAAAATCCATAATTTTATAATTTTTAGTATCACATTCTAATAATTTAAAGTGGACTAAAATTCTCTAAGACATGTCAACTAAAATATATTAGTTCTCTTATGTTAGTCTCATGGTTTCTGTTATAAGGTCTCCATTAATAATTCAAAATTAAAACAATATATTGTTTTACAATTGAAACTTTATGGGAGACATTCGAAGCTTTTTCCTGCATTCGGAGGGAAAATAATGCACTTTACACACGACCAGATCAGACTCTATGTATATTCTATACATTCGACATTCAGTCTGAAAAGGTCTCAATGCGACTGAGTAAAGACCAGGTATTTACTACGCACCTCGTGGATGGTCCGAGGTAACATTTTTTTAACATATATTATTCAGAGAATTTTTTTTACAATTAATTTTATAGACTTGAACGTAAGGCTCTGGGAAACGTCTGCGCGCCATAGATATACGCATCGTAACAATAGTAACAAAATAATAATACACAACGCACTAAACTGTTACAAGTAAATGTAACACTGTATGTACTTATCCTCTTAACTAGCGTGATGAACTAACATCAACATCATCATCACTAACTGAAAACGATCCGTAAATGCTTTACAACATCATATATGTTTCCATATTTGTCCCAGAGAATGTTTGCTGTGGTGGACTTTTGTTTGACGCGCTCATTTTTTGCATCATCTATAGCGTGTAACAATGAATTTACTTGGTTCACTATTTGCAGGCTCACTAACGCCAATCCACTATTTTGTAATTTCTCTATTGCATCATGTAATAGTTAGTATGAATAGTTTATAGTTGCTTTATAGCTGGTATGAATAGTTTTTAAATCAGTTTCAATGAAAATATCTAGTGTCTAACTTTCTTTAATAGCTGCAATCTCGACAGAATTGAAATGTAGTATTACAGAAATTATTTGCTGAAAGTTTTCAGCATAAAAAAATCTACCTTAAACCATGTTCCCCAACGTGTAAGGATCAGCTCTGGTAGTTATTCAGGACACTTTCTGTAAAACTCGTGAAGACATTTAGGAGATTTTAGAAATACTTTTTTGTACTCGCTATTAATGCATCTACCTGCATTGTCGAATAGTTTCTGACATAAGATGTAAAGGATGCACTTTACACATAACAATCTACAACCATACTGTGAAAGAGAGAGAACAACCTACTGAACTCACGGCACGTTCGGTCACACATCATCAAAATTTGACTTGTCCACACTTTTTCTCTTAAATGTTTTCTCTTACCTAAACATCTCTAGCGCCACCTACGTAAGTGCATTTCCAGTACACTCAGTGAGTATTTTAATAGCTAATATTAATGGAAATGTCGATTGCCGAGGGTCCAATACACGTACTTCGCATAATATTTACAGTAGAATTTTTTTACGATGTGACGTCTCCTCAAGACAACCATGGTCATCTATTTTGTAATTTACGTGTAATCTTCTCTATACCTACACATGTATACACTTCTGTACTTTACATGAGTACCTGCACTAGAATAAGTGCACCCGGTGCAGATTCTTTATTCATTACAGAGCAAAAATACATGTTAGATGAAATTGCGAAATTTAAATTATTGATGGTGACTAAAGATCGTGGATGAATAACATAAAATAGTTGTTGAAATGCTATTATGTTTTCCCTTATCTAATGGCCAATTTATACCAAATGAATAGAATAAAATATATGTAATTGCTTTTAGTCCTATGTAGATTGTTTGTATTTGTTTATACATTCTTATAATACTCAAATTAGTTGAACCATGTTGACAGGTTTAACTTCGTAAACATTTCAAATAAGTAGGGTTTACCTTATACAAGTGAAACGAATAAGGCAATACATTTATCAACTTTATTTATTTATATTGCTTTATCTATATTTTTATTTTTCTTTGTTAAATTAGAAAATTTTTGTAGAATCTGAATCTTTCTTGGTGATTGGTGTGGTATTTTGGGCTTATTGAATTTTACATTTACATTTATTAGGAATTGGACGTTTTAATAACCTGACATTACTTCAGCTGTGCAATAATTCTGGTTGTATACTATCGTCTATGACAATAGTATCGACAATATTTTTAAATATTCTTCAAAAGTTATTTTGATCTAAGTAACCCCTGATTGAGTAATATTTTCTAATGTTTTCTTCTTCTTAATAAAGTTTTAATAAAACTAGTAAAATTAGTAAAACTAGTTTTACTAAAAATGTTCTAAAGAGTATTTAAATAAGGACGCTCGATATTTAAACGTAAATAAAACAAGTTGTATGTAAGATACCCACTCAATTTTTTTTTATTTGACATGACGGTCATTATGTTGACTTTTAGGTCATCAATTGTTTGCGGTTTATTCGCATAGACCCGCGATTTAAGATAGCCCTAAAGGAAAAAGTCTAAAGGCGTTAAATCGCACGATCTCGATGGGCAGTTCACGTCGCCACTGCACGGGAAAACCATGCCCCCAAATCGCTCGTGAGGAATGTCTTTCGTCGAGAAGGGAGATATCGACATGTCGATATCCACATTATTCAGTTTAGACCATAAGAAATTATTTACCATCGATCTCTAGCGCTCGCCGTTGACGGTTAGGGCAATGCCAGTTTCGTTTTTGAAGAAGTACGGACCGATGATTCCACCAGACCAAAATCCGCACCAAATTTTCTTGGGATGCATTTTGTACGAGTGTATGTCGTGTGGAATTGGTATCGTCCCAAATCTAACAATTTTTCTTGTTCATATATCTATTCATCCAAAAATGGAACTAGTCGCTATAAAGATGATTTATTTGACGAAATTGGGATCAACTTCCAACTGCTCCAGAGCGCAGTCAGCCAACACACGGCGTTGTCTATGGTCGTTTACCTTAAGTTCCTACGTCAGTTTGATTTTATACGGGTGTAGACCCAAGTCCTGACGCAAAATTCGCCAAGTTCAAGTCGCAGAGAGTCCAAGTTCTTCGGGTTTTCCCGTACACTCTCACATACAGCAGCGATGTTTTCAGCAGACCTTACGTTTCGCTGACATATGGGTTTTCGCTGATTATTTGTCAAACCGGTTGACTCGAATTTGGCCACCAAACGTCGAACAATTGACTCGGCAGGACGGTTGTGGCGAGGATAATAATCATGTAATGTGCGGAATGTTTCTCGAACGGAGCACTGATTTTGAAAATAAAATATGATAATTTACATACATTGTTGAATACTATAACCTTCCATGGTGATTTGCCATGTACTGTGGAATAATTCACAATAAATTTTAGAGATGTTGCTTTAATAACGTGGCCACTGTAATCTAACAAATTTCGAGCGTTCCTATTGAAAGGTCCTATATTTATTCGCACTTCTTTAAACATGGAATATATTTTGTAGATCATAGGAAATATGCTCCTACATATTATATTTTTTCTTTTTAATTTTTTTACGGCTCTTTTTCCTTATTGGTTTGTTCCTCAGATTAAGATTCTGAAAAGTACTTTCAGAATTTTGAGCTTTTACTAATTCTTTTAGCAAATGGAAGTTTGATATTCAATCAAACTTACAGCTTATTTATCATGCTTTCGAAAATCTGGCTTTGTTCCTTATTATTTACAAACTCCTACCCTTCCTATTGGCTGAATCGTAAACCAAAATATGTGTCTTTTACTAAAATATATATTAATTGTGTTTAACCTTTACGTATTATTACTTACCTTACATAATATTATCATCTTCTGCTCTATGAATTGTTTCAAGTGATCTATTTAAATATAAGGAGTTATTAGCATGGTGAAATTATTTAAAAATATAACAAAACAAATATCAAAAATTGTTTTTTTATTTCTACAAATAAATATATTAATATTTTTCTCATAAATATATGGTGGACTACAAATGGCGACGATGAAGTTTTTAAAATCACCGTCCAAAAATATTTTACTTTTTCAATTACTTCTACAATAAAATACGTGACAGGAAACACTCATCGTACTAATACAATATAATAATATGATACTAATACTTATACACAAAACTAATACAATATCATGTAATGTGCTTTTAAATTCCTAGTTTTATCAAATTTATATCGACTAACTTCGTATATTCAATTGAATCAGAAAAAAACTGTACTCGTATCCGATTATTTTCAAGTTCTATTAATAGAAATGGGTAAAGTTGCCTTATCAAAAATATATAATTATTATCAATGAATTCATTTGTAATCGTATGAACGAGTACAGGAGGAGGTGTTAAGTGTGTTGTATCTTGTACTATGATTACGATTATTACAATAGTAAATAAGTACCAATATTCTAGATTTATTAAAATTAAGTTAAAAGAAAAGTAAATACACTGACAAATTGATCGTTTCCTTTGTCAGTAACCTAGTTTTGTACATATTTGTTACTGTTTTATTCGTTTCAATTGAACTTTTCATAAAACTGATAGAATTCTTATCTATGATCAATGTTGCTGTTTGGATTGAAGAAATGCACAATTTATAATATTATCGACATCGCGTTTTGGCTAATACAGTGATAGATCAATTGCTATTAGACGTGTACATTTCATAGTGTCTCGGTATCGTACAGCGTTCATCGAAAAGTAGATTAAAGTAGATATATTATACATACAAATTATTTAAACTCACTTACTATTTGTTATTGAAGTGTGGATGCATCCAGGAAGGCAGGAACATCTAGTGTGTAGCATTAGTATTATTTCCATTAAAGATTTCTCCGAGTTGAAAATGTGTGTTTACACCTATCTATATAGTGAGTGAATGTCTAGTACGTAATATTTGCGAATTTAAAATATTTCTTCACATCCCGTTGTTGGTTTCCCATTCCCATTTGTCGATTCTTCTACAGATATTCATAATTTGTTATTTTTTATCTCACTATGTATGGTATTTTTTGCAAGATGCTTTACCTGTAATAAATTCGTGTCTAGTTGCTTTCTACTTAGCAATTTTTAATTAAAAATTTCTAAGTTGTAAACATTTAAACATAAAGTAAACATTTTTCATTTTCCACAATAAAGTATATGATGGTACAACTACTTAATATGCATATAAAGTCGTCTAAAAACATCCAGTAGGGTATATCGTTTTTGTGTAGTAGAATTATTTTACGAAGAGCAAGTCGGCAATAAACCGTGCAACAAAGAGCAATGTATAGCTTACTATAGCTTACCTTCTCCCACGCGAATGCAGTAAAAAAATGTACGCGCGCAAATGATTTATAGGCAGGTCTGTGTCTCTTATTCAGTCAGATATGCATCTGTCTTTGTCGCACGATTTATTGCCGACTTGGTCTTCATAAAATAATTCTACTGTATTTACTTTATAACGTGTACTTCCCGTGCATGTGGCATACTACAAGCCATGTAAGTATACCAGGGACCGAAAGAGCAGACAAGGCAGCGTGATCGGCAGCGGATCATAACTATTATGCATCTGGAATTCCACTAAGAAGTAAAGACTTCATCTAGAAACCAAAATAACATATAAAGAACATTTACAAATTCGATGGAATACCATAGGAAGAGCATACAGGCGAATACATCCAAATGTCAGAACTTAAAATACTCCGTTAAAGCTAATTACAGGGTGCAGCAACAGGATTGAACGGTTTTTAATATGCCACTGTTAAGAAACTAAGCATATATTTGGACTAATTATTATTACAACTAAAATCATAATTCTGTAAATTTCTTATAACACTTAGTTTGCAAAAATCACATCCACAAGATGACCACCGTCTTCTTCTATACATTGTTGCAATCTGTTTCTGATATTGAACACAACGCGTCTGAGTAAATCTTCCTTTATCGAATTTATTTCTTCACGAATCCTTTCCTTGAGTTTTAGAAGTGTTTAGGGACGGGTAGAGTACACTTTGGACTTTAAGAATCCCCACAGAAAAAGATCCGGGACCGTCAGGACCGGTGAGGTATGGCCCGATCACACCAAATCTGTACACTCCACACCACATCCGTTACCTTTTGGTCATAAAGTGTGTGTTTCGAATTTCTCTTGGGTTGTGTTCTGTCCAGTAGCGAAAGATCTGCTTATTAACATACCCATTGAGATGGAAGTGAGCTTCGTCAGACATGATCAGTTTATCAAGAATTCTTGCGTTGTCGTTCAATGTTTCAAGAAATTGCCTGCAGAAATTGAGGCAATTAATTTTATCAACATGGTTCAGCCTCTGGACTATCTGTACTTTATACGGATGAAATTTCAAATAAAGATTTAAAAGTCGTCGCATACTTATCTCTGAAATTGGCAGTGCAATTGATTGCCGAATTGCAAAATGTTGTGGACACCGTTCAACGGCTACTCTGGTTCCTTCAACATTACCTTGTGTACTAACTGTACGTGTACCTTCGATAAATTTTGAGTTTACACTGCCCCTTTCGTCGAAATCTCTTACCCATCTTAAAATTGCATTTGCTGATGGGACTTCAGCATGCACTGGTAAGTTAAATTCACGGGAAAAACGTCTCTGGGTTCACGTTTGGGATAGACTGGGTCAGGATAAATGATTTAACAGCAGAGATCCGTTGATTAACCGGCCAATTTGCCACTGCAATACAAAACTTTCGATAACAAAATACAATTTCATCACTATTTGACGTTTGTCAAATAAACAGTATTTCCACAGCATCCTATTCACAACCATTCAATCCTATTACTGGACGCGGTAGAAAAGAATATAAAGACAGCATAAATATCATAACATAACAATAGTTACTCGTATGAAGATAACAGATACCTATCTCACTCATTTTATATGGTTAGAAGCGATATAACTCCAATGTGCACCAATTGTAAAAGACCACTAACAATACAACACATACTGGTAGAATGTCTGATATACAGACCTCACCAATAAATATTTACTTGAAAAATACAAAAGAGTCTATCAAAAAACCAATAATGTTGTTTAAAACAAGTTACTAAATATACGCCCATTAATAAAACTGCATTGTAACAGAATATATAAAGATTGACCTACAATGAAGGAAAGTGAATATTGAATTCAGTCAACGATCAAACCAAGTTTGCATCTATCATTAAATCACTTTTAGATTTAACATCGTTGTGTCTTCATTAGAAAATTATATATTCCTAAATCGTTTGTTCCTATATATAATTATCAAGAAATTTCTATTCAACAAAAAATCAAACTTACCAATATAAATTCACCAATATTCTAGAAAATATTGTTCAACACAAAGAAGATTATCTACAAATGTATAACATTTTACAAGAATATCAATCAAGATTTAGAACTTATCACAGTTGTGCAACTACTTTTATAAACATTACATAAAATTATAGAATTAATGGACAATGAAATATTAATGGTGTTAATAAAATTACTCAAAAACGTATTAAGCACAAAACGTTAGCTATACTTTCTTTATTCTATAAGTTGTGTATAGTGATTTCGTATCGTATCCTACAAGACATGAAGTCCATTTATGATATTAACTAATGGTTATACTGATATTTTTTTTCTGGTGTGAGAAATTTCACGAGTCTCCTATTTTTTCCAATGTACTTGTATACATGCAATTTATATTTCTATCTACAAAATAGTGAATTAAATTGTTTTTCAGATGCTACTCGGTTACATTTTTCATTTGAACCTAATGATAGTGACACGGATAGTATGGCTATTTATAATTATATTAATTAACTTGGAGGTACTTCTCTCAATTACTGTTACAGTTACTGACAATAAATCTCAATAAAACCGTTCTAATGTTGTCTAGTAAAAAGCCATTCGTAATTTCTATTTAAATGATTAAATAATGCAAAAATTACATAAAGACGAGACCATTTTGGGATGTGTAGAGTGCAAATCATTTGGGATCAATATCGATTTAAGATTCATAACTCATGTAAATTCCTATGTGTAAATAGCTGTAATGTTTGAGGAAATCTATAAAAGAGCAAAAATCTTATAATCATAATATTATAATCAATTTATGCAATAAAAATAGTTTTAGAACAGATGTGCAGAATGTAAGTATTTCAAGAAAAGAAGGTCACTTCTCCAGTTCTTAAAATAGCATAATACACTGAAATCTCCTATAAACGGACAACGGCGGTGCCATCATTTTTTTGTCCGGCTAACAGAGGTATTCTCTTATTAGAAACCATAATATTTTCTGTTTTAATTTATTGGTACAAAAGTAAACAATCAAATTTATTTTTCAAGAACAAACTAAAATTGAAAACAAGTGTTAATAACTAAGTACTTACATACTTAATTATCTTTATAACAAAAGTAAGATAAGTAAACTCCATCAAAAAAACATCCTCTGTTTCGTCTTCGACCTCCTTAAGTTGTATAGACTGCGAAGCAGCATGTCTTATTGCAGAATCAATGTCATCATTTTCAATGAAAAGGTGATCGTCCAAATCAATAAAATCGTCTGGAGCAACGTTGTTATTGCCCGTTACGATAAATTCTCTCTGCATTTGTGCACAGTCAACCAATCGCTTTAAAATTTCAGATAATGCCTTGGTCCAAAGGCTGGCAAATTACTGTTGTGTTAGGTGGACGAAACATTATTTTTATATTGCTTAGCTTTAGGTGTTTGTGATGTGAAGAAGCATTATCCATAAAAAGTAGAATTTTTCTCTTCTGGAATTTAATTTTTTTTATTGAGCTGAAGTACCCATTCCTGCATGATTTCACAAGTCATCCAGGCCTTAGATTTTCAGTCCAGATTTTATACTTGACACACCACCACTCAAGAATTTGATTTTTTTCTTTTAATGTTAACATGCGCCTATTAGTGGTAGTGGTAACCATGGTAATACTACATGAGAAAGTAAATTAAACTGTTAAAATACATTCTGTTACGTCTATATAACTGATGAACTTAATGTAAATTAGAAATCTGCCTCAAATTTTTGATGGCCTAAACGAATTAAAGAAATCATGAAAGAATACAGCACGCACTCTGTATTTCCACTACTTCTAATTCTTCTAAAATACTATTACCATTTATTCTAATTCCATAACTGGAGATATGTTATGGAGACTCCAGAATATTATTATATATTATTATGAATATTAAACGCTGGTATTAATATGATGCGGGTCGTTATCCAAAAATGCTATCCCATAAAAGGAGCAATTTAGGCACATCCCCCGCCTTAAGCCTCGCCTCCTCTAGGATAATAGGGGTCCCTAATATAAGATACTTCCTCCTCCAGTGCGAGGTAGGTATAAAGAAGATGAATCGAGGCTTCCTCGTCTCCTTTACAGTATCTGCAGGCTGGGCTGTCAGTCAGCCTCAGCTTGTGCTTATATGCATTCAGGTTACTATGATGGCCCGTTATGATTTCCACCAGGGTTCTGGCTTTGTGCCTGTTCAACTCAATGAATTCTTGGGCCCATTTCTCAATCTCTGAGTATTCGATGAAGAGTTTTGTTATTCGACAACCCGTTACTCCTCTCCATCTCTTATTGTGCTGACCTCTTGCCCAGCTATTGATGCGGTCTCTGATCAGATTCCGACTTATTCCTACTGCAGGTTCTGGTCCATAAAGGTTTTCCCCGGTCCCTAGTCTGGCAAGGTCATCTGCAATTAGATTTCCCTTAATGCCATTATGCCCAGGTATCCATAAGAGTTCCACCGGTCCCTTCCCTGCTAAGTGTTTCAATGCTTCATAGCAATTATAGACCAGCTTCGACGTCGTTGCTGAATTCAGGGCCGTCAACGCCGCCCTGCTATCCGAGCAGATACATACCTTCTCCCGGGTCCGATTTTGATCGGCCCCCAGAACATTATGTAATTGCAACTAGCTCGGCCTAGAGTGCGGTAGTGTATTTGCCCAGGAGGAAGGTTTTACCTATCCTATCGCGTCACCTATACACCCCCGCACCCGCCCTGTTCCCACTCTTAGCTCCATTCGTGTACCAGATGTCTCCATTGAGCGGTAATCCAACTCGACATTCCATCCAGTCAGTCTTACTGGTGAGGGTGATATTATATTTCTTGTCAAGCAGGAAGTGGACACGTGTACTATCAGAGGGCATCCATAGGAGTCCCTCCTCAGTGAGCTCTCTTGAGAGTCTATTCAGGCCCCTTACCTTTCTATTCATGTTTTCCACCCTGTGCATTGCCTTTACGGCTTCCGCTTTCAGGGTGACATCAAAAGGTGGTATTCTCGTCAGTATCCCCATCGCCTCAATTGGTGTTAAGCTTGGGGCTCCGGTTATACTTCTTAGAATCAATCTTCTTAGCTTGTTAAGTCGGTTGGTTCCGACTTTAAACAGGTTCACTCCCACCAGACCAGTGCTGCATACATCAGTCTGGGTTTGAGAATTGCGTCATCTATCCATTTCATGGTCTCCGGTTTCCAGCTCCAGCTATTACCAATGGCCCTTCTCAGTTGTCAATGTGTTGCTGTGATCTTGGAACATATGTGACTTAGATGTTTTCCCATGACACTTTCCCGTCCAGGATTACTCCTAAGTATTTCACTTCGCTATTATAGCTTAGTTCTTGACCACCAAGTTTCAGTGGACATGTTCTATTCCACTTATATTTCTTGGTGAACACCATCACCTCAGTCTTAGGGGGATTGACCGAGAGTCCCCTATCCCTGCACCAGTTCCCAACCTTGTTTAATGCTCCCTGCATTATATCGAGAATCGGCTCCAGGAAAGGGTCCTTATCGTTATTATTACTAAGTCATCAGCATAGCCAATTACTTGGTAATCCTTTAACCTTTCAAGCAACTTATCCACTATCAGGTACCACAGAAAGGGGGGGCAATACCCCTCCCTGTGGACAGCCCGAGTCGACCCGGCCCTCGATGCTAGTCTTGCCTTTATTGGCAGTAAGCTATCGGTTTCCCAACATATGGTCTATCCATTCAGCGATTATTCTGGGGGTGTAGCATCTGCTTAGTGCTCCGCTAATCACCTCCCTCGATGTAATGTTGAAGGCTCCTTCAATATCAAGGAAGGTGCCGACAACGTATCCTCCGGAGTCCAGTTGTGACCGTATCGATGACACAATCTTATCCAGAGCTGTTTCTATTGATTTTCCAGCTTGATAAGCATGCTGGCTCCCTTGAAACGATCTCTCTATTAGGACAGTATCCCGAAAGTACCTGTCAACTAATCGTTCGGCCGTCTTTAGTAAAAATGAAGTAAGGCTAATCGGCCGAAAGCCCTTAGGGGACGTGTATCCGAATTTGCTCGGTTTAGGTATAAAAATAACCCTTGTGCCTAGCCACACTTTCGGGACCATATTCAGTGCCAAGCTGGCCCTGGTGATCCTCATAAGCAGACAGAGGATTTTTTCTTCTGCTTTCTGCAGAATTTCCGGATAAATACCGTCCGGTCCCGGCGATTTATATGGATCAAAGGTCCTCAAGGCCCACCACATCTTAGCCAGTGTGACTATCTCCTTCACAAGTTCCCTGTCGTCCCCCTCTCAGTTTACCACCCAGGTCCTATGTACCCCTACTAGCGGGTCGGAAATGTCTGCCGTCTCCGGTCTATAAAAGCCCGGAAAATGTGCTTTGATGGGATGGTCTAGGGTTTCCTCATCCGATTTCGAGAATTTACCATTATGGAGCTTGAGCGATCCCAGTATCGCTTCCGGGCTGCGGGCTAGGATCTTGTTCAGCCGTGCTGCCTCAGCTCCCTTATTTATCTCATTACAGTTATTACAAACAGTTATTAAAAATTACAGTTATTATATCATTACAGTTATTAAACAGTTATTCGTTTAATAAGAAACACATTTAATAAAATAGTATTAATTTACCCTATATCATTATTTCGATATTTACGAAAATCCAACATCCTCTATATAATCCTATTACAACTTTGTTCATTTTTACGTAGAATAATTTTTACAGACCTAAACCCAATGAAATTAAATACTTCCTGAAATCAGTAAACATTTTTCTTAATAATTATTAAATAAATTATCCTCTATTTTTACACAATCGTGCCTTTTCCATGTTACCATTAAGGCCATTAATAACTAATACATTGTTACTTTGACCAGGCTAATTTTAACTATACATTGCTCGAGAATAATATATACATACATACAATACATGTTTATATAACTATTGCTATTTATTATTATTATTCACTCCTTATCAGTTTATGTTAACTAAGATATCTTTACATGAATATTTATTAATAGTCTGGGAATCACAATCAACTTACAACCATTAACGAATATGTTTTATTTATTGCCTACTTAAAGGATAAACATTTTACTTGGTATCAGAGAACAAGTTATCGTGCACCTATTATCGAATTATGTATAAAATTGTGCCGTTGTAAACATAATGTTTTGTATCGGATAAAATATTAAACTTAATGTAAAGTCGGGCATTATTACTGAGATTATTATTATAAAAAATATAAACCATAAAAAATATGCGAACATGGAAAACGTCGCACATAAAATTAACGTATAAACACATAAAACTCAAAGATATAAAATATTTTATTTGTCGACATTTGTGTTCTGTTGTGCTTCATTCATGCATGTATAGTGTGTTTACTTTAGGTTTATTTTAGGAAGAAATCATATAACAACATGAATTAATGGTTTCATTATTTGTATGACAGTGCTGTTACATTAACTTTTTCATTATATTTATTATAGTCTTTATAATATAAATATATTGAAAGAAACCATGTAGTAATCCCAAAAGTTATTCGAAAGTTAATTCTTGAAATGTTTTCAAATCTAGGTAAGAACTCTAAACAACGGGCATATTTTGTCATCAGAAAAAATAAAGTGATTCGAGGAAAAACTAAATCTCAAATTAGCAGGTGTTTAATATGTATGGTGTAGATACTATTAAGTGTGTTTTAATAGTATCTAAATATATACAAAGCCCTATCATCGTTATAGTTTTTAAACGCTCCTAAGACAGCTCCAAAACGTAAGAAAAAATTAAACAGGGGAAAACGAGTTATTACAAACATTGTAAAAAAATATTAGATTCATATACGACGGTGCAATGAAAAGTTTCCGGCCTGGGCCAGAGATCCCATCCTGTACCATCAGGTCTAATTTTTGACTCGTATTCTACAGTGCCATCCCTGACTAGCTTGTATAATAACTTTCAGGTCGATTGCTCTGTTAGTATATGTTTGACAGCATATTGAATGGGACGCCTCGCTTGCATACATGAGAATGGCAAAATTGGAGAAGCATGCGGTCATCAAATACAACTATTTAAAAGGCCTAATACCACTTCAAATCAAACAAGAAATGAATTCAACGCTGAAGAACTCTTTCCCATCATATTCAACAGCCAAATAGTGGTTTTCTGAATTTAAGAAAAATCGCACGAGCACTGATGGTGAACCATGCTCCGGTCGCCTCGTTGAGGTTACATCTGCCAAAGTTATTGAGAACATTCATAAAATCGTGGTAGATAACCACAGATTGAAAGTATGTGAGATAGCTGAGTGTACTGGAATGTGAACTGAACGTGTATACACTATTTTGCATAAACATTTGTGCATGGAGAGGTTATGTGCTAGGTGGGTGCCGCGTTTGCTAACTATCGATCAAAAATTGCACCGAAAGACTTTTCGACCGAGAATTTGGCACTGTATAAACAAAATCCCAAGCAAATTTTTCCGTCGATTTATAATTATTGATGAATCTAGGATCCACCATTACACTCCTGAAAGTATACAATATATCAAAACAATGGACTGGAGCAAGTAAACCAACCCCAAAGAACAATGAATTGTGAATACTACGAATTGTTATTACATTGTTTGAGTGACGAAATGAAGGAAAAATGGCCTCATTTGGCAAAGAGAGAGATCTTGTTTCACCATGACAATGCACGTGCTCATTTGTCAGTCATTGCAATGGCTAAAATCAACGAAATGTAGTTCAAATTGTTCCCCCATCCAGCATATTCACCAGATTAACCCTCAGCTACTATTATTTGTTTCTTAATGTCAAAACATGGTTCGTAGGTAAAAGATTTGTGATCAACGAGGAAAACCATCAATGTTGTAAATGCGGACTTTGAAGAGCTCGACAAATTCTTGTAAAAAATGGTATCACTGGATTATATTACCGTTACGAAAAACGTATCAGACTTGATGAAGATTATGTTGAAAAATAAAATAACAAAAAATAAAAAAATTACGTTTTTCTTCATCAGACAGGAAACTTTTCATCCCACCCTCGTATAACGTCCATATTATATCGTAGTATCGTTAATGGCTGTAATAAATTATATATTAACCAATGAATAGAAGATATACCATTAGGAAAGACTGTATGAGACATACTGTGATTAATTTTCCTGCAATATAAACAATACTGAATTAATTTTGGAGTTAATTATGATATGGGTCAATAGAGATCATGACTGCTTTGTAACTAAGAGCATAATTAACTCCAAAAATTAATTAATTAATGCATATATCTTAAGGGAACGCATTGAATGTGCCCCATTACATCATTTCTCCATAAACAGATATTGATACATAATGATAGATGTTATTGTAAAAATTAATGTTCATCAAACCACTAAGGTAGGTAGTTGCGGAAAGTGATGATTCAGTAATCCACAGAAATATGAGTTTCGGTTTCATTTCCTGTATCAAAATACACGTACAATAAAAGATCTGAAAATAATGCAATCAGTGTTTAAGATGCATTCCATAAGTTCAGTAAAAATTCAGTAAAACTTATATTAGTTTATTCAGAATTTACGAAAAATTGATAATTAATAGATGTAAAACGCCATAATATATTTTTCTGAATAGTACTGCATGGAGCGGTGACATTAGTGTTTGTTACAGGTTCATACAGAATTTGTAATTTGACTAAATTTTGCCAACTATTTTTTAAAACAAATTGTAATATTTATTTCATAATAACAAAACTAATTTATACATACATATATTGGCCCTAAATCTTCAGATTGTAAATGGGGTGTTGTCCACATCGAGATGAGGACGAACACTCTTACTCAAGGAGCTATCCTGAACTCCCCCTGTTGGGTTTCGTACTAAAAATATCTTTTATGACGTTTTACATCTAGTAAAACGTCATAATATTTTTTCTCAATAGTATTAAGTGAGGTGCTGACATTAATGGCGCTTGTTAATTCATGCAGAATTTGTAATTTGGCTAAATATCCCGGAAATATACACCTACATTCAGGAAGAAGTACCAACCTGTACCAACCAACCCTGCTGGCCAACCAACCCTGTTGGCTTCAAACCCAAGCTTACAATGACACTTACAATACTGGACCCAGTCCGCCATCTCGGACCACAGTACAAATTACATTGTTGCAGCCGCATCTATAGAAGAATACAATAGATCACCCATCTATACTGTGGATACGGAACACAGTGCTCCGCTTTTATTATCATAGTTCCGCGTCAGCTAACTGACTTCAATGCCTATAATATTCTCAATATCGCATCACAATATAATCTGACTGTATTTGTACACTATTTATAACTTGTAGTATATCACAGTAAAAATTACTGTTCTAATTAGTTCTAATTTGGCGTACTACATGAAATCGGTCTGCTATTTTATATATACGTATTTAAAAATCGTATAACTTTAAATACAACGTTGACTGGTTAAAACTATTTGCGAACCACGTGAATTTAATATCGAAATAAATATTTTCATGTGTAAAATTTTCTTTATAACATACAACACTCTGAACATTTCCTATATCCTTGCTCCGGAGGCTAGCAAAATATCATAAAAAAACCCTTCTTCGCTCTACTGACACTTTAGTTGCCTTTTATTATATCTGTTATAATACAAATGTAATTTTAATATAAAGTGATCAACTTCACTTAAATGTATTAAACTTTCTTCCGATATCCGGTGAAGACCATGAACCAAGAGAATTAGATGAATCTTGTGAGGAGATTTTTTTTGGTTCCGCTCCTACATTTTTTATACATAAACCTGCATAATAAACAAAAATACTTATTCAACAAGAATGCCTATGTTTAAAAACATTACTTACCACATTAACTTTTAAGTTAGTAGGTGTAGGTCTATCTCTGTTTTAGTTGTAGTGTTTAGTATCCTTCTACTATATGCTAGGTAAGGAGGTGATACACTATTTGTTGCTAACTAGCGACAAGTGCCATTTATATTTAACTGTTAGGTACTTGTTTCGTCCACAGTAACGTACAAGTATCGTTTTTCTATGCTTGTTTTATACCCATATTGAATATTTTAAAATAATTGTAGATTTTAAAAGTTGTCTATCATGCATTTATGTCAATCACTTATGTCGGTTATTGATAATTCTTTTCAAAATTGTCAACAGTTGTCAAGCGGTGTTCGTAAAATTTAGTTAGTGTAAAGTTTAATTTCAAGTAGTTTTAATGAAATTTGGAATACAGTCAGTCAGAATAAGAATTATGGGTGTTTTGCGAAAATGACTCTGTGACCCATAAAAAAAGTGCTGATAGACCAACCATCCGTGAAGAAATTGTTAATGACGTTCGTTAACATATGGAAAACGTTTAAAACGTTTGTCTCAAGAAACTGAACTTCCCGAATACTTGTAAAAAGCGCTTGTGCATACATCTATATAAGATCATATCATATGAAGCCCTTTTGCCGGGAAACCACTCAAGACGTCTTCTTTACTGCCAGTTGTTTATTATTAATTCAACGAATGATGATCCCATATCTTTTTCTATTTAAGCATGATTCTTTTCCAGATATTCACTTCTCAAAATATTAAAACTCGTAATTGATAATTCCGGCCATTTTTTGTCAATTTGAGAAATAATATAAATCGGTACACAAACAACACTTTTACTGAATTTGTTTAACAACTACACGATAATAAACTTCAGTGCAGTTCAGTTTAGTTATTTTGATACTTGACACATTATAGTTTCCCTCCGAGAGTCTTTCTATTTCATAAACTGCTAATAAGTACATGCACAAGTTCAGTTTTCAATTGAAACCTATTTCACAAACCCCTAATAATTCTTCTGTTAACGGTTAGGGCGATATTACTTCTCCTGCATATGAAGAGACTGACGATTTCAGGAGCTACTATGAAGAAAATAAAAATAACATGTTAAATGTCATCTCAGGAGACGAGGAAGTCTCCTGAGATGACCTCGAGCAAGGTGTTCGACGATCAACTTTCGATAGAGAAAAATGTACTGACAATAAAAGTGTTGTGAAATTATTGCCAAAAGTCTGCCAATTTTACAAAACCCTAAAGAAAATTTATATAAGACTTTAAATACAGGTCAACCAGTTGTTGTTGATAATAAAACGGGCATATCTAAGGTGAGGTCTCAGACCCATGGGAAGAGGATTAAGATTGCGAATGACGTAATTGACCCAATAAATTCGGTTCTACACCGTAGTATTGAAAGTCGTCCGGTATAACAAATAACAAAGTATATTCAAGAAAAAATCTTCATACAATACAGAAACTAATCAACAGAATAGTAATTAAGAGAATAGTAGAATAGTAATTATGAACTATTTTGTGATTGCCTTACTTGAAAAAATAGGATTTTCAAACTGGAACAAATAATTGTTGAAGAATATGCTATTGTAATGCTAGAAATGCTGGAATATCGTTTTGATATCATAAGAGGACGAGTAAATTTGTTAATTGAAAGAGAGGAGAGACATTTTCAACAGTTACTTTTTATTTCGATTTTTTTTTTTTTTTTTTTAATAAACACGTTATTAGTATTTCATTTTAATTTTTAAACTCGTAATTCAATATTATGTCATCTCCAAAATAACTCAGAATAACGTATTTGCTATTTATTGACGACAATAGTATAGAACTGAATTTGACGAACTTTAATAAATTACCTAAACTAGAGAGCATAACTATAGCGCCACTCCATATTTTGCAGTGTTTGTCCACTTAACATTAAGATAGGTTACCAAGGACTTAGGAGGTAAGATAGTATGCTAAAAGAAGTTATATATAATTAAACAAATCTTAGTTATGTTTTAAGGTTTTTTATAAAATTAACGCACAAATTAACAAAACATCCTGAATTTATTGGTGCATAACAATAGCGCCTATTAGTTTAAACTTAGCAGAACGACTTACAAACAAAAATAGATAATGTGTTGTCTCTATTTTTACAAATTACTTAAAATAGTCTATTATTTATAATGTCCGTCAGGTTATTTAAGACTTCAGGCTTCAAGTTGATCCAAATCTCTTCTATGGCAGTTTTGAGTTCACGAAGAATATTGTACTTCTTATTATTGGCATACAGCCGTCGAACAATAATTCCCAAGAAGTTTTCAATTGGATTTAAATCCCGCGAGCATGCTGGCTACTCTAATAAATCAATTTCATTCTCAAGAAATTACGCCATGGACTCTCTGTTAACACCCTCTTTCAATAAAAATGTCCACGACCTTGACATACTTATCACTAAATACCTGACACCATCCTTTGATCTCAATGTGGTGCGAGCCGACGACCACACCTGTCGGTATCCCATTAACACCTGCCTGGCAGCATCCCTTGATCTAAATATGACGCGTGCCGACGAACACACCTGTCGGTATCCAATTAACACCTGTCTGGCGGAATCCTTTGATCCCAATATGGCGTGTTCCGACGGCCACACTTGTCGGTATCCAATTAACACCTGTCTGGCGGCATCCTTTGATCTCAATATGACGCGGGCTGACGGCAAACATCAAAGGACCGAAAAGTTCCCACGGTCTTTAAAAAGTTCCCAGGTTGAACCGCCTCCCTGCCTACTAACTATACTTCCTACTCCCTTATACTAACAGAATAACGTAAGTTAAGATACGTGAGAATGAAATTGATTTATCGGAGTGGCCTGAAGTCTTAAATAACCTGGTGGGCAATATGAATAATAGAATATCTGAAGTAATACACAAAAATGGAGACTAACACATTATTGATTTTTGTTTGTATGTGGTTTTGTTTAGTTTTAATTTTTTTTTTTAACCTTAAAACATAACTAAGATTTGTTTAATTGCCTTCTTTTAACGTATTTTCTTACCTCCTAAGTCCTTGGTAACCTATTTTAATGTTAAGTGGACAAACACTGCAAAATATGGGATGGCGCTATAGTTATGCTCCCTAGTTTATTATGGTATTGTACACCAGCAGCAGAAAGGATAGATCATTAAGCACAAATCACAGTAAAATTAAAATATTGAGCAAAAATGCTATTTGTTGGTTTTATAAGCCATACGAAGATGATCATACTAAAATTACCATAACAATGCGCTTTATAATAAAGCACATCATAAACCTCCTAAATATTTCTCATGCGCTCTACAGTACACTAAATTATAGGTGTGGCACATACCTCACCATTTTCTATCCTCATAGGTCTAGCTCTATCAGATTATAAAAGTATTTATAGTTGGGTTTCGGAGAAAGGGAATGGTTACATTTAAGAGTAGAACAGATATTGCAACCACTCACCAAAGACTTATAATATGGTTTATATAGTGCCTTCATTAATGTTCGTAGACCACGTGACCTCTTGATCCCTTTTAGATAGTTATTTCAAAATTGACTGTACGGTGTTTGATAATTTTTTAAACCCAAGGTAACATTTTTGCAAGATTTTATAACCTTATAAAACAGTCTGATTAAGAACTGTGGTGTGATTGCCTGTTAAGATCGTTTTATCGTACCCGATGAAGTATCGTTTAATGGCTCAAGTGGAAAGTAATTTCCAGGCAAAGGCTATATATCTTATTCCCTGTTATCTACTGTTTCTAATTATTCTGAGAATCTAAAAGAAATTACCTTCAACTATCGCAATTGGAGTTCATTCAAATTACCATTCAATTAATAAATTATTTTATTTGATGGGGAATTTATTTTCATTGATGAAATTTAAATAGTATTATAGTAAAATTAAAATTATATTGTACCTATATATTTCACCATCTTAAAAGAAATTTAACTTAATAAATAAAGGTGGATAAATACATATTGTTATTATAATTTTATAATTACACCTATTTTGAGAATTTTAACGTTTTCTACTACCCTGAGACTTGAATTGCATTGGATCTGGGGAATTTCACAATTAATACATTTAAGGTCACGTGATTTTGAACATTAATGTAGCACTATATAATCTTATATTAGGATTAATCGAATTACTACGTTAAGCAGATATGTGTTATTGTTTGGCAGTAATTTTCACCATTTTTCTTTTCAGATTTTACCGCCAGCCACGGTACTCCACAGATGCGACTCTGCAGGATATTGTGCTAATTGGGATGAGAAATGTTTAAACACGTCTGTCGAGTACGTCAATGTAACTTTTGCAATTAAACCAGATAGATTGTTAAATCAGAAGAAAAGAACCTTCGAGTATTTTGAAGTAACCCATGCAAATCATACAGAATGTGCATGTCAAAAAATTGTCGATAACAGTATAAAGAAGTAACAGCGGTAAATGTACAACATCATTATTGAACTCAGTCTGTGATATTACTTTTAAAATATATTAACTTATTTTTTTATACAGCTGTTTCATTCCATTCATTTATATGAAATATAAATATAAGATGAAAAGTTATAAATACATTAAAAGGATCACAGAGATCTAATGAGATAGTTGATGAGATCTGATGATAATTATAAATGTAATTACATTTTTCTTTGCATGAGTGTTTTAGCCTCCTCAAATACATCAAGCTCATGTGGTTATTTACCCATTAATTATTGAAGCTCCGATAAAGTAAAAGTTGTATATGGTGATTTGTGAAAGAATAGGCAGACTAAACTATGCATAGATGATGTATTTTTGTGCTTATTTATTTTTATTTGTAATAGTTGACGCCCTAACAAATTTTCATTAGAAGAAAGAACAGACAACAAAATACGTTTTTCGAATATAAAACAGCAATATTTCAGTTCCAAATAGTTTTTATAAAAGTATTTTCACGGATACCATCATCTCGTTCTATGCATGCCAGTCCCATCACCTTAGCTGCATATAATTTAATAATTCATATCCTTTTCATTATATTTATTAGAAACAGACCTCAAAAAATAATGCGTGGTAGTTAAAAATATAGCCAAAAACAAAAGTTTTCCCATAGATGTGATAAAGTAATAAACAAAATAAATAACTTTTAATTTAATTTTCCATAGACTTTAACGAAAACGGGATGAATATGAATATTTCACATATGATGATACAGTAGGAGCAAAAATTGTAAATATGTCATCAAATGCACATACACATACACATCAAATGACATACCCTAGTATAAATTAACAAATTTAATATATGATACTAGACAGGAAGAATAATATATGTATATGTGTGTTACTACATGTTATGTTTAACATATGTATGTGTGTGTTACTACTTCTTACTATGTAAGAAGGAATATGAAAAGTGCGAAGGAATATCAAAATAATCAGGAGTGTAGTGGCATATAAATCAGACAAAGGGCATATAAGTCAGACTCCATTCGTCACAAGGTTGTATGTGGCATTTTCTTTTTTACTTTCCGACTTACTGGTGTAACAAAGTTGTATATATTCCTGGCTTCATTTTGCTACCGAAAAATTGATTGCAGCATCAATATTAATGGATACATGAAAAAAATTACATAAGTGTATGTCATTTTAGCGTATAGTTTTGCACCAAGGTTGTATGTATGAACATAAAACTTTGTAATATCTACTGTTGTTATAATTGTCACATACGCTGTTAGTTTTTTTTGTGTCCCTGTTTAAGCAAGAAAATGAGTGATTCTGAAGATCGTAATGAGGATTCGATGTTTTATGATGGATACGATTCGGATAGGGACAAAAAATGTGCCCCAGAAAAAGTGCCATTTATAAAATTATAGTGCCATTTATAACATTCTGTCGCAAGTTGTAAAAGGTTATTCAGAAAATAGTTCTAAAACATTGATATTTTAGAGTGATATCTGTTTGCCCCAACACCGCAATAGCATTATGACTTTGACCATCAGTCATTTTCTTCAAGATCATGATAATCTTGAGAAAATAATTGTATTAAGTTTTGTATACCTGGACATTTAGCAATTCAAGAGTAGATGAGGTACATAGCTGCATTGTAAGGATTCTGCGAGTAGCTAAATACTATTCCCTTATATCATTAATGAAAATTTTAAAAATATAAGGGGGCATAATGCGTACAAGGTTATACAAATGCAAACAAAGGACCTCAAAATCTTCCAGGATGCCACTAAGAGTTTTAATTATAAAGGGTGGTCCAACCATAATGCACGATGTTAATTGTGAGTCACACCTTAACGTCAAGTTTTTTGCCCAACTTAATTTGGCATTTCTTTGTTTCAGTGTTTGAAAAATTCAACCATGGAGAGGTACACAATTGAGTAGCGCGTTAAGATTGTTGAAGCCTTTTACGAAAATGGGCGTTCAAATCAAAATGTATTTCGTGCACTTCGTGACTTTTTTGGTCAACATAATCGACCACATGTGTCCACAATCGGGAGAATTGTGCGCAAATTTCAGCAAACCGGGTCTGTAGGAAATGTGAACATCTCACGAACTTGCGAATTTTGAATAAAGATTTGAATTTACATGCTTACAAGGTTCAATTGACTCAAGAGCTGAAGCCTACTGACCATTTCAAGCGTCGTCGATACGCCGAATGGTTGGTTGAACAGACAGAAGTGAATGGTGACTTTACAAAAATAATCATCTTCAGCGACGAGGCACACTTTCACCTCAATGGATTTGTTTATGGGCTGGCGGCGTCATCGGGCCGTACTTCTTCGAAAATGAGGTCGGCCAAGCAGTTACCGTGAATGGTGTTTGCTATCGCGAGATAACGGACTTCTTGTGGCCAGAAATTGAGGATATGGACCTGGACGATATGTGGTTCCAACAGGATGGTGCTACTTGCCACACAGCCAACGAAACAATAGCACGAGAAATTCAATGGCCGTGTTATCTCACGTCGTGGCAATGTTAATTGGCCGCCACGATCATGTGATTTGACATCGTTGGACTTCTTTCTTTGGGGATATTTAAAAGAAAAAGTGTACGTCAATAAGCCAAGAACATTTCAAGAGCTAAAGGATGAGATAATTCGGCACATTAACGACATTGACCTCAATTATGTCTCAGAGTCATTGAAAATATGGACCATCGGATAGAGGTATGCCACCGAAGCCGTGGCGAGCATTTGGCCGATATTTTGCTTCACACATAATTGTCATAGATCCTTCTATCATAATAAAAAATATTAAAATAATTCTCTGAAAACTTTATTGTTTTGTTTTATTTACAATTAACATCGTGCGTTTTGGTTGGACCACCTTTTAGTAATAATCTGTTTCCTAGAGTAGTACGTGTATCTCTGGAAGTATCCAAAAATATGTATGAAATAAAGTCTCGTATAAAACCTCGTTGCTAGCAAAAAGTTAACAGATCGCAAATATAAAACAACATAAACTAAGAAAATTACCAAATAACAAACCTTATGAACTAAAATAATGCAAGAAAACAACCTCTTTACCTCAGCAAAAAATGAAAGCGCTAAAGTCCATGTTTCCATGGATGCCTAAACTTGATAAGATGTTTTATGAAGCCGTACTTCCAGACACCGCATAAAATAGCATTGAGAAAAATTAAATACTACAGAAACTAAATTGGTATGCTTTTAATTTATTAAGAATTATTTTGAATTCCACGATGTATTTCGTGTTTTTCCTTACAAAATATAGAATATATAAATATAAATATTTCTTAATTTTGTCAAACAAAGTTGTTTAATAGACCACAGAATTAAAAAAAAAATAGCTATCTAACATTTCCGAGGTCAAAAACACAACGAAATTTATAATAGCTTGACGCTGCTTCCAATTCAAACCAATCCAGACCAATCAGACACAAAACATTGATTTGCGCTGTAGACGACTTCCGGCCTTGAAGGGTATCTGTCTTGTGCCTCCGATTGCATAAATTTTATTCTAAAACATGTATTCATTTACGTTACTTTTAAAAATATTAAGTTAGGGGTTATAACTAACCCGGTATCTGTTAGTTACGACAACCATATGGTATCTGTGAATGAGTGTAGTAAGGGGAAATTGTATTTATATTTTTGTCAATTTTTATTGAAAAAGTTGGTTACATGGTTTATTCTCTCGCGGGAAGGAATAAACTAAATAAGAAACTAGTGATAATGTAGTTTTTATAGCAATCTTATGTTTAATCGTCCTTCGTGTGATACTGGAGTAAGTCGTCTGAAGATAAATTATTACATATTAAAGACTCCATTAAGAAGGTATTCCATTCTATGATTTAAGTAACTCTTTAATAAGCAATAATTCAGTTTGTTTAAATTCAACAGTTTAAATTCTAGCCGGTGAATTTCTAATATATGGTTTATGAAGTATTGATGACTAATGAGGAGACTAATGAGGACAAATACAATGCAAATTAAGCTATTTTATTGGCAGTGTGTTTTTTCAGATAAATATGTTTTGTCGAAATGGGGGTTTAATTAAAAATATATCATAAACAATAAAAGAATATGCTAAATATTATCTTATCATCTCACATCTTGCGCCAAAACCATATTCCTTATAAATTATATACTAGAAAAATAAATGGTGCAAATTCTAAAGTTGTAACATTTTGTGCAGCTGTAACGTCAACAACGAAAATTATTCCTTGAAAATTTCGCGTAAAGTTCATTATGTTAACCACCCTTAGGATCAATTAGTAGGATGCAATTTTTAGGTTTTAATCAAGAGTCTATCGGATCATAAATGTCATCGTACAAGCTTCATCTAATCTTCTTGAATCGACTATAGAATATAATTAAAAAAATTTACTTGCCTGCCCTGACGAAAACCACTAATAAATTAATTCATTAATAGATAATTTGATTAAAAGATCTTGTTTTGAGCGAAATTTTTCGAAAATTAATAAAACAAAAGTAATATATAATATAAATAAAACTTGTAATAAAAATGTTGCTCCCAAAAAAAAAACTAAATTATTGCTTTTATCAGTTACAATTTCATAGATCGTGTATTACTGGTTATCTATATCTAAATTAACTATTTGGCACTTGTCGATTTTTTGTTGAAAAATAAAAAAGTAGACAAATAATGTTAATATTCGTTAGATTTTATTGAAAGTTACATAGACACACATTTAGATTTTGATATGTATATGTATTTGACACCGCTACTTATTTTACAGTTTAGTTTATAGACATCTATTGTGTATTTATGTGGTGGTTTTAGTGTGTTGTCTTGAATTAAATGACGACCAGGAGATACAGCTAACCAAATGGCTTTTTAATGAAAAGACTTTTGCAGCGAGAAACCTCCCTGGTGTCCAGAAGATCTCATTGTTTTACACATAGGGTAAGTTCTATAATGCCTACTTACTAATACATATTTTTATATCGCTCATGTACTTCCAAAAGACTTGAACTTATAAAACCTCGTAAGTGTTTCCGAGATTTTTTTACAGGATAAACAAAAAACTTCCTAATTCGTACAATCTAAATAATGTGTATCTTCTGATGTTTTAATGAATAAATGTTGAAACAATATTTTAAAGGACTTACGAATTATTTTTAATAATGTTTTTAGTTTTACAAGGTTTTACACAGGGATCTTAAAAAACTAAATGCAAATTAATAACATAAAAGTTAATTAATATTTATTTTTTTAATAAAAGATACTCATACGTAATAAAGTGAAGCAATAGTAGTTACCTTATTATTGCTATTAAAAGAAATGTTTTAAAAGCCATGAAATTATTATGACAAAATAATTACAAATTTTATCTTTTTTCATTTTTGAAATAGGCAGAAATAAAAATAATGCTGTCATCAAAAGTCATACACATTGAATGAACAAGGAACAGTATAATGTCGGAGCCTATCATAAAAAGAATAGTAGTCTGTAACCATGACACGTTTTAACTTGTAAACGTCGAATTAGTTATTATACAACTGTGGGATAATCTGTGGGTTAAATTTACATTTTTTTATAACCATCGAAATTCATTTATCTTCAAAGTTTAGCTTGTAAAATAATTTACCATGTGGACAGTATTCGAGGGCACGAATTTCATTAACTGTGGGATCTACAACTTTTGGTCTAAGCCAGTAAGGGCGCCAGGGGGAGGGCCTGGGTGGGTACGTGCCCACCAAATCAGTAACAGTGCCCACTCAAAAAATTTACTATCTACAAAATTACAATATGAAACAAAATATAAATATAAAATTTTGAGTACTACTATTTCAAAATTTTAAAACGAACAAAGTGTTAAAATCAACAATATTTTACAGCTATACGACATGTTAAATAAATATATATTGGCATTCAATGAGATTTATAACTTATGTTCAATATGTATCACAATTCCTGTATCAAGTGCGGCATGTGAAAGGACCTTTTCACGTCTAAAAAAGGTAAAAAAACTATTTAAAAAATAAAATGAAACACGAGAGATTAAGTAATTTGGCTATACTAAACATAGAGAAAAAAATAACTAAAAGCTTGGATTTGGATAAGATTGTTGAGGAATTTGCAACAAAACTGAAATAATTTTATTAATATTTTAACTTTATTACCTAATGTACTACTAATTTCTTTAAATTATGTTTATGTTAATATGTGTATATCTTTGTATTGATTTTATTGATAATGAATGACCCCCCAACCCAAAAATTTTGTATCAGTTTGTGCCCACCTATTTTAGAAATCCTGGCGCTGTTACTGGTCCGAGCCTACCTGATGATAAGGTTTGCAACTGCAGTCTCGGAAGAATGTATGATCTAAGTACTTAACGATATAAGGACGAGGATTTTTTCTAGAACATCTAATTATCTCTATGTACCAGCCGGAGTATAGATTGCTTTATTTTTATGTTTTTTTATCAGATCAGTGAATGGAGTCACACTCCATTTGGATATGATTTTCTCCAAATATTTCTAGATGTTGGTGACATTAAATTGTTGACTCAAATGTAGTAGTGTATTGGTTAAATTTACGTTTGTGTTCTGATAACCACAGCTATTACACCACAAAATAACGTCTTGATCTTTTTCCAGTTGCAACTCACTTATACTCACTCACTGATTGTAATACATAAAATGTATTACAATCGTTAAAAATTCATTAGTGGAAATTCCACCCTCTCCCTCATGCCAAAAATAGCAAGTGACATTCTTTAATTTATTGTTAAGGATAGTAAAATTATGAACACGTAACTTCATTTTATAATAGACTTTACTTGCCTTGAAGGAGAGGAGTTTTTAAAGGAGAGAAAATTTTTCAACATTTAGAACCTTTTTGACTTGCGAGTTATTACAACTGCCGATAGAGGCATGTTGGGGTGTTGAAAGCTTATAATTATACATAGGTATCTCTGGTGGATCCTTCTATTCAAACATGAAAAGCCTGAATTTTTTTTTAAATTAGACTTTTGCAAGTTGAGCGAAATGTTTGTTCGGCTTATGCAACTCCATTGACTGTTTTTTCTTACTCCACATTACAGCTATTGTTGATGTAGTCATTTTAAATGTTTACATAATCAATTAACATTATTAAGATAACACTCGTAGATACGCAGCAGTAGTATTATTTGTTGTTCTAAAATCTAAGCTTAAAATCGACAATTTTATCTAATTGCTCGCTGAAAGGACTACATAATGTGAATATCAAAGTAGATTAGAACTACTATGATAATATACATATTTATTATTACAATGAATTAATTCATAAGCAAATAATACTTCACAGCAAATATAGGAAAAGAAAACAATTTACATGATAGCAATTTTATTGTTATTTGTGTAGATGTGTATAATTCCAATAAATGTAAAACACATGTGTCAACATCAATATGCAATTCAATACAATATAGCAGACTAAATAAACTACTACAAATTTATTGAGATTAAAACGCATTTGCATTTAAGTCGGTGGGATTTCTTGCTCCATGCGCGTAAGTTGGATATTCCGGTCCGTACCGGTGTATTCACCAGTCTTCAATCGGGCTCTGAGGTCAAGACATCGAATGTCGGTCATTAAAGATTGGCATTTATTAGCCAAATCTCTATCAATTATTACTTGTTGTTCTTCTAGTGCATTCGATGTAGCTTTGGCGCAGTTAATTTTATCTATTAGATCCCTTCTGGTCTTCTGAAGTTGTAAAACCTCTTCCTTTAAACCTTGGTCGCACTCGTCCCGAGCCAATTCGAATCCTGGCCTGCGAAAAGGCAAGTAAAACACATTAGCCCAATCAAATAAGGCGAAATAAGGGCCAAACATCGGAATGAAAGTTAGAAAGCTGAAGATTTGTATAGACCTTTGTTGTGATGTTCTAAAGATGGGGTAAAAAGTCTCATAAGGTATTATGTCCGCTAGTCAAGATATCGGAGGTCAAAGGTCAAGAAAACCGATTCTCATCGAAGAGGGAAGAAGACAAAGGAGATGAAAATGAGGAACCTTGAGACACATGTCCACTCGTGTTGGTGTTCAGAGGTACCGCGTAGCTTCTGGTACCATCCACTAGGAGATTGTGCAACTAATTATATCGGTACAATATGGACTAATCCTATCGGATAAACTATGTATAGAGAAAACGCGTCTTACATTCTACGTCAAAGGTGGTGTGGAAATGAATGTTTCCACTTGAATTTGTTATTTATTGTTTATATTCCATATTTATAATTTATAATGTATTTCTTAAAAAATAGAAATTTTTTAACTTGATTAATAATATCAATAATAAATTTTTTATAGTATAATTAACTCTGTAAAGTTTATTATGCATCTGGCTCAGCAGTTCACATAGCGTTATCCTATGAATGGATACGCGTGCTTCCCACTTTACCAACTACATCTCAAAAACGGTTGATTCTACGAAAAAAATGCAAATAACTAAACTTGTAGAGAATATTATGCTCTACAAATTCTGCAATAACTTCTAATGACATACGATGCATAGGAAGCGAGATATTTGCGACTTTAGTGACCTTTGATATTTTGACTAACGGATACGATATCGTATGAGACTTTTTACCCCATCTTTATAAAGTCAAAACAAAAGTCTATGAAAATGTTTACCTTTCTAACTTCTATTCCGAGGTTTAACGCTTATTTGACTGGGCTACATTTGCAATGAATTCATTTTAGCACGATATATTTTAGCAAGGAAAGCTCGCAAACCCGAAAACAGAGAACGTTTACTAACTCCATTTTTAACTAATGTATCACGAATCCGACAAACTGCACATTAGTTATGTTATTATACAAGAAAAGCAAGATTTGCAGTTTGTGTTTCTTATTTCACTATTTATGAATTCCTGATAATAAAGAGTGTTGTAAATTTTGTTTATTTATATGTTTTTGTCTATGACTACGATTTTTTCGTAAGTAACAGGATTAATTGTTAATTAATGTTAAACCGTTGTTATATTTCTTTGTCGAAAAAAGCAAAGAAAGAATTATTTACCTGTCTACGCATTTGTAAGATACGCACATTGAATTTGATATAGTATCTACAGCTTGTCAAGAATAGCAACAAGTTTCAAAACTGCAATATCGGACCACCCACGAATTGCACAGTAAATAGTCTGGACTTTACTCAGTCAAAACCTTTGAATGAATATGAATGTCAAGTATGTATGAATGTACACAGAATTCGATCTGGCCACGTGGAAAACGCATCATTTTTTTTCCGAATGTCGCCTCACTCCTTCATCTACGCATACACAGATAATCCTACACTTTTTCCTATTTTTGATAAGCTGTACTTTTTTTATAATTATTTTACTCTTTTTAAGATTCTGTATTACTTTTATGTTACTTGGTTACATGCGATTATTAGGTTACAGAACAAGTTTACTTATCTACTATCACCAGTTTTTAAAATATGATGTGGTGCGTTTAAGTCAAACACAACAAAGTGAAATGTTGATGATGACTGGCTATGGAGAGAGTATTTGTGCACAAGCTGTGGTTTGTGAGGTACGTATTTCATAATAAACATCCAGAATAACCTATTACATACTCAAGAGTCAATAAAATAGAAACAAAATTTAGGAATATTGGTACTATGGGACAATTATGCTAAAAGTCGTCTTATTATTCCAGAAGATATATAGTTGGATGTATTACTAGCTGTGTAGGAAAACCATTATCAACCAATTCCAAAAATCGCAAGCAATCAATTAGCTGTTTTGAAATGCCTAAAAAAGAATAAGTAGCACAAATACAAAGTATAATTAGTAACGAGTATCGGGATGATGATTTCGATCCAAGAATAGAACTTTCTAAATCAACGATGGAGTGATGTAATAATAATCCCCAATTCCGAAACCAGATTATTTTCGCTGACAGTGCTACTAGTTCTAGTTCTTTAAATCTGCCCTTTCAGTCAGTTAGTATGAAAATTGCAGATATTAGACTCCTGAAAACCCTCAGTGGATAAAAGAGACATGCCCAATTTCCAGAGACAGTCAACGTGTAAACATACATTCTTGGTACTATAATTGTAGGACTATTTTCTATTGATGGTGTAGCAACTACTGAAAATTATTTTCAGTTGCTACAACAGCACATAGTTCTCCCACTTGTGGCACCGCATCCAAATAATAAAAATCCTCAAATATCAGAAGAGTCGATGAATGGATTGGTAGAAGGTGACCAACTAGAGATCTTCGCATCTAAGTCCGCTGGACTTTCATTTGTGGGATTACCTTAAATCCAAAGTATATCTTAACAAATCAAATAATTTTTAGGCATTAAAACAGAGAAATCGTAAAGATATGAGACTAATTAACGCAAAAAAAAACTATTGATGACGTTATAATTTCACACTGATAATATAAAAATATACATATACCAAAATTTCATAGTTCCAACCTTTAAGTGCGCACTGTATAATGATGAAATGAAACAAAGCTTCATTTTTTATTATAGGAAAAAATATGATGATCAAGATTGTGATAAAAAATTTAAAATAATTATTTATTGTTTTATAATTTTATTTACAAATATGACTTGTAAATCATAAATGTAAATTATTTTATGCGCCTCAAATTATTAGTTGCTAGCTATATACTAGTGAAAATATTGACACCATTTTGGAAAAACTTACCTGTAAGACCTATTTTCTAGTCTCGTTTCGGCTAACTTTAAGGCGTCGGTCTTCGCTAACAGTGCATCTTCCAGAGTTTTAATTTCCTTGATGACTCTCTCCATTTCATCGCGCATTTTCAATTGCTGCCATTCTATTTCATTGCGCGCTTTCTGGGTCTCGTATATTCTTTTACGAAGGGTGAAGTCGACACGATCTCTTTGTGCCAACATGTCATTTCTCGCACGTTCCCTAACGACGAATAGTGATTCGCGCAATTTTAGCGTATCGGCTAGTTCATTATCAGCGAGTTGTTTGATAAACTGAGAATGCTCCAGCCAAGTCTCGTAAGGAATGGACCTGGAAATTATTAGATTAAGAGAAAGCCATCCCTATATTTCTAAATAGTTACAACGTGAGCGAAAAGTCATTACAGATTTCAATACTTTATTTTTCTCAAAGGACATACTGAAAAATCGTAGTGTCGTCTATATTTTTATGGTTAACGTACCTACATCAATCCAGCAGGGGCGTAGCGTGAGAAAAGAATCTAAGGATTAAATTTTATAAGGGGAAGAGGTATAGTCAGATGTATGGTAGACCATATGAAAATGGTAAAAATAAAAAAGACACTAACCTAAAATGATTATGCCGAGGTATATATCTTAATTTTTAAAATTAAGATCAATTTTTCGGTTTTTGTTTGTCCAGCGAAAACGTCTATCGCTGTTTCTTCAAATGTTGGAGATGATCTCATATCTTCTAACAAGGCACTTTCAATATTTATTACTGTTAAAGCTAACAGTATTTCTTGCTTTTGAGAATTTCGCAGATAAGTCTTTATTCTCTTTAAACATGAAAATGATCTTTCCGCGGAACTGCTTGTGGCAAGAATAGTCAAAATCAAACGACACAGTTTTGATGACTCCGGGAAAACAGCGGATAATTGAAGGTACATAATATATTGCTGAAGCTCAAACACAGTGCTCTTTTTCAAATCGGGATCACTATAAATCACTGAAAGTTCACTAAGTTCGACAGGAAAACGTTTCACGAATAAAGTAAATTGTGTGGAATCTAGATTTAAGAATTTCAGTTTAGAAATTTCACTAAACCGTTCACTAATGTTCAAAGTAATAACGTCCAAAATTTCATAAAACAATCGTGCGTAGGTGCTTTACTTATCTTCTTCAGGAATTAAATCCAAACGCATTATTTTACTTGGTGGTTGATTTTCTAACATAAATCTGTCCATACGCTCCCAAATGTCACTAAACTCGTTTCCTATTTTTTGAATATGTGATTTGAAATCGGCGATCTTTTCATTGCAGTAACTAATATCTCATATTTTTGTCTGTAGAATTTTAAACAGGCTCTCGGAATGTGGGAATATTGCAGAATACACTGCTAAGAAAAAATTAAAATCAAAGTCGTGCAATAAAGTTAAAAGGCCTCTAGCACAAATAACGGTTTCTCGATCCCACTCCTCATTTTGATTTTCCACAATTACCTGAAACAGCGCTTCCAAATATTTCTTATGTTATGGCAACAGTCGCCAAAATACGTTCACATAATCGTATAACTGAGTCCAGAAATAACAACACCCACTCGAGGTTCCCCTATTGACTGCGTAAGATCACTGACCTTTTCGCCCATCTAACTCGTAGCTTGGATGTAACGTGGAACATCGCATTTCAGCACTGTAGCAAGTAACGCGGTCCAATAATTTTCACTTCACGGCCGATTTGAAATAAAAAAGTTGATGGTAGCGTTTAAATTAAATAATGGATGTTTGTTGTCGGTTTAAAATAATTAAAAAATTGTAATAATTGAATAAATCGATTGAACTTTTAAATAACACTAATTTGCCAATTTTTTAAGGGATGCGACGCATCACTTGCATCCATGTGCGCTACGCCCCTGCAATCTAGCAGTAAGCCTCATCTTGTGCTAATCAATGTTGTAGCACATAATGTTTCAGTAATTCAATAACGCTTTTATTATTTTCAAGAAGTAATTGACTCTCTGGTCTAACTTAAACTGTTTCATTGTAAAATTTCGTTTACAATAAAACCTAGTAATATTCATTAAATCCTAGTAAAACCTTATATTGCTGAATACTAAAAACCCTTTTAAATTTGGTGCGGCGCACACTCACGTTTGAAGATTCTTCTTAAGAATCATAATTTGTGAAAAAAATTTACTTATTTCGAGATTAGAAAAAAATATAACTTTTCGCTCTTAAAATGAGAAACGTATCTTTTAATTAAGACAACAAATAGTAAACAAAACATATAGAAAACAAGTAAAGAGCAAGGGGATTATTTATTTAATATAAGTATATAAAAAGAATATACAAAAGAGCAATAACAAGACGAATTTTTGTCATTTTTTAACTTACCCCTTCACAACACGAAGAGCATCCGTCTTGAACGTAATATTGGCGCAATTTTTGTCTAACGTCAGTTGATCTCTGTCGATCTCAATTGCTTCATTTTTATCGTTTATCTCCAAATTCAGTTTGAATTTAACTTCTTCTAATTTATTTAGTTTCTCCCATGTTGCCTGGCATCTTTCAATTAATAGTTTCTTAACGCTTTCGACAACACATAGTTCCTAAAATTTAAATAACTACAGGAAATGTGTACATGACATAAATATAGAACAAAAATGTTCAAAAGTACAATTCTTCAGTTAATACTACAGGTGTATTAATTCTAAGGAAGTAATGGAAGTATATAAGGATACAAACTATTTATGTATTTGATAGAAAATACAAACTAAATGTAGCCAAAGTCAAAGTGTTAACCCAATCGACGATACCCAAAAAAAAAACGTAAGTCACAGTTTGTGATTACACACCGACGAAAATGATCATAATTATTGGCATGAATTTAAAATAAACTTATTGTTGAAATATTTAACATTAAATATTGCACAATACAGCATTACATATTATTTATTTCATCGCTATTTGCCACATAAAGAACTCTCTTATCTTGCCGATCAACAGAACAGTCTACCTGAGCCTAGCCATAAAAACAAGCCACGGTATGTTTTGAGATTTTTTATTTGGGAAATAGCGATGAAATAAACTATACGCATCAGTATCTAGTCAAAAAATATTATTGAAATATTCCCAATAAAACATATTTGATTACTCTCTTCTATGTTTTAGTGACAGAAAATGTATATATTCAGATATTATTATACAATATTAGAGATGAAGCTTACAGTTAAATCAGAAAATAAATTTGTCACCTCAAAAATTGTTTGCAAATTTCAGAATAAATTATAAACATTTCTTATATTTCACTAACAAATTGGACTCAAAAACGTTAATGTTAAATAGGAATGACTACATCTATCCAATTTCAGGCATACCATAAACCATTTTAGTATGTTGTAACTTTAAAACGATTATATTTTAATCCTGAGAGAGATTTGGAACCTTCGATGTGATAACAAAAAATGGTTTTCCATATCCAAAACGTAAAACCAGATGATTAAAACTGGTTTTTTAAATTTACAGTCTTAATCATCTTCTAATAATGCCATAATAGTGCACAAAAATGCGCATCGAACAATATATACATAATCTGTGGGCATTTGTGGTAAATTTATTTCCAATTTTTTCCTTTTCTATAATAATTTAGAAAACATTAAGAATATGTGCAGGAAATAGATAGCATTTAAACCTAATAAGATATACGAGTATACTTTTTTAAGTTCAGTGTCCCCATCATCATAAGTGAGTTCTGCTCCTTGTCTGCAATCTCGCATAGATATACATTCTGAGATTACTCCTATTGGAATCCCAAGAGCGTCTAGCTCTCTTTCGGTGCTAAATTTTTCATCCTTCAGAAGAGCTGTTTCTTTATTAATTCTTTCCACGCCTGAAACTAGTACCTACAAAAATGATTCGTCAAGATTACACTATCAGTGTGAAAACTATTAGATCTATAATAAATATATTCACTCTATTTGAACTATAAACTATTAGATCTCTAATTTATTCACTCCCACACATTCCAAATGTGTTTATAATAAATGCCATTCAAACCAAGGTAATGTTTGTATAATGGATATTTGCGTGTATATCAATTTAGTGACGACGCACGGATCACATGCGTCATACACCAGTCGCAATTGTTACTAATATGCCACAATTACTAACACGTATGTCTAGCGATGTATGTTTCAATCAACTACGTACGCCATAGACAGTTAATAATTTGCCGAACAAAATGCAATTATAAAGTCACGTCTTAGCTTCATTATATTATTTGATTCATTGGCGTCTCAATATTTCTGTAAAATTTATTTCATTTTGGTTTTATTTAAAGCATTTTTATTTAAAGCATTAAAGTGATGGAAACATCACTTCCATTGAATGTTTTTGTGGAAAACCTTTTCTCCACAAACTATTACTCTGTCATAGGTTGACGGATTTGTATTGTACTAACTGTTACCCTAAAATGTGTTTTCGGCACGACACTGTTCAAAAATGTCAATTGATTGATTGATACGATTGTTACCTGTGACGCACACGCAAAGAACCATTAGACAAACTATAGTTATAAATAAAGATCCATACAATTTTAATTGATATGGCTATAAGAAGAAAAATCGAATGGTATATTATTGATACTCTAATAAAAAAAAAGACGTTTTTAGGTTTAATATAAAATAATGTATAGCTATAAGCAACTATTTTAAAGATTTATTGAAAGTTTTAAACACCATTTTGAATTATTAGACCATATTAAAGCTTTATTAGACTATATTAACTTTTTTTCTTTTAGTGAAATGAAGTGAAGTGGTTATAACATTAATTCTATAGCGTTGTAATTCAAAACCAATATTCAATACATCTCTTTCAATGAATTTTTGTCGTGTTTCGATGAGATTCGTTATATATATATCTGGTAAATAATCCTATAACATTGCAATTCAAAAACATTATTCATCACATGTACTTCAATAAATCTTTATTCTGTTTCATACAGAATTTTTACTAAATTTAATATTGACATTAGGATTATTTAACTATCTTCAACCCACAATAAAATCCATCTACTCTCATCAATCAACTATCCCATCTAATTTAGTCTCAATAGGGATCATCAGGCACAAAAATTGTATTTCATTCTCATTAGGAATCGTTGGTGCAGCGTACTCGATGCCCGATGTCCTGAAAAAATTAGACGGCGAGGGTCTACCACTTTGGATGTGGATGAATGCACATATACAATAGCACCATGGCCATATGCCTGGTAAATTGAACCATTTAGTAGGCAAATGGCCAGACAGGTGTAATGTATGTATCTCCAACCCAGTATTTATTTGTATTAGGACCAGATTGTATAAGTTAATATACTTGATTAGAGAAACAATAACACATTAAAAGGAGCACCCACCTCTTTCCATCTCTCCAAATCAGTAATTCTATCAGCTAATCGTACATTATTATGGTAAGTATTCCATTCTGTGCGGATTCTTGTTTCATTTCGCAGCTGCCTAGATTCGTGTCTTAAATTGAAGGCATCATTTCGACGAGTGTCATTTGTTTGTTGATTCTGCCATTGTTTAGCGTACCAATCTGCTAAACCAGTATGGGGAATTGGTTTCTCGTAGGTAACAACGGACATTTTTTAATGCACTAAAAATATTTCATTAGTTTTAGTTTATTATTGATGGAATCTCGAATGGAAACATATCTAGTTTCTCATTATAGTATTTCTGATAGGTACACATAAATCTATATATCCATAGTAACCTCCTCACATATAAAACATACGATTTTATGAAAGATACTAAATTTTATATTATCATTTTATATCAGTCAAAAAATATATAAACATGGTAGACTAAATATGTCATGGATTAATGTTTTGAAATTAAATTGTGCATTTCATATAGGTAAAATTTTAGTTTTTTAAATAAATATACGACATCTCTATTATACTAAAAAGATACATTGCAAAATATCAAAGCCAAAGACCAAACTGTATATCCATGGTGTAGTCTGTAGTAAGTAGTGATGAGTGATGATGTTTTAACAGTTTAACAATAAGCGCAGAAAACAAGATATGAAAAAAGTATAAAAAAAACTGTCAAAAATGTACTACATTTACTGATTTCCGACTTATATGTTATTGACATAGATCGTATCGATAAAGATGTATACCCCATAGCTTTCATTCGGCATTTGTCCTGGATCGACGTACCGTGTACGGCACTGATGAGAACTAATAAGTTCGAAACAGCTGTATGTCGTTCGGTTCCGATCCGGGACAAATGTCGAATCCTACTTGTAGCGGGTTTTATTTTTTGAAAAATGTACTGTCAAATAATTTACTTATATAAACTAATTGTCTTTGCTGTCTGAACTTCGATATAAACAATTTATATAAATAAAAGATTTAGTCACTTTAAGTTGAATGAGAATACCGCAATGAATAATAAGATTCACAATAGTTCGCAGTAAATAATAAGAAATACTTTCAAACGTTTTAGTAAAAAGATCAAATTTCATAGGTCACCTATCCTCAAAATGAATATTTTTTATAATGATTGTATCGAGTTAAAATTTGAAATATATAACTATATATTTTATGTGAATTGTAATATATTAAAAGTCAAATTTCCATTTATTTAACGTTTAGTGCACTATTTAGAAATAATAAATAAACATACAAATAGTGACTTAATTTATTTTGTTTAAAATGATTCGTCAATGATTAATGGCAATCTTAAATTCATGATTTTCATTACTTAAAAATAATAATAATTAATATGTCGTAATTAAATAAGTTCCTAGCAACATAGTACGGTTTAAATTAGACTAATAACATGTATAAATGTACTAGTTATGCAGTTTCGTTTATTTAAATGTTGAATAATGGTAGTTTCGTGGCATGACTGGAAAATACATGATCAATAATAACACTTAATTACAAAATAATGTATCTTTTGTTGGTGTTTACTATCTTGTAACATTTTGCGTAGGCTTATTTGGAAAATTCATTGTAAAAAAATATCAATTATAGAAATATTATCAATGGTTGATGAGAGAAAATATTCTCTAAAATATATTTCTTACTTTATTAAAGTTTACATTTGCAATTTTGAAATATTTTGATTTTCAAATTAAAAAAATTGACAGACCATTTGACTCTCGATAAGAACAGTTACCTAAAATTATTGAAAGGGTGTTTTCAATTAACATATTTTCTTTAAGCTAAACATTTTAAAAACGAGTATGAGAATAACAAGACTTACCTTTCGCGAATTATAATTAAGCCTTCACATAAAATAAATTCATAATAAAAATCTCAACATAAAAATATTGACAAAACACCATGGCTTGTCAAATATTAAGTATAGCTTTCTTCTCATGGCAACCAAACCAAAACGTATATAAATTGTAATTTTTATAATGATGGCGTGACATTGCCTAGGTAACACTCATTCTTCGGGGTTATATCGTATTCATCATCTTCTGAAGAGGTTTATGAATGATCGGATCAGCGAAACGTCAATACGATACAATTCGACGAAAACCATTGTATAACCCAGAATAATTTTCTATATTGAACAATAACCGTAAAATCTTGCATCCTGCCATTAGATTTGGACTGCATTAAAATAATCGGCAATAAATCCTATTTATATTAATATATTTGGTAATGGTAATTACAAATACTTGTATTTGAATACAACTGAAACTTCTGTATTCGTATTTCAGAAAGTAGTTTTTCTGTCTAAAACTATTCAAGTCGAAATTTATTCTAATATTCTATTTTATGTGGATATTTGAGTTCTACAATGGAAAGCATAAAGCTCTTCGAAATAATCGAAGTGTTTCAAATTTAGAATAAAACTATATTCTTCAGAAATAGGTACATAGGTTTAAAATAATAAACTTAAATACAGGTTAACTTAAACTCATTTATTCCAATATCAAAATAAAAGGCCAATTTAATCGTGATATGATATATTTCATAATATCCATCCAACATCTATTTTAAGCTCATTTTATAACTGATTGGATTACGGTAGTAACACAGTTTCCATTGTTTATTGCTTTAGACATTAGCAGCCCAAATTTTTAGAACAAACGCCATTGTTCCGTTACAATCGTCGCACTTATCGTTATATTTCATTTAAAAAATAATCTAATATAGAAATGCGAATAATCTAGAAACTATGATCAGTTATATAGATAGTATTAAAACGTGAACTATAGTATATGAACGTGTATTATACATGTCTTATTCAAAATCGAATAATACCTAGCCCTTTTTACACAGAAAGTAATAATTAGGGAATAGAATTATATACATGAGGTTTATTATCCATACAGTTAAACGGCTACGGATATCCATGAATACTCAATTTATGAATATCCGAATGATATAGACATCTGAAATGTTGAAATCTTAGACATCTGTCACCTAAAGAATTGATAATTTCCTAATTCCATTGACCCTTCGAGATATAATGTGAACAACTTTGTGAAAGTTGTAGATAATGACACATGATTGTTCATTTGTAATATATATGTCATTATGTCAATATTTGTGCTATTATTTACATATATTTGGGAACACAGATATTAGGAAGAACTTAGGAAAAAGTGAATAGCCCTTAATTTTAACAAACATTATTTGCTATAATACGAGTACATACATATGTACTCGTACATATTACATTACGGTGGGTATCCTACTTTTGACAAATATCAAATTAACAATTGTCTTTGGCCTTTTCACAGTTGCTCTATTTAATGAAAATAGTTACACGATGCGACACGTTCAACATATCCGGTTGAATCGGAAGTTGGAAACAATTTCCATTCAATCCATATGGATATTTCCCTATAGCTAAAATATATATATATATATATATATATATATATATATATATATATATATATATATATATATATGGCTTTTGAATTCATCGTGTATAGTGTACCTTTGATAACAGATTTCAAATAGTTAAAAGTTTATTGTATAGGAATGTGATTGTTATAACTTTCTTTAGTATTATTGTTATTTTAAGCAAAAGTATTATTAATTTACTTCAAGTAAATACTCGTACCGTTGTACTTGCTTGTATCTTGTATTTGTATTTTAGATGACCTCTTCTTTATTAGAAGTTAGAATTATCTCTCCTTGTTCCAGTACAACAGGAGTCCGATGTGCCCTTATAATATTCTTTATTATTTTTTGAGAGAACATCAGAATTTAATAATAATTTGAATCATGAGGCTTGAATAAAAACTTTGTTCTCTATGACACATTATATTCCATATTTATATTAACTTAACTATTCGTATTAACAAATTTGAATAACTCAAATGCTATACATTATAGTTATCAGGAATGCTCAAAAAGAAAATGCAAAAGGACTCATCATCATTAGGTCATCAGTCCTAAGACTGGTTGGACGCTAACCTCCAGCTTCTCCTATCTTGTGCTAACCTACGCATTTCGCTAATTGTGCTACAACCTACATCCCTTACTATTTGCGAGCAGTAGTCTAATCTAGGCCTACCTCTGCCTTTCTTCACTCCTATTTCTGTCTCCAAAATATCGCGGACTATTCCCCCATGTCTCAGCAAGTGGCCTACCATTCTATCTCTTCTCTTCTTTAAGTTTTTCCACATACTCCTTTTCTCGCCGACTTTCTCCAATACTTCTTCGTTTCTAACCCTATCAGTCCATGGTATTTTCATCATTCTTCGGTAACACCACATCTCAAAAGCTTCTAATTTCTTCCTACTTGCTTCCCCTACCGTCCAGGTTTCGCAGCCGTATAGTGCCGTGCTCCATACATATGTTTTCAAAAATCTCTTCCTTGTTTCTAAGTTTATTACCCCCGAGCATAAAAGTGCTTTCTTTTTGTTAAAAGCTACTCGACCCTGCGCTATTCTTTGTTTTATGTCTTTATCGCTTCTTCCATCCCAATTTACTTTACTTCCTAAATAAGTGAAGTCTTTAACTTCCTCCAATCTTTCATTATTAATTTGTACTTTCGTTTTTGCTCTGCTCTCGCGCCCTCTGCACACTAACACTTTAGTTTTGTTTTTATTCACCCTCATTCCGTATTCCTCTGTCAACACTGCCTCCATTTCGTTCAATGCTGATTCTAGTTCCTCCTTACTAGATGCTAATACTGCTATATCATCCGCGAATCTCAGCATTTTTAGTTTCTGTCCCTGTACTTTAATCCCGAAATCCACTCTATCTTTTACCACATTAATCGCCTCTTCGATGTACAGATTAAAAATTAGTGGTGATAGCGTACATCCTTGTCTTACTCCTTTCCTAATACCTACTTCCCTTTCCTCCCCTTCTACTTCTATAACAGCAGTTTGCTCTATGTATAGATTGTGTACTACTCTCCTATCTCTATACTTCATTCCCGCGCTCTTTAGTATCTCGAACATTTAATCCCATCTTACGTTATCAAAAGCTTTTTCTAAATCTACAAATCCTATATAAGCGTTCTTTCCTTTTTCTATTGTTTTCTCTAACATTACTCTTAGCGCCAGAATAGCTTCGCGAGTTCCCCTATTTCGCCTAAACCCGAATTGGTCTTCTCCTAGTATTTCCTCCGCTCTATTTTCCATTCTCTTCTGTACTATTCTAGTTAAGATTTTTGACGCATGGGAAGTTAGGCTAATCGTTCTAAAGTTCTCGCATTTGTCGACTCCTCTCTTTTTCGGTATAGTAACGATAATGTTCCTCTTATAATCCTCCGGCATCTCGCCCGTTTCGTATATGTATTTTACCAGTTCAAACATCCTATTTACTACTTTCTGTCCCGCACATTTCAAAATTTCCGCCTGTATTTTATCTACACCCGGCGCTCTATTATTCTTTATCCCCCTTAGTGCTATTTCAAATTCCTCTCTCAATATAGGTTTTCCTACATCTTCCCTATCGATGCTAGATTCTTCCTCTAATATCTCTCCTAATTCCTGACCCTCGTATAAATTTCCTAAGTACTGCTTCCATCTATCCGCTTTCTCCTCTCTTCCTATCAGTATGTCCCCCGATTGACTCCTAACATTTCTACTTATTGTTTCTATATCCCTGAAGTTCCTCTTAATTATTTTGTAAGCCTCATCGGTCTTACCTACTTGCAACTTATCTTCTACTTCTTTGCATTTCTCCTCTATCCATTGTTCTTTCGCTTTTCTACATTTTCTAATGATTTCCCACTTTATTGCCTTATACGTTTTCAGTCCTTCTTCGTCTCGTCTGTTTTTGTAGCCTCGTCTCTTTTGCATTAAGTTTAAGATTTCGTTCGTTATCCAGGGCTTCCTAGCTTCCCTTTTATCGTGTCCTAAAACGTCCGTAGCCGCGGAAGCTAGACTATTCTTGATACCCTCCCACTCAGTTTCTGCGTTCTTGATTTCGTCCTTACTCGTTTTATTTATTAATTGATCTGTTTTCTCCTGGAACTTATCTTTCATATTCTGATCCCTCAATATGTCTACATTTATACGTTTCTTATCCTTCCGGGTTTTCAGATTTTTGAACTTTAATCTAGCTTTCATGACTACCAAGTTGTGATCGCTGTCTACATCTGCTCCTGGATAACTCTTACAGTCTTTTACTTGATTTCTAAATCTCTTCCTAACCAGAATGTAGTCTATCTGATACCTGTCTATCCCTCCTGGCATTTTCCATGTGTACCGCCTCCTAACGTGATTCTTGAACAATGTGTTCGCGACTACCATCTTGTGCTTCTCACAGAATTCTATCAGTCTGCTACCTCTCTCGTTTCTGTTTCCTAATCCATAAGGCCCTACAAATTCTCCTTCTTTCCCCTCACCTACGACTGCGTTAAAATCTCCTACTATTATTAAATTTTCATGACCCTTCACAAATCCGATTACCTGCTCTATGTCCGAATAAACGGCTTCTAACTATTCCTCGCTGTGGCTAGAAGTAGGCATGTATACTTGGAAAAAGGACTATAATACCAAAATGCAGTATCTTCCAGTTGAAATAAATGATTTAATTAAGGTCAAATTTATGGAAGTTCAACTTTCTTTTCTGGATATTCTATATACTTTGAGGTATTTGTAGTTTCTATATATCTCATAAATATATGATAAAAACAGTTATTTGAGTTCATGATAACTATTTATCTATGGATTATATTTGGCGCAAAATGCGATGGCAATCAAGCCAGTTGCCCTACGCAGAACTAATAAAAATGCAGCACTGTGCTCCGCGTCCATAAAATGGATATAAAATATTCTCCTATAAAAATGTCTGCGACAATGTCATAGGTACTGTGGTCCGGATTAAGTACAGTATTGAGGATATCACTGTATACTTAGATTCGAGTCGCAACAAGGAAAGTTCGGCACGTCTGCTTGAGTATGGGTGTGTCTGTCCTCGTTTCTATGAGTAACCTTCCTTTCCTTTTCACAGCCTAAATATCTGGAGACCGGGCCCTTTTAGCAGCCCGGCTTTCTGTGTATCCAACCTTTTTGTTATTGAATAGTTTGCATATACCATAAAAATATGGTATGCCTTTTAATATAAGTGGATGCTAACTTCCGATTCAAAGTATCACATATTTGATATTATTTTCATCAAGTACAGCATCTGTGAAAACCCTTATGCACCTATTTGCAGGCCCAAAAACGCCTGATAAACCATTCACTGTAATGTATCCTATCTATGTCTATGTTCATCACGTAATATATGACATTCACGTAATATATGTCTATGTATATTTTATATTACTTTACAAGTCTAGAGTGTAGTCATACATTTCTATGACAAAATAAAAATCATAAATTATTTTAGACACATTTTTAATAAAATATTCCAGCATAATATACACACCTAATATCAACGTTCATTTAGCTGTAATCCTGCCAGAAGTTATAATCATCCGATTAAAAGTGCCAAGACTCACAACTGTTTGTTTAAAACAAAGCCTAAATAAGCTTATATTTTCCAAGAAAGAAATAAGGTTTTTTTAATTTTTTTGTAGAAATAATTTAATTATTCTTAATGTGATTCTACATTATGTACATATCATTAGTTCAGTAGTACAAAATTATTTGTTCATGTGTGATCTGTGATTAAAATTTGAGAAATTTTTTATTCATATCCATATATTATTGCAAAATTCTATGTGTATTTCATAAAAATATATGCAATTACATAAAAGTATTTATTGATGTGAAACTCATTCCCATGTGTACTGGTTTCTTCCGTATCTTGCCGCGGTTGGTTAATTGTTGTTGTTGGTCAACATGGTCAACCGCGGCAAGACTCGAAAAAAAAAAAACAGTACATTACACAAACATTCTAAATTCCCATATGTTTATTCTGCATGAAAATACCACCTCTGAAAGTGCCGAACATGATTGAATGCTTTGATTGTGTTCTTATCACTGACCAAACACCATATGTAATAAGAACATTTAAATCATATTCATATCCACTTCTATAATATCTATATTATAAGTAATTCAAAATTGTACTTACCTTGAAAAAATTATATTCCTGTAATGATGTAACCAACACCCATCTAGTAATATACTATTCATTTCATCGCTTTTTGCCAAATAAAAAACTATCTTATCTTACCGATAAACAGAAGAGTCTAAAGTCTCTTCTATGGCTAGAGTCTGAGCCTAGCCATAAAAACAAGCCAAGGTTATGTTTTAAGATTTTTGATTTGACAAATAGCGATAAAATAAACTATACGCTACTAGATGTACATTAGATGATGGTGTTGTACTATTCTAAACAAACATTTTTTACAATGCTGCCAAAAAATAATTCGCAGTACCTGTTGTTACATAATGTTACCACCACATCACAATATTTAGTTGTCAACAGTTTTAATTAAATTGGTACCATAGTGTTTAATAAATCGTTATCAATAATACTGTTTAGAAAGATAATATATGTATTTTAATATTCATGAATGGGAAAGAATAATGAAATATGGCTGTACATCACATAATTTCCTGTCATTTTTATCTGTAAGCTCTATCATATTTCTTATCAATATAGGTACATACATTTACATTATCTACTAGCACAGAACCTCGAAAGACACGTTTGGAGAAGACACATCACACATCTCTATGGAGACAGTCAGTGATTTCAATTCAAATAATTAACATAAATTGTTCAATAATATGCTTATAATATATTATATAATAATGTCTCCCGTATATGCAAAAGATATCATATGGACATCCAATTAATGTCCAAAGTATATTAACAAACGTTTTAATATAACAAATTTACATATATGTCTATTGGGTGTTTTATACTAGTTAATCTAGGTGAGCATCATGTCACTAAAGTGGTACTATGCCATGTACTAAGTAATTGTATGCCATCTATATGTTGTCTATAGAGAAATTGGCAATATCATATAGGAAAGATACAAATAAAATTCCTTTGGTCAGAATACATATATTTGTTCAACAAATTTCTTATAAATCATCTACTTTATCTACAGTAAATTTACAAATACTTAAAACTAATACTTCCTTCGCTACAATTGAATTTGAAGTGATAATCAATGCTATTTACATGTTTACTAGGAAATAAACTTACACCTTGTCGTGTATACATATCCCAGTTGATATTTTCGCCTATTCTAATTGGTGAAATTGGTCCTGTTGAAATGATGTTCTTAGCAGATCCATCCAAATCCCAGTTAACCCAAAATGCAATACCATTACAGCTCGAATTTCTAAAAATAATAGATTCGGATTAAGTTATATTCCTGTGAATCCGAGAGTTTTAGTTTGAAATTATGTAATTCCACTAAATTTATCTTTGTGTAAATTTATAAATTTAAATTTATAAAATTTCAAAATAGAACATGGCATGCATCACATACTACTATATTTTTGTACCTTGTTTGTTGAAAATTCTACCTATTATTTGTCATACACAGTTCGAACTTTCAAAATTCGATTTTTCTATAATAGATATTATATACTTTTGAAATCTACAGTTCATTTCATATAACAATACTTTCATGATTGTTTACTAACAATTTAGTTTTTTTAATATAATAGGTCTGCAAAGAAGTTTTTTTGTATTAGATTCTTATTGAAAATTTACATTGAACTGTAATATACTGTACACGATAATTTTTTAATCTTTCTGTAACATAAAGACAAAAAAGATATGTATGTTTCTTTACGAATAATCATGTAAATTTTAAAACAATTTGAAATGGGCACAGTAATATACATGAAAATTGGGTGTAAATATTTCAAAATTGAAGTAAACATGTATCAAATTAACACAGTTATATATGATAATGGTCTCTAAGTTCCAAAAATGTCACATATACAGGGTTCCAATTTAAAAATAAAATGTTGAAATTATTTTTAATAAAAATGTAGCAAAAATGTTTTTGGTTACAAGTGACACAAGGTGTGTTTACTCATGAAATATGACATAATATGTTCAGGATACAATATTTAGAATGAAAAGCATTTCGTACATCGACCTAAAGATTTCATGATGCAAATTGCAATAATATTGCGCTGCCCCCTCGCTCATATTGAAGACACCTCTGGAGCATGCCTCTAGAGACTTCGGATCAAAAAACAAAAGTTACCACGTTGTTCACAAAGGGTCGATTTGCCATATTAATTTTGTCAAAATGCCAAAATTCGAACGAAAAGCATTTTATACATCGACCTAAAAATTTCATGACACACGAAAATAGCTGTTTAGTAAATAGAGAATATTTTTAACTTCATAAAATAGTATATAATCAAGGGTGATAATTGATAAACAAATAAAATAATTTCCAATTGACAATGTTTCACATATATTAAGAATAAGTGGTATTTCCATCTCCATGTGAATAAATAAAAGACCTGACATAATTTTTGGAGAGATGTAAAGTCAACATCTCAACACCTTGTCACTATCAGCAGATACCTATAAAAAATATGTATAACCACAAAATAAATAAAATTTTTAAATTCCAATTATTATCCTCTCTTACCCTGGAAACTGAAATGATCCCTTAGCTTCGACTAATGTTTCAGAGGTATGTATCAAATCTATTGTAGCAATTTCTATTTCATCACTTAGTGCAACTGCTGGATATTCCCACAATGGTTGGGCTTCAACATTTTCATCACTAATATTCATCGATTCCTAAAACAAAATCAAAATAGAACAAATTGTAGGTGGGGCCAATTTACATACCTCAATCAAATCGTCAAAGTCCTTCATTAGAAATCCTTCACAACTTCCTAGTGGCGACCTAATTTTGTATAAATCTTTAAATTGAACTGCCACTCCTTTTATCACAGCTTTTTGTGGAAAAATCTGAACATCGGCCTTTAAAAACTTGCAAATACCTTTTAACAAATATATATATAATAAATTATCCCATGGCAAGATACTGCTGATAAAATATGGTTCACCAAGTACGATATTTATATCTTCAAAATCCAGTTCCCTCAATTTTTCCAAACCTGGTATTACTTCTACATTTTTTAAATGATTATAGTTAATAATATCTTTTAAAATTCGTCTCGACATATGGTTTGTTTCAATAAAATAAACTTTTTTTGCTCCTAATTTAGCTGCAACCAAACCAAGATAAAATCCATCGCTTAAAACTATAATATTACTTTCATTGTTTATGTATTTCTCAAAGATAGATAGATATTCTTTTATTCGCCTAGAATCATTCATCTGTCCTATTCTTGTTCGTGAAAAAGTGATGTGTAAGCCACATTCACAGATTGGATTTAAATAATGAACATCAGAAATTTTCAAATTTTTTGTTAAATTGAACCATAGTGAATATTCATCATGACAGCTTATTAAATGTATTTCTTCTCCTTTCTTAACGTTAACTTCCTTTGGAAGATAATAAATAGCCTGCATCCAATGATCACGCCATGGAGTATCTGCTTCTTTTCTTTTCTTTGTTAGAGGATGTGACCAGTGAGGTGCACAACTAAGTATTATTTTACCTTCACTATCCATCTGTAAATCCCACCACATAAATACAACCTGTGCTTTACCATCATATTCGGCTTTAATACTGTTGATAGTAGATCTTTCAAAAATAAAAGGAGTTTTCCCAGACCAGTCAAACCTTAAAACAGGTATAGGGGATACTATTGTATTAAAGGAGTTTAAAGGCAACTGATTAAGTTGCATATCATGTACTGCAGCTGACCCTGGACAGTTTTTAATAGAATCAGGAATGTGAATTAAAAGATCACCATCATTATTAAATATATCCTTAATTTTATTCCAATTCTGTGCTAACGGGCACTCTGCAACTTGTGCATATATTGTTGCTGACTGTGGTACTACTATAGAGTCTTTTTCTAAAAGGTTTTTATGGGCATGACTAAAGGTAGATAGTGCTCCTTCTCCTATTAACTCTGTATCAAATACCTCTGTAATTAAAATATTACATTTTTCTTTTATATCGCCAGTTTCACCAACGATAAGATGAGTAGAACGTTTTGGAATAACTTTAATTTTATCTTTAAATCCGTTTATTGCAATTACTTTCAAAGCACATTCACTCATAGGTTTGAACGCTTCACATGCAACAATAATATCTGCTCCATTTCTAGCAGCCATCATTGAAAGCAATCCTGTACCTGTTCCAATATCTAAGACCTTAGCCCTTTTACCTCGAAGATGCATTGTTTCGATTGCTGTTCGAATAGCTTGTTCATATAGTTGATTTCTTTCTGTATCATGAAGCATGTCTGCGAAAGCAGATCTAGCAACTTCTTGATGATAATCATAATCCTCATTTTGAACTACCCAATCATTTGCTCCTGTTATTGGATTTAATTTCTGAATAAATACACTCATTGTTACAATTATGTTTTTCTGATTACTAAATTTATGAACTATTTTATTTAAAAACATACAGGTTATGTTTACAGTGTTTACACTACAGTATTATTTAGGTTGTATACCTACGAGCAAAGAGACAATAAAATTTATCATCTATGGAATATCTGTTCGTTTATCTGTCACTGCCACTGCCAAATGATTACACCTACGAGCAGTCTCTTGGCTCGTAGGATTACACCAATAGAATACATTCTGTGATAATACCAAATAATAATTAAGGCTGGTAAACCCCAAGGTCCGTAAACTCTTACATTAAACCCAACGATAACATGTAACAGCTGGACTAAGAATATATTATTATTAATATAATTAATAAGATTACACTTAAAACAAACATATCCCTTATATTTTAGAAGAAATAATACACAGCCATGTTTTACATACGCTTTACAAAATAATATATATAATATATAATATCTCAGAATCGTTTATTATATCGTATGTGTAAGGGGAATGTTAGATCTCACAATAGCAGTAACGAATTTGTTGGAACTAGTGTATGTACTCGATTGGGAAGTAATTGTATAGTCATACTATATAGAACATTTTACAGACATGACGAAGAATTATTGTCATAGAATCTGAAGCCATTTTAACCAGTCATATATTTTTAGCCATAGATGTATCTATAGCTATTGTATGTATGTTTAAAATTATTACATGTTTAATTATACCTCTATTAGATTATTTCATTATTAGTCTAATCCTGAATTATTCCAAGCAGACGATTGCTTTTTGTCTCCACAATGCTTTTACTTAGTACAGCACGTTTGCACTTCTTTGGAAAATGTGAGCAACGCTATGCAGCTTATCTCCATTAACGTAAATTTATATTAAATATATGGGTATATATTTTGTTTTATAATACATATACATATATTCCAAACTAAAAACTACATAATCTTTCTTAAGGAATGCTCGGAATGTTTTTTTATTAAAATACAGTACATAAAAATATAAGACTTGTGAACTTATACCTTTTACACCGTTCGTTATTTAAAACTGCTTGTATCTAATTATAATTCTTTTCGTAAGTTCACTTGCAATTCTAGTAGTTTTATATAAAAAATAATGTTGTGATAATATGATAAACATTAAGAAACACAATAAAGAAACGAATAACGTTGATCTACACTTTATCTTTCGCCTGTTTTTGCTTACACTAATAATCAATACATTTTTGGCGCAATGGGATTTATAACACCGTTCATCAAACGAAATAATCTATAAAAAGCAGATCGAGTAACGCGCGGTAGTATGGGTACTTCAGAAAATGCCTGTTTTACCTTTGCTTATATGATTATTGATTATTTAGCTGTTCAGTAGAGTCCATATATTATTACTCTGTGCATGATTAAAAGGACATGTTCCTTGCAAGAAGACTAGAGAGTAAGGAGACATAGCTCCCTGAAAAATCAGTGGTGGGGGTGACACGAAAAACGTCGGCAATATGGAAGGTTCGCGTAGAAGCGCGTGGGATCTGCACATGCCCTTTATCTTCGTCTATCGCGGTTTCTCTCATACTATCAAAATGTTGGGTTACATTGAGCCACGATCAGGGCATTTTCTGGAACAATTCGCAACGCAACAATATCTCGACGCTTTTGACATATTCAACAGAAAAACTGGAAACGCTCAAAATACAGCAAACAAAAATAACCTCGCTCTGTTCTACGCAATGACCGCCATGATGAAGCACACCACGTGATCACAGTGCGGACGATTTTTGTGCTACCCCCACCACTCGAGTTATGTCTCCTGTTCTCCGGTCTTCTTGGTTCCTTGTTTTATATTTATAAACAAGAATACATATAATAATGCATTGGCTATCTACGATCATCATACTATTTATTATTATAGAAAAATTGTAATGTGTTTTTAAAAATACTTCTCAACTCAATTGTATCGATATTATCGAAGCACGGTTTCATTTAGAGAATTGGCCATTCATTAAAAAAAACATGTTTTCATTAAATAATTGGACGTGCTTTATTCAATTAGACTTTCTTTAATTTTTTTTTAGTCATTAAATAAACCTCTAAACAGAGATTAATTTGTTTCACCCCGTACACATTTTCATGTCCATATATTGTTGATGATTGATATTTTATATTTGATTATTTTTATTTGAGATTCTACTCAATTTGTCCCTGTACATTATTTTTTTTTTGATCTATTGGTTTCCCAATGAAATGGTATAGGGCATAGCGGAACTGTAATGGTTAACAATACATCTACAGTTAAATGTAATTTGGGGAATTGATAAATATCACCCTAATCATTTTTTTCAAGGTAATTTTTCGTTCGCACCTTTTTTTATTTTCTTTTCCAACAAAATGTAAAGGCTAAAGGATTTCATTCAATTATCTGTCCAATATTTATAATACAGTTTGATATAATAAATATCAGTTCGAAGAAATTCGGTGACAGTATTATATTACAATGTTAATATTAATTATTTAAAAAAAAAAAATATTTTCTTTGGAGAACAAGTCACAATCAAAATTTACCGCTTCTATCGTAACGGATACTCCCTCCTCTATAACCGGTGGCCATATTTAATACGTAATATCCTACTTCCGTCCTTCCCATTTCGTCATCTAGCATTCAGCTTGTGCTAGTGTTGTGAGTTTGCTCCAATGACTTTTTTTAATAATACTAGAAAAAATGGATAACGGCGGTGATATTTTGCAATTATGCAGACTGTGTTTAGTTAAAGACGATGTTAATATACCAATTTTTGAGGAACAAGGTGATATTAGGCAAATCTTTCTAAAAATTAGTTCATGTCTACCGGTTAAGGTAAGTGGCGTCACCCGCCATTTTGATGTTTCACTTTCTTGATAGTTGATATTCGACAGATTTTGTATTTTGACATCATTTTTATTGTTTACTTAAACGTCAAGAGAATTTTACTCAAATTTGTTGTGAGTTGTAGTTCAGAAACAAGTATTTTGTATTAAATACTCTATATTTTTACAAGGTCTTGTTGAAATGTATTAGGGCGTAGAAGTTATGCACATATGTATGTATGTGGGTTGTATGTTATACTTTTTCATTTATTTCATTTGTATTGTTGTGAAATGATGTAAATATTAACGATAGTGATTTCTCGGAGTTGAACTAAAATCAATATACAGGGTGTCGAATACAAAGGAGGGGTGAAGGGAGTTGGCGATATGACCTTCAACGTGTAATAAATTGCGATTCGTGGTGAATATGCAGTATGACGATTAGTAGGGTTTTATATATTTATCGACAGTATATGTATAACTACGTCGAGGTAGTATATATTATATATATATTTAATTTTTGTTCACGTATTTATAATCCTTGCTACTCTGCTTGGCATCATTGGCTCGTCTTAAGAGTCCGTTTATATTACTGCGCATTTTGAAGATATTCGGTCTTCCTCTATTCGATTAAGCTGCAAATTCATGTTTAATGTTTTGTTTTGTTACAAATATTAACAATTTTTATATTATAAACTGACAAATATATAGATATTCGTTGGTATGTATTTCAACTGAAAAGATGCTATTTTAATGAATTACGAAAATATGATTTGAAATGCAACTTAATTACTCAATACAGCTTTATTTGAAATTATTGTAAAAAAGATTATTGTGGAGTAACAATTACATACTTTGAATAATTTTAATCATGTTTATAATCTTAAGGGAAATTCTAAATTACCCTTTTTGTATTTTCTGTTTTTATGCAATCCAGTGGAGGGCAGAAAATTTAAGATAAATGTTTTCCTTAGCGTAAAAGTCTCAAATTATCACCAAAATTTGGCTAGCCCTATTTTTGAGGGTGCTGAACAAGAATCTGAAGTTATTGGCGGTCGGGTACAGTTTTCGAGAAAATAAATTATGAACTCTTTCTCACATGACCGCTGTTTCTTCTCAAATAACTTTCACTTTCCATTACGTACATACCTAATATTAATAACAACACTTCCTTTATACATGTGCATTAAAATGGTCATAAAACTTATTATTCATTACGATGTTCTTAACGTAATTGTAATGTTGTAAACATTACAAGTAAACATTTTTATGCAGCCATCCATTTGCTACCCGAGCGCACTCTACTAAACCCGAGGGCGCTTGGATAGCAAATGGACGGCTGCAGGCTGCATGTGTTGGCGGTGTTTTAATGTATATGTATGAATAAAGGAAGTGCTGTAACGAAGGAAGTAAACACCTACTTCTATTAATATTAGCTATCCATGTAATGTAGTGAAATTCATTTTCTCAAAAATTGTGTCGACCGCCAAAAACTGAAGCCAGTTTTACATGGAAATGCTTATTATTTCAATTGGACTCGAATGTATTGTTTGAATTCATTCCTTTCAGTCAAGGTTTGCTTCTAATTTGCAAAACAAGGTTTTTCCATACGCTGCAACGATCTATTATAGTAGATGTTTTAAATAATTTTTTTTGAACGCCTTATACCCAATTTAGCACTAGATAACAACTTAAAGCGGATTTATCAAATACAATATCTAAGGAGTGGAACCAGTAGAAATAAAATACCTAACAAATAGAAGTTATATAAAAGTTATAGAAGAATAGAAGAAAATAAATAAATTAAAAAAAAATTACAGAACTTTTCAAAATCTATAAAAAATATATAATATTTTACTAAATTTTGTCTGATTATTTTGCAACTCAATTTTTCTGGCAATGATATTTTTTTACAAATAGGTATTGCCGAAAAATTTTCCACGTTAAATCAATGCTGTGTGAAATGAGTTGACCAGAATCTCCGCAACTATTTTGGTAAAAATTAATAACCACGAATGTACTAGAAATAATTGCGAACAGAATGTTAGAAAACATTTAGTTTCCTAATATATTTTACGAAACAACTTGTATCGAGCGTTTTTTACGAAGTAATCTGTGTTTTATTGCCATTGAAATTAATTTATTTGTTTTTAAGGATCCTACTATACAAAAAATCAATATATAATCGATTTTAGCTATTATACCTCCCCCCCAACTTATATAAAACCAATAAATTATGAGCTATATTTAATTTTGAGCAGAAATTAAATATACCTATACTTTAATTTATTTGTTTTTGCGGATCCTACTAACAAAAAATCAATATATAATCGATTTTAGCTATTATACCCCCCAACTTATATAAAACCAATAAATTATTATGAGCTATATTTAATTTTGAGTAGAAATTAAATATACCTATACTTAATAATTTTAAAACCAACTAAAATGTTGAAAACACCTCTTTTTCAACATTTTCTTTTTTTCATTTTGGGGGAAACCACCTTCATAATTAATTAAATTCATATTACATATTGACAATTTTCATCTACATTGACAATTTTCAACATTCGTAAAAAAATTGTAAAAATTAAACAAAACAACTGTAAGATGCTTCTTCATGGGAAACTAAGAAATCTTAAGTCAAAATCAAAAATCTCTACCATTGTCCAAATATGTAGTCTAAAAATTTTAAATCTATATTACTTCCCATTATTTCTGAAACACCCATAAAAAGAAAAGTTAACTTCTGTTTTGAACTATTTGAATAATTAAATTGTTCATCGTGAATTAGAGATGTAATATAGGTATTTGCAATTACTTTTTACACGAATACTAATCATGATAAATTTTTTGCTACACGATTTTCATAAATTTACATGCATTTGATATTTACCCTGGCTGAATAAGATAATTGATATAAAAATACCCTGGCGACGCCTACGAGAAAAGGCTTTGTAATAATTACGGTTACATTTTATTCACATCTCTAGTAGTAATGCAATATGAACGCTACCCAATAGGTGTTTAGGTTGTTAAGGGCAATAATAATAGTATTGAGTTCCGGGTCGTATTCACCAGATGCGTAGAATTTTTATTTTGTTGAATCCACATTGGATATGTGATAATTCTTAAATGTATTTTTTAGTTGATCGCTACATTGTTGGAAATAAGTCATTCAGGAATTATCGTTTCACATTGGAAATCTTTTTGTTGCGTTAAAGTTACTAATTAGCCTCTTTATTGTCGGGTCGGTTACACGGTGTCATACAATTGTGGTGGCCAACGCAATAATAAACTGGATGTAATGTACATTATGCCTTTCTATATACACAGTCGGGATTTAGTTGCTAAATTTGAGATATTGTTTTGTCAGCCTAAGGAAATTGTTTTGCTTGATCATACATTAGTTACGGTCCATTTATTGTTATTTCCGTGAAAGGATAGGATTAAAATAGGACAAATAACTTCCACGGGTCATAAACCTGCAGGTGAAGATGCGCTTGGCAGGATCATGAAACAATATAAAATTGTTACTTTGCGTTTATTAATTTATTTTATTCCTCACACATATAGGATGACGGAACTAACGGTCTTTCAGATCAAATATATATAAATATGTAGTTTATTCGGAATACATCGAAACATGTCTCTGGTGATAACTCGATTACACCCATTACAGTCGGTACATTTATATAACAGACCAGTTTCAAGCTCTGCACATATACATATTTATGTAAATTTGCATTTTATAACTTAGCCGGTCTGGTTTTATGATTTCTGGTTTAGGTCGTTTTGTTGTCTGTAATTATTTTATTTTTAAGTATTGTCTAGTTGCCAAGATAATAGGGTAGTGGTAAGCATAAAAGGTGCTACTTTTACGTTTACGGCAGTTTACGCAAGTTGTTCGGTTACGATCATTTATTTCGGCTTCGTGACTGCTGCGCATGTGCTTCCAGTTTATCCTAGTTGGAAGGTAGGGAAATTATATTCTGTGCAATGTTATAGATTGCACGAGACGAGAATAAAGAAAAGAGACTCCCTCGTTTGTGAGAATTCTTATTCTCGTAATAGAAATAAAAATAAAGTAATAATTTTCACTATAAATATCAGCAATAGAAAAGTGATGTGTAAAAACAATGAAACATAAAATTTATTGGTGTTAAGTCTGTGGCAGCGATACCACAGAAATATTACCTGCTACTTTCATTAAAATCGTAACATAGTTTTTAGAATATTCCATTTATTTTGTTTTATTTAAATTAAAACCTTTAAAAGGATGTATTACAAGATAGGGGGGTGCCATTTAAAATTCTTATGACAGTAGCTGGGGGTTAGATTTAGGTGAAACCTAAACTGCAACAGACACTGCTTTTAAATTTTCCCTTCGATATCCAAATTCTCGATTTTATAATTCCCGATTTAGTTCTCTTGACGTTGCAGAGGAAAATAATTTAATATCATTAACATTTTAAATAAATAATTATAATTATGTACATCTTAAATATCGGTGAAATATTGCATGATTAGTAATCGTTAGTATGTTTCTTAATGATTTTTTTTTGCCTGATGCTTGACAGTTCAAGCAAGCTTTAATGCTTGACACTGTTTTCGATCAGGCGTATATTAATTAGCAGGAATTTTCGCAGAATAATTTCATTAATAACATAAGTTATTCTGTAGCCCATTTCTCTGTACATTTTATATGGATCTCAGGCAATGTGTTGCAGCTCCCATTTTTATGCTTGCCAAATATACTACACATAATGTACTTTTATTTAAATTGTAGTCTTTCAACGCAAAACCTCGACATTTTATGTACAATGGGGTTTAATTATGATAACTTACATTTAGGCAAATTGATTTTTGGTTTTTGGCGGCAGATTGTGAAATAATGTACACTATATTTTTAGAATAGATTTGCAACTTTTCTTTGTTACACAATTACACTGTAATCAATTTTCATTCATATACAATATAAAAGTTTTTAATTCGTCAACGGCTATGTTTTTATTAATATTATTTTCTTTCATTGCTCGCCGAAGTTTATGTTAAATAACTTAATGGCATATAATCTGCAGCAATTGTAGCTTAATTTTTGTAAACAAGAGTGCACTTTTTTTTTAATGTTCAATACAAGGTGAAAAGAGGTTTTGAGTATAAATACTATTTGCTCATTGTGTGATAGTAACATAATTCTAATTAAATTGCTCATCCTCCTTTTGGCTGAAAACATGATAAAGCCATATCAGCTAATAGACCGAATTATTTTAAGGCAATTGTTTTCTTTGAATGATGTTCATTCATTTTATAGGTGGTATCGAAATAAGTAAAACTTTAGTAAGAGTTATGATTATAATTCCTAATTCGCTCTTAATTCAATTTAAACTTTATGGTTATTTGGTTATTGTGAAAAAATTTATCTAATAACGGATTTTTTAATTGTTACAGGTGAACCGGGAAGACAAATTGCCCAAAAAAATATGTGATGGATGTTCCTATAAATTAGACATGTTTTACGAATTTTGGAATGGTACTTCCAAATCCGAAAAACAGTTATTAACATGGCTTGGAGAAGCTGGTACGAATAAATTGACTGATAATTCTGTAGCGACGGCGGCACAGCAAATTAAGCCTGTAGAGACTGTTGTCAAACAAGAGGCAATAGATCCCTCGGATATACATACGGAGGAGAATGATGATGATAAGAGTTATATGTTTCAGGAGAAGTTCTCCGAGGAAGAGGTAATTTTCTATATCTCTCAGTTATTGTAATTGTATGTATTTATAATGAATATAATTGCTCATGGTTGTGTAGCAAATGCTAAAGTTGTATCTATTTGTTACAGCCGGGTCCTTCCGCTACAGTTATTACTAATGACGAGCCTCCTCCGAAACGGGCTAGGCGAACGGCCGCCGTCAAAGCTCAAATTGCAATGGACCCAGAAAGTGACGATGATGAGGATTCCGGAGAACCTTTAACCAAGGTGTGTACTACTTCTGATTTATGGTTTATTGCATATTTTACACTGTCATTTTTGTTATTTGAAAAATGATAATTTCCCAAGATAGAGATCTTATATCATTACTAAAATGTGAACATCTTAATCATATTCTTTGTACTATTTCTTTTTGTATGATTCTACAATGTACCATCGGTTCAATCTTTTGACTTAAAATATTTTATTGCATTATATTTAAAATATTTTATTCAGTATTGAAACTTGTAATGAGAAACAGATGAAAAGTGAAGAAGTGGTTTTACTATTCCCAGAGGCACTTCTAAATACTCTGGAAACTTATTGTAGTTTTCACTGCATATATTATACACAATGTTACTGTAAAAAGCTTGCAAATAGATTAATTTCGTATATACTACTTTATATACTGATTTGGATGTCATACTGATATAAAACTAAAAATGATACTTGAAACTCCATGGATTAATAACGATATTTAATAAATGTTCAGTGAGGAAAAAACATTATTAATAATATAGAGCAATAAATAATTGAATACATGATTTGGTAATGGTAAAACTTCTAAACATTTCTTTAATTATCTATATGTGCACCGACATAATATATTTGAATGAAATTTCTATTTAAATATATTACTTTTTGGAGCTAAGACTTCAATTTTGTTTTTCCTGTGTTACTAAATTGGTAGAAATCAAAGTGATAGATGGCGTTGATAAATTCATAAATAATCAGTGAAACTGAATAAATAATAAATTGTTACACGGATGATAACAAATGGTGTAAAAACAATTTATATGAATAGTTATTTGTTTTGTTTAGTTGTTTTTTTTCCCGATAAGATAAAATAAAGCTTTTGATGCAGTTCATTGTTAATTTGCTGCAGTTTGAGCCCAGATGTCTAAAATTGATATAATTATTTCTGATATTTTGGGACATTGGGTAGTTGAGACCTACCATTAAAGGAAGGTAAATAAGAAAAAAGCTTTTGAAATAGGACCTACTATAAATATATAAAGGGTAATTGCCAAACAATATGGTACTAAAAATATTTACCTACAAACTTTATTCCTCCATAGACCACAATTCATTAAATGATTGTAAACATTGGGCTCCTCAGTTCCCCAAGGTTGTATGTCTAAGAACATAAACAGAAGCTTAATACAATGATTGCAACAATTACAATTTATATATAAATATTTTTGTAAAATTACCTATAAATCACTGTTATCCTTTACTGTAAATAATGTAAATATAGCAATTTACAATACACAACCTGGTGCCATATTAGGTGGTCCTGAGCAACGAAGTTTTTGGAAATGAGAATTTTTTTAATTATTTAGATATGTATATAAAAAAAGGGAACAAAAAAAATTCAAGAAAATTTTACACTTACGTCTTCTTTGGGAAAAACTGAATAGAAATGCACAGGTACAATAACTATGGCACTGAGGAAAACTATAAAATCGACGAATTTTTTTTAAAAATATTCTGAAGTTGTTTATTTTTCTCCTTAACTAAAATATAACAATTTTAATAGTTAAAATACTGACCAACAACAAAAAATATCTATTTTCTATACACAATGCATAACATATAGCATACAAATTAGTTTGTATTTATATTGGTTCATAACAGGAACATTTCAAATTAAACACTTTCATTAAAGAAATTTTGGCAAGCAAAGTACTTTTTGTTTTGTTTTATTTTTCCTTTACTTTTATTAAATTAATATAATAACGACCACATATCAATTGTTTGTAGAGACCAGATATTGTTTATAAATGCCTAGTATCACCAGTAAATCAATGAGATCATGTATTTTCATGCTTTCCTTTTTCTACAGGTTGAGGATGAAAGCGAGGAAAGTGAAGGAGAAGATCATGAACCAACATTTGTTGATGTACCATCAACGAGTGCTGATGATCAGCCAGGCCCTTCTGGAGTTGGGAAAGATGGCGCTGAAGGACCGTGAGTAGTTGTTTTAATTTTTATGAAATTTATTTCCACTTGAATGTACTCGGTTTTACTGGTTCTGCTATCAAGGATATTTTGTTTTTGATGTTAATTTTTTATAATTTAATGTGTGCTTTTGTTGTGTGTATTAATAGGGATGCATTTGGTAGTGGGTAATCATCCGGTATCTGAGTAAATTAAACCGAATTTGTAAGCAAAATATGATATTTTTGTAATCTAAATTGATTCTTGATTTTGAAAACGTTTTGTTCTCATCAATTCAGGATTTTAAGATAGGCATTCTGAATATTCCAGTATGTAGATCTATTTTTCTAATAGTTTTCATTGATGCCTTAAAATAATTTTTAAAAACGTTAATTTATGTGGCTAGATTTGGGAATGAAATATGGAAGTTTAGTTGTATATAGGTAACAAAATATTCTCAACACAATCTATGATGCAAAGTTTGTAAAAGTTTATTAAAAACTTTTATATATTCGAAAAGTTATTTTAAGGATGAAAACTATTCTCAAAAATATCGTATATCAAGAATGCCTTTTATGTCCCTATGGTATGGATATACTAGCTGTTTCATTTATAGTAAAGCAGTATAATCTTCCATTTAAAAGAATTTCATAGGAAATTAAAAAAACTGATGCATCTCTAATTATTATTATATACTTTTATTTAAGGTAAGTGCTTATTTTTTTCGTATAGCAGGACCAGCACATTTACACTTTTAAGTTCTATTTCCCGATATTAATAAGTACATTCAGGTGATATGTTTTATGACAACAAACATTAAAACACTTGAGGTTTTTTTTTTTAAGAAAATGTTAATGTGTGTTAATTTTGGAAAGATCCTGTATAATAATTATTTGTAAGATTTTTATTATAATGGTTTGATCATTATTTCAGTTTCAATTTTAATTTGATTCAGTGTATAAAAAAGCAGATTTTTGTTTAATTCTTCAGCTTTTAGAAAATGGCAAATTGTCCATTTTCTGTTTTCTTTTGAAGAATTTTGTAAAAAAAATCTGCAAACATGGAATCAAATCGTTTATTAACTATTGCAAATTTAGCATTTTTAATAAAATTAGATATTGAAGCTTTAATGATTAAACATTTTAATAAAAACGTTTTCATGTATATTTTTAACATGTTCTATTTTTATTCAGTCTGTTATCAAAATGATCATTTCATCATTTTGGTTATTTATGACCGAATACCTAGAAGTGTTGTAAATAAATATATGAGGAAAATGTATTCTGTGAAGGTGCTCTAAACATTTTAATAAGAAAAACGTTTTCATGTATATTTTTAACATGTTCTTTTTTTGTTCAGTCTGTTATCAAAGTGATCATTTGATCGTTTTGGTTATTTATGACGAATACCGAGAAGTGTTGCAAATATGTGATGAAAATGTATTCTGTGAAAGTGCTCGTGTAATTATTGCTGATAGTAAATAAGATTTTTTATTTTTGATTATAAGAATTTATTTGCTATCAGAGAGTAAGAGTTGTTATATATTGTCACATTATGTGCTACAGTTTTTTAATCTGGTTGTTTTAAGATTTTACAGTTTACTTGAACATTACAGAAAAAAACTGCAACAGTATATTGTTCAATAATACTAACAACTCTGTTTTTCTGCACTGGTCATAAATTTAAGTTTCTTCCATGGTATAAAAGCATTATAATTTTTTAGTAACTTATTTATTTTTAATTCAGAATCAGTCAGCCAATCATATCTTCGTAATTTACATTTGATGTGTTTTAAATATTCAACTATTACAATTTCTAAAATGCATATCGTTGATGCATATACTTCAATGATCTTTGTGGTAATCATCCTATTAATGGAACACATACATTGTTGACTGAGAATAGGTACACATCTTTTCCGATTCCATTAGTCTGACATATTTTGTGGTCAACATGAAAACCAAATGTAGACTATAATGATACTCTTTTGTCATTACTATATTTGTTAGAGAAGAAATTTGATGGTTGGGAAAAATGGAAATACCTGTTGCAAATTTCATTATCTTTCCCATGGCTTTAATCTATTATCTTCATTACTTATATGCCCAATCAACTACGAAAATACTTAACACAATGGGCATAGCTTTATAAAAGTTTCCTATGCCTGAATAACTATATAAATAAATAAAAAGAATATGAAAGGTGTAACCTATAAATGAAATGTGATTTTGGTTAATAAATTAGGAGGGCTATTTAAGTACTTACGATTGTAAGATGCGTTGATTCGACAGCCGATTTAACATTTCTTTTATTGAGTATTCATTGGATACTGGTGTTGCATAAACTTTTTGTTTGTTTATTTTGTTTATAAGCATTAGTTATATGCAAGAGGTTATTTTTAGGTTGTGCTTATTTTTGATTAGTACTTTTCGATAATGATTCATAAATATCAGTAATTAAGGAAGTGGATTTGAGCCATATAGGAAAAACCTGTTATTTACAAAACGACTTATTGACATTAGCCAATCTTCCTTTTTCTCTCTGGTGCCGTTAATCGCTTATAATAATGACAAAAGAATAATATTGTAGTTTATATTTGTCTATAGTTAGTAGTCCTCACATTTATTTATAGACAATATTCCGAAAATCAGTCGATACAGTATTTTGCGAATATTTCCATTTTTGGTATGTTTCAAAGGTAAAGTTTTTACTTAAATATAAAACCTTTCGGTCATATTTTAATAACAACAGAGTCAATAATTTGTTATTACTGTGACAAATGTTTGTTGTCAAGTTTTTAATGTTTGTTGTCCATTGGTCTTACTTATTATGTGTGTATTATTATTGAAGATCCATTGGAATCCGTTATGACTGTCATAATTTTGGCAAAGATTCGATGATCATTATGCTGTAAAAAATTGTATAATATGAATTTCCAGTACAGATTGTCCTGGAAAATATTTTCTGACCTTCTTAGGTTATATGATAGAATCCTTACTATCATGCAAATCACATTTAATTTATCACAACAGTTTTGTTTTGATTATTTTCAAAACATGGCTCTGTTTTGATTAATGTGATAAAGCCATAATTCAAATTGGATTTTTTGGTGGTGAGTGATTAAACTATTGTGATATGTTAACAAATGTTAGAAATTTTTTGTTATAAACCACTTTTCAAAACATAATTTTTGTTTTGAATATTTTAAATTTGAATTCAATTTCAATCCTTAGTGATATGGTGTTTATATAGTTTTTTAACCAGTTTTTCTTTTGGATCAAAACAACTTGTTTTTGATCTTTGAAAATAAACCTTTGCATATTATCAAAGCAGTACAGTTTTGATATATTAATTACATAAAATTCATGTGATGGTGTATGAAGTGAAATAGTGGTTATTTTCTGCAAAATATGGAAAAGTTTTTTTCATATTTTTCAAGTCAACTGTTGCCGTTATTTGGCAAAGAAACAACTTTATTAAAAACTATATATTTTTTTGCTTTTAGTTTTATCAAGGCAGTTTGATCTTGATAGTGTTAAAGCAAAAGTAATATAGTTTTAACGAGTCATTTCTTGTATAGAATGTATTATCAAGCCCGGAATATACTATTGCGTTTTACGTAGTTTTACGTAATTAAACTGTTACAAATGTATTTATTCATGAGATCTACCTTAGTTGCTTGAAATGTATCCATTGGCTGCTACACCTGTAATGCTATTATAAGACTTCTTATTTTTAATACATAGTTTATGTTTAAAGGTTTATTATTACTGACTATATTTAACAGTAATAACCAGTATCATATATAATTATTGTGATTACTTTATTTATTAAATCACAAATTATTAGTTTAAACAAGTCGAATATCAATGAAAAACTTGGATAATAATATTTTAGTAATTTAAATATTTAATTTAAATACTTAATAGAACCCTATAGATTATAAATGAATATCATCATTCTTATTTATTTTTAATGCTATTCCTATAACTAATATTTAACAACTTTACGTTAACTATATATGTATACGCTGAATTTATCTTTATAAGTGACTGACTATTTTTACTGTATTTGTTGTAAGTCTTACCTAATTTGGTAAGCAAAATGAACAATATATTTCCGAGACATTGTCTCCCTTTGTTTTTTAGATCATACAAACACATTTGGTTGCCGAAAATGGGGTAACTTGTGTGATTGCTCGCCTATGTTTTATCATATTCCATAATAAACACTACATAGATTAGGCAATCTTCGGAATTCAAAGCCAAAGGTGTGTAGAATGGGAATTATACACTGAAAAAACGCGGACAACATTCATTCCCACCGACATTGTCACTACTTAACTGACGCTGGGATTCGAACCTAATGTTTGCCATTTAAAGTCTTCTAAGCAACTGAGCTAGTCCGAGGGTGATTTATATATATTTATATATAAGTTATATACCAAAAATTCATTTTTCAAACATTTCAATAAAGTCCTATCACTTTCATCAAAGATAAAAGTTAATGTGACAGGATCAGAGCAATATGCAAATCTGAAAATGCTACACATTCCCAGTGAAGATGCGTGGTATTTTTTGATGCAATAATGCATGTTTGAAATTTGAATTTTTTCATGGCAACATTTTTTTTTTCGTAACCATTGTTTATAATTTTCCTAAGGAAATTGATCGAGGAGGCCGTTACTCTGGTAGTTCATAATTCTAACACAATAGAGTAAAACACTACTAAGTTTATCTATTAGATCTGCTGCCTATATGTCATTTATGAATAAATAGATTTTGCCCGTGCTATTTACGGTTATGCATCATTTTTAAGTGCAATGGTAATTATTCTAATAATATATAATTTTATTATTTATTATTATTATACTTAAATTATTAATTGTACAATCTATATTAATGGCAATATTTAAATGGTTGAGTAATTTTCTTACGCTAAAATTCTAAATAAAACTAACTAAATTCCTTACAATTTTGAAAATGTACAAAGTACATTTTTGACATTCCACATTCATTCCATGTTCAGGCCATTACTTCAACCAGATAGTCTCAGTGGTATAGGAGGTCTTTGACTTGTGGTCTTAGCGTTATGTACAGCTGCGTTCGAACATGCAACAACGAAGCGTATCGTAATGCCGCCCCGTGACAATTTAAAGGGCTCACAGCGTGACATCGTAACGTCCTCGTGGAACATCAGAGCGTTCCGTGGCTTGTCGGTTCTTCAGCGTCACATCAAATGCTTGTACCGGGGTGGCGTTACGCATACCCGTTCCATGTATGTTACGCGTCGATGTGCTGTTTCGGCTGTACAGTATGTGTCCTGTTGCGATACGGTGTTACGATGATAAGTTACGCGTTGGCGTTACGATACGCTTCGGTGTTACATGTTTGAAACGCATCATAAGAGAATATATTTATTCTCCCAATAAAACGCCCTGTTTATCCGTCGACCCTTCACATTTTCAAATTTACTATGCTCTAAATGCAGTGAAAAATACTGTTCTGAAAATGTATTGAAAACTATACTATAAAAATTTACTGAAACACTCAAAACCCTGGCTTTGATTGGGAAAAAGATTTTTTTACAGGATACTAGAAGCTTAAACATGGTAGAAAAGTCTAGTTTTAAGAACATTTCCAATATTTGCAATTACAGTTCTTGTACTACTTCCTTTTTAAGATTCATTTAAATTCAGTCTATAAACGAGAATATGGAGATAATAGACTATATTCGCATACTTGATTGGTAAAGAAAATTTCCTGTAACTAGAGCGTGTTCATTAACAAGTGATAATTGATAGATTAAATGATAATTTATAAGCGATGCATATAACTTGTCTTCTACCAATGGTAATCTTGTAACAGTTAATGCCATTTCTGGACATTCTAAACCCTTGCATTATGGTACAGTTCGAGAGAGAACACTTGTTGTTTAAATAAAATATTTGAATATGTACACATCATCTTTACAGAATTAGGATATATTGGATCACAATAATGTAACTGCTTAAAATTGATTGAGGATTTTTACTGCACAGAAGAAAAAAATATTTTCAATAAAAATCAGACATTAAAATTGTGAGCATTGTCATATTCAATGACAGGTTATAGTTTTACCTGCACCTGCAAAAATGTCTTGATATACAGCAGGCATAAGAGGGCTCAAATAATATTCTGATTATAAAAATTTATAATAGGAAGACTAATTCATGAGTTATATGTGGCTCTCTAGTAGACTATTTTCAATCAACGTTTTCATACATCAAAATCCTCTGGAAAAAAATGTAAAATGTCATTTAATAATTAACTAATACGCAAGGATATACTCATGTTGGCTTAATCATCAAAAGGTTATTTCAAGAAGGGATATAAACCAATCTATTAGGATATAGTTTTGTTATCAAAACTGTGTTTATATTGGAATGATAAGGCCTTGGAGGTAAGTTAAATATTTTCACATGAAATGTGAAAGATGTTCTCTTATCAAGAAAGAATGCAATGAGACACTTCGACTTGTTCTCGTGAAATATAAATTAATTTTTGGAGTCATGCTCTTGATCACAAAGAGGGACACCCTGATCAAAAGCATAACCCAAAAATTAATTCGGTATACTTCAGAGGAATGTATAAATAATGTCTCTTACACAATTTCTTGATGGTAGGTAAATTAGATCCAGAAGCTTTTATGTGTATTTATGTGTTAGTTATATCCAGTGATGACAGTTTAGTTATATCCAGTGATGACAGTTTGTTTTATTGTATTAATTTGTAGATAGTGATAGTATGTATATATTTTCCAATTCAACTGAACTTTTTTTTTTAATATTGAAGAATTGTAATTGTACAAATGTTTTAAATTTTATAGGATATGTTGACTACATTTTGTCAGACAAGTAGAAAAACCCCAAAACCGATTCACTGATTAATACTCTTACTCTCAGCCTAAGTTTGGTAAAAAGTGAAAGTTCAAAATATATTAGATTTTTTAGGTGACAATAATTGTAAAGATAATTTGCTCGATATTGTTTTTATCTAAGTCTTTCACACAAATGAAAATACATTCAAGGTATCAAAATACATTTCACATATTATAACGGGTTGATTTCACCCTGATTATTAATGTTGATATAACATGTATTTGGCAAACTTCAGCATTTAATGCCATTTGAATCGTAAAATTGCATTAGATAAAAAAAATCAAATTTGAAATTTTCGTATATAAGAATTTGCTCATTTTCGATTCCTATATATTACCATACATCCACTTGATTGAATATTATAATTTTTATGCATGTATATGCCAGTTTCAATACAGCTATTAAGAATTTTTGAAATATCTTAATACATGTGTCGATATTTTCGTGGTTATATAAATCAATCATAAAATGGCTTAGGGTAATATTTAATCAAATGCTGTTCATCAAACCATTGCACGTTATATAATTGATCCGAAATGAGTAAACTCTTTATAAAGTAGTGAAGTTCATTGTATTTAAATAAGTTATTTTTTTACTCTAGTTGCATATAACATTTTAAATTACGTCCTAATGAAAGTATTTCAATATTGAGTTTTCATTAAATGTAAGTAAATTTAAAGTATGAATGTATTGAAGACTGTATGACTGCCTTGTTATCTCCAGCATTCTATTTAACAATTTGTGTGTTGTTTAAAAAACTTGATAGTAATAAGTTTTGTTTAATATTAGGTAAATTATTTGCCCGATAAGGAAGCTTGAATCTATGTAATCCAAATACAGTCTAATTTTAAATTACGATTTGTAATAAAAATATATGTAATCAGAAATCCTAGACAAAATTTTACAAAAGGTATCAATTTATTGACTATTTTTTGTACAATCTTTCCTTGATTTGTCGTTATTATAAAGTATACATTTGTATTTGATAAAGTTAAAGTATATTATAAATATGATTACATTGAATGAAAATACCTAAACCCTGTTTCTAATAAAAAACAAACTTACAATTCTTTTAACGAATACTAGGTTACAAGTCGGCCGGATACAGTCTTTAAATGATTTCAGAATAAAATTTATCTTGGATTATGATAAATTGTATTACATTTTATGAATAAAATGTAATACAAGTTTTACAAAACAAAAAACTGAATGAGTTGATGATTCTGTCAAAAATAAATTAATGGCATTATGCCACCAATAAAATGGGTTGCTCTATGTATATATCTTTAAACAGTACAAAATGTACCATTAATTTATTTCTGATTAAGAAGAATTTTATATATATCTGCCCATTGACTTTAAATCATATCTGACAATTTCTTTTTATTTTACTTTCAATTAAAATGGATAATGAAAATCCAACTTTTCTCTTGTTTAAATTTTACGCTTTGTTTAAACCTCTCGGTTATATTTAGGTATTTCATTTATTTTTCTTATATATTTTATTAGCCTAATCTGAAATTAATGAATGACTTGTGAATGACTAAAAATTGTAAGAAGTGTCAATCAATTAATATTGAAATGGTAAATATTTCTTCATTGGGAATGTACCGCATAGTTACCAGAAAATTGTAAAAGAAGATCCTAGGATGCAGTCCGTCAGAAATCAAATTAGGAATATTTTAACTTTGAGTTAAATAAATAATATGAAAATTGTGCAGGTTATTTCATTCTTACAACCATTCATAAGCCTTTTTACCTGTCGAAATTTTGACGTTCTTGCTCGAATGGATGGCCTTTGCTATTATTCGAGGTGGCTACATTGTGAAATGATCATGCATGCCATCTTGGCTGAAAAGAATTTCACATTCATTTATATTTCTGATCAAAACTTATTTTGGGTAGACTCGATATTTTCATGTTTCTCTTTTTAATTAAAATGTTAAGACAGTTTTCATTACTTTGGTTATAATTATTTTAATTCTTTATTAACTGGGCAGGTTATGATTCAAAACGGTTTTTAATTTTTAATTATGTTCCACTTGATGGTCAAGAGTGAAGTCTTTTTCAAAAGATACGTACTTTTTACATTCATAAACTTTATAGGGAGTAATATAAAAACTGCTCACTGTCTAGTACTTTAAAAAATGTATTGAGTATTTAATCATTTACAATGCAGCAGTGCTATTGTATATACTAATATATTCCATTTTTTTTTAATTAGTAAAAGAATCGATCATTTGGTTACTCCAATATCGTCTTATATAATATCTGTCTTTTTAATTTTTGTTTCTGTTGAAAATGTTAATGCATATACAGAGGAATTAAAATTAAATATATTTTTCAATGTATTATATCACAGTTGTAGACGCATAGGATTTGAAAGGAAACGAGTAATGTAAGGTAAGTGGACAAAAGTTTTTTTTTTCTATTAAACATTAGGCAATCGATAAAGAGATTAGATTTTTGTATATAGTTTTTGTTATTTATGCTTAATGTATTTTAAAACGTCTTATAACCATATTTTTCAATACAGTTTTTATGTAAATTTACTTGGTTTTAGCGTTATACATATATTAGGCATAATATTTAATACAGCAGTCGATTAATTGTGCATGCGACTTAATGTGCTGTAAGAAAAAAAAAGTACGCACATGCAATATATTCTGGTTAATATCTTCTTTAAAAAATATGCTATTCAATGTGCTATTTTTGGTGCCCTTGTTTACATAAATATTGACTAGAATCATACGTTAAATAATCATTACCTATTCTTAAACTTCCTAACTTTTGATCACTAATTTTTCAAGTTGTATTTTAATAAGAGCTATTTCAAACATCTAATTGAAGTTTTACAAAATGTCGGAATTTTCTTGAAAATGTTTAATATTTTTCATACTGCATGGTATTCTACACCCCGACTTTTTTAATATAACGTAAATATTGAAGTAAATATCAGATAATCTGTATTTAAACAATAATTATGTATTTGTACATACATTTTGTCATCGCATGTTCAAATCATATATTGAAAAGAAATTGAACAATATTGTTACAAAATTAAAGTTTTAAAATTATTTTGGTTGTGGAATTTAGTAATATATAAGAATTAATAATATAATATAAAAGTTTTGGGTAGATGTAGTACCCCTTAGTACTGAATTTACAAAACCATTATAATGTGGCAGTTATCAACCATTCGAAAAAAATATATAAAATTTGTTGGGTATATGAAGTTAACAATGAGAAATCTTTAACTGCTAAAATATGGCAACTGTCTAATTAGGGATATTCTTGAAAAATAATATTTTTGTACCATAAAAGGTTTACTGTTCCAGTATGCAAAAAAGTGATCTTGAATATGTATTTTCAAGTAATTATCCTAGTCACATAGTCCTAATAGTTATGTATGTATATCGGTTTTATTCTCAATGAACATTGTATATCTTATGACAAAAATAGATTATAAACTAGTTCATTGTTTCTATGAATTTGTCTTTAAAATGTATTAATAATAACAGATCTTGAATGCAACGTGTTTTGGACATTTATATTTGGGATGATTTTTAAATATTTTTTAGGATACTGCGTTGGTAAGCAGTAAGCGTCTACATAGTTACAAACGAGTCCGGTAAACAAACTATCGGCCTAGGCCAATTAATTTACCTTAGCAACAAACCAACACACATGTCGCTGATTTCAAAAATGCAATTTGTTTTTTAAAATTCAAAATTGCGACCCACAATGACCGCCATATTTGTTTAAAAATTGTTTATAACAAGAGCGGTTCAGAATTTGTTTATAAACAAACAATGATTTCAAATATGAATTTTCAAAATGTTAAAAAATGTTTTAACTAAAAAAATCATTCTACTGGTACAAATAGATAGGAAAGTAGATTTTTTAAGCAACTACATTTTTATTGTTTATTAAATGATATACATTGATAAATTATTAATTACATTACTTAATATAACGAATTAACTATTGTGGCTCGTCGAGGGTCCTTCTGACCACTTTCGTCCGTATTCATCCTACGAAATATATGATAATTCTGCTGAAATATGTAATTGTATTATTTCTTTGCTAAAGTTTTTTCTTAGTTCGAAGTTTTCGCATTCCAGTTATTAACCCTCGGCCGGTCGCGTCTCTTCCCATGCCACCAACGGTCGCGCGTTGCACGAACTGCAACAACAAAGAATGTGATTAGTGATTTTTTTTATCAAATAAATGTAACCAATAAATTAAATGACAAATGGGGAGAACACGAGAGAGAGAGAAACAATCACGATCTCTCCCGTAATGTTTTCTTTGTTTGGATGTACATGTACGTAAAATGTACAATTTGATCAGTATCTAATATGGAAAGAGCATTGAGCGGTATGGATACATTACGAGCATCTTTTTCTGGTCCTGGCAAAATTTTTATTATGTTGGATCTGGTTTTACCTTTCTTTGGGCAACTTGTCCCATTTAGCATTTTTGTTTTTTCGGACGAAAAGAACAAGGATTCTCATGTTCGACAATTTCATCACCGGACTGTTCTGACTCGCTGAAGTGATCAAGTTAAATTTTCTCATCTTCACTTAGGTCACTTTCATTATGAATTGCATCATGTTCTTCGTCTGATAACTCTTAAATAATTGCAGGGACATCGTTTAAACTAATTGTTTCCCCACCGTCCTTATCACAAAAGCACAATAAAAAACAGAAAAGAGTAGAAATCAAAAATAAAAACACATAAGTGGTCGCGTGTAGCACAAAATAGAATAAACGTTCGAAGTTACAAAAACTCCCGCGAGCGGTCAATGATGCTAACCGCTTCTCAATCAAATTGCAATCAACGCGATGGGGAAAAAGTCGGTCTGAAAACGTTACCTCTTTCAGGAAGGGTTGACTAACAAATACCCCAATTGTAAGAGGAAACCCATCACCGAGCTAAAAATAGAATGGCGAAAGCGAAAAATGTGGCACTGAGTGCAACAACGCGACCGGTCGAGGGTTAAAAAAATCTGAAGATTCCAGAAGCCAATGGAATACATCTTTCATAGTGTTTTCTCGTGAAATTTTTCTTGGATAAAATTAGATTTGATCCATCAGCCCTTTATTTTGTATAAAAGTAGTTTCAATACGATTAATGGAGTCCTCAGAGTGTTGAAATGAGGTATTTGCTTTGAAATGCAAAGCTTCGATAGCTTGTATTTTATTGGGAGAATTTTGCAGTTGAAATTTTGTCATAAGAAATATGTCTACTCTTAAGAACAATTTCATTTACAACTGACATATTTTGTCAATGATGGAAACAGTTTAAAAATAATCAGATTATGCCATTTCTTTTGAAATATTCAAATACAATACGTAGTAAGTTATCTGACGTAAATAGTGATTTTTTAATAAAAAAGAACAATTATTTACGGTAATAATTCACCCCGAAAGAATAAGCATTGAAAAGGTCAGGTATGAACCTATTGTTATGACCTGCAGGGCCCTAATCATCTGCCGCGTCAAACGCCGAAATTTTCAGATTGCAAGGTTTCCAGAACTAACGCGGCTTTTACTTGTGTTAGAGCACCTAAGGGCAGCAAAATTTGTAACCGATCGAAAGCCTAGACCTTCCACTTTATGATAAATATAAAATTGCGACAGAAATTGAAACTGAAACCAAAACGAAAATTGCCAAAACTCGACATTTGTTGTACTGCGTTTCTTTTTAACATTATAGGTAAAGGTAAACCCTTTCCAAATTAATGTTAAACAAACATTAATTATCGTCATTAAACAAAACATTTCTATCTTCTTTTTGCATTTGAACATAATTTTCAAAAACCCTATCCAAGAACACAACACAACACAACTTAAATAGCGGTAAACCTAATTCAGATCAAAATTAATGAAATAAAAAAATACTATCTACAAATACCCGCAATTTACTTTCTAATATAATTATTAATTTAAAATGCACGGTTGCCATTTTTCAAATGGATTACAAACTATTGTAAACATCTTATTCTTCGAAAAGTTTTTCCATTGACAAAATTTATTACAATTGAAATGTTAAATATTTTCTCCATGTGCTTCGTCAATATGTGTATAGATAAGTTTTTGTAAGAATAAAAATAAATCTAAAAAAGGAATATTAGTGTATTTCTGAGGATATATATCCAAGTTAACTGTTTGAAAAATGTTTTATTATAAAATTCCGTTTACTGAAATCGATGAAATTTGCCGCCCGATGGCGGCTTTCTGGGTATAATTTTAATTTATAAAATAAGAGACGACTTATCAATTTAATTTCTCAAACTATTTCTGTTTCTCAGGTTTAATAAGATGGCCATATCCCTATGGAATGGAATATTATCATAGCTTTATGTTTGGGATATTACTAGAAAATAATTCCAAGTGTCTACATGTTAACTAAGTATATTGAATAACTGAATATTTATACTAAAACTGAATATTTTGATACTGAACTAATGCGACGTTTGTTAATTATAAATTCATCGTAGAAACATAATTTGCGAAATAGTTCGACATGTATTACTTTATTAACAATAAATAAAGTAAAACGTGAAGTTTTATTTGTAAATTTGATACATAACTTGATGAAAAAGTAGTAGCACTAATTAATTTATACTACATTGGATATACTTCTGACAATGTTAAATTTTCAGTTAATACTGCAACGGATTAAATAATTGATCGTAACAATAAGCTAGTGCATAAGTAGTTCACACTTCAACAGTTCAAGTAGTGCACTAGTGCAACAGTTATTTAAATAAAATGAAAGACTAACCTGATAACAAACGTGAAGAACGTTCTATAGTTTGTGTTAATTAAGAATAGTTATACTTTTGTTTCATTTGACGTAATCGATTATAATTTCACTACATTGTAGTTGGACAAACTCTGGGAACAGCACCCCTCCAAAATTAATATATCGTCTGCGTAGACAGGTTACAATTAATTGTATTAGAAAGTTTTGAATTTAGTAGATATTGCAGAATTTTAATATGCAAAGCAACATTATATCGAAATAAAATACCAATTAAGATTAAATGTTGAAACTATAAAAAATCTACATCCACTATATTTGGTAAATATTTAAGATTTCGAGCCCTAACAACTATATTGGGACAAAACCAAATACTCGAATATTTCAGATATTTGACAGTTTATTTTTTCTATTTACTTTTTTAAAATATGATACTGTAATTAGTAAATTAACATTAAATGAGGTCAATCAGCAACACAAAAAACAAAATAGTTATTTATAACGAACCTTATAACATATAAGCAAGAGTGATCAAAATGTGTGAAAACTAGTGTCAACTAACTATTGGGACATAGTAAGAATTTTTATTTCTAATATGGAGTAATGCTTCCCTTAGATTTTATTACCGCTCAAATTCGGTTGGGCATTGAGTCGACTAAGGATCTGCGTGGTTCAGGGGTAAATTCATTCCAAATCTGTTCTATTTTGGCTTTAAATTCTGGGAATGTCCGTTGTGGATTGTTCCTTAATGTGTGTTTCTTTATATGCCATATTGTTTCAATGACATTAAGGCCAGGACCGTTGGAAGGCCAAGAAATAACATTTAGGTTGTGGTCTTCAAACCACTTTTTTTTCAGGTTTTGACTACATGACGGGCCGCCCCATCCTGCTGAAAAATGTAATTTTCGCCGACATTTAACTTCACAATACTTGGTAGTAGACTGTTTTAATATATTTGTTGATATTTCGCAGCATTCACGGTACAATCAATAAATTAAAAGCATCCTAATATTGAAGCTGCCATACAATCCCAAATCAGCTATAAAAAATAAAAGTTTTTAAAATACACTTTTAAATTGTTACCTGTAATTCAACCATATAGAACTTTAGTCCACATTTATGTATCCACTTGCGACAACATTTTGACAAATTTTGTCTAGTTTCGTGATTCCACTCAGCCCTAACTTGCGTTACTGTATTTCTTCGGCCTTTTTTGCATTTTTTACTAATATTCTCTTATTCCTATCAGAAACTGTTATTGAACGACCCGGACTTTTACCCTTTTTTATCTAGAATACTTCCGGATTCCTAGTAATGCTTAATTATATTCGACACTGTAGTTTTAGGAATATTAAGTTCATTCGCCACTTCGTATTTAGTTTTATTACAGCAATAATTTTTAAACACTAACTTACGAATTTTTGAACTTGAAGAGATACTGCGTACCATTTTGTTTAATAAATACAGTGACTCACTCAATACGATAAGAAATTAACTGCAGAATAAACTGGCATCTCTTGTAATCCCCGTAGCATTGTTCTCGCAGCCTATTTGCCTTACCTTGTTTCATTTTTGGCGGTTACCTTATGTTGTTCCAATATTTAGTTGGTCACTAGTTTTCGCACATTTTGATCACTCTTAAATGTTATATGGTTTTTATAAGTTAGTATTTTGATTTCTGTGTTGCTGATTGAGCTATTTATTATTTAATCATTAATTAGACAGTATTAAATTGAAAAAAAAATAAGTGGGAAAATTAATTGTCAAATATATGAAATAAGCGCGTATTTTGTATTGTCCCAATATGCATATACATAGTTGTTAGGGCTCGTATATAATTTTCATGGGAAAAACAATGTTCTATTGAAATGGAACCTACCAATTAGAATTATAATTTTTGAGAATATATATGGGTCCATTGGGGAAACCAGAAATATGGGGAACATTAATGCCTCGAGAAATTGTTGGAGATCGCATATTAACGCATTTTTTTGGAGGCCTTAAATAAACTGCTTCAAAAGAGATCAAAGTATTGCTGATAAATCATGGAACATATCATTTAGCTCATTTTATCGATTTACCAATTAAATAGTCAACCTAGTTAGCGATTTCTGAATGAATGGCGGAAATGCAACTAATGACTACTTAGGTGTAATGTTTTGGATTTTTTTTAAAGTATCTACCGCTCCTATATTTTCAAAAATAGGAATAAGTTTAAAAATGCGATATCGGATCGCCTATGAGGTGCGCAATAAACAGTCTGGTACTCAAGTCACATTGAGACCTTATAATAGTAAATATTGATGCGTATATGTTGAATGTGAATGTACAGAGTTGATCTGGCCGCGCGTAAGGTGCAATCCTTTTCCTTCCGAATGTTACCGCGCCCTTTTACGTATACACAGAGAATCTCACACTTTTCCTATTATTAACAAGCTGTACGTATAAGTTATAATATGATGAAAAAGGTTTAGAAAGAATATCAGCAATTAAATAAACTTAACTTGAACAAATTAACCATACACATTAAAGTGGTCGTGGCACCTTCGCCATTTCTTAGATCAGAAAATATCGGAATGTGTTCATAACATGCGTTTTGATATTTAAAAAAAATGCAATACTGATGAATTATCAATAGGACAATAATGAATTTTAATGACGTTTATTCGTGCCAAACAAATATAAATTGAGGAATAAGTTATTCAACACCAAAATAGGATGGAAAAATTTCCCAGATTTTGCAATCACCGAATAAACCACATTAATCCTAGAAATGTAATTTGAACAAATGTAGAGACTACTTTTGACACATTTTATATGGGCTTGAAAATATTGTAGCGTATCTAGTACGTAAGGTATTACCACCCCTGTGATGTTTCCTCTTGTGCTTAAGGTTAATTTTTCAGTATGATTTATACCAAGAACACTTGGCGTAACAAATAATTTTCCATAACGTATAAATAATGTTCAATAACTATAAAACTTTCATAATTGCGACATTGTACATCAGAAAGTTGATGTTTGGACTAATGTTTGGAAATCTAATGCACATTTACTTTTTCGACTGAACTCTTCATGCAGATGTATCTGGATCTTCCTAATAATCATATTTCCTTAATTATGTGATATAAATATTATCTTCATAAAATATTTTCGCATCGGTGGATAGGCACAAGTGGACCTATTGAGTAGCCACTTTGACTTGTATCAGAAAAGTATTGGGAATATAATGCCAAATATTCAGAATTTAATTATGGAATTCGAAAATAAATTTAGTAATTGTATAATTAATTGTTATTGGTACTAAACTGCTAAAGTAATGTCACTTGAATTGTGTTTTTTTTTTCAGACGAAATACGTAAACGTTACTAGATATGCTTGATTTAATATTTAATACAATTATTAACTGATGTACATGTAGGGGTAGCCCGCCAAATAGAAATGCTGACATGATATCTCCACAAAATATGTAATTTTTCATTTGCTGATAGGCAACGATGAAATATCACATGAAATATATTATTGCCAGTGGTAGCTCGCAGATGTACATGGTAGTGACGTCACGTGGGGGTAGCAAAATGATAAGAAATAATATGTGGGTGCCCTAAAAAAACAAAATAATTTGTTTTTTTAGGGCACCCACATAAGCACTTAAATTTATCGTACACACTACTGTTAAACTTTATTCTAAAATTACGAGATTTTCCAACGTCGATTTTTGAAATATTTAAATCGGACGTCGGTATTAGTCGATAGAAAATCGCCTGAATTCATTTTTAAACGTTTAATGTTACAACTAACAACCACATCATGTTACGCAGCGAAAAGAACAATTAACAACGAGAAACGATCACCTACTAAAATGTGACCGTATCCGATTTAATCTTGTCGAATTCAAACGTCTTCGCTGTTCAACTGCCAAAAAAGCCTACTTTACCTGTTCAACGAAAAAGTACGACTAGACACGATTAACTCCAGGGGCGATCTAAGTGTGTGTCCTGATAGGCAAGTAAATTTTCAGATTACGCCCGAAGAGTTAGCATGTAGAATTGATATAAAAATCATTTATAGTTTAAAACTATAAGTTTATACACAATATGTTTTTAGAAAACGTATAATTAATGTATTGCAAAATTAACAGAAACGTTTTTTTTTTCTAAAAAAATTAACTGCGCACGTGCTACTTATTGCTAGTCGTCATAGTTGTATCGACAGTGACAATGTTTAGAAAGTTGCAGTAACAGTAGAAGAACCGAATTCGGTTCTTTAACGCTGTACCCTGAGTTTAAAGAATGCCTTTAATGTTAAAAGTATTGTTCTTTCAATAGTGTCCCGCAGTTGCAAGTAGAGTAAATAAGACGTAAAGAAATAAACAGTAAATACTAACTTCAAAGGGAATTAATGGAAGTGGTGTATACCATTTAAAAATATGTTGTTGACTGCAGATTTGTCAAATATTGTGAAAAAAAATCAGCGATAACACAAAAATGAGAATCTGATTTACTAATGACCTACAGTTTTTGCAGTTTTTCTTTTTTGAAAAGAAAAAGAAATGAATTTTATACGGTACTGTTGACAGTGGCGGACTCCGGTCTACTCAGAAATTGATGTATTTATAGTGTAAATTTTGTACTTAAATATGAATAGGCCTTACAATAGGTAAGTAGGTACCTACCTACGTTTATATTTTGCCTACATACGGGGCCTTCAACTACAAACTGCCTCTTACTTACTGAACATATTTTAGCCTTTGGGATTTGAAAGGACTTTTCGAGATTTGGGGGCCCTCCAGGACGAGCGGCTCGGGCCGGGCTGCGCCCCCTAGTCCGCCACCGACTATTGAGACAGTATATATAATTTTGACAGTCACACGATTCTTCTACTGGAAAAATACGAAGTTGATATACGCCAGTTGGGCTCTGTGTTTTTTGTAGTTACTATAATTCGTATAGATTAATTACGGTACTGAGATGATGTTACTCGTATATCTACGAAAGTGTTATATCTACGTTTTTGAAACATTTATGCCAGGTATATAAATTTGAAACCGGAATTTGTCCACAGATGGCCTAGCTGCTAATGTAGTTATCGTCATACCGCGTCATCGATGCTATTTTCTTGTTTTGATATCTGATAAAGGTTTTTATCTCACAGCAATACAAGTTTCATACAACAACATCGTTTTTAATAATGTTGAACATGTCGAATTTTGTGACCGGAAACGATTTGCGGACAGCATTGATTTTTTGTTACCATTTGATGAAAACTGCTGCAGCATCGCATCGAATGCTTATCGAAGGTTGCGGTGAACATGCTCTTGGTAAACCACAGTGCTTTGATCGCTGAGTGGTTTAGAAAATTCAAAAGTGGCAATTTTGACGTGAGAAACGAAGAACGTTGAATACCACAGAAAAAGTTTGAAAATAGCGAATTGCAAGCACTGTTTAATGATAATGACGCTCAAACGCAACACGAACTGGCGGATCAATTAAATGTGACACGAGAAGCCGTCTCCATACCAGATATGCCAGATACAAAATTAAGTCATTTCTCTATCGAATTGGGACTGGCGATAAAAACTGGATATATTTCGAGAATCGTAAGCGTAAAAGATCATGGATAACTCCAGGCGCACCATCGACATGGACTGCAAGACCAAATCGCTATGAACGGAAAATAAAGCTCTGTGTTTGGTGGGATCAGAAGTGTGTGCTCGATTATGAGCTGGCCAAATCATTAATACCGCACGCTAGCGACAAATGACCAATTTGAATTAAGCTTTGTGTGAGAAACGACCATAATATCAAAAAAGGCAACACAGTGATTTTGCTTCATGATGATCCGCCACCACACACGCAAAACTGGCCAATGAATTGAGACGTTTAATTGGAAAATACTTTCGCAGACGGCTTACTCACCAGACTTGGCTCCGTCCGATTACTACTTATTTGCATCGATGGGACACAGTTGCTCAGCAGGGCTTCACTTCTTACGAAAATATATCAAAATTGCTCGATGACTGGTTTGCGTCAAAAGGGCAATAATTTTTTTGGCGTGGAATCCACAAATTGTTAGAGAGTTGGGGAGAATGTATAGCTATGAAAATATTTTTTATCATTTTCATACAATAAACGTATATTTTCTATATAAAAAATTCCTGTTTCATATTTACATGCCTTGTATACATTTCTTTTCTCCCTGCTCCCAAATGAAATGCAATTTTAAAAAGTTTACTTCGAATGTATAGACGACAACAATCGATTAAATTACATATCAAAATATTACGAAAAGATATTTCTGAAAACATTTTCTAATTGACCAATTTATATATAATTATATACACATATTATAAACAAAAAAGCATTTTCAGAAACAAAACAAAAACTAGTTGACACGATCGGGGAATGAAAGTGAATCTTAATTACATCTATTTCAACATGATTTTAAACATTTTAACCAATTATCTATGAAGACGACTACTAATATACTTAATACGCGGGATCACGATGACACTTTCATAAGACCCCTCGAATGTAGTTGCTATTCAAAAGTAAAAAAAAAGTCCTGGAAATAGATGCTATCTTTAAAATTATCAATTTAAAACTGAAAGGTATATTGAGATTGACAGTATACTTTTAATTTTTGGAAATTCAAAAATAAAAATGTTGTATTCAGTAAAATTCCATATGGTTATTTTATTTAATTTATTTTTTCAGATGCAATGTTATGCGCAAAAAAAGGCATCAAGATGGTTTAATGTGTTACGTATGTTTGATTAAATATCCTACTGTAGAAGCTTTAAAAGCACACGCACATAACCTGCCAGAAATCTATTATTGCACGTATTGTGTTGGATATTTTGACACTACACATCGATGCTCAAAATCTAAAATATTATGTTCGTTTTGTAAGAAATCGTTGAAAAATAGAAATACCAATAAACATAAGTGCTTCCACATCTTTACGAGGGAGGATTTAGAAAAACTTAAATCGTCAGAATCCTCTTGTGGAAAGTGTGGTTCTAATATTGCGAACAAAGACATGGTTAATCATCGTATGAAGTGCAATACTCAGAAACATACATTTGATAAAAGTACATCAACATGTAAACTGTGTGGCATTGCGTTTGGTAATCGCAAGGAATTTAAACGACACCATTTAAAGAATCACCAGTCCCTCAAAAAGAGAAGCTATAATTGTAAAACGTGCGAATTCAAATTTGATACACGCAGTGGATATAGAAGACATAGATATCAGGTTCACGACGAAAAATTCCAAGTATGTTTCATATGTGGCAAATCTGTAATGAATTTAAATCAACACATTAAGTCAGTACATGGGAACCCGAATGAAGTAAAATGTTCAGAATGCGATAAGACATTTTCATGTAAAAAACGTTTGAATCGTCACAAGTTAGTCCATAGCAACGATTTCAAACATAAATGTTTAACTTGTGGAAAAGGATTTAAAACACCGTTTTCGTTAAAAGTACATAAACGTTCGCACGATGCCATAAAACCCTTCGAATGTGCTGTATGTTTAAAAACCTTTACCACCAAACAATGGAGGGACAACCATCTTAAAACACACTAGTGGTTAAAAATATTAACGATAAAAGTAATTATCGACTTGTGTATATTTTTATATTTTACAAATAAATCGTTTTTTACATTATTTAGAAAATTATTATAATGAAATTGACCATTTGTAGAGGGTGGATACACTTATGGAATATAATTACTTTTGACGTTATTTTAAGTACTTTTGTGAAAAGCTGGGATATACTGATTTTAATCTGAAAGGTAGGGCTTCTAAATGAAATTTTAAGTATATAGGATGATTCGTGTAAGAGCAGTACAATTAAGATGCTCTTTTCAAATACCCTGTATGTTTTCATATTGAATTAGTTTTGCTGAGCTGATTTTAACGGTCTATAATTGTGATCTACTGATATTGATTAATTAATTGAAAATATTGACCTGTGAGATTGTTTGGAGATGAAATTATTATTTATTTAATACTAGATATTATTAATTTCTGATTTCAATATTAAAAATAAAAACATTGTCTTTATTTTGTGCTATTTAATAGTAAATTTATTTAATGGACCGATACAAATATCTACATGTCCAAAATTATTCACCATCTTTTTACCTCTTAATGTTTACTATTGCATACTCCTTTCTACAGACATCCATTAATTTGATGAATAGGTTAATTGTATAATTAACCCTAATAGATTTAAATAAATACGCAAATAAACAAAAGATCGGTTATAATTTCAAATCGTAACAATACATTCAAATTATTTCAATGAAAAACAAAATCTAAATTTAATACAATTTTTAATGTCTTCCCGAAATTATATGCAAATAAACATAAAGAAAAAGCTTTTAAACGATTCAAAATGAGTCAAGAAAAACTGAATATTCTATTTTATCCTGGCTAAAAATACATTTTCATCACATAACACCAATTATAGGATTTGTGTAATTGAAAGTTGTAATATTGGTTATCGTAAAAAAAGATAACATTTGTGTTAAATGAAAAATTATCGTTTGTAGAAAATCTTCCAAGAGAATTGAATGTTTTTGAAAAAAAAAATGCACTGAATGAATATAATACTTAGGTTATTTATATATTCTTCAATAATTTGTTTACATTTGCTTGCTATCGCCTAGATTTTCGTAATGGATGGCTAAGTTGACCCAAATAAAAAAAAATCAGCTTTTTCAAATAAAACGTGTTTTTTATTTACGTGCCAATTTGGCGCGTGTTTGTAAAAATAGAGAAATGTGCGTGTCTATTGCTATTGCATTAAATTACAATAGATATTCAAACCAACTCTGTAGTAAAACTCCCTCCAAACATTTTATGCCAAATATTTACAACTACAGCTTGTCAAGAATGGGAACAATTCTCAAAACTGCTATACTGGACCGCGCAGTAAATAGCCTGGTCTTGACTCGGTCTCATTGAAACCTTCGCAGAGTGAATATCGAGTATACAGAGTTCGATCTGGCCGCGCGTAAAGGGCATCGTTTCCCTCCGAATGCTGCATCTCTCTTTTACGCACACACAGAGAATCTCAAATTTTTTCCCATTCTTGACAAGCTGTACTTTGATTTCTTTGAGATTATCATCTGGCTCTGTTGCATATACTTTATTCTTGAGAAAACAACGATTTAAACCGGGGGATCTAGATGGCCACTCAATAACACCCCTTCGTTCAACCTATTTTATTAGGAAAGATTTTATTTAAATACTCTGACAATTCCAACATCATGGGCTGTAGTTGATTCGTGTGAAAAAAGAACGAAACCAAGACCTACCTCCTTTCTGTTCAGATTGTTCATTATTTCTTCGAAGACATGTACTTTACGATTTAGATCATATTCTGTTCATTATTTAGATCATATTCATAACCATGCAATACATGCAACCATAAATGCAATTTTATTAAAACCGACTACAGAATTATTTAAAATTAATTAAACGTTCATTAAAATCGTTAGCAACTTCCATTTCACTTCTACATATATACCCGTAATTAATCATCAGTATTTATACTCGAGTAGTAGAGCAAAACCAGTACCCCAGGCCACCCTCGGATTTGTCCGCGGACATTTGATGCGGATGGTATGTGGTCATTGTTGATCTGAAGAACTCTTGGCGCAGGTATAAAACAGATCTGTACAGGTATAAAACAGGTGTGTATCGGTTTAAAACAGGTATGGTGGTATTAGGAACAAAACATGACGTCATTAAACAGGTTACAATACCTGTTCTAAATATAAACTTATTATTAGATAAAATTCTAATTAACAGTAAATGTAAATTTACTGTCGGAAAATCAGACCATTTATAAGTAAAGTCAACAACAAACGTAATTTTTTTTCCAGTCCGATGCTCGCGATCAACACGAGACACGCGCATCATTTCAGTTGTAGTTGTATCTTACCAACTTCTACTTTGAAATCAGGCGATGTAGGAATAATCAAGAAGGCGGAGCACGCTTCGGAAGTTGTAAATCTCTATAGAATTAAAGAATCTTTTATATTGCGTAAGTAGGTACATACTTACTGACACAATTAATTTTATGTTATTTATTTTTTCTTTGTTTAAAAATTCCGTGCGCGCCCCTTTGTAACCTCGCGCCCCTAGGCACGTGCCTAGTTGCCTTAGGGATAATCCGCATCTGCCCATGTTGTATAACACTTTTTTGTTTGACAGGTCCAAACTATGAACTGTTAAAATAACAGCAGTTATACTTTTTATGCTCTGTGTATTCTGTATTAAATGTTGCCTTTTTCATCCACCTCGCACAAATTATGATGATGGCCTGTTTTATATGCCTGTTCGCCTTCCGTTAATTCCGTCACCATTTAATTTTATGCGAATTGGATGTGTTTCATTTAATTCATAGTTTCAATTTATAAAAAAGAAACAATCGAATTACTGTTTCAAAATTAATTTTTTTGTATATAAAGGATGGCTTAAATTTTTACTCGTTTTATTCATTGTCACTTACGATGTAGCTCTATATGCGAGTACATACCAATTATGTTATTATAATAATATTTTAATAATTGTATATACGTATCCAAAACATGACAAAAATATATAATCATGCGTTTTCTTTATGTAGTTTCGAATTGATTTAAAATTTTCGAATGACTGATATTAAACGAAAATATTTATGAACCGAAACTTTATGCTTTGTGTAAATTAAGGCAATTCTTGGAAAGCGTTCAATGGGCGGAAAATTAAGGGGCTACATCCACCTAAAATCCTCAAAATTTTCGATAATTCCTTTTTGTATATTATAGTATGAAGGCTTAAGAATATATTCTGAAAGTTTCAAGTCGATATCTTTAAAATTTAGAGAGATATAAAGCTTTCAGTCACGAGGCGCGGCTAATGCAGCTACGTGCACCCCTCAATGAGCACCCTCGTCGGGTGCGGAACAATGATTGACTTAACTAATCAGAGACAAACTAGAGGAATCATTGTTTCATGCATTTTTTCCTACTATATTGTAATAATGTACATGCACAAAATTTCTCACGCTAAGAAAGATGAAATAAGCACGAGAATTCATCATCCTGAAAAAAGGCAACGTCCTTTGAATCCGAAACGGTGACCGTCATATCTCGAGAACTGATCGACAGATTCATTTGAAATTTAGCAGATTAACGCTATAAGCCGTTGTTAATAGAGTGACGATTACATTTTTCAAAAATAACCAAAATTCTTTAAACAAATTACGATAATAACTGAGTTTTTTTTTTACCGAATTTTCGTATTTCAGTTCCATGTGCCGTTTTTTTTTAAGAACAATTTTCGGAAACGGCGATCGTCAATATGTTTCGTATGCACTTAACTTCATGATAGCTTACTATCTTTTATTTCAGATGATCAGTTTTAGCAGAAGGGGCACCGCAAACCGGGTCGCGAAATAGACGTTCCACTTCCGGCGGGCATATCTCTTCCGGTTTTAAAGATTCTTAAATTGTGTTCAGATAAATTTATTGTGGACATGGTGAAGTTAATTAAAAAAAAATGTTTATTATTAATAGTTCCCAAGAAAATTCATCCCGAAAATCTACTATTTTTTCATGTCTCTAGGTGAATGTAGCCCCTTAAATCCGTTGTCATTAATCTACGTAAGGCAAGGTAAGAATAGTTAAAAAACAATATAAGTTACGAGTAAGTAAAAGGTGGGATTTATGTACATTAAAAAGGATTTATGTAACAAAGTTACGAGTAAGTAAAAGGTGGGATTTATGTACATTAAAAAGGATTTATGTAACAAATAATTTAAAACGCAACTTCCCTTGATTGTGAGTGTTCATGAGAGTTGGCATAAAGTAAAACACGATAAAAAAAATTTATTGTATAATTGCTTTGAAAATACTCATATCAACCACTAAACAATGGAGATAGTCGTCTGAAAATGTATGAAGTTTGACTAAGATTGTTTATTTTACGTAACAAAAATACACGGTGATTCTTTAATATTACGAAAAATTACAGACAGATTATTTGGATAAAAATAAGAAAAAAAAATTCATATGAATATGTGCCTGCAAACGCCTCTTTTCCAAGATACAGGACGGTTATTTGACGGAATTTTTGGTTTTAGTTTAAGTCGATGTATGTGGCGGAATTGTTGGAAACCACGCGATTGGCCCACTGTTTTTGCCGAATAGGTTAACTGGAGAAGCTTATGGCAATTTTCTAGTGGATGAGTTGTCGATTCCACATAGTGTACGATGTAGATTCAGTGTACCTAAATCGTTGGATAGATGGAGAAGGTACGCAACCCTGGGCTCCGCGGTCTCCTAACCTAAGTTTATTAGATTTTTGTCTCTGGGGCAAACTTAAATTCGTGGTTTATACCACATCAATTGAAAACGGGGAATTAAGGAATTCGCATTCTCTCATCCTGTATAGAATAGATCGCTATACCCCGGGCAGTTTTTGAATGTTCGTCCATTAATGAATCGGAGGTGGTCATTTAAAATGACCACCTTTGGACAAACTTATATTTTAACAAATAATTTATTTCGATGCGTCACCTTGCAATAAATAAGTGCGGAGCAATGGTATTTTTTTTCGAAAATAAAGTGGGACACGACAAAAATTCCAGGATTAAAGAGGTTTCTAATTGCAATATCGAAAACAAAAAAAAATTATATATATATATATATATATATATATATATATATATATATATATATATATATATATATATATATATATACATATAATATTAATATCAAATGAACTGTCTCTTGAATAAATAAGCGAAATGTAATGGCAAAAATGGCTCTTATTATTTGAAATAAACTTCCCAAATTTTAATTGAATCGGATAGAGACTTTTAAACTAATAATTATTAAAGGTAAATTATAACAAAAATATTTCCTCTATATCGGAAACGAAGTGTTTCCATGCACATGTTTATCAGAACTTTTTCATACTTGTATCCAAATAATCTATCCCTAAAATTGTTGACACATTCAAGATATGTAAATGGCATATTAATAAAACAGTCGAGTACAATATTTCGTGTGATCAAATTTATTTTATGGTTGGGCTCATTATATAATCTATACATATAATTTAATTTAATATTGCCATACGATTGACTCTCGCTTTTACTCTATACGGTCTGCAATTTTAATTTAACTTCGCGAGTATGATAATCGGATACGTTGTGTTCTTAATTAGGGATGTAATATTTTCTTAAATAGCGTCAATTCTTTCCACAAAACAACTCAAAAAAGTTTCAAGTGCCTTTCTTAGTTTGTTTGACTTTATTGATCAATAATATTTGTTTGTTAGCTTTACTTAATAAGTTGATGCATTAAATATCTCTAAAATATATATTTATTTTTCCTCCTAACGTCTCTTATATAAATTGAACAAGCACTCAACTTGTGGCTGAGGAGACAACATAAAAATATTTAAGGCTTGCAGCTCGTAGGTGTTGCCCACTTTTCCACTAAATTTTCGCAAATGTTTGGGCACCAATTCTACCTTTATATACCTTCAGGTTAAATTAAAAATAAATATTTTAATGGGAATAACTAAACACGAATAGTGACATACTCGTATTTAAATGGTTTTATCTTTATTCAGAGTGATAATTTTGTTTTGGAAAAATAAGCTGCATATACGTTTACAAATTATCGCGATTTATTTATAAATTATATATTTACTGTACCAAAACAATATACACAAAAGTATTTTAATTCGATTGAAAATGTATAATATTAAGAAATATATATATATATATATATATATATATATATATATATATATATATATATATATATATATATATATATATATATATATATATATATATATATATATAACATTAACGCAAATCTATACAATGTGCCCCAGAATGATACTAGGACATATCGTGTAAGATTGATATAATAATAATACTATAGTACTAAAGTATTACATTGTTGCTTCCGAAGTGAATTTTATGCATCTGTAATTTTATTTTGTTTAAGAGACTTTATTTTACACACAATCCTTTATGAGATGTAAAGAGTAGGTATATGTTAATTATAATTTTTTTTGTTTCATTTACACTACAGAAAACGTAACATATTACCACGTTAAATTATTTTGAGGAAGGTGTAAGCAATCGTAACACTATAAATTTGTTTACATTAATTCCTGACCAAACCATGATCATTGATATTATTTCTTTTTGTACATTATATATTGATGTTTATTTTCGTTGTAGGGCCAAAATAACCCAAGAAAAGCAAGTCCAACTGAAAAAAGTTACATTCATGTGTAAAACATGTAAAAGGTTGTATTCTACACCGAATAAATTAAAGCAACACTTGAACAACGTGGTGGTGAAAATTACATATTTTTGTCCGCCTTGTGATGCGTTTTTTGACGAGAGTCACTCTTGCAATTTATCTGGAAAACGTTGTGCATATTGTAAGCAATTATTAGATACGAGCGTTAATTTTAGAAACCACATGTGCTTCCACGAGGAAGCGGACAAGGTTTATTGCAAATACTGTCGGACTGATATTACCACAGCCGGCAGTTCGAATCATTTATGTTCAAAAATGTATATTATTGAGGGACACGTGCAAAATAGGACCCTTAAGTATATCGATGAAAATCATTATTTGTGCAAAGCCTGTGGTGATAAATTTAATTTATCTGATATATTGTTGCATTTATATCCGTGTTTAAGGACGAATTTAAAGACATTAATGGACCAAAAAAAGGCACTTCTACAGTGTCATGTTTGTGAAAAATATTTCGATACGTCAGAGGAATTAAAAGAACACCATGAATCAATAATTCCAAAGTTACTTTTCTTCTGCCGTATCTGTACAAATTTCTTTAAAGACAGCGACGAACATGGAATTCTAGAAAAATGTGAGACACAACTGGAAATGATACAGTACTGTGTATTATGTAGAAGACCAGTAAACAGATTGAAACCTAAAGAACATATTTGTTTTCACAATTTCTCTGATGGAAATATTGAAGAATATATCGCCGCCACTTTGGAAGACTATTGGTTTTTCGTATACTTGTGTGAATTCTGTGGGAAAAATATACCTTTAAATTTAAAAGGCGACCATTACAGAAATTTTCATCAATCTAAAGACCCAATAATCGGCAGTAGAGATGAATATAAGAAAGATTGTGGACGCTGTCAAATATCTTTCCAAGATATTGTGGCGTACAGAAAGCATAAACGAATGCATTTGAGTGGGTTTCTCTGCTACATTTGCGGTAAGAAGATGAAATCTGATAAGACAAAATCGCATCTTGAGGCTCACACGAACGTTAAGAGCTTCAAGTGTACACAGTGTAACAAAGCATTCTCATTTCAAGTTGGTTTGAGAAATCATATGTTAGTTCATTCTGACGAAGCAAAACATAAGTGTACAACGTGTGGGAAAGGCTTTAAAAACAATTTTAATCTTAAAGTTCATATGCGAATACACGCAGAGGTAAAACCATTCGAGTGTTTGATATGCAAGAAAACCTTTACGACAAAGCAGTGGCGTGATAATCATTTAAAAACTCATAAAATAATAAAACCTAATGCTAGTTAGGATAGGTTTTGTTTTGTTGTTTTTATATTTTATGCAATAAAGTGTACCTATTCCGTTTACCTATGTTTTATATAATTAACTTTACCTTGTATACCTTTATAATGTAGAAAAATATACATGAACTGGGCATGCATAAAAAATCAATTGATAAATGACATCAACACAATTTCTAAGAACTAAATTAGCTATAAGGTGACCCAATAAAATAAATTATAACTGATTTTCTGCACCTCTGTATTAACATTTAAAAAAATCTATTGAAAAAAAAAACAGAGACGTGAAATATTGCAGTATCTTTAATAACATAAACGCATAATGTATCAGCGTTTTGTTACGGTGCCTAGTACAAAATTCGTATATAAAATATTTCGTATATACTTATAAGTTTATTTCATCTCTATTTGCCAAATAAAACATCCCAAACGGCTTTTATCTCATACCGTGACTTGTTTTTATGACTAGGCTCAGGTAGACTTCCGTTTATCGGCAAAATAAGAGTTTCTTATTTGGCTCATACCCATGAAATGAATAGTATAACTGATATTGTTAAACCTACTGTTAAAAAAAACTAAATATACCATTTATATTTATTCATTAAGTGTTTTTCTCTCACATCACTTATAGTATTATCTTTGGTTCCTCCATTGTTTTCAGTATGCGGCTTGTTTATATTCGATTTAAATATAGATAAATTCAGATTATTCGTCATCTTATTGAATTTGGCTACGGTGTTATCTGATTAATTTCACACGACAAACATTGCATTATTCTTTTAATTTTCTGTCGTTTTAGTAAATAAAGGACAGGCAAAGAACACTTTGTTTCACAGAAAGAAGATAGAGCATTTTCAGAAAGTACACAATTTTACATTTTCCACATAGACCGTACTCGTAGTTACTAATGAATAATCATATCTATATTTACTTATACTACGCTAGCTCTGAATTAAGCTATTCCATATAGCTTTATCATCAATTATAACAGTTATGTGGAAAACCTTAAAAGGCATGTATGATCATTTTTGAGCTATTTTCATATTTCCAAATTTAAAAAAAAAGTTAGAAACAGGAAGAAGTCAGTAACTCCAAATAAAGATCATTGTATCAACTTTTTTCTAGGACTGTCATTGACAATAAGTATTCCATATCTCATCAGGAAAGTGAGTGTTGGTATTTAATATTTCAATTATCCTTCACGCATATACTAGTATGTAGGGGCGTAGCGTGAGAAAACAATCTAGGGATGTGATAACAATTTTATAAGGGGAAGAGGTATAGTCGGATGTATGGTAGGCCATATGAAAATGGTAAAAATAAATAAAAGACACTAACCTAAAATGATTATGCCGAGGTACATATCCTAATTAATAAAATGAAAATCAATTATTCGGTTTTTGTTTGTACAGCGAAAACGTCTATCACTGTTTCTTCAAATCTTGGAGACGATCTCATATCTTCTAATAAGGCACTTTCAATATTTGTTAATGCTAAAACTGACATTCTTTCTTGTTTTTGAGAATTTCGCAAATAAGTTTATTCTCTTTAAACATGAAAATGATCTTTCCGCGGAACTGTTTGTGGCAGGAATAGTTAAAATTCAACGACACAATTTTGATGACTCCGGGAAAACAGAAGATAATTGAAGAATCACTAGAACAGACTCTTGGAATGTGGCAATATGACAGAAAACACTGCTAAGAAAAAATTTAAATCAAAGTTGCACAACAAAGTTAAAAGGCCTTTAGCACAAATTCTCGATCACATTCCTCATTTTCATTTTCCACAATTACCTGAAACAGCGCTTCCAAATCTTTCTTATGTTATGGCGATAATCGCCAAGATGCGTTCACATAATGGCATAACTGAGTCAGGAAATAACGACAACACCCACTCGAGGTTCTACTGTTGACTGCGTAAGATCACTGACCTTTTCGCCCATCTAACGGGTAGCTTGGATGTAACGTAGACCATCGCATTTCAGCACTGCAGCAAGTAATGTGGGAGTCCAATAATTTCGGGCGCCTTCACGGCCGATTTGAAATAAAAAAGTTGATGGTAGCGTTTAAAGTAAATAATGTATGTTTGCGTCGGTCTAAAATAACTAAAAAATTGTAATAATTGAATAAATCGATTGAACTTTTAAATAACACTAATTTGTCAATTTTTGAAGGGATGCGACGCATCACTCGCATCCATGTACGCTACGCCCCTGCTAGTATGTATATTTGTGTGTGTATTGGAGATATGATATTGCCTGAATAATTGAAATATGGAATAATTTTGATAGCTTGTGGGCTTTAAGAATAATTAATCTGTATCTTCTTTAATGATGAATAATAAATGTCTCTTCGTAGAAATTTAGATTTAGACAATTTAAAAATAAATTTCATAAAGTAATGATTTTAGCCAATATAATCAAGTTTGGACCATTTTGATTTGATTACATCCGCTATCCCTTGTTGTACCCGCGATCGCACTCACGATGCCTTCAGATTAAATTAAATATCAATCAAACGTCAATAGAGAACATGTTTTTTTTTTGTAGTTGCAGTTATTTTAGCCATCACCTGTGACTATTAGAATTATCTGGTAATATCCAAAATAGGACACATTGAAAATAGATAAATCTTTCCATTATACAATAAGAAATATACATTTTTAAACCAAATTGACGTCGCTTGTAAAATACAGAGGAAATTGCTGGTTGATAACAAATAAAAAACATGAAAGCTGTTTGACGATGCAATTCTAAAAATGACATTCTCTTAATGATCTTTCATACATATATGTATGAATAAGAGGCAGTTGTCAATATGTTAACACGCTTCTGTTTAAATTTGTTTAAATCTTCGTTTTTTTGTTTTCATTTTAGTGTAATATGATTTATTTATGGGAAATATGTATTGGCTGCCTTGATCCCCCTATTGCTGCTTCCTTTCAAAAATAAAACTTCAAATTCGGGTGTGTCATTCTTGACACACACAGACAAAGTTATTATTTAAAATCTGAGCTAATGTATAAAATATATTGTGTATATTGTTGAAAATTGAATAATCAATGTCGACATTAATATGAATGATTCTATTTGTTTGATATATTCATTATAACGTACATAACCGTTTCAATCAATCTAAAATTTGTTTCATATTTCAATTCCCGTAAGAAAAACTATCCCTATCTAATGCTGTATTACTGTCATTATTTCATGATATAAGTTTAAAATAATTGTGATTAGTGTGTGATCCAACAAAGTTTTTTTTAAGTTCGGACAGATTTTGGAAAATATAGGCAATTGTTTCGAATAATAACCGAATTGTCTTGGGGGCATGCACATCGCCAAAGTATTCCTTACTAACTTAGTACAGGTCAGCCAAAGTAGCAAAAGTTAACTAAACTAAAAGACTACAACAAACATCGTCAATAATCTCGTCACTTGTTATTAGCAAGCCAATGAAACTAATAAGACGGATTTGACATTTCATATGTTCCTTTATCATAACTTTGAATGGTATTGAATGTTGCACTTTTATCTATTACTCGTCTAACGGTAGCCCATGTTTATAGCTGTGGGAAGTATATAATTTACCCGATGTTGTAAGTTTCTCTACTGAGATTTTGAATCAAGACTTGTGTACTAATTTAGATATTTTCTTTTTATAGTAAAACGATAAGTGGAAGTAGAAGAAATCAAAATATAACGAACAAATATGAAATTTGTAAACAGACTTTTAAAACACACAAATCTAAAGTACAGCATAAGTACATTCAACATAGTACGAGAAAAAAGATATTCACTTGTAAATCGTGTGGTAAACAATTTTTTAAAAAGCAACTGTTTCAGTACCACGAGGCGAGACATCTAAAAAATTTCAAAATAAGATGTACAGAATGTGGTAAGGGATTTTACAAAAATCTAGATTATAAAAATCACTACGATACACGCCACAAAGGTATAAGATATACTTGCGGTACATGTGAGAGGTCCTATATGGACAAGCAAGCATTCAGAAGACATTTACTTACTCATGAACTAGCATATGCGAAGAGGGCATACCAGTGTTCGCTCTGTGAGAAACAATACGAATCTAAAAGTGGTTTGAATAAACATAACTTGGTTCATAAAAATATTACATATATATGTGATATATGTGGAAAGGCTGTTAATTCTAAGCAGAGTTTAAATCACCATATGATGTTGCATAGCGGAGAAAAACCATTTATATGCGATACCTGTGGTAAATGTTTTAATAAAAAAATATTGCTAAGAACTCACGAAAGAATACATACGAAGGAGAAGCCTTATGGATGTACGGAATGTGAAAAGAAATTTACGCAACGGAGTGCATTAAAAACTCACTTAAGGTATCACTCGGGCGAAAGACCATATAATTGCACAATCTGTCGAAAAGGGTACGTTACGAAAACTCTTTTGAAGATACATTTAAAAAGTCATGGTGTTGCATTGGTGGATCTATAATATTTCACATTCTATATGTAGTAATGTGTATCAAAATTGTGATTGTTTTACCACTACCATCGAGTATTTATGTAGTATAATATACATAGAATGCATACAAAATAATAAATGTTTTATAAGAGAAATCGATTATTTTTTTCAACACAGTTTTAATGCGTTCTAATTTATTACAACATACCTAATTGTCATAGATTCTAGACAAAAAGATAATTGATTATGCGCCATGTCTATTTTCTTTTCCTACAATTTATTGCCCACTTATTTTGTTACACTCGGTAATACATACATTCAACCATATATTTCGGTACGTTTAACGTCATTACAATACCTAAGAAAATTAAAAAATACCCTCTATAAATGCTAATGAAAAAGTTCGTCATTCTTATTGCCGATGCTTCATCATTCTATTATTCTTTTGTCCCTGAATATTTTTAATGAAAAATTAAATAGTATCGCATGAACCAGCCATAAATATTTGGAAAAATATCTGTTCGTTATGAAACGTTTGTTTTTATTTAACAATATTATTTAATAACTATTATCTTCTAAAATAAACAAGATACGTAACTTGCACTTAAAAAAGACATTGCATATTATAAAAGTAGATAATTAAGTCAGAAAATTTAATAGTTACTACATTGGACTTATTAATAAGGAAACTGGAACCACCATTTTCTTCATTTCTTATTAATAAACTAAATATTTACTTCTTAGGACATCAGGGATCAAGTACGCTACCCGATGTGCAATGTGGATGAAATCGAAATATGCAGTTATTGCACCATATTTTCATTGGAAATACATTAGACGGGACAACTCTTATAAAATTTATTAGACTTCTGGCCGTTGAGGGTGGCTATACATTTTCGCCAATATTACACCAAATTAATTTGGTATTGGATATTAAATCTCAATTCTCTTAAAGTTTTCTATATTAATCCGAGGTAAGGATGTCTGTCTATAGCTTGGAACTAGTCAAGATTGCAGGCTTGGAGTAATTCGGATGTGGGTTCAATTCCCACATTCGTTGGCTATGTGTGTTCTGATGGTTATCTAAGGGTTAGGTCGAAGAATACGGCAAATCTCGTCCTTGTAGAAATAAACACCACGAAGAAGGAATCCATTTTGCATGCCATTGCGTGCGTTCCATTTAGTAGATAGGTTCGTTTTTAGTGTTCTAAAAATATGATATATTCTAGGATTCTTTAGATTTTCCGGTAACTTGTCTACTTTGAAGTTTTAAAAGAATTTTCCAAGCATTTTTTTTATCAAGCGTTACTCATTTTTATAGATTCAATATTCGTTTTTTCAGTAACTTCATAATGAAACACTGAATATAATCTGATTTAAATCTAAAATTGGTTGATTAAATTAAAAAAAAAAACAGATAAATTTAGTTTTCTATTTCTATACTATATTTCCGTATTATAATATAGTTCTGTATATGGCTTCTAGAATGACATGTTTTCGAATACATAAAAGAAGAATTCGTTGAAATGAGCAATCGCATAAGACCTAATGTAATTCTTACTTTCATCTTGATGTATTTATAGTTAATTCTTATTTGGAAATAACAGTGAACTTTAATATTCAACGGTACGTATTAAATTGTCTTATATTGTTATAGTAATGCGATCTAAGATGTGAAACGATGTTGTTTCACTTATAATAGAATATATTTCTCTTAGACTTCTTCACGTGAAACTATTCTTAAATTTTATATTTATCAAACCTAATTTCTGATTATCATCAAATTAAAACCTTTATAGAAATGTAAATATTTCCGTCAATTTAGAATTTTTATGTTTCCATAATGTGACAAAAATAATGTGTTAATCTTTGAATAAGCATAAAAAAAATTAATAATAAACTGGGTCTATATTGAGGTACTAAGAGGTTCAAGAACTGTATTTTGTCTTTGCGAAGGAATAAGTCAGTTCTAAAAACATATTTTGTTTCAGGTATTATTGGAGTGAAAAAATGACTGTGTCCATAATGGGAGTAGAATGCAAAGAATGTGGAAGAATGTTCCAAAACCCGCGCAAATTAAAAAGTCATAAGAGATCTCACAAGGAACGGAACATAGCTTGTGACGTTTGCGGGAAGTTATTTGTGTATCAAAATACTATGATAAAACACAGAGAATCTGTACATTTTGCCAAAAAGACAATGGAATGCGAATTTTGTGGCTGTTGCTTTAAAACCGCACTAACATTGAAACAACACGTTTTACATTTACATGAAAAAAATTACCCCTTTACATGTGAGAAATGTGGAAAAGGTTATTTTATTAAAAAAATGCTGGATGTGCATTACAAAGTGGCTCACGAAGAAGCGAGATTTATATGCGAATGTTGCCAGAGGCCATTCAAGACATTGCAGGGCCTTAAAAACCACGCCGGAGTTCACGATCCGAATTTTAAAAAGCGCGAACATATTTGTTCGGTATGTTCGAAGGTATTTCTCTCTAGATCTAGTTATATTGCACATATGAGAAAGCATACAGTCGGGGAGGAGTTTCATATGTGTGATATTTGTGGCAAATCTGTAACAAAGATAGAAAGTCTGAAAAACCATCTGCGCACACACACAGGAGAAAAACCATTCGTGTGCGATACTTGCGGTAGAGGATTTAGTAATACTGGCTTATTGAAAACACATTTGAGAATACACACAGGTGAAAAACCTTACATTTGTAATATATGTAAAAAGAGTTTTCGGCAAGGCCCGGCCCTAAAAATTCACATGAGGTATCATACTGGCGAAAGACCGTACCATTGCAAAATTTGCTCCAGAAATTTCATCAGTCGTACTGTACTGAACAATCATAGATGTACTGGTCCAAAGTGAAACTAGTTTATGTCGTAAATTACCCATACGTATCAGAATATTTATTAGATTGCATTAAAATAGATCATTAATGAGTTTCACATAGTAGACCGAAATATTGACAACCTTTATATAATAGAGATTTTATTTTATTTTGTATAATAAACTGATAAGAAAAACCGATATTATTTTATTTTAATTGCCCAGATGTACCGCCAAATCATGAAATTTTCACAATGTTGTGTTATTTATTACTACTATTGTGTATTGACATTTTAAGTTGTATTTTCCGCTTCATATTCATTCATGTTCATAGCAACAAATTAAACTTTATTAATGTGTGAATTAAAGGAATATGTACTTTCTTTGGATTTGGTGAATTTTCTAATTGATGTGTTATAAATGAGAACAGTAATTGGATGCTATTAATTTAAATTGTTGCTGCTTGAAGTGTATTTAAAATATCTGAAGGAATAATAGAAACATAATTTGTAATTGAAATTTGAATGAGTCATTTAAAATCTATATTCGTTCGCCATTTATCGTGTCACCATTTTAATCCTAAAACATCTACTCCGGTATGCGTATGTAGAGCTGACGATGGTTTTATGAAATTCTATTATTACAAATCTATTCAGAATTATATTTTTACTGACATAATTTAATTTTTAATCTGGATGACAATTTTGGAAAATATTCGATTCCTCTTCATTTTTAATTGTTTTTCATATATATATATATATATATATATATATATATATATATATATATATATATATATATATATATATATATATATATATACCGTGCTTTCATTTTAAAATTGTACATAGGTTCCACCGTTCGGTCCTTCTTGGAGAATTAGCCACCGCTCAGGTGGGGAGTCCGGCCGAACGCCGTGATGATCGACGACTTAGATTTCACATTTACCGTCGCATACGTGTTTGGCATTTAGACGAGTGAACTTCGTAGTAATACGTGTAATTTTAAATAGATTCTTTTAATTCAAAATTTAGTAATTATGACGTACTCACTTGAGGAAAAAATTGATTTGATATCATGGTCATTCATTACGTGCAATAAGGGACCTTTTCTCAGTCAAATATGTAAATCGTCCGATCCCTGCCTTGAACACAATATCGACAGTAGTGGAAAGGTTTAAGTCAACGGGATGCATTTTAGGTTGTAAATGCCACAAGACACCTAGAATTAACGAGGATGCTGAAATGCAGGAATTAATGGTGTGTGCAATGGTAGAAGAAGATTGAAATATTTCTATCCCAAAAATTTCCGAGGAGACTGGTTTTAATGTGGGTAAAATTCACAAAATTTTAAAGAAAAATAAATATCATTTCTATAAATACGAAGCCCATCAAGAAATTTTCGATGAAGACCAGTACCGTAGAATGGAATTTTGTAACACGGTAATGGAACGTGCAAATGCGGATGACAATTTTATTTATAACATCGTGTTCACCGATGAATCCACGTTTCCGTTACATGGTAGGCACAATCCATCAATTCTACGGTATTGAGCTATTGAAAATCAGTATTGCCTGTTAAATACAAGGACACAATATCTGGAAAAATTGAATGTTTGGGCTGTTATTTATGGGAATGATATTATTGGACCATTCTTTATTGATAGAAATTTAAATGGGGAGACTTATTTGAATCTTCTTCAAAACCAAATTGTTCCTGCATTGGCAAACATTAACCCCAATTTTGACAACGTTTGGTTCCAGCACGATGAGTGTCCGGCCCATAACTCAAGAATAGTCATTGACTATTTGAATACGATATTCCCCCAAAGAATTATATCTACGAGAGGCGTAATTCAATGGCCACCAAGATCGCCAGACTTGGCCCCTAATGATTTTTTCTTGGGGGTATATTAAATCAAAGTTATACGGGTATCCTCATGAAAGAGCTAATAATTTAAATCAACTGAGGGCTAATATTGAAAATGTATTTCAAACTATTAGCCCTCTTATGCTGACCAACGTTACTGTTTAGCGCAAGACGGAGGCATCATCGAAAATTTTCTTTAGTTTTTTTTCTTATTCAAGGGGATATTTTTTAAGTTTTAATAGTTTGTATTTTATTTTTAATTATTTTAAGAGAATCTATTTATTTTTAAACGTTTTATTAGAAGACACTTTTTTTAATGCAAAACCAATTATAAAAATAATGCAAAAAATATCATAGTTTGCTGTTAAATATGGCCAAGATATTTTTTCTTTAAATACCTTGATCATCTTTTAACAGTAAACCCATCATCACTTCCCACGTAAAAGTTTTTTCCCGTTACAAATACGATGTACACTCCCTCACGTGTAGAACGTAACTGTCGTAGCGCCGCTAATTATCGACACTGGACAACCTGAAGCAGGGCATGTGTAGGGAGGGGACGCTGACGGTACGTCCACGTCTCCTCCCTACACATTATACGAAATCGAGCGATTGACTTGCTGTCTAGTAAAAAAATGAAAGAACGGTATATATAAATAAATTTTTAATAAACATAAATCAATCTAAACAAAAAATTAATGGCAAACTGCCGTATAACTCAATGTTAGAATTTTAAACAAGGCAATCCTTATATCATAACATATTTTGTATTAGCAATTAAATTCTATATATAAGTTTACTTATCAATTTTTAAAATATTTTTTAAAAAGATAAAATGAAACGAAGACACATGGTTTCTACACATAGAAATCAACTCCATTTTCCTAAGTCTCGAACTAAGAAGGGAAGAGCTATACATAGAGATAAGACAAGAGACAAACACCCATACTTAGGGGGATGTGTCAAACTCTGTTCGAGTCCCGGTGGCACTAGAACCCAAGCATACAATGACACTCACAATACGGGTCTGCCACCCCGGACAACAGTACAAATAACGTTGTTACAGCCACCTCTATATGAGAATAGTATAGGTCACCCATCCAGGTTGTGAACCCAGAGCAAAGTTCTGCACTTTTATTAGCTCCGCTGCAGACAACTAACCAGAATGCCCACACTATTCTCTTGTATAAATTCCCACTGTCTTACATTGTGGTAAAAGTGATTTACAGTACGGGGAAACTGGTATTCCAACGACGGGTACACACTAAATAAAAGCCGTTCGTGTGCACAAACATTCCTTGTGTTTAAGAAAGTTTATTACGAAAACGTTGATGAAGTACCATCAATATAAATTGAAACCACTGGTAAAACCAGAAATCTATTTAGTGTAGCTATACGAAGCAAATGAAATAAAACAGAAGGTGGCCTCTTAAATAATTTGTTATCTATACTTCAATTTTGCAAATGTGTTGTCACATTTTTTATTAACTTTCAGATCAAGTTAAAAAATAGGCGTATTTACAAAAGAATTAACAAACCTCTTGAAAGTTAATAGAAATATAGTACCTATACGTATTTCTGGTACCCTATTAATAATAAGTACAGTGGTATTTTAAAAACTAATAAAAATACAAGTAGCTTCAGTAAGGCGTAAAATGGTGGTATTTAAGGAAAACTTATTATAGTAAGTGTTGTACATAATCGTGTACAACTATATATTGCACTAATTATGTATGAGTATATTCTGTAACGCAGGGTTAATATAGTTAAATGTCACAGTAATACAAGAATATCGTTGGGAACGTATTACAGTTTAAGCTGATACTGGTCATGTTGTCAAATGCAAAATGATATTTATAAACAGAGTGTTAACTGTAGAAACATGTGTGGGTGTATTTGTTTTGTGTATACATAATCATAGAAAAGTTGTCTATTATTTGCATTTATGCAAAGTTTTATTTTCATTATTATTTATAACTCCACACGTTATTCGTTTTTAATACGCATTCATATGTGTTACTTATCATTTGGCAATCCTACGGCGAATAGAAGACAAACTGTATTTTAATAAATTTCTGTGACGTGAACTATACGGCTCAGGAAACAAAATTTTTCACTAAATTCTGAAAGATGCACTGGAGGCATTTTTCACCAATCAATTTAGCATCATCTGGGAATAATAAAACGGACGATTATAAAGTATTAATCATCTCCTGTTAGTATCAGTTGCTTGAAATAATGATGGTTATGAATTGACCTTAATTTCAACGAGCATTAGTAGCACAAAACTACGCTACCCATCAAACACTACGTTCAATTAGTGTTCTAATCGCCTGATTAAGTTAGATAACACGAATGGAAATGTTAATAGAAAACATCTGCTAGTTTATTTTATTCGTATCTAAAGACGATATTTTCTATTATATTGGTTTGCCAGTAAGATTCAATAAACAGTTTTTTTTCCTTTGTGATAATCGATCTTTTGTATCGATTTATCGATTCTTTTGATTCAATGTTATTTTTATATATTTTAGGTTCCTAGGAAATCACACTGAAGTTTTATTAGAAGAGATATCTGAATTACACTTTCAATGCGGCACATGTGGAAAAATATATCCCAGTAGATATCAACTCAAAAGACATATATCGATTGTGCATAGGCCAAGAATACACTCATGCAAGTTCTGCAGTAAAAAGTTTAAGTTTAACTACATATTGCAGAGTCATATAAAGACTATACACCTAAAAAACATTGAATGTTTTCCATGCGAGCTTTGTGATAAAAAATACACTACTAGGAGCGGTTTGAAATTACACACAGAGAACGTACATATGAACAAATATAAACTCTATTGCCAAAAATGTAATAAGGGATTTAACCATCAGTTTCAGCTAAATGATCATGATAAAACGATACACAGAAACCAAATGTTCGTGTGTGTATTTTGCAATAAAACGCTTAAAGATAAAGCCTACTTCAAAAATCACTTGAAGACACACGACCCCAATTACAAACAAGTCGAGTATCGCTGTAAGGAGTGTTCAAAAGTTTTGAAATGCCCCCAGAGCTATAATGTTCATATGAGAATTCATAACGGTAAAAACAAGAATGTATGTGATGTTTGTGGCAAAATTCTAACCTCAAAAGCTAGTTTCAGAAATCATATGAGGATACATACTGGAGAAAAGCCATTTCAATGCGAATTTTGCGAGAAACAGTTCGCGAGGCAAAAATGTTTGGTAGCTCATCGACGAGTACACACTAAGGAGAAACCATTTGTTTGCAAAACTTGTGGAAAAGGATTTACACAGAAGACATCCTTGAGTGTGCATAGCCGATATCATACAGGAGAGAGACCTTACGAATGTTCTGTGTGTTTAAAGAGATTTATCACGAATACTTTGATGAAAGATCATCAGTGTAAAGGACCTCGAACTAGTGTTTAAATTCAGCAGTATAGTTCATAGTGGAACGAGTACAATGTATTTGCGTTATGACTATAATTTACATAAAATCGAAATAGTTTCTTACATTGCAATATGGTGTCTCGTAACTCTCCTATTACGCAAACATGGTTACGGAAAGGGAATAAAAAAAATAATGGCTATGCGGTATGAGTATTTGTCATTTGTTGACTTTAAAATATCGGTGGTGTAAAAAAAATTTCGATCTTAAAAAATAATTGCGGTTGTAGGCATTCTAGTTGTAATGTAAATAGTTATGTGAATATGAACCTGAATACAAAATTTATTTTTAAAATTCTTATCTCAAATCTTAGTAAGCAATAGACAATTTTATGTCTTGATGGCGGAAATTATAAATTGCAAGGATTATAACTACATATTTTGGCATGTCACATACGACACAAACGTAAGTAATACTTCAGTCTCATGTTTGAAGTATTATTTGCGTTTATTGTATTAAGCTTTTCATTTAAATTTAAACGAATTATCCTAATGCTAATTTTTATTTGGGTTTGTAAGAAATAAGTGGGCATTTCTGATTTTCAGAAGCCTTTGGATATCCACTAATAAGGAACTTTTAAGTATTTCCGTGAAAATAAGAGATTAACATGTGGTTTTACGATGTACCCACATAATTAATTATTTAATAATTGGGTACATTCTTGATAGCATAACTATAGGTATTATTAAGTAGACAATAAATTAAAAACATCAGATATACAATATTCCCTTGTGTATTTACTTACTAGTATTGTGAGTCATCAGTAAATAGATACATACCAATTTAACGAAAGTAAATTCTCCAGTAAATTAACACGTTTTTTGAATTATCTAAGTATTTACCTTTAATCCCATTAGCTATCACTGTTTACTTCTGCTTCATACAACAGATATTTTTTTAGGGTTAAGTTTTAACAACTGTCAATGTAAAGACCATACACATGCCCACTGTAAAATTCTTACATCGCATTTATATCGCCCCCATGGGGTGTACACTTTATAACAGTGGTATATTTATACCCAAAATATGTGCAGTTATAGTGGTGTAACATTTCACAAATTGCACATATTTTCACACCATCAAAAGTGGTATATTGAGTTTTACTCCGATTTTTCGAATATAATAAAATAGGAAAAATAATAACGAAAAAATATCAAAGAATTATCAATAAATGTCATTAATCAATAATTTATTTTTCGAGCCCCCTCGAGTTGCCCCTTTTATTAATTGCTCTAGTATCTATAATAGTAATATTAAGTAAATGTTAATATGGTTATGTATCTAGAGTGTCTAATTTGTTGTATGCGCCCCCTTTTTTAACTACTGATCTTCCGTTAATTTATAGGTGTGAACTACTTGTGAAATTGAACTACTTAGTAGACATAGATATGAATTCTAAATCGAAATACGCCCTTAAGATTATACGAATATAGTAAAAGATTATAATTATTGAATTGTCGTTGATTTTGAGCTCGACTCGCATTGCCAATCGTAAAATTGACACCTCTCCTTCCTCGCTTTTGCTGAAATATTATAGTAAACTAACTTTAGATAAGTCTGAGTAAGATATTTCATCATAAACCTAATATTCCTACTTAAATTAGTCTTCTAAGTAATTCAATTAAAATCGTAATATTGAATATTTGATACTTTTATGAATATATTATGATATAATGTACTATTTCCTTTGCATAAAATATTATCAAATTTCTTAGCTTAAACATAACAAAAATTCGGATGTGGTTGTCAAAAGATACATGGCAATGCCTTCTTAAAAACAGTACTATTTTATAGTTATTGTTTATTGTATACACATAATATTGTTTCTTTATATTTAAGTTAATATAACGCAATCATGAATTTCCGTTTAATTTAGTTTACGGGTCAAGCGTATTTCAACTTATTTAAACACAAACGACGCGCCAAAACGCATGACTCTAAAAAAACGTCATGTGCCATATGGCAAAAAGTATATGTATAGCTCTGTAGAAGCATCTAAAAATAAAGATATTGGGATTTGCAATAAAGTGTTTGGATTACGATTCCAAGCCTCCTAAAACTCCACATGAATAATGTTCTAAATATTGCTGTAAGATATGACAGTAAGGATTTAACTTCCAAAGCAGTTTAATGATCATCATCAGAGATTGCATGAAAATCGCAAATTTAAATTTTAAGTACGAATAACTCATATTTCAGATTTTACCTGAAATCATCTGAAGAAAGTGTTCTGGTACGGCCTATGTTTCAAGGTTTTTACACTTAAAAAAGTTCATATGAAAACGCATAAAGGTAAAAATATAGGTGTGTGTGTACAGGAGAAAAACTCTTTAAAGGTGATTTTTTGAGAAGCAATTTTCAGCAAAAACAAATTTATGAACACAAGAAAGTGTTCACATTAAAAAGAAACCTCATAAATGCAATATATACATACATATTCACTTAAAAGGAAACTTTGAATGTTCATATGAGATATGATATTCGAGAAAGGCCCTACGAGTTTCTGTGTATTTAAATAAATTCATTAACTCGGCCTAGTGTGTAAAATGAATTACTTAAAATTATTTTCAATTTTTATATGTTTTAGACTGCGTATTTAAGTAATATTTTACGGCTCTTTTCCACGCTAAGTAAATAATTCAAAATATTATTTTAATTAACACATTAATAAAATGATCAATAAATTCGTCATTAGTATTTCCTTAGAGATCTATTATTTTCATTTAGTGCATTTGTCATGAACATGCCAAAATCATGTGCTTAATCGAATGTTTGTTTTAGGTCAAACGAAAACTGCGACGAACATAATTATTGTGTCGCATTCAAATGCGAAGTAACCTATAAGCCGTTTATTTGCGATCTGTGCCCTAAAGCGTTTACAACTTCAGTTTATTTAAAAAGGCACAAAGCGACACACGAAGAAAAGAAATGGGAGTGTGGAATATGCAGTAAAAAATTTTACCACAAGTGCACTCTAGATTATCACAAGAAATGTAAACACGATAGAAAGTTTTCCTGTAAATGTGAGCATTGTGATCAAGTGTATCTAAACAAGCACGCACTTAAATTGCATATAGATAATGTACATCTGAATAAATACAAATTTTATTGCGACAAATGTAACAAAGGGTACAATTCCAAAAATGACCTTGATAAACACTACAAATTCGATCATGAAGGAGTTCGATTCTCTTGTAATTTTTGTGAAAAAGTGTTCAAAGATAAATACCATTTCCTTGACCACGTCGCAAGTCACAATCCGGATTACAGTAAACCCGAATTCACCTGTTCTGTATGTAAAAAGGTCCTTTCATTTAAGTCATTTGACCGTCACATGAAGATGCACAGTGGAGAAACTGACTCTAACATAATATGTGATATTTGTGGGATGATTGTTTCAAATAAAAGTCACCTGAGTAGTCACAGAAGAACTCATACTGGAGAGAAACCTTATGGATGCGATTTTTGCGAAAAACGCTTTTCTAGAAACGATTTACTTGCAGATCACAGACGAGTGCACACGAAAGAAAGACCGTACGTTTGTTCTGTTTGTAACAAAGGCTTTACACAAAAATCTGCACTCAATGTGCATACAAGAATTCATACGGGCGTAAGACCTCATTATTGTACCCTATGCTCCAAAAAGTTTAATACCAAAAGTTTGTTAACAAACCACAGATGTAGTGGACCACCATAAACTTTAAGTTAAGTCCTTTCTCGTCACTTTATATTTATAGTTAAAATAGCTCTAGTTGATTGGTCGGTTAGATTTAGTGATTAATGTTTAGATGTAATTAATTATAGAAAACAATTATAATAATTATAATTTTTCTTGTAAACAAAAATGTGTTTTATTTTGTTTTATAACTTATTTTGTAGATTGTTAAATATTTTACTTTCATTTTTGTATGAAATAAGTATGAATTCTAGTGAGATTTACAAGGTATGACAAACTAAAGAGGATTATCGTATAACGATTTCCACGGTCGACCAGGACAGCAACTTCCTTGTCTACGGTACAATCCGTCAAACGGTAATTGTCTTTAGTTTGTTATATCTGTATATCTCATGATAATTCACAAAAAGTTACATAATAGACTTGCCAAAGCTACAGTTTATCACAATATTGTGGAAAGCTGATCGCGGAATGAGATATTATGTATTGGTTAAAGTGAGAACTTTTCATCAGATTTCTGTAGATTTCCCTTGGATGTTTGGAGTTCATCGTAATAGAGGACTGGAAAACAGTTAAGAGATTTGTTCTATCATTTATCCCGATAAAATTTTTTTTTTAAATAAGTTTACATCAAATTGTGTCAAATATATTTGTGTGAACCAAATAATTAAAGACATTATTATAATTATCACATGTATAAAATCATCTATAAGTTCATAATATTCATTGTTCACTTATAGATCTGCTATTTTCATTCAGTGCGTTTGTCATAAGTATGCCAAACTCGTGTTCTTAATCAAATGTTTGTTTTAGGTCAAATGAAAACGGCGGCGAGCATAATTATTGTGCCGCCGCCTTTAAATGCGAAGTAACCTATAAGCCATTTACTTGTGACCAGTGTCCTAAAGCGTTTACAACTTCAGTTTATTTAAAAAGGCACAAAGCGATACACGAAGAAAAAAAATGGGAGTGTGGAATATGCAGTAAAAAGTTTCACCACAAGTACACTCTAGATTATCACAAGAAATGTAAACACGATAAAAAGTTTTCCTGTAAATGTGAGCATTGTGATCAAGTATGTCTAAACAAACACGCACTTAAATTGCATATAGATAATGTACATCTGAATAAATACAAATTTTGTTGCGACAGATGTAACAAAGGTTACAATTCCAAAAGTGACCTTGATAAACACTACAAATTCGACCACGAAGGACTTCGATTTTCTTGTGATTTTTGCGAAAAGGTGTTCAAAGATAAATACCACTTCCTTGACCACGTCGCAAGTCACAATCCGGATTACAATAAACCCGAAGCCACCTGTTCGGTATGTAACAAGGTGCTCTCATTTAAATCATATGACCGTCATATGAAAATACACAGTAAAGAAAGCGACTCCAACGTAATATGTGACATTTGTGGGATGATTGTTTCAAGTAAAGGCCACCTGAATAGTCACAGAAGAACTCATACTGGAGAGAAACCCTATGAATGCGATTTTTGCGAAAAGCGCTTTTCTAGAAATGATTTACTTGTAGATCACAGACGAGTGCATACGAAAGAAAGACCGTATGTTTGTTCTGTTTGTAACAAAGGTTTTACACAAAAATCTGCACTCAATGTGCATACAAGAATTCATACGGGCGTAAAACCTCATTACTGTACCCTATGCTCCAAAAAGTTTACTACTAAAAGTTTGTTAAGAAACCACAGATGTAGTGGGCCACCATAAACATTCAGTTAAGTCCTTTCTCGCTATTTCGTCGTTATAGTTAAGATGGCTCTAGTTGATTGTTCGGTTAAATTTCGTGATTAATGTTTATATGTACTTACGAGTAATTATAGAAAACAATAACAATTATAATCTTTCTTGTAAACAGAAATGTGTTTTATTTCGTAGATTGTTATTTTTCCTTTCATTTTTGTATGAAATAAGTATGAATTCTAGTGAGATTTACAAGATGTGACAAACTAAAGAGGATTATCGAATAACTATTTCCACGGTCGGCGAGGACAGCAGCTTCCTTGCCTACGGTACAACTCGCCAAACGCTAATTCTCTTTAGTTTGTCATATCTTGTATGTCTTATGATAGATCACAAAAAATTACATATATGTACATAACTTGCCAAAGCTACAGTTTATCACAATATTGTGAGAAGCTGATCGCCGCATCAATCTTAATTATTAATAAAATATTATGTGTGTAAACTAATAATGCGTGTAAAATTCGTTAGAGTGAAAACTTTTTGTTCGTTTTCTGTACCTTTCCTTTGGGTGCTTGGAGATCGTCGTAATAGGGGTCTGAAAAACAGTTAAGAACTTTGTGTATTTCATTAGAAAATCGTAACAGTTTCAACATAAGGCCGAACCATTATGATTTAATAGTCATACGCTGTCCAACCAAGATAAACTATCAGTCGGTTGCGCCACCCTCAACCCTGTCACTTCTAAGTAATAGGAGGTCTTCCCATGTCAACATACGTGTAGAATGACACTTCTAAGTAATAAAAATTCCATGTCAACATACGTGCATAACACTTACACCGCTACAAATATTGCCCCTGCTGCTGAACTGTAGCTTACCACCTCTTCCGTAATTTACACACCTCCAGAAACATCCGTGGTCATAGTGATCTTGAATTTAACATCTAATATGCATAAATATAGCCAGTTAGAAAATTAATCGTTGCTTAATAAACGTTTTAAAGCGTGGAAACAGCCATAGTCCGGAAAACTTATAGCTCAAAAATCAGGGAGTTAGTTCCAAGTCAAAATCAGGCATGGCAACAAAATCTCTGATACAGTGTAGACTTATCGATCCTGGCATTATCATAAAAATGATGGATGTAGTTGATATCAGCTATTATATTTTCTAGCATTTATCAGAGAAATAGTTATGTTGAGAGCTACAAGAGACTTGGCACATAAAGTTAAGGTAAATTAACTAATGACGCAATGGCATTCTTAAAGCTGTCCGACTGTAAGTATGCAAATGCCAACAAAAATGATCGAATCGACGATTAACTTGGGCTTACATTCTGCTCCTTGCCGACGAAGAATCTGCGATACTTAACTTTACACAAATGGATGCATGAAAATTCTAATATGTAATGTAGTGATTGCAGCAAAATATGCATCGTTCTGATGTACAAAGTGCCCAAGTATTTTCAAATAAAAAATTTATATGACGCATACAGATAAAAATATAAACGTGTATTACATGTGCCGAAATATGGCTACATCTATGTCAAGTTTCACGGATCACATGAGAATACATATACAGGATGTCTAGCGAACAGTGCACCTTCACTTATTTTTTTATTTTAACAAATTTGAGAAAAAAAGTTCCGTGTAAACCTATCTTGATTTTTGTCTAGTTCCCGAATCTCAACTCGAATTTTTTTTTCACACCGATTTATACTAATTTTTTATAGTAACTTTTTTTCAAATGCGTTTAACGGCATCACGAATTTTTGAAGTTTTCCGTTTTTGCGGTCTGCACTTATTGATATTACCACGGTTTGCCACATTCACACGTTAATTTCTCTTCTAAGATGAATTAAAAATAAAATGCCGGGTACAGCATTAGACAGCTGTCGAAAATTCCTCAAGTATGGTGAATCTTGTTTTTGTGGGGCTACATATAGGTAACCCCACAAAAACAAGACTCACCAGATCCAGTGTCGATTGGTTCATTCCTGACGAATTCAATGAGAAAAAGTAAACAAATGACAAGTACTATGTAACCAAAAAAACTTAATACGATGTTTTAAAAAAACGAGTTGCCTAATACCTCTATGGTCTGTTAGATAAATAATTACTTGCACTATATCTGTGGAGTTAATTTGGCTTCTATATATATATATATATATATATATATATATATATATATATATATATATATATATATATATATATATATATATAAATAACTTTTTGACTATTCTAGACGCCTTTAAGTAGTATTAATATACCTTTAAATAATAGTTATTAATTATATAACGTAATTAACAAGCTTTTAATCCACGAGAAAAAATGGGCACTTGAGGCGCAGCCAAGAATGCCCATTTTTTCGAGCGGATCAAAGGCTGTTAATTTCCAAATGTAATTCAACGTTTTATCTACCATCACGGGCAAAACCGGTCAATTAGGAGATAAAACATTCTGGTTTTGAATAACATCAGATTTGACAGATTTATTTTGATCAAGAATATATTAAAAATATCAAAAATCGTGGTATTATGAATTATAAACCACTAGTGTATTAGAAGGCCTCTAATCTACGGAAAACAGACGTATTAAACTTTCCTAATATAGTGGGTCATGGGTAAAGATATAATTTGCCATAAAGATGTAATATAATTCGCCAATATAATTAATATAGCAGTAACAAGCCCTATAAATAATTTCGGTAACGTTCAATTAATAAAGAACAACTGTTCTATCGTTTATCTTGATTAACAGTTCACCTTTTTTTTATAAGTTACATCAAATTGTCAAATATATTTATGTGAAGCAAATAATTAAAAACATTATAATTATCACATGTATAAAATCATCGATAAATTCATTGTTCACTTATAGATCTACTATTTTCATTCAGTGCGTTTGCCCTGAACATGCCAAATTTCTTAATCAAATGTTTGTTTTAGGTCAAATGAAAACGGCCACGAGCATAATTATTGTGCCGCCTTTAAATGCGAAGTAACCTATAAGCCATTTAGTTGTGACCAATGTTATAAATCGTTTACAACTTCGGTTAATTTAAAAAGGCACAAAGCGACGCATGAAGAAAAGAAATTTGAGTGTAACATATGCAGAAAAAAGTTTCACCATAAATACACTCTAGATTATCACAAGAAATGTAAGCACGATAAAAAGTTTTCCTGTAAATGTGAGCATTGTGACCAAGTGTGTCTAAACAAACACGCACTTAAATTGCATATAGATAATGTACATCTGAATAAATACAAATTTTGTTGCGACAAATGTAACAAAGGTTACAATTCCAAAAGCGAACTTGATAAACACTGCAAATTTGACCATGAAGGAGTTCGATTTTCTTGTGATTTTTGTGAAAAGGTGTTCAAAAATAAATACCACTTCCTTGACCACGTCGCAAGTCACAATCCGGATTATAATAAACCCGAATTTACATGTTCCGTATGTAAAAAGGTCCTTTCATTTAAGTCATTTGACCGTCACATGAAAATGCATAGTGGAGAAACCGACTCCAACGTAATATGTGATATTTGTGGGATGATCGTTTCAAGTAGAGGTCACCTGAATAATCACAGAAGAACTCATACTGGAGAGAAACCCTATGAATGCGATTTTTGTGAAAAACGCTTTTCTAGAAACGATTTGCTCGTAGATCACAGACGAGTGCATACGAAAGAAAGACCGTACGTTTGTTCTGTTTGTAACAAAGGCTTTACACAAAAATCCGCACTCAATGTGCATACAAGAATTCATACGGGCGTAAGACCTCATTACTGTACCCTATGCTCCAAAAAGTTCAATACCAAAAGCTTGTTAAAAAACCATAGATGTAGTGGACCCCCATAAACATTCAGTTAAGTTTTCGCTTTTCTTTGTCCTTGTACCATAGTTAAAATAATGGCGGTTCTAGTCGATTGTTCGGTTAATTTTTATGATAAATGTATATATGTAATTAAATTAGAAAATAATTATAATTTTATTTGTAAAATAAAACTGATTTCATTTAGTTGTCTTACAACTTATTTTATGGATCGTAAAATGATTTCTTTTTATTTTTATATATATAATGCCCTATCTATTCTCATGGATTTTACAAGATACGATAAACTTAACGTAATAATTGCCACATGGCAATTTCTATTGTACTCGGGTCATTGCAGAAAACAAACTTGAAAAAGTTACGGTTTTATTACAACATTGTGAGAAATTGTAATAATTTGCATATTGTATTAATTGCTTAATTGTATTAATTTGCATATTCAAATAATATCTAATAATTAAACATTCATTTATATTACACTCTTTGTCGATGAGAAATTTGTGGCAGTTGCTTTCCGGTCTTGTTCCGTACAAAACGCTCGGCTTTCTTCTATCAACCAATGTTTGCCGTAAATATCGCGGATGTTTTCATAATAAGCATATTCGTATAAGATTCGTGGATGTGTCAAGATGCACCATATCTGTCCGATTACGTATTCCGTGAGAGAGATACGGTGTAGGGTAGCACTAGAAATTTCCAGTTATGAGCCAGATATGATTATGAAGAAGTAAATGTGAGCGATAGTCTCATATCTTCGTTTCTGTAGATATTTTACACTGTAGCAATTGTTTGGAGTTTATTATCTTCTGCCGTTACATTGTGTGGATCACCTATAACCCTCCTCGATGTCCATTTGTAAGGTAAATTTTTTGTATCCTATCCTACACTATTAAGGAATGCCTTATAACACTCCATTATCCGCCATTATCTTCTTCTGAATATCGTAGGCACTGTTATCGTTTAGCACAAATTTTACATAATTGCCTCGATTGTGTCAAGTTGAATTTCGCAGCTTTGACGAATAATAATGTCGAATAACGGTCTACTCTAATACTGGACGCTCGCACTACTACTCACACCAACGTCGATAGTAAACTCATACGTACCTCAAAGGCAGACCCATATACATGCGTATGTTTGAATTACACCACATATTAAATTGCTCCTGACAGGATATTCTTATTGAGACTAGAAATAATTACGAAATGTAACTTACTATCGTGAAAGAACAATAACATTAAGAAGAACTATTTTCATCAAAACTAGTGCATGTTAGAGTAGATCACATTATTTTAAGGTAAGTGAATTAAAAATACATTATCCATTTATTAACTCGTAAAATATTATCATAAGAAGATATTGCCAATGTCAAGAATTCGTACCTTTTGTTGCATTCTGACGCCGAAAAAATAATTCAAGGATTTATATGAAAATACCTAACATTATAAACCAACATACTTTCTTACTGAAGATGATCATTACTAAAGTACAACGAATGGAATTCTATTAGAGTTGATATTAGAAGTAAAACATCCACTGTAAAAATTTAAAGTAGCACGAAAAAAAGCTAAACATAGACGAATTAACAGAAATAATACTCACTGTGGTATACGTCATTGAGACCACATTTACTTATACATCCATCCACTATATCTAAGTAAAACCTATATACATATTTCGATGGCCTATTATGATCTATTATTATCATTAGCAGGCAAAGAACAGTGTAGTTCATGTAGCTGATCATGGCTATATACTAAGGAGAAAACAACTATCGTTACGGATAACTAATAACGAAAATAACTTCCGTCAGAAGACTAAATAGAACTCTTAAACTGCGAGAGGTAGATTTCAGGGACCTCCGAAGTCAAGAACTCCTGAAGGTATACGTTTCAAATATCAACACAATATCTATTTTGCAACACTGAAAAGTCATATTCCGTTGATGAAACGATTGGTAAATTCTTTATCGATACTGTATATATCAGCTTATCAGGCTAAGCTAGTGAAAATTCATTGCCTATTAATCACTTAATTTTTTTTAAGAATTATTCATTTGAGTAAATAAGGACTGGTAATGTTGCTGATTTAATACAGTGGATCATGTTTGGAACAATGAGGAATATAAATCTTATTAAATATAATAAATTCAGATGAAATGTATTACGATGAAGAAGTTTTTAATCAAATTTATTGAGACATGCTGTAATAAACGATATTACATAATAGAACTATATATGATTTTCGCCACAGTGACATGGTGAATATAAATAAATATATCTAATAGCAAGATGCGTCGTATGACTAGTTCAATTTGTTGAAGTTAAATGATGTGTAGCTTTTTCCACACATCAATGTAAGTATTGAAAAAAAGAACAGTTATTAAATTTACTTAACATTTTTTAATCATAATAGTAAAACAAATATATTTTTTGTAAATATATAGTAATGATATAAAGTATAAACAACGACATATAATACTATGAGAAAGTAATATTCATGTTGGACAACAAAACTATCCATAATATCAGTAATACTATAAGTAGTACAATATATGATTTATTATTGTTTACTAAGTAAATAGGATTAAGCATAGTGTATCATATGACGTCATTCACGCCATCAACATTTCTGATGAGCCGGATTCTAATTCTTTTTACATTAAAAAAATTGATATCCTGCCCATTTTAAATGAAATACACTAGAAATTGCATTCCTTTTAGTTTTTCAATAGATTTCACATCGAACTTAATGCCAACGTTACGTTTTCTATCGCAGATGACTTCTTTGACTTAGTTTGTTTGATTTTCAACTTAAGATCCATCCAAAAACGTGATTTCTGTCTATATATGTACTGCCGTATAAGAACATAGTAGTTAATACATTTCATATATTAATCATTTAGAAATATAAAATTTGGTACCTTTATTTCCAGTCATTACGGAGATATCTAAATGGATTTTATATTCATATAATTGAACATTGTTGGTTATTTCCTTTTACTATATTTTCACATAGTATTTTTAAAGTTCTCACTTTCATTGAATTTCCAATACTTACCTTAATCTTTTTCATTCTTTTAGTAACAGTTCTGTAAATCATTTATATGTAGTATATATATGTATAAGATCTGTACCATAAATAAACATGAAAATGATTTTTTTCTCTTTTCCATGAAGTAATCAATAACAGCAGAATGCAATACAACCTTATGTATTGAAAATATTTGTCAAATATTCGTGTTTTTTTTTATATCGTTTATTTCCGATTTTTTCATTTTTAATTTCACTTAGATAAAATTGAGGCTGTAAATTTATGAGATTCCAAATATAGATACTTATAGAAACTAACAAGTATATATTTTTATTCGAATCACATCATAAATACTTTTAACATGTTCCATAATAATACACAACCCTAAAAATACGAACTAGTAGAAAATTATGATTATTATTAATTGTCACATTCAAAATTCCAGTTATTTGATAATATCATAATAAATCAGTATTACGTATCTAAATGCTGCATTTTATGTACATACATATATGTATATAAATTTTAACGACCCTTAAAGCGTTAATTCTAATTGAATGTATATCTTTATTGAAATATTTTTGTTTTGTTTTAGAGATGCTACTAAACATACAAATGATATAACGAAGTACTACCGTTGCGATCATTGCGGTAAAATATATTTATCTTGGGCCCAACTGAAACACCATTTCCGGAGCCATGAAAATCAGTGCAAACGTAAACAGGCCAAGGAACTGGAAGTATACAAATGCGATTTCTGTGAAAAAGTATTCGGCGAAACAGGCGCACTAAATAGACACAAACAGGAAACACATCTAAAAGTACCCCGATTTATTTGCGATAAATGTAAGAAGAGCTTTTATTATAAATATTTACTGATACGTCATCACAATGTGGAACACGAAGGAATTCAGCCCACCTGTGATGTTTGCAATATGGTTTTTACCAGATACACAACGTTAAAGAAGCACTTTGAAGAAAAACACAATCCGGAATACAAAAAGAAAGTATGCCCAATATGTACAAAGTCATTTGGGGGCTCCAGTAGCTACAGAAAACATGTAAAAAGGCATAGCGAAGAGCCTCAGACCACGAAGAGTATCTGTGAGATATGCGGTAAAATTTTGTCGTCAGCGTCAAGTTTAAAAGACCACATGATGAGGAGACATAGCGAAGAAAAGCCTTTTATGTGCGATGTATGCGATAGAGCCTTTACGACTTCTCAGTCTTTAAAGACTCATAAGGTCACTCATGAGGAAAACGTCATTGAATGTCCGATATGCAAGAAAAGATTCACTCAACACGCATCTATCAGAATCCATATTAAAAGGGTGCACGTAGGAGAAAGACCTCATCCCTGTAGCACGTGTTCTAAATATTTTGCAACGAGGACAGAATTAAGAAAACATATGAAAAGATGTCGTGGTCCAAGAAAATAATATTAAGTGTTCTAATAAAAGTGAAGATAGACTGTATTTAGTACTGGTAGTAAGTTTTCATTTGCAGCTAATATGCAGCGTTTTTTCTTAACTAATTGTAAACGATTTGTATCAGGATGCACAACAGAACAAGTTTATTCGACATTATTTTTCGAATTCGGCAAAAATCTGTGATAGAGGACTTATGTAGTAAGGCTGCCAGTGACTATATAAAATATTACACGTTATGTTTGTAATATGTAAATATCTAACATTGGATAGATATAATTACTGACCAAATACGTAAAACTTATATTTACACGTAGCCCACTTCAATGGAGAGCATGTAAACCTAAACAGGTACAATTACCCTGTTTATGCCACTCGGTTACTAATGTTTCAAATTGCCAAAAGGAAGATTTAGTATATCTATGTTTTAACTTGATTTTATTTTGTGCAAATACAATTAGGTTTATAATATGAATAAAACAAAAGTTTAGTCACGCACTGTATGTATCACGTTAGTTTGTATGTATTTCTAGGATAAACAATCTTTATATATTTACAGGCCAGTAAATTTTGTCGGTAAAATCAGAATCATAAGTGTCGGAACAACACTTTAAGGCGTATACGAGCTTTTGTTACAGAGGTATTGTATGTATTCGACTTACATGTTATACATGTAAGTAAATAGGATAGATAAGACACAAAATAATTGCATACCATTATTAATCTTTTTTTTTAAATATAAAACCGTCACCTAATAGCCCTCAGTGATATATGTTTTTATAGTTTATTTCATCTCTAATTTCCAAATAAAAAATCTCAAACGGCTCTTATCTCATACCGTGGCTTGTTTTTATGGCTAGGCTCAGGTAGACTGTTCAGTTTATCGGCAAGATAAGAGAGTTTTTTTATTTGGCAAATAGCGGTGAAATGAATAGTAGGTACTCTGGAATATGCTATCCTTCAACACGTTTTATATTCCCTATTTGCATCCCTAAGGCCGTCATATTTCTCGTGATTTCGTTATCTCGATTTGATTGTATTTTTTGTTATTGTGAACAAAGTAAATAGAAAAACTACAAAATAGACATTAACAAACATTAACCTATATAAATTGTTTGTGGTATGTTTACTTAATTTTGGAATAAAAAGAATGTGTTACTGTGATCTTCAACTATCTTATAACAGAATTTGCAAATGGTACTGTTTCCTGGAGCACTTTAAGAAAATCTTTAATTTATGAGAAAATTTAATATTAAAAAAATACATTGTGAAATTTAAGTAAAATAATATTGATATTAAACGTGCAATCAATAAACTTTCAATCAGTTAATTGATTGATAGTAAAGGTAGTATTTAACTAGTAGTTAACCCAAACAACTGCTGCAACGTATTATAACATTATTCATCGATAATCCCCTTTCACAACCAGAACTGTAGTTTGTGTTCTTACACTAATAAAAAAACAGACACGAGCTTCCCACAAATTCCGAAATATTATACGAGTTTCGTCAACTATGTTGACCATCATCAGGTGATGATTAAAACTAATATCCGCATTATTTACAGTAATGTAGGTTTCTTTCAACTACATACTACACAAGAATTGTCAATAACGTCATTGGCAATAAAAGACTACCATATGTGAAGAATTAATGAACCAAATAAATAGAAAAATATACTTACATATAATCACTGGTATAAAACAAATCCATTCAAGTGTTAAGATAATAGTTGGTGTAGGTAAAATCTTAGTGCCTTAGTGTTAATGTTGTATGGGTATTGTATACACTACATTTTATTTTCAAACCATGACAGTTAGATACTATTATGCTGTTCCGCGACGTCTATACGCGCAATGTGTGAGGTATGAATAATAGTTCCGATACAAGTTATTGACAGTAATTTCAACATATAGTTTTCCTGAGATAATGATCGTAAATGTTGTTTCTTTTTAAAATTGCATACCGTATTATATGGTTTATTATGACAAGACAGTCTATTCTATAAGATAATTTGACAATGCTCTTCGAGAAGTCGGATCATGTAAGACAAGAGTTCTTTCTTTCGAGAAATTAGAACTTAATATATATAGAAATAGTCTCTAGAAATAGCATAACACACGTACGAAATAAATTCATGTTATTTAAGATATATGCTATATAGTCAGTCGTATATACGATGTCTGAATATCGAATACTTGCTTTACTGACGTTTGCCATTTAGGTTCAGTGTGACTCACACGGAGAAAATGATTGATTGGTTTTATTATCCCTATTGTAGTGATCGAATGTCATCGAAAGCTTTTGATAAGACTTTGGAAGCGACTTTAATAAAACTAGTCGTGGCATACTTGATGCCGTATACTGGTTTACATTTTGCAAAAGCGGTACTACTATTAGTACCGAATCTGAAATTACTTCTTAATTGTATTTCGATTGCATAGATGTTATTCTATTTAATTATATACAGTGTTTGTCTTTCAAACTAATTTCAAATCCATTTTGATAAAGTGATTATAATTAACAAGTCCAAGTTGTATTTGGTGTTCAAGGACTATAAGATGTTTTGAATAAGATAAGATAGATGAAAAACGTAAAATGATAGCGTCTATTATACCATTTTTAAGATTATTTCAAAAACTTTTTGAGAGTATAAACTTATTTCGAAATATTTATGAATTGAAATATGAAAGAATGATGTATGATTTGTTATAAACGATGTTTATAAATTTATAATGAAATAAAAGAAACTCCATATAATCATATATATTTTCGTATTCTTTAAATATTCCCCATTACGCATTGACTTATTTTGTAGTATTTTTGTTACAGAATAAATGTATTTATTTGCAGATGGGTCGGGCTAGAGGACATAAACGACACAGACGAGGCTAATATCCAATGTGGAATGTGTTCAGAAATATTTCCATCGAAAGAAAAATTCATGGAGCACACAATGAAACTGTTCGGCGAGCTGTATACTTGTTGTAAATGTCACATAAAATTCAGAAACTGTATAGATCTTTACCAGCATTATGAAACACACCGAGACAACGAAGAGAACGTTGTCATTCAAAATGAGGAAGAAGTAGAAGAATTGGTGTTAAACTATGGTGAGCATGAAGAAGTTATAGTTCAACAACCTGCCGTAAATGAAACAAATGAACTTCTTTATATATTAGACGATTCCCACTGTGTTAACGAAGTCGTAATTGAGGAAGACCAGCCGACCGTAGAAACTACCGAAAGGTCAGATAGGGAAACAGTTGAAATTGTGAATTTAGAACACGGGTATGTAATGTCAAATGTGGAGAGCATCATGGAAGAGGAAGAGGATGCATATGGAAATATTGTAGTTACCAGAAGACTTGCAGTTCCAGCAAAAGCTTCGACTAGTAAAAGATTATACACACAACCAAAGGCGAGAGCGCCACAACCAAAAAAACGCCACGAAGTTCCTGACTTTTCGGCAACAAACTATATCTTCATCAACGCGAATGAGGAAATAGATGTGCCCCATTATAAATGCCTAAGATGCGAACAATTGTTTATAAACAAGTTTGTGTTTTTTAGACACATCGAAAAGGGAAAATGCTACATAAATAACTGCGATGTATGTACTGCCACTTTTAATAAAAACAGTGACTTTTATGAACATTATATTGCGGACCATACAGATCGAGCGATATGCAATTTTTGTTTCAGAACTTTCATGTACGAAAAAAATGTTAAAGAGCATATGCTAAGACACTTAGATCAGTTCAGGCATAGGTGTGAAGATTGTAATAAGGGGTTTTACACGGTCAGGGAATATAGAAATCATTATAAGAACAGGCATATGGGAATAAGGCATAAATGTGATGTGTGTGGGAGAAGCTTTGCCGATGAATATTATTTTAGAAGGCATATTGCTACCCATGCTAAAGCAGCAAACAATATAACAGTCTTGCAAATTAGCAATTGAAAGCAGTAGATTCTGTTGCTATTAGAACGGTTTATGACTCATTCTATTTCTGTAAATATGTTTTACTTTCATATTTGTTATTAATACCATATACGTACGAATACAGTCCAAGCAGTTCAGTATCGCATTGTGGAACGATAAACATGAATCAGTGTTATTATTATAAGTACAATAAAGTAATATTTTATGTTATTTATTCACATATCTTTCCATGTAATTACTTTAAAATTACAGTGATTGCGAATAAATACTAAGTATATTTGCTACGGTAGTGGCATAGTAGTACAGAAAACCTTTCGTTAAGAATATTGTGAATATTTTATTCATTTTGATCGCGAAAATACATATTCAACAATTATTCTATACCTAATTTTCTGTCTTATAAACAGAATTTCTTATAATAAACCAAATATATATTTTCATTTGTGGAGAAGAGGATAAATTATAAAATCAGTAGTATAGCAAAGCCGGTTCTGGCTCACCCTCGAATTTGTCCGCGGACATTTGATGCGGATGGCATGTGATCATTGTTGATCTGAAGAACTCTTGGCGCAGGTATGTACAGGTATAAAACAGGTCTGTACCGGTTTAAAACAGGTATGGTGGTATTAGGAAAAAACATTACGTCATTAAACAGTTTACCATACCTGTTTTAAACCGGTACAGACCTGTTTTATACCTGTACATACCTGCGCTAAGAGTTCTTCAGATCAACAATGACCACATGCCATCCGCATCAAATGTCCGCGGACAAATCCGAGGGTGAGCCAGAACCGGCTTTGCTATACTACTAAAATCTGTCCGTCAAATTATATATATTTTTGAGGTGTATTATGCTAGTTTAATTGAGGACATGACATTTCAAATGCAAAAGGAAATTATTTGACTGAATATGAATGAATGTTGAATCATTATTATAAAGATAAATTCCTATAAAGATCAAGATCAAGGGTACCGTTATTATAAACATAAAATAGCAAACAAATACAATTCTCTCAAAATAAGCGTACAGTCTTTAATATCTTTTGTACATTATAAACGTTACTAATTTCTGTTCTTGATATCATTTTATTTCGACATCGTGTGTAAATAACACTTTAAATTAAATGCCATGTGTTTTATAAAATTTTCTTTTATATATTAGTACATTTGACAATTATTATACAAAAAGCCGCCAGTAGTACATTAAAATCCGAAGTCGATTAAATGCAGTACTTGCGATATAAACACACATTTAAATTATAAGTTGCCAACACTGTCGAATGCATTTAACCTTCACATAAAACTTATGGTTAACTTTAAAACAGCCTTGAATATAATGTCCTGTAAACCACCCAAGTAAATCATTTCCATTTTTAGAGACTACGATTATGTGAGCGCTTCTCATTGTATTAAAAGTTCAAATGTACTAAAAAGTTATATAATAAACCGAAGTGTTTAGATTTAGAAATTATTAGTACGTACCTAAGTATACCTTGTTATTTTATATATACGTATTTCACTTTCTTGTGATTACATTGTACACGTTTATACTATAATTAGATTTTATTATTTCCTTCAGAAGTACCATTTTAGACCTTAGACAATGTTTTTTTTTTCAATTTAAATTTGACTGACAAAAAGTAGCGATTCCTAAAATGTTAGGCTATCAATGTAAATATATGTAAATTTTTTACTAACAAGAATCATGAGTGTTATATAGGGTGTTTATAAAATGTTAACAAATATAACTACAATTCGAAAATATACTGTATACTCATACAATTGAAATGCCATAGTATGTGAATGTTATAATTAATTGTAGTTAGTTTATTGAGACATTTTTGATATATTTTCCTCAAATATTTATAGACAATACTGAATTCAATTTTGATTTAGTTATTATTTTTGCAAATAGAGGGCGTGATCGTTTTGACGAACATTTAATACAATTTTATTCTAGAAAACACATACTGCAACTGTAAGGCGTGCATGTATACCGAGCTTTGCACATTTATTAAAATAAAAGCGAAATCTATTTTTTCTCCATATTACTCAATATTTTGAAAATGAAACAGTACATATAAGTGCAAAATTCTTATTTTCGATCAAGTAATCTTTCCCTGGCATTTATTTCTCGTACAACCACTGTAAATTAAAATCATTACTTTTCCATATATCTGTATTTAATTTTCATTAAAGGCGACCATAACTGAAAATATAAATTCAATTGAAGTTATGTCTTGTGTTCTATTTTCACTTCCTCCTGGTATTATTAATAACACATAGTTATTATTTGATTCAGTATATAGTGTCATGTAAATGTATTGTAGTTAAATTTGTACATTTTAGTAACATTTGGAGTTATGTTTTAAGTAATGTGCACTTGTACGTAACAAAATACTGATCAGGAATAATTTTTTCTGTATTTTGTTTTCACGTGTAAAATTGATTTGAGTAGAAAGAACTGGGACAAAAATCTAATTTTTAATAATTATAAGTTTATCTTTTCCATTGTTAGTAATCACTGATATATTTAAATAAATATAATAAATTTTTTAATGGTGTCCTTTTATTTTTTTATCAGTCATATGGGCCAAAAGGTAAGAAATATACATTACTTAATCAGTACATATTTGTAATAATACGTTATTTGTAGGTTTCTCTTTACCATGGCTCATAGGCATAATAACATGATGGAAGTGACATATTACTAAAAATTATGTGTAAATAAGTGAATAAGTATAGGAATTATCTGCAAATCTATACTTTAGATACTCTTTGTCGATGAGATTTAAACTGCTGAAGTAATATGAGTATGGGTGCAATTTTTGGCGTAATCATGTACAGTATAATATTTAACTATAAGAAGGTAAGATTTGATGATATATTTAAAGAAAAGAGAAAACCCTTATTGGAAAAACTCACTTTTCCACAGAAATTCGACAGAAAAATGATGGTGCATTTTTGAGTTATGGGGGTAAGTCAATTCGAAACAATTCAATTCATACGTCAAAATATCAAAAGAAACTCGTTTTTTTATCGATAATGACTCTGTAGTGATTCTACCGAGTTGTTAAATGAATATCCAGGGTCATTTTTTTTATAAAAATGAGTAATACAGTCTGACAAAATATGTCAAAATGTCTTTTAAAACCCAAAGGCATGCCCAAAAGAAAAAGTAAAACTATACTTTTTTCTCGCCTCTTCAAATGTAAATGTTACAATATACAGTTCATTTCGATAACAAACCAATACCAGTCAAAAATACTTTTCTGGATCATCTATTTACATAATCGCTTTTAGATATATTGTTTCGATAATAAATATAATGCACGATATTATTTCAACTGTTTACATTCGGAGATAACTCATATACAGAAGTTACAGATGATGACAGAATGCGTTACAGTTGATTCTTTTGAAGGTGCATTCTTTTTTGCGCCATTTTATTTAAATATGAATCTGTGACAAAGTGAATTTATCTTTATATCTTTGCTGTAACTTCATCTGTAATCTTGTCGACTGAATTCCGTATTCTTAGTCACATTTTATTTTGTAATTGGGACGAATATCTATAAAAAACATTTTTCTAGAGTGCTCGAGAAATATAATTGTGACAGAAAATCATATATCGCTTTTCTTATGTGTCACAAAAACTCAAAGTATAGTTTTTTTAATGATAACTTTTTTTCAAATGACACCTTCGCCATAAAGTGAATGATTACATGTTTTCTATTGACATAACTAAGATTCAATTAGTTTTTATATTTCCATCACATATGTGATAATAGAAAATTGGCTAAGTATTTACTTTAACTGTTAACTGTTAAGATGTGATTTCATTACGCCTTGTCAAAACACTAATGTTCAGCAATATATATTTTTTTCAATTCTGAATACATTTTAATTTGCATGCACTTGGAGGTTGTTAATGCTGACTTCTAATTTGAGTTCATCATAATTTGCATTTGAGGTTCTGCATATACGTGCATCCAAATCAATTTTCTTTTGACTAATACAATAACCATAACTGTATTCATTTACAATACTCATAAGGTCGATTCAACTACAGCAACTAACATACAATTTGATGCATGAGATTAGCGTTTGCCGTCTGAATTTCCCCAATTAGTTTGTGTTTCCCATAGTTTGTGGTGCCTTGAAATATTTTTTTTTTGACAACGGAAATGAGTAAAATATTATACATTCAATTTTATTTTTATAAATTGTAAATATATATGAATACCTTGATTGTTAATAAAGATAATATAAAAATATACATATAGAGTGTTTATGTGTATATATATAAAACATAGGGCGATCAAAAAAATTACACATTACGGAATAATCTACCGAAATATTTTGTCGTTTCTAAGGGTGCTTGTAATTCTCATGTTTACAAATATGTAATTTATTCAAATGCAAATCTACCCGGTACAGGTGTTTTCTTCGAACAGTTAACTCATTAAAATGGTAAGTTCGAATAAAAATGTTTATATCCAAATTTTCCATTTCAATATTCAAACGTATTTTTAATTTTGATAAAATTTTAGATTTATACATTTTTTGGAATTCCAAACAAGTTTTTTATTAGATAGAAAAATATATAATATAGTTTCTATATCTCGCCATTTATTTTTATATTGTATACAAGTAGAAATTAAATTGTAAATATAAATAAATATACATTGAAGAACTTAAATGATTTTCAATTCTAAATAATTCGTTTTATAACATCACTGTATAAGAAAATATGTTTTTAAAGATTCAAGTAAGTTACACAGAAAAAACTGAATAAAATGAACTTTCCAAATTAGAATTACACTGTAGAAGAAGAATGTAATGAGACACTTTCGATACATTTAGCTAATATATGTAATAGTGAAATGAGTTAATTTTAGAGTTAAATATATTCTTGGTCTAAAAATAGTTGCTCTCTCTCTCTACTGAGCTAGAGCATAATTAACCCTAAAATTAATTAACTAATCATTGTCTGTACTTTAGAGGAATATATGGAAAGTATATTGCTGTATTTTTGATTTTATACAATTTCATTTCAAGGTCACGCGATAGTCAACTTTTCTTGTTTAAATGGCAACCTATATATTTTTTTATTTGATTAAAAGGAGAATATTTTTCTGTTTCTAATCATGTATAATAAGTCGTATTTTAATGGACGTGTGATTCAGAAAATAATAAATTATTTATTAATTCATCAAATTTTAAAATATGGCAAGATGGCTTTAAATTGAAAAACAATTGGAATATGCCATAATAAAATGTCATTTGTCATCACAATAATAGTTTTCAAAGAATAATAAGTGTAATATACTAAATTTAAACAATATCGAACAATATCAATTCTTTTTCAACGAACAATATAAATATAAATGCTTCTCTTTCAGCAAAACGCTCTCCATAGAGTCTTGCAGCTGCATAACTGTTTCTTCTACATTCAAAATATACTTGAATTATGTCTGTCAATTCACTATTATTATTCATTATTAACTTTTTTTGAACAAAAGTAACAATTAACAAGATGATTTACAAAACTTATCGTTAAACAACAAATAGTCTTAAGTCAAACAACGCATTGACATTTTAAATTGTCATGCTCCAATTGGTTTTCAATTTCAAGGCATATCTGACCCTATCTAAAAACATTTTGATCCAGAGAATTATAGCTACCTGCTTCTTTCATTAATGGAATAGAAAGAAGATGTGAACTACGAGTATGCATTGAACAAAATGGCAGACATTTTGAACATAATTTATATTGTTCGTTGTTGTTTAAATTTAGTATATTACACAAATTATTCTTTGAAATCTATTATTATGATGATGAAATCTATTATTGTGATGTCAAATGACATTTTACTATGCCATGTTCCATTTGGTTTTCAATTTAAAGCCAACTTGCCATGTTTTAAAATTAGTTAATAAATAATTTATTATTTTCTGAATCATACGTCTATTAAAATACGACGAAAAATATACATCATTAGAAACATAAAAATATTTTCTTTTTAATTACATAAAAAAAAATATATAATATATATATATATATATATATATATATATATATATATATATATATATATATATATATATATATATATATATATATATATATATATATATATAGGTTGCCATTTAAATATGAAAAGTTGAATATCGCGTGACCTTGAAATAAAATTGTATAAAAAATCAGTGAATGCCTATATAATAGTCTGTAAACAATCATTTGATTGTCTTCTTTCAATTTTAAAACCGGATTATTAATAATAGAGTTATGGCTTGCGGCGTTTTTTACGTTCCACCCTGTATAAGGTATTTTAAATTAGGGGACATGCAATTTGAATATAAATACATCTTCAATACTATATTTAACATAAGAAATTAATAATTGTACTTTATTCTATACCGACTTCCTTTCTTCATATTGTATAATTTTTCGTTATTACAAGCATTTTGATTACTTTTCTTTTTAGGGTGAAGGAAGCCAATCTGTCAAACAGCATTCTACGAATGTACACTTCGAAATTCAATCTGAAGCACTGCGAATTAGTTTTGGAAGACATAATGTTCAACAACACTTTTAAAATTGTAAATAATCATTCTAAATTGCCACGTTTTAAATACAAGTGCTATCTTTGTTCAGAGACCTTCATCACTCATGAGGATTTGATTTACCACAAGTCGAAATTTAAAGATGAGCGATGTAAACATTTTGCCAAAATTCAAGAGGCTAGTTGGAGAAGAAAGGCGAAATCTCGCAAAATTCATACGAAAACTAGTAGTAATATATTTTCGTGTAATTATTGCCTTAACGTATTTTTGTCCAAAAAAGAATTAAGCGGACATTTAAATACGCACACTAAAGATGAAAATACTCATGACCTTATTCAGGTCCCTGATGTAATTACACCAAAGTTGTTGAGCCCCATGTGTGACAGGTCTGCTATAACATCGAACAATCAGAGAGCCACCCTTCCATTGTCTGATAATATTTTACCTGAGAAGACTTCAATTCGTTACGTCAAGAATATACCCAATGAGGTGATTAATAATATCCATTACACTTGCTTAAAATGCGATAGAAACTTTTTAGCAACAAACGAATTTGAAGAGCACATTCAGAAAAATGAATGCAGAGTGGAAAAGACGGGTTGTAGGTGTTGTAATATTACATTCGAAAAAAATATCGACCTGTTTCAGCATATTGTTGGTCTACATGATCAAGCGATATGCGAATTTTGCTATAAACAATTTCCATCCTTCTCAGATATGAATTGCCATAAGAAAGTAAGGCACTTTAAATATTATAGATCGTCTTGCGGTGTTTGTTCGACCTGTTTTCCTACCGTTAGTGAGTACAGAAAACATTGTAGAGAGCAACATTAAAGTGGGAAATTCAGTTTTATGATATAAACGTATATTGCTCTGTTAACTTTTGTATATACATATAATAAAATTGGTTAATATTGTTAAATATTTTGATTGCTTCTAACATATATGAAATATAGTTTTTGTATTTACGTATAACAAATTAACCTATAAATAAATATTTTTAAATATGTTTTTTATATATAAAATATATTTTACTTGGCAGCGCTGTGGAATAAGAGGATTAGTTTATTTTTTTCATTTAAATTAAAAATATGTTTATTTAACTACTTATATTGTTTTCAATTCTTATGCCTATTACTTTGTTCATTTTTATCATAATTTATGTACACGTTTTTATAATAAAGCATGTATGTATATAGTTAAATATTATTTAGCCCAATATTTCTTATTATAAATGATAATTCACGGCTTACTTATCGTTTCTTACCTTAAATAATATACTTATCCCGTTTATTATCAATTGAACACAAAAACACACAGAATTTAAATGTTTTGCTTTTTTATTATTAGTCACACAATTCCATAGTTTCTCGCACTATAAAATTTAGAAATCATTCAAATCATTCGTTGTAAGTTCATATTGTTTTTAAATAAAACTAAGATTCTGTTTTACTCCAGTTATACTTCGCTAGTACCATTTTAATATCAAATTTATGACCATTCTACCCTCAAATAACATATAAAATGTATGTTTCCATATTATTATATTATTAATTCACTATCACATTGTTTCAAGAAAATTTTAAATTTCTCCTTCAAACATTGAAAATTCTTAAACAGATTAATTAATTTTTTTTCTACAATTTTACAATGTCTCTTAATTAACCATATATATATACTATATATATATATATATATATATCTTATATTATATATATATATATATATATATATATATATATATATTATATAAAATATATATATATTATATGTATATAGTATATATTATATAGTATATATATATATGTATATGTATATATATATATATATATATATGTATATGTATATATATATATATATATGTATATGTATATATATATATATATATATATATGTATATATATATATATTATATGATATATATATATATATATATATATATATATATATATATATATGTATATATGTATATATATATATATATATATATATATATATATATATATATATATATGTATATATATATATATATATATATATATATGTATATATATATATATATATATATATATATATATATATATTCTTAATTCATAGTAGTGCAGAATATTTCTTGTTCAATAAAAGGTAAAAGTCTAGAAACAGAATTCGACCGTCCTTTTCCTAAATGCGCGGAAGGGAAGGTCACACATAGATATGAAGACAAATACATAATGTCAACAGAGAAGTAACTCTTCTCGTTAACAACAATAAGACCTCTAATAATGAGTCTTTCCGTCCACCCCAGAGCAAAGGACGCATGGCATTGTTACAGATACTTCTGTAGAAACACACGCAAGGTTACCTATCCACTTTTCGGACGCGGAAGCAATTGCTCGACATTTATTGGCTTTGCTCTGGGCGATGAACTGAACGGCTATCGTATATTTATAATAAATATATGTAAATTTTTTTCAATGATTTGGTCAAATTCATTAAATGGATTTTGTTCAAATGAACAAAGCCCACATAACGGGTATTTTATAGCATAATAATAATATATATGTTCTAAATAATAACATATATCATTTGTATGTACATGAACTAATCACTATACATTACGAGTAACTGCTCGTTGAGAAGAGTGAGAACATTGAAAACTTCAATTGGCTTTTATTGACTTGATGCTCTGATTTAATATACTTCAAATGTATTCGGTATACAAACAGAATTATTTGAGAACTACTACTTAATTACTGGCATGTAATATTCTAGAAAATGTTCTAAAAGCGAAAACAGCTTTTGTATTTTTATTCATAATATACTACAGAGAATATTACCACTTGATTCGTTTGATTTGATAACCTAACAAGGCTTATCACAAGCACATTTTATTGAATGAAAAACTATATTTTAAAAAGAGTTTAATTTATTTGAATGTTTTCATTTGGTAATTAATAACTGATAATTTGTTAACTGATATCAATTATCACATGTTATCGCTGTTCAATATGATTCGTGCTAATGTCGGAGAGGATGAAAAAACTCGAGGTGAGATGCCTAAAACTATCTAAACGCAATGAAAGGCAATTTCGTAATTATTTTGTAATTCTTTTTTTCTAACTTTGTAGTGTTGTATTTGTGCTCATATTAAGGAAATTTTTCTTTCAGATCATGGAAATCATTTTCGAAGAAGAAACCAGTTGACCAAATAAAGAAATTATATAGAAAATATTCTCTTAAAGAGTGTCAGGTAGTGGTAACTGACATAATGCTAAATAAATCTTTGAAGTTCGTTAACAATACCGTTAAGTTGCCAGAAGAGGGTCGAAGAAAATACACTTGCTATATCTGCTGGAAGAAATTTGTAACCCGCAAAGAATTAAATCAACACAAAGTTATCCACGAAGATGAAGATGAAGAATATTTACCCGAAAAAACTAAAGAATCGGATAAGGTGCATACGAAGGATAAGCCTGTTTCAAAGAAAAAATCTAATCGAAATGTCAACAATAAAACCAATACCCAGATTGATTCAACTTGTTCGTCTGTACATAAATGCCAAACATGCCAAGCTAGTTTTAATTCAATTGATGCTATCAAGAAACATCCGTCAAATAAATGCAAATTTCTTTGTGGGGTATGCGAGAGAACTTACAATACAATTTACGCGTTCACGGTTCACATTTTACAGCACAAAATAAACGAAATTAAATCTCAGTCTACGAAATCTCTTCATAAATGTTCTTTATGTCCACAATCATTCCAAGAGTATTTTCAGTTGAAAACTCACGGAATTCTGATGCACAAGATTAATAACTTACAACCAGCGAAACCGGAACAGGCTCTTGACAGAGATACTAATAATTCAAACGATCTAACTTGTGAATTATGTTTTGATGTGTTTTCATCGCGTAGAGATTTGGAAGAACATATGGAGTTTCATGAACAATTGACAACGTCGGATGACAAAGTTAATGATGAGAACAGCGCCGATGACACTATTGAAGAGAAGGAAACCATTTGTATTGAATCTGCAGAATATAAATACGACATCATTACTAATTCTGAGGGGGTATCCTCACAGGCTTCGATAATAACTCCTAAAGATGAATCGGTAAACATAACATCAGTAGACAGTCACGATACTAAAGATATTCCAGTTATAGAATCCACTTTTAGTCTAGCAAATTCTGAGGAAAATAAGGCGACTAATATGGAAGATCTCAGTAAAGCCGATATTATTTCTAAACCAGAATATGAATTGTTAAGTGCGGATAATGTAATCCCTGTTAATCATTATAGATGTAAAAAATGTGATCGCATCTATATGAGTCTAAATGAGTTCAATGATCATTTCAAAAACAATAAGTGTACAATAGTACAGCATTGCAAATTGTGCAAACAGAGTTTCAACAAGAATCTCGATTTATTTTCACACATTTCTAAAAACCACCGACATTTGCCAACTTGCAAGTTTTGTTTCGAAAGTTTTTATGTCGCAAAGAAACTTGATGAACATAAGTTATTATATCATTTTAAAACATTCAAGAACTTATGCAAAATTTGTTTTCAGTGTTTTGCATCTTTCCAAGAATTCAATGTACACCTACAAAAAGAACACTTGAACATTTAATAAAAACCATAATAACTAATAACTTTGATTAGTATAAACATACAAATATTTTGTATTGTATTAGACCGTGTTATCTTACTATATTTGTTGGTTTTTATTATTTGTTGTATATACATGTTGGATACAAACGTCACTTACAATTTTTTGATTTTGATCGCGAAAATGACCTCTCTTCTGAATATGCTTCTTCATTATGACCATAATTTTTTTTATAACATTTAAGTAAGGAATAAGTAATTTATCTTTAATAATTTTACATTCATCTTTTTAAAATTCATGCTGAATCGAAAGGGTTGTACAAGATGCGTATGTATTATTTTCATAGTATACAGTATGCACTTATTTATTTTAAAATAAAATTTTAAAAGACTACATTCAAGAGTTAATTTCAAGTTTTAATAAACTTAAACACAACATGGAATATCTTACCAAATGCATAAATTATGACTTATTTCGATGTTTCTGTTATCGATTCTTTTGTTTTCTTTTTACTTTATTGTAAAATATATGTAAAGTGTATGCTATTTATTAATTGTACAAGATTATATTACACCACGTGTTGTGCTCATCATGTATGGCAGTCAAAATGTCAAACTGCGATGGTAGATCCCCAACAAAGAATTTTGTGAACGCGTCTTATTTCAAGAATATAAGATTTAATTAAATAATCTGTATTTAACTATTTCCATCAAATTAAGCATGGACATTTACGACAAATACAAAACAAAGATGGTCAAATAGTTTTAGCTATTTCTTCATACAGCGACTTCAAACTATGTCAAATTGTATTATAAAAGTATCGAGTTATTATGTAATAGTGGTAGAAACTAATCCTACTAACAGTAGATACAGTGCTCGTAATAGAAATAATTATCTTACAATAATAGCATTATCTATTTTCAAATCATATAATTATTATTCATATTATATAATGTTACGTATTTTTGTAAACCAGACAAAGAATAGCTACTATCAAGTATCCTATTAATGATGTGATGATGTTTGGTTGCCCCTTAATTAGGATAACAATTTTCAAAACATTTTCCATATGAACCTCAAGTTAATATTATAGAAATTAGTTCGTATGTTCTAATTAAACAATCTGATATGTGTAGATTGATTTTGGAACAATGCAAGTTAGAGTAAATGGCGGAAAATGATATAATTAAGCGGAATAAGTGGTCTATATTTTCATCACTTGAAAAGGTTATTTTTATAAATGTTGTCGCCTAGATCCTAGATCCTAGATCGTTATAATATGCTGCTTTAATCGACGCGCATTCGTTATATTTTGGAGATTTCGGGACAAAATCAGATCGAATCACACAATGGGTGGTTTATGTTTCGATAATATTGACAAATACACCAATACTGACAAATTTTATCCAGTACAAGTTATGAATATATTATAGTCACCACCTGCTGCCGTTTTTCATACTTTGTAAACTATTGTAAAACTTATTTTCTATCATACATTATAACGGGTCTGTAGGACCTTTTTATGTAAAGCCTACAGTATATAGTTTCTGATAAGATTAAAGATGAATAAATGTAAAATCTTCAGTTGACCAAATTCAACATCAACATCTCGCAACATCAAGTGTTACATGGTTGTCGGTTATTTAGATTTACTCTTGTAAGTGTATATTTTCTCCCAGTTTTTCAATAATTTCTTAGAGTACCTACGTGTTCTTGTACGTCTTGGCTTAGGTTGAAATGGGGGAAATTGGACAATTTTATATATTTTCTCTAATTATAGTACGTTTTATTAAATACATTTATAGTAGATTTTATTAAATACATTTATAGTAGGTTTTATTAAATGCATTTATAGTAGGTTTTATTAAATATATCAATGACCAAAACCTAATATCTCCTTCACTTATATTTTTTCTGTTAAAAATATAGGGATTATACCAGTTATATTTTTTTAAAAGAATCATGTACTTTAATGTTTATTTGGAGATAACATTTCTTATTTGTAGATAATATTATAGTGTTTAACAATATTTCAAGGGAGAATAACATTGTATCGTTTTAAGTTAAGTAAGTTAAAGTACTACTATTGCATTTCTTGGCCAGTTTACAAAAATAACACCCAATTTTTCGTTTGTATAAAAAAATATAAGCAAGTCTATATATTCATATAAAATATTCAAAGTCAAATATATTGTAAATTATATATATATATATATATATATATATATATATATATATATATATATATATATATATATATATATATATATATATATATATATATATATATATATATATACCGGGTGTATCAAGAAAAACGCCCCAGCCTATAACTTTTTAATTATCGACGCTAGAGACGCCATCTTTTGGACTTCGGTGTTAAAGTATGTTTTTTACAAGCTTTGCATATAATATGTAACATGTCGCTTCCGGAAGTGACCGAAAGTTATATCAACTTTTTTATTTTAAATGGAACACCCTATATATTTTTACGGTATTAGATGGCACACTTTATTCTGAATCGATTGATATAATATTATTTGTGCTTACTGTCAACGGTTAGTAAAATACAGACCTTTGTACATTGTAGCACTAGGGAGCTGTGAGACATATCTTGAATAATGAATATCATTATAATACCACATTTTTTTTTTTTTTAGAAGAATGTGTGTTAATAGTTTGAGAATGACGGTAAATAAAATAAGAATATCTAGGTATAAACAAAACTATTTAATGAAAAACAGCAGCAAAACCAACAAATCAATAACAAAAATAATTCAAGTCAAATAGTATTTATTAATTTATCAATCTAAATATTGTTCAAATTGCCAACCTTCATTTTCAATGCATAACTGACCTTCGTATTACCCCATTTACGGTATTTTGGACAAATTGAGGTGATATGTTGTCAACAGCCACTCTAATCCTTTGCTTTAGGTCAGATTAGGTCAAGATTTTGCGGAATTGTTAGGTACATCAGATCCTTTAAATGGCCCCATAAAAAATCTGATGGGTTGAGATCAGGTGACCTAGCTGGCCATATTGTTGGGCCATTCGTTCCGATCCAGTTTTCTCCAAATCGCCCATTTAAATAGTTTACATTTACACGGGCATTATGGCTAGGGGGGCCCCTAGCCATAATGCCCGTATGCCGTCTTGATGGAAAATCACATTGGCGTATTCATTGACAGGCAATTGTTCTAAATAATTCTCCAAATCGTTTCTTAAAAATTCATTATAAATAATAGCATTTAAATGTTCATTAAAAAAATGAGACCCTATTATTTTATTGCCTTTCATCCCGCACCAAACATTTACACTGAAAGGCTGCTGATAATTTGTAGTTCTAGTGTGTCTGGGATTCTCATCACTCCAGTAGTAATGAACAGTCGTATTTAAAATACCATTGTTACAAAAAGTACTTTCATCCGACCATAGTATGTTATTTAAAAATAAATAATCGTCATTACGTATTAATATAATAATAATTAATACAATAGAAAAGTATTACAAAAATGAATTCTTTTAAGAGCAACAACTTCCTGTAGATGTTGAATTAAATTAGATTTGAAAGGCCGCATTTTATGATTTCTTAATATTCTTTGCACCATTGAATGCGACATGAAAATTATTTCCAATTTGCCGAGTTAAAGTTTGAGGATTTTCCTGAATTGCCAGTAAAACGTCCAACGTTCATTTCATTTGCTATTGTTGGATTTTCTTTTTTAATTTTGTTCAGTGATCTAGTTCTTCTAAATTTCTCATGTAAATGACAAAATTTTCTTCTAAATGGGACTTGCCTGTTAGGAAATTTTTCAACGTAGCTTCTTAAGGCCTCACCACTATTTTTGTTTGAAGCATAGTACACTTCCAACATATCTGATAGAACTATAATTTTTCATCATCCATTATTCCGAAAGATTTTTAAATTAATTCTGTTCGTATACTTTGTGACTATAAACAGAAACGTCAATTTAAACATAATTGTCAAACTAGCATCATTTGTAACTATTGTTTTAAAATTGTAGTCATAGGCCTTCTTAGACTATAGTGTACTATATTTATTAGTTATTACCGCAGTATAGTACATAAAGCTATGTATTTTGCTAACCGTTGACAGTAACTAGAAATAATATTATATCAATGGATTCAGAATAAAGTGTGCCATCTAATACTGTAAAAATATACAGGGTGTTCCATTTAAAATAAAAAAGTTGATATAACTTCCGGTCACTTCCGGAAGCGACATGTTACATATTATATGCAGAGCTTGTAAAAAACCTACTTTAACACCAAAGCCCAGAAAATGGCGTTTCTAGCATCGATAATTAAATAGTTATAGGCTGGGGCGTTTTTCTTGATACACCCGGTATATATAATAAATACATGTTTTATAAATGACAATTAAATATTAAGAATATCTTTCAGCAATTTGTAGTGAAATTATATGAAGCTTTATGATTTTATCGAATTATATTATATCCTTGTGTCTTATCTCGTTTTGTTGAATTTTATCTTGTCTTTTGTTTAAGATTGAAATTACTTTGAATTATTACAAATAAAATAATGATTTGCTTAATATTTTAAAGCGCACAAGTAGTATTTACTTTTATTGTTTATAATAGCAACTTATTTTACTACATTAGTTTGTTATTATCGAAGTTCGCGTATACAATTTTACATCTCATATGCGTAGAACTAACATTACACATATTATGATTTAATATCCCTCATTTATGTAATGATTTCATTAAATAAACGTTCTAGATAATAATTTAGTTTCATTTATTCTATGTTTCATCAGCAAGTGTTTCATATCTCTTTCCTGTAAACATTATGAACAATAAATTAAAAAACCAGGTTAAGATGGTTTTAATAAAATGGTAAATTGCCATTTTATTATGTATGTATATTCGAACTTCATGAATTTGCCTAAGATTAACTTGTATCATTATAAAAACTGCTTAAAATTAACCTATATAACCTGTTCCATAAAAAAAGTGTGATTACTTCACCACTTTAACAACTAGAACACAATTTTTGTTATAAGATAAATCTATTTTGTACACACTACCACAGGCTTACTTACACTACCTTATAAAATATATGTGTATTATAAAAATGAGGAATGAGAAGTGAAATGGAATCGACTCTTTATTGGTCAATAGAAACTATACCTAGAGTTGCTTCAATCGCAACATTAGAAGCAATTTAATTTAAGTCAGTCGTTAATAAACTACTAAAAGATTGTTGTCCAGTTGGAAGTTCTACATCTAAAAATATTTACAATGTACTTTAGACCATCTTTATTTTTAGATTTATTCGTAACGCAACCAAACGGCAATACACCCTAAGTCGCAAAAGATACGTGCCATAATTTGATATTAAATAATCTCATCTAATTATTTCTTTCAGGACAATTTAGCAACAGTATGGGCTTCATTTTATTATGGTGTCAAGATATATTGTTCATTGTAACAATTTCCATAAAGCAATATACTCATTAATGTATTTGTTAATAAATATTTATATGAGATCTATGGTATTTATTAAATGTTAACATGTGACATGAGAAGTTTAATATATATTCTGTATCTAAATAAATTAAGTACATTTTCTTCCAGGTCACCACATTTCCGGATTGCTGAAAAAGTCGCCGTGAAATCCTTAAAATGTGTGATGAAGGAGTGTAAGATCCTCTTGACGGATGTAAAATTAGATAAGTCTTTGACGTTTCTAGATAACACAGTAATATTACCCGATGAACGGAGAAAAAAACATATGTGTTATATTTGTATGGAAAAATTTTCTACTGCACAACAGTTGGTTAAACATCGAGCTCTCCATTCCGATGATGAAGGATCCGATGAAGATGACATATTTGAGGAAGGCACTGACCTAAATTCAAAAGCTCATACATATGAGAATAAGGTGTCTACTGTTTCTAATGTACATAACAAATTAAAAGGAAATACTACTGTTAAATGTAAAGAAACTGCGGTTAAAATTAGCAGTCCATCTACAATTGATCCAAAAGGAATTTTACCTATGAAAGACTGTGATAATATAACTGAATCTCCTTTCAAATGTGATACGTGTCAGGTTTTTTTCGAAACGTCGGATGATGCTAAAGCGCATGCAGCAACAACTCGTTGTAAATTTTCTTGCAAACTCTGTAAAAGAAAATTTAACACGCTGTATGCTTTTGTTGTTCATGTTATGCAACATAAAGTCAATATTGTTAAAAAACAAATTCCTGCAAATTCTGCTTATTCGTGCACTCTATGTGACAAATCATTTGACGATTGTTTTCAGTTAAGACGCCATAACATTATAACACACAAAGTAAAACCAAATGACACCATAGCACCTCAAGAAAATAGTGAAAACATAAATAATTGTCGCGAGTCTTTATTGCCACAAAATAATGTTTTAGAAACCGATACCAAAGATCCCGAAAATGTAGTCCAAAGCTCTATACAAAAAGCACTTCTCAGTGAACCCTCCAATAGTAATGCCCGTAATGTACCTGTAAATGAATCAACTGAAATGAGTTGTGACTTATGCTATGATATATTTAATTCCGCAGAGGAATTAAAAAATCACATGGAGTTTCATAAACAACTGGAAGAGAAATCAGACACCATAGTAATTGAAGATGATGAAGATGAAGTTGAAGTAGTCGAGGATAAAAAGGATGCGCATGAAATTATTACTACTATTAAAAAATCTTCAGTGTCGAAGGGCTCCAAGAAGAAACTGCCCATAACAAATAAATATGCTACATTAACGCCCATCTATTCTACTCCAAAAGTTTCTGAACCGAGCGTTTCTGCGTCATCCACTGCTAACGTGCCAAGCACTGCAGTTAATCAAATGCTCAGCGCCAAAATTAAAGACATGCTAACTCCGAATTCCGAAAAGTCTTCGAAAACAATTATGTTAAATTCACAAGAAAAATTACCGCCTTTAATACCAGTACATAAACTAAAAAATAAGATGAACACGTATTCTCGAAAAATTAAATCGTTGGCAGGTAGCGATAATTTTCAACTACATCAAACAGGACCCCGGAGTTACTCATTTTGTTATAAAGAAATTAGTACGTCATCATCAACCACAACGACTACATCATATATACTAAATCCTATGATTGTGAGTGGTACGAATACTACTGGGAATACCATGGGTCCTGTTATGAGTACCAGTAGTGCTAACATTACAGAAGCAACACCGAAAACGGTAGCATCAAATATTACCGGGTCCAGTAATTCAAATTATACATTCGTTCTTGCAAACGTTCCCAATTTTGGGCAATCCGCCTCGACCATATCAGCAACCAATACAGTTCTAAATACAAATACCCCTTTGGTTACTACAAGCTTACAAAATAACATGCCAATGGTAACGACCGTTATGTCAACACCCATTACCAGTATAGTCAATACTTCTACAGCTAACCTTATTGCAAATTCCAATGGTAATAATGTTGGCGTCACAAGCATACAGAATGCTCAGTCCAATATCCCCAGTATTTTCCCGGGCATGTCCAACACGGGTACTCTGACAAATACGAACATAGCTTATATTATCAATCCTAATAATTCTGCCTTCTCTCCAGTTCCATCAAATTCTGTAAGTCTTACCGATTCGCCAACAAAAATTGCATACTTCATAATTCCTCACGGAGCCAATACACAATCTACTATAGTTGATCAACCAATAGTATCATCTTCAAATCAAATTACAATCAATAAACCTCCTGTGATGCCGATTATTCAAAACGCTTCTAGCGTTCAGAAAGATAATCAAGCAACAAGTAAAGACATTTACAGTGAAGCAAATTTAGAGCAGAATTCCATTCAAATGCCCCTAATAACTAGCGTCACTAGCTTACATGATCAGTCTGGTGTTAGCCCTGTGATTTCAAAGGAACGTGATGCTGTTAATTCAAATACAAATAATCTTACTGCACCAATAATTCTATCGATTGCCACAACAAGTGCTGCTGTTACTAATGACAATTGGTCTAAAAATATTACGTCTAAACCTGGCACGAGCGGTACAAATAGTGAAGCGCCTATTGTGATTGATAGCGATTCTTCAGCAGATGAGGAGCCTCCAAAAACAAAAAAATTAGGAAACAAAACCGATAATGGTTCTGACAGTGAAGAAGGCCTTGTTATTGATGAGAACCCTGGAGAAAAAAAGACAAATACAGAAGAAAAAAAAGGATTTATTTCAGTTAGGAATTTAACCGAATTGCTGGATCCAAAAAAAGCTGACCTAGAAGAAGACAAAGGTGATATAAATAAGAAGAAAACTAAGGAAAAAAAGTGGAATTTTCCCATGAAATGTGATGGTTGTTCGGTGGTTTTTCAAAGATTGAGAGCAATGAGAAACCATAATGAGAGGAAGCATAAATGTTCAAAATGCGACTTTAAATGTTGTAAAGTAGCAAAATTAAAAGAACACTACTTTGAGAACCATGGAATTTATTTGTGTTGGTGTTGTTCGTTGCGAACTGAGAGTTATGCTATTTTCCAGGAACATCGACGTACTAAACATAGTCAAAAACCACGTAGTAATAGTGATTTAAAGCGATCGTCTCAGGAAATTTGTCCCAAAAATATAGAAAAAGAAAATAATGAAAGTGAAAGTACTGGTATATTATAACCGAATGCATTGTACTTTGATGGAAGAATGCAAATACAGAAAACAATAATTTGAATCAGAGGCATTTTTCTCTTTGTTCTTGATTTAAGGAAAAACTATCGTTCCATATCAATAATAATTTGATATAATAAAAATGACAGATCTAACCGTACAGTGAGTGCTTCATCCCATAATTGTGTTTTTGTTTTCTAAATGTGGAAGACAAATATATAAATGTAGAAGGATCAGTCAATCAATTTTGTTAATAATATGACTAATATTGAAATTAAATATTAAATAAGTAAACATTTTTTTAGGATGGGGAAAAATTATTAAGATGGATATTTTTTTATTTTAATCATTATTATTACCATCATATAGTTTGATAGTTTTGTTTTTAGAAACTGTAGTTTAAAGGATGATATATTATTTAATTTTATCAGATTTGTTTACACGCATACATTTTAATTTTTATCAATTATAATATCAATTATAAATTATTTATTTGTATTATTTATGAAAATTTGTTTATATAACATTTTATATGTACGTATACAATTGTGGACTGGTGAATAAAGATTTAAGTAAGTAAGCATCATAGGATTTAAAATAAAATTAAATAAAAATTAAACACTGTCAACACAAAATAAAGAATAAAGAAGAATATGCTTACACCTTTTAATTAATGACACGAACTGCGTCAATGATAATTCCATTTTAGTATCGAGTATTCAACAGATCGTCAATATAAACGCTAAATACTTAAATTGTATCTTCCGCACATACCGTACCTGCTTTATCGGCAGTTGTTTCTTCTGTAAATTGTTTAAATACTATTTTATTTGCAACTTTGCATATTTGAACAAAATTTAATAATTTAATTTTTTTAATACAATTTTCGATACATTTTTTTTTCATTCCCATAAAAACTCTGTTTTTTTTTATTTTTTCGTTATTAATTCGTATTTAACGTTTAAATTGATATCCTGAAGATGAGGCATTTGTAAATACTTTTTTATATGTAACTGAATTCTCATAAAATCATTTAAAAAACAAAATAGAAAAACACTATGTATATACTAGCAGTTTTAATGAAATGTGATTATGTAGTATTAGTCTTCATAATTGTATTATGTTCATGTTTAGGTACATTATAAATTATTATTTTATTTCAGTGTAAATATAATTTATAAATATTGTTTCCACAAAATTTGACATGAAATGGCAGTGTCGATTTTTTATCGACAAATGAAAAAGGTTCTGTATTTGGAATCTTGATAAAATATCTGACACTTTCATATAGATAGAGAGTCGTCAGTAATATAATAAGCGTATTACACTTATGCAAATATTTGTGTTTACCCATTTGTAGTAGAATTTTACTTGATGTGTAAAGTAAACTGCATATTTCTCTATATTGGCCTTTTATTTATAAGTTCAGCTATGTTGTAGTTGTAACTATTAATTTCCATAGTATAATAATATATAATTTTAACCTTCACATTTATTATTAAGAGAAGAAACTTGGAGAAAAAAAGACAAGTCTTTGAACTCTTTCTCATTAATTCATGTTAAATTATGCTAATAATGTAACATGACGTCAAATTATGGAAGTATTTATTAGATGCCATGAACATTTAATAATTCTGTATGGTATATTTTATGATCGTAATATATTATATTTATTCTGGGTTGACTTGATAATGATAAGGCAACATATATCGATAATATATAATATATATCGATAACCTTAAAGTATGGATCTAGACAAAATAGTTAATCAGTAAACTCAAATAAAGTATTGAGCTATGCAGAAAACATATATTTAGGCTTTTAAGGTTATGCTCCCTAGTTTAAGGAGTGTATGCTTTTATTTTACTATTCTTTATGAGTAGTTTTTAAAATATCTTTTCTTACTTTAAATACTAGGGCATTATCTAATAAGTTTTTAATTTTTAATTAGGTGCTATCTGTTACTTTTACAGGCTTGACTTCTTATTCCACTTTAAGCTCCGATTTTGACTAAAACTTAAAAAAAAATATCGCAAATCTCCTTGCTGTTCCGCTCGCAATTTTAAATAACGTAACGCGATGGATGGATGTGTTTTGTATAAATATTACAAATTAATAATAAATCAAAGCAATGCTATTTACTACATAGTCTCATAAATTGTAACGGTATAGTCTGGCTTATTGACTAGCTCATATAGTCATTAAGATAGTCTATACCGTTACAATTTAAGCACATGGCAAATATTTTGCATATATAATTATAAAATTAATTCAACAAAATGTATCCTGTGATTTACGATATCAACCAGTAGAACACAGAAAGAAAAAAATAGAGAAAAGAAGGAAAATTCGTTAACCCTAATATAAAACGCAAAGGTCTCAGCCCACTACACCGTATCATATCAGGACCGTAACAGTATCGACACATACAAACAAATATAGTTTGTATCAGATAACGCCTACTAGACCATTCCATCAGCGGCCAACACGGTAGCGTGTCATGACCGGACCAGCAACAATTTGTCGGCAGAATAATATTGGTTTGCATGTGTCGATACAGTTACAGTCTTAGTATGGTACGGTGTAGTGGGCAGAGACCTTTAGAATCAACGATGTTTATGTATGTTAATAAAGGTTCGTAGCTAAATGCAACATTTAAAAATTGTATTTATTTAATAAATATTATTTTTTCGCTTATTTGAAATCAAAAAATGAAAAATTGTGTATTTGAAAAGTGTATAAATGTACAGAAATAAATTAGCGAATATTTTATTTAAAATTATCCAATAAAAATATCAAAGAAGGCATATAAAATAATCAAAAGTAATTTAAATAAAACATATACAGTCAATATATGCCTTATTTTGAATAATTAGAATAAGTTTTATATTTTGACTGCATGTTTTCATCGTCTTCGTCTTTAGTTGACAACAACCATTTAGTTAACAAACTGTTAAACGGATAAATAAATTATCTGTTTTATAACTTACAGCAAGAGTTAATCCGGAGTTAACCATATGTCCAGTTCGGCTTTCCTATTTGCACTCAAATGTTCTGACAGATTATAATCGGATAACGATGGCAAGAAACTAATGAAACCGTCTAAGGTTTTTGTAAAAGTAAGTTCTTAAACTTACTTTATAAAGTAAGTACGGTCTAATGAATTTTGTCGTATGCATTTATAACCATAGTTTATTCCAATATTAAGATTTTCTGTATCTTTTATTTTTGTTTCAGTGACATGATTCATTAATTCTCCAAGATAACTCACATTAAGTGAAGGGTTAAAAACAAACATTGACTCGAATCCATTGCAAGATATATTTAAAAACCAACCATTTAGGTCATGGAAATATACTTTTATAGCCATTTTTCAATGGTCACGAAAAATTTGGCAGGCAAGATGATACGTCGTCATTGATTATTTCAGAACATGGATCGTTTCAAAACACCTTCCTAAAACTTTGCTACATACATTAACAATATTTAAATAGTGAACTAGATAAATTAGAAATTGTCACAAAAATTACAGTATCCGAATTAATTAGATATGCACATAGACTTCTGAATGGCAACAAAATTAAGATACTTAACTTTTGTTGCTTTTCCTGTTTCAGCTGGAGGAAGAGGAAAAATGTGCGAATATTTCGTAAATTCCAATTTACATAGAGTTACATTTTTTACCCTTAAAATAATTTACCTGTATGCAAATTAGAATTTATCAACTATTTGCATTTCTTCTTTTCTTCAAGTTGTTCTTTTTCGGTGTTTTGTCGAAAAATCGATTAGCTGCTATTGGAAGTACATCGCTCTGCCTTGCAACAAATATGTTCAAATAGATGCTAATGAATAAATTTAACAATATGTTCAATAGGGCGAGTCATGATGACAAAGAACCGTTCAGAAAAATAAATGCCTTGCAGGGGGAGGAAGTAAGAGGTAAACTACGTATTTTATTGGATGAAAGTCAACAATACATGTTGACTTTCATCCATAATTGGAGTTATCTTTTTTAGAGGCTGAAGCTCAGCGCGGAAGCTTAGGCTAAGCTTTTCCAGTTTTGACCCACCATAATAATGAAAGCTGTGCAAAACTGTCTACTCAATGAGATACCAGTAAGAATTGTATATCATATAGATACATATTTGTATCTTGCGATAAATATTTTGCATACTCTTAAGTATATATAATGCATAATAGGCATTTTTCTATTTTTATAAAATATTTATAAATATAAAAATATAAAGCACTTTATTAATAATGTAATTTGTCCCATTGCTAAATTAAAAATTACGATTAAATATGAAATATATTAGTTATATGTGATGCATCTCTATATGCATTATATAGAACTATAATAATACATTTGTGAAATAAAATAAAAGGTGGTGGACGATTTCAGTCAGGTTTTTAATTATAGATCTATTTATTAATAGGTTTTTAATTATAGATTTTTATTAATACTGATCTCACCAGATCGCACATTTTTTTAGTCTGTATATGTAAAATATTACAATAAAGGGAACACCACAAGGGCGTAGTACAATTTTAACATCCGTAGGTGTGAATTTTTATAAGGATCTATAATTTAAAATCACGGCTTCTAATGTGGATTTGTCCAGGTTTTTGTTATTACATAATGAAAAGCTAAAAGTTTTGATATGAAAAACTATTTGGTGTAAATGTTAATTAAAAATACGTTATCCATTTTATATCTTCTATAATATAAACTGTGTAAATATTACTAATATTCATTTGTGTACAACACAACTAATTTTTTTAATACTACACGCAATTTTTTTCTTTGAGATGTCCATTTAACTCTTCCGATCCAATCATATTATTCCTGCTTTCAAGTCAATGGGGGATAAAATTAATAAGTGTGCTAAGACTTCAAACACAACATGCCAGACATAATCTACCAGGTGCGGTTATAAATACAACTGGGTTTGCAATTATAATGGCATGATTTTACCATTTTAAGTATACAGGTATTGAATTTTACATTAGTTAGAAACAGTGAAATTGCAGGGGTAAACTTTTATCCCAACCGATTTTCAACAGTCTATTAATGTTTAGTATTATTTTTAATTCCGTTGCTCTGCTAAATTTCCCTCTATTAAATTCGGGCAGCCGTAGATACAATTTGATAAGGAGGCTCTTTACCCCGTCCCTTATATTGTCATTAAACCCATAAATAAAATCAATCCTATATATAATGTTTCTATGTTTTTTGGGTTCTTCTAGATGCATTGTCAGTATAAAAGAAGTAAGAAAATTAATAAAACATGTACTTTTGACAAAGCAAAATCAGATCTTTAAACCGTTTGGTAATACCACAATTGTCTGGTTTAGAGATATTATACTGACATCGACGTTATTCAAATGATAAGGTAAGATATCGACGGTAGGTTTGTTTGAAAACATTGTATTTCTTTATCATTGACATATGTGAAAAGTACTTTTCTTTTTAACACAACTTCAAAAATAAATCTAGGACGTTTAAAAAACTCTGATAAGCTTAGCTGATCTGATTTATTCTTGGTTTTTGAATACACCCTGCGTCAATCTGGAACATAATACCAAGGCTTCATGTTCCATTGTACCATACGCAAGTTTTAATTTTCATAAATATAAATATGTCACTTATAAAAACTCATCAAGTTTCGCTTTATTAAATCTTCCTTAGAAGTACCACAAAATGCCACATGTGGTAATACGGATTAGATTTTTGTTGCACAGGTTGTGTTGTAATATGGAATGTATATACTTTTTTATTAATTTGTTAGGGATTTGTTTTTAAATCAGTTAAGTATAACTATGTTATATTTGCATAATATTTTATAAAAGAAATGAGTTAAATATTTTTCAATAGTTTATAATCAATTATTAAGTCTGTCCTCATTAAAAAGCAAGTAAGTGTTGTTTTAGCTTTTCCGTTATTTAAATTTTCTATGATTCTAAGTGGAGAAGTTTAAATAGCATTTACCTATTTGTTAATCGTGGAACATTTACAATATTTTGTTCATCAAATATTGTACAAATATCAAGTTGTTCTATATTTAGAGAAATCAGAGAACATCTGTCTATATATCTAGATTAGTTCAATATATATATATATATATATATATATATATATATATATATATATATATAAAAAATGTGTCACGTACTTAAAAGACGATCAACCTGCCAGCTTGTAGTATACGAGTACATATATAGAATCATTGATATATTTTTTTTTATTGCTTAAAATCAAACACTGAAAAGCCGAAGTTATCTGCTGCATTTTTTATAAGACGTTTTTCTACTTCATCAACAAATCAATAGAAAATCTCCAGTATTGTACCGCGGTATCCATAGATGTAAACCAGGCTTTTCTGCTATTCAAAATCAAAAGGAATCTACTCAACAAGTACTTTAATTTACTCAAATCATATCTGAACCAAAAACAATTCTTAACAAAAGTGAATGGAGAAACTTCCAACTATTTTCAAATCTAAGGAAGTATACTTGGCTCTCATGTGTATACTATATACATCTGATTTACCAACTTCAAGACAGATAATTACTGGAACATTCGCTGATGACACAGTCCTAGTATCTAGAGATACATATCTGTCTGAAACTATAATACATCTAATACTGAAACGGGTTGAAAGTATATGAATAAATATTATGTTTCACTATTATATTTCAATGAATCAGGCCTTGGAAATGTTACTTTACTCGACCAAGGGCATAATAACTCAATTTAAAATTAAAATTCATTAATTCATTATTACTTATATTTAATGGGAGTGGATAAAAGGTCGTTAACGATATTTTCTTAAGTATGAAACTCGTCTATACTATTGTCGATATCATCGAAATTACGGGTCGGTCAGTAAAATGTCAGGTGTTTCAAATAAGACACTTGGTAAGAAATTAGTCAACTTTCCACGAAAAGCCGTATGTACGAATAAAGACTCTACAGAAAAAACTATACTTCCATTGGTATAAGTGGTAAATGTATAATTATGTAAATTAATGTTCATTTCATCGCTATGTGCCAAATAAAAAACTTATCTTGCCGATAAACGGCACAGTCTACCTGAGCCTAGCCATAAAATAGCCACGGGATGAGATAAGAGACGTTTGGGATTTTTATTTGGCAAATAGCGATAAAATAAACTATATCAAATATATGCCCAGAGAATATAATTTAAAATAACTTGTTGCATTAAACTCCTCTAAATGATGTTAATTAAATACATAGACAAATTTTAAGTGCGATTTTTTGTATGATTTTGCAACAAAAAGGTCATATAAATATAAACATATAATGAAATATATGGTTTTAAAATACGAGTTTTTAAGTTTTTTAATATTTGTTAAATATTTTTAAAGATGTTTAATTTGTATTTTTCACGCATAATACTTAATAGTGCCTATCGAATAACGTTTAACTTTTAAAATAATCTACAGATTCCTATTTCTTGAGAATGAAGTCTGATCTAACGTTTTTTAAACTTTTCACCCTTGTGGAAGTTTTTCTGTTATCTTTGACGGCTTGAAACTTATTTCACATAATATAAAGATATGCATTATTTCAAGGATAATTTGGTACTCTTAATAGTGCCCATGAAACATCATTAACTTTTTAAATAATCTATAAGATAATTAAACTAAGATTATCGAAATGTGAAAAAAACTTAATAACTTAACACTTAGGTAACTTAGTAATTGTTGGAAATACGTACCCCCTATTTCATGCGCCTTATCATCGAATGACGGGTCCCTTCAAAAATACCAGGATTATTTATTGTAATTCTACATTACACTCCCCCATTCTGATTTCTTAGATTTCTTCATTCTGAACGGGAGTTCTGCAGATTAATAATTTTAGACATCTAAGTAGTCGAGCGGATTAATGTCTAGCGACCTGGGTGGCCAAAAAATCTCTTACTTACGCTACGAAAAATTATAGCCACCTTTTTAATAAATTTTGAAGTGTCAAGTTATTAAGATTATTAAATAACTATATTTTTTATACTTTTACTATATTTTTAGTTTTAATTAGTACCTTGTAGGTTACATGAAAAGTTATGAGGATGTTTTGTTATGAGTATTAAATTATCCTTCAAGCAATTAATGTATTCATTTTGTGCTAAAATAACTTCTGAATTCTAAAAGATAATGGAAAACTTCAGTTTAAGAACAAAACTATAAAACACACTTTATTCTCATATTTAATCAGTGTCGTCGTAACAAACAGTTAAAAGGGTCACTACATGAAAAGAATTAGAACCGTGTAGTTTACTTGAACAGTTAATAACGTTGTTCCGCGGATATTGTGTAGGTATGCGTGCTGAATGCGTGTGTTTAAAAAAAAATAAACAACTTGTATCTCAATGAAACCTATTTTAGAACAAACATATTGTTTACATGAATTTTTTATCGTAAAATCATATAAGTAATTACATGTCTTAAGTTTGTGTACGTACATAATTAACACCCAATATACACTTGAAATTTACTCTTTTTTATTCTACTATTCCACGCCAATATAGGATGTTCGTAAATAGTTGTTTATAAGCATTTGCAGATATTATAAAATAAACAATTACCTCAATTGAGAATCGGTATTCCAATATAAAATATTTTGCTAATGCGTCTCTTTTTTAGGTCACCTTCAGTTAGTGAGAACGAAGATTTCCCAAAAATGAATAGTGACTACTTACTAAGTCAGATACGTCCCTGTTGTGTTTTATTGACTGATGTAATGCTACAAAACCCTATTGGAAAGTTAAATAAAATGGTAACGTCAAGTGAGGCGAAAATTGAAGATAGAAGAAAGAAGTATGCATGTTACATTTGTTTATCAAAATTTTTGACTTTATCGGATTTAAACGATCATAAATCTTTGTGTCACACCGATGAAACAAATGAAACTACGTGCACAGATAGTGAAAAAGATTCTGATTATTCTGGTAACGAATCTGAAGACTGTGACAGCGACACCGACGATGAATCACTTAAAAATGACTTGAATTCAAAAAGGATTCAAACCTATAGCGTTAGTGATTATTATACCGATGTTATTAAAATGCCTAACACGAACGATAGAACATTCAAAGCGCCGTTTGAATGTAGAACCTGCAAATTAGTTTTTAAAACATTTCATGATCTCAGATCTCATAAGTCTATTTCTACCAATTGTGTGTTTTATTGTAAATTATGTGCCAGACTGTTTAATACTTCTAATGTGTTTCTTGTCCACGTAATGCATCATAGAGTTAAGTTTGATGACTTTTTTAAATGCGAAAAGTGTAATACAATGTTTGGAAATTACTTCCAGTTAAAGAAGCACGAAATTGTCTGCCAATATATAAAGTCAGAACCCAGAGAGTCTCTCTCGGGATCTTCAAAAGCGGGGATTACAAATACCGAAAATATAGCACATATAATTCCAAAAGAAGAACCATGTGATTCTGAAATTGCAGTTATTCCTTCTGAGATTAGATGTGAACTATGTTACGATGTATGTAATTCTGATGAAGATTTTATAGACCATATGAAATTCCATCGACAATTGGAGGTGGAAGAAGACGATGATGTAATAATAATTGAGGATGACCATACACAGAAACCAAGTGTTTCTTCTCGATTAATCAATAACACAAAACCACCGACTTTTAATCTGCAAATATCCTTAGCGATAGTTGGAAACAAAGCAAACGATGCTACTCTTATTAACGCTAATGGTATTGGCCCCATTACAATATCCAATGCACGGAATCGTTCAACTAGAAGAGTTGTACCAATTTTACCAAAGATTTTGCCTGGCAGTAAAAAGACGGATTTTTCAAAAAGTAACTCGCCGCCAGTAAATCAAAAAGCTTCAGACACTTCTGTAAGTACTGCTGAAGATGATACAATTACTGTACCAGCCTTTATCAATAGCTTAAATGTGGTCAAAAATGTCACTATACATAAATCAGTTAAAGACAGCGAAAAGAAAAAATCAACCACCCCAAATATAACAAACAAGACGAGACATGAAAAACGCGGTTCTGTAAGTACGCCTGAAGATAATATAATTACTATACCAGCCTTTATTAATAACTTAAATACGGTAAAAAATGTAGCTGTACAGAAATCAGTACAAGATAGCATGGAGAAAAAAACTAGTCAAAATATAACAAACAAAGTAAAACATATAAATTCTGCGAATGGTGATAATAAGACCCAATCAAAACCTGTTGTGATGGCAAAGAACCTCAACAAACATAATATTGTAAGTCCAGGCACAATTGTAAAAAGTAAACAGAACCCCATTGCCCATGCGACATTAACTAGCGAGATAAAGAATGCTGGTGACCAACTTAATAGAACAAAACATGTCATCCAGGAAGTATCTGTTGCTCCCACTGTGACAACTAATGATCCTAAAAACAATAACGGACTTATCATAGGAAATGTTCAGAGTGTAACGTGTACTAATGACCCTAAAAGTAACAGCGGACTTATTATAGGAAACGTTCAAAACACTACTGATAATCCTAAAAATGACAACAGACTTATCATAGGAAATATTCAATCTTTACCGTCTACTAATGATCCTAAAAACAACAATGGAATTATTATAGGAAATTTCCAAGGTTTGCCATCTACTTCACATTCCTTTATTAATGCACCGACTCAAACCATTACTAACAATCTCGCAAGTAATTGGACAAACGCCAATATTACAAATTCAAACTTGGTATATGTCATGAATCCTGTGAACAATCCTCCCATATTGGGCGGAATGCCAACTGAACCTCAATCTACATATATCAATAATTCATCGAATATTGCGTACTATATTGTACCTACAAATGCACCCGATAGTATTACCAATACTAATTTTGCTGCACAGAATTCACAAACAGCCAAAGTAAATATGTCTTTTTCAGAACAATCCCAATATTTAGGGCAAGTCAGTCAATTAAATACTTTCGCCATGTCAGAACAAAACAATATGGTTTGCGCGTTACCATCAGTAAAACCACTTAATGTTGTAACGCCTAATCAGAACAACGAAAATAATCAGTTCCCCAGTGTTTCTATACCATTATTAACAAATTCGTCAGACAATAATTTTTATATCGTTGCTAATCAGTCTAACAAAACTGTAATAACTCAAAATACATTGATTAAAATACTTCCTAAACCTGGATCGTAAATGACAGATATTTTCTGTACCTGTTGTATTACAACAGAAGAGTGTATATTCATATTTTCCTCTAAACTCAGTATTCTGTAAAAATATGTACGTGTTATTGTAATCGAACGTACTTAGGTATTTATTTATAGCGTTTAATGTCGTAAACTCGTATGTATAAATAGAAAATTAAATATTTTACTGTACTTATATTTAACATTTTAAGTATTCTATGTATATTAGTCATTATATATTAGTTAATAAGAAAAAAGCAAAAATGTTAATTTTGTGGGCTTGCCGTATGCAAATATCACGTGTGTAGTTTCAATATAAAATATATAACGTATGTAGTTTTTACACTATTTTTTACATGGTTTTACATTTTCATTTCATTGTAGAATATTTATGTAGCGGCATAATAAACATGTATTTAACTTTGACTACTTTATATATAGCCTTATTTTAATACGAGTATCATATTACCATATTCTAAACATATCTCAAATGTGCATTAGAATCGGATTGTTGAAAATAACAAATAACACATTACAAAAATACAACCTACCTAAAGTATATTCATATCCGAAGTTCAGCGCGTATAAACAGTGATAGCTTCGCTGAAATCTGTAATGTTATTGGTTAAACGTTCATAAACTGCGGGAGGCAGTCGCACAGTGAATCGCCTAGTGCAAGCTAGGTGGACAAAAGTCAGTTAATAGAATCAAGTGATTGATGATCCCATGACAATAACAATCCTCCATAGGTCACAATTTGAGGTAATAATAATGGAAAAAATTCCAGAGCGATGAGTGATAAACAATTGAAGTGAAGTGTATCTGGTAACCCCATTTATGTGAACAATTCAGTTGCAATGTTGCAGTGTGTTCAATTACATCCAACTAGATTTCAAGCAAATAATATTGCCGTTGCTGTGATAGACTTCACTTTAGAAGGTGGGTATTGTTTAATTTCATTTAAATTTGATTCAAAATGAGAGACAATATGTGTTATAATAGTTTTGAAAGAACTACATGAAAATTGTAATATATTGTTTCGTTTTTAATTTTTCAAGGTATACAGTTTTTTATCCACATGTATCCAGGCTAATTTTTATTTAATATAGTATAGCAACAAACCTAAGCAGCTGTACACTGGATACAATTGAACCACATCAATCCCTTATATTTTTTAATATATTTTTTTCAGATCGTATGTGCTCATTACCAAAAATTAAGTTATTTGAAGAATGGCGGAAACACAAGAAAGAAGAACGGAATTCTCGTTTAATGGATTTTATTATGCAAAAATTTAATGTTATGGGTGTGTGTTCTGATTTACAGAGGATTTTACATTTAAAAATTTCAAGTTTTTCGTCAAAATTCTCTGAAAAGTGGGCTACAGCCAATATGATGATGGACCGTTTCTTAAATAAAAATAAAAGTTGGTTAGAGGGCGCAGATACACAATTTAACATAAGTATGCATCACCCCTATGCTTTCTCATCATCTGGAGGAAGTTGGCCTCAAGGTCGACACAAAAAGAACTTTGAAGACTCGTCTTTCAAAACCAAAAAACGTAGAGTTGAAGACTTATTGCGATCGCGAGATGCCAGTGAGTTGACCTCAGCTGCTGAAGTAGCAAATCGTTTGCCGGGTCGGAGAAACATAGCTACTTTGATTAGAAAAAGTTCGCAGTCTTCAGAAAAAAGAAAATCTAGTGGTGTTATTTGTGGTGGCAGGCAGTTGAACAGTGACGAGGCATTAGCTTATTACGTGGACTCGAAATGTACCAGTCACTCTTATAAACAGGCGCGAAAGTGAAGGCGGGACATCAAGTGTTTCCATCTTATCATAGTCTATTTAAGTCCAAAATGTTGCGTTACCCTTCAAATGAACATATTTCTGTGACAGAAGGGTGCGCCGAAATTGAACTTCAAGCCATACTGGATAAAACTGCTGATGTATTTAATTGATGCACAAAGTAAGGTTTTAAAAAAATTACCTTTCAATTCGTCATTTACATTAATTATCAAATGGGAATGTGACGGGAATTCTGGTCACAGCACATATAAACAGATATTTGAGATCTCCGATGCTACTGATGAATTTCTATTTGTATTTGCATTTGTTCCATTGAGGTTGAGTGATGGCCAAAATATTATTTGGCAAAATCCGCGGCCATCATCTGCTCTCTATTGCCGACCAATCAACTTTATTTTCTCAACGGAAACAAATGAATTTACTAAAACAGAAACTAAAACAGAAAACTAACAGAAAGAAAGTTTTGGAAGAAGTATCTCAACTTCTTCCAACACTTTGTAGTGTGGGCGAATCTCAAATTACATGCGTGGATTCGTTCCTTTGAGTGCTTGTTACACATTAGCTATCGTTTGGATATAAAAAAGTGGGAAGCAAGAGGTGATGATCATAAATCTAGCATGCAACAGCGTTCTGAAGAGATTAAGCAAAAATTTAAAAACCAGATAGGACTTATTGTAGACAAACCAAAACCAGGCTATGGGAACACAAATGATGGGAACGCAGCTCGCAGGTTCTTTATGAATTCGAAACTGAGTGGGAAGATTACAGGATTGGATGTTAATCGAATTAAAACATTTAGCATTTTATTAAGAACGCTATCCTCCGGTTATAACATTGATTTTATCGAATTCAAAAAACATTGTTCTGAAACTAGAACTCTTTATCGAAATCTGTATTCGTGGCACTATATGCCTATTACTGTGCACAGTGTTCTAGTACATAGCATAGAAGTAATTAAAGCATGCATTCTTCCAATCGGTCAGCTCTCAGAAGAATCTCAAGAGGCCCGAAATAAAGATTGTCGTAGATTCCGCGAGCACCATACTAGAAAACAGTCGCGTATTTCTACGAATATAGATTTGCTAAATATGCTTTTGATAACGTCTGATCCTATAATCAACTCGCTCAGAGAAGCGCCTAAAAAGAGAACCGAGAAATTACCGGTGGAAATTCTAAATTTAACTGTCCCGCCTATGCCTGTGCCTGCGCATTCAATACCAATACATCAGGTAGCAAGTGATTTTCATCCGTGTGACGATGAAGATTACTTGGCAGATACCAAGTAATCTTCATCGTCACACGGATGAACATCACTTGCTACCTGATGTATTAGCATTGAAGGCGCTGGCCTAGGCGGGACAATTAAACTTAAAATTTCCACTGGTAATTTCTCGGTCTGATTCGTCTGATTCTGAGATGGATAATTAATAATTTCATGTTGTGTATATCAATAATGTATTTTTCTTAAATACATTTTTGTATTCCGAAACTTAAGTTTTTTTTAATATAAATATCCCCCAATCTTCTAAATTATCAAACCGTGAGTAATTATTTAATAAAACAACAAAATATTATTCATCATAACCAGAAAAATCAAATCGTACAATAAAAACTTTTATCCACCTAGCTTGCACTATTCGATTCACTGTGAGTCATGTCGATTTTGGTACTGTTAGAAGTGCATTATTTTGCATGCATCTAATTCTGCTTCATACCTATCGTGTTATCTGATTGTTGTGTTTGATTTAAATACTTTACAAGTATTTCAAACAACAGAAAGAAAATATTTAAGAAAATGTATATACTCCTCGGTCATATCAAGCCTTTAATATGACTGAGGAGTATGATATTGATTGATAAATATATTATAAATATTGTATAAATATAATAATATATTTATATAAATACATTATAATATATTAATGTAACAGTCTCTCCTCATTGCGGGCCTCGTTCTGTGTACATTTACTGAACCTTGGATCCGAATCGACTACAGGATAATCAATATGCATTTGTAATGGCCTATCATGGTTGTCTATTTAACGAATAGCCACGTAAAATGGATTTGTTACTTTCATATTTCTAATGTATATAAGGCATTTGCAAAGTTTAATATTGAGCTTGAATGTTTATTTTGCCATATTTAAGTATATTTCCATTTTGTTATTGATGTATCACGGCAAATGAATAATGAAATAAATTCTCTTATACAATAAATGTATATCTTTCAATTATTAGTTATACGTTTTATATTTCAATAAATTTTTTCGTTTTTTAAAATTTATTTTCCCTCTTCATTTATGTGGTTTAAGAAGTTTATCTAAAAAAAAGATATATGAGTTGTCGGTCAAATTTATTTTCGTGACGAACGTATGGGGATTTTCCTGTCTGTATCCTTCAAGGGAATACATTCTATAAACGACTGTTCTATAAATTGACGCCTTTTTTTCAAAATTGCTTTGTTAGGTAACGAACCTATTGAGTAATTGGTATGTATAGTGATGTTTTCCACTAGGTGAACTGGTCCCCTATTTAACAGGTAGATGGCTACAATAGCATTTTGATTATAAACTAAATAAGACTAAACTTAAGATAAACTAGATAAGATAAGAAGAAAATTTTGTGACATTATTAATTAATTAATTCCATTAACATGGAATTCAAGAATAATTTCACTAGTTTTTTCTTTCTCAAAAATATTTTTATTATTTGGAAAGTAATTGGAATATATAAGTAAATAAGACAAATTTTTTAGCAAACATGTATGAAAATATTTGTGAAATACATATATATTTTTTTAATTAGGGTAGGCGTGGAGGTAATAAACCATGGAATCACAGTACACGTTATGATGTTTCATGATTCTCTATAATGAACTCCATGATGCCCTACCACGCTAAACATGATGTATTAATTGCTCTAATATACTATGTAATATTTATTAAATATTAATAGTTTTATACATGACTTCTTTATACAACTAATTTTATACGTGACTTCTCGAGAGTACATTTAATTGTCTTGACTATACTTTAATTTTATTCAAAATGGTATTGGTATATCGTTAACTCTATTAAAGTTTATTACAGCATATGTTTTAATAAAGTTTATACAAACATCCGTTCCGTAGGATTCGATTTTAGGTCCCATTCTATTTATCATTTTCATAAATGACATTGTGGGAATTTCATTTTTTTGCAGGTGGTCTTAAAATCGCCATCGAAATAAATTCAATATGTGATTATGAAAACATTCAAAGCAATATGGATAATTGAAACACATGGTGTTGCACAAATAAGTTATCACCGAATTTCTGTTAATTAATTAAATACTTTTCAGTATGGAATTAAACAGAGTTACACAATTTAATACCTATTCTTTGTGTAACCTTCGACTATAAATCATCATTTGATTGTCATATTAATTCTACAACTGAATCAGTTTTTAGTAGAATATGTATTGAATGAACACAAGAACTAACAATGTACTCTACACAGTCCTAGAGGACTTTAGAACCTTCGATGCAGCAACAAAAATGATCTTATATTGCCAATTTGATTGGTAAAATTCACGTCGATCGACGTACACTGTTTCGGTCTTTGTGCAATGGTCTCCTGTTTTTTTTTTTACTCTGCACAGCTGTTGTGCATCAAATACGGGTCAGTTATCTGAAGTTCTATTTGCACTATCTATACCATATAATTACAGAAAGTGCATGAAATATATTTTAAAACAGTACATTTTATCAAATATGGAGTACACCCTCCATGTGGTCCATCTTAGGATACACTATTGACTAAGTTTTATTTAAGTGCTTTATGCTGTCGAGTTATTAAACCCTCAATTATATTTATTTATGAAATAATAATGTTATGAATTTGCCATTACATAAAAAATAATTTATCGTGTTCTTAGACTTGAAACTAGATCGAATTATGCCCTAAAATTACCAACTACTTGCACTCATCTATACTTACAACACTACCTACTTACATAATAATGCACAATTACTAAATGTATGAAAATTAACTTATTAACATTTACAAAAACTTGTTCTTTTTCAGTTATTTGCAGTTTATATACACTATGTTTTCCTCGTATGTCTCGTAAATAGAAATAATTGTGCCATTGGTATTGTAATTATGAAAACAAATTGAATGTTCGACAGATTTTTAATTAATTCTCATAATAATCAATACGAATAGTGATATACGAATAAATTGGACACTACATGAATTTATTAGATCATTCATAGATCAGATTTCATGTGACACCTCGCGTGGTGTCACATGAAACCTTGGTTTAGATGAAGTAATCTGCGTTAGAAATGATTGAAGCAACATGATTTCTCGTAAGTGAAGCTTTGTCGTTTAGCAGACAGATGACGTTTTAACAATTTCTACATGTATTGATCATGTCGGCTTGATACAAGACGCATCTAATATTCTCAGAACGCCAATCATAGTCCGGTATACTTGCAGTCAGTGTCCTTAATAAGGATGAAGTCGCGATATACAGTTCCGGAACCAACCTGGTGTAACAGAATTTATTAGATAACAATAAGTCCTTTGAATTCTCATACTATTCGACAGCTTTATGTACTGAAAGTGACCCTTTCTATGTAGAAAAAAGTAAGAAACGTCTTCTTATTACTAAAAGTTACCTCTTTCTACGTAGACAGAGATAATCTTCACTGTATCTTATTTGTCACAGTTGAATTCCAAAATTATTATTTAAAACGAATTTAAATTTTTGGTGAACACTGACACTTAGTCTATCTGAGTACAACTCGTCAAGAATAGAAACAAGTCTCAAAATTGCAGTATGGAACCGCCCACGAGGTACGCAGTAAATAGCCTGGTCTTTACTCAGTCGTATTGAGATCATTACAATGTGAATATGAAGCGAATGTGAATGTACACAAAGTTCAATCTGACCACATGTAAAATGCATCCTTTTCCCTCCGAATGCTGCCTCACTCTTGCTTCTACGACGAACTTCCTATTCTTGCTTCCTATTCTTCATCTTATTCCTATCCTTGCTTCTTATTCTTCTTGCCTCCTATTCTTGAGAAAATGTGGACGCCAATTTTAACATCACATTTCGTCTTTTTAACACCGTCCACAACTGGTGGGCTATTTTTGACGTTTCTAATTTAGTGGTTGTGCTAGCCAAAATAGTGAATTGTTCCCATGTCGTTCATATTGGTGACAGCTGTAGAATATTGAAATACAGTTAACAGTTTCGATAAGATTAAGTCTCTAAAAATTAAGTCACAAAAAGCTTTTTGAAATACTATTTCAAACCTACGATTGTCGCTAGACCCAATTCGCATTCGATGGAGAACTTGTAAAGTAAAAAAAAAAAAATGTTTCACCTTCAGTTTCAGATATTCTGAAGTTATTGCAATGCTGCGAACGCCACTGGAAAATATTTTGGTTAGTGCAATCACTAAATTAGGAACGGAATAACATTCATTAAAAAATAGTCTAGCGTGTAAGAATTGGGTATATTATTAAAAAGACGATTGTTGTGTACTCAGTTGGTGTACGCAGTGTGTGCATTCAAGAAAAATGTGAAAACTATTTAAACAAAAATTCTGGATGTACTACATGCCTATATGTTACATTTGGACGAATTAACGAATTTCGCTGACCATTGGGGTCAGCGAAACTCGTTCGATAACTTCGATGTTCGATAACTTTATTCTTAAGAGTCTCATACCTCCGTTGGCATAGAACACTTATTTGCGATGTATAAAACTGTCGTACGGCCGAAGTGCAGTCTTAGTGAAGAATCTGTCGAACGTATTGTATATTCTTTTCTCTTTTAAACGATCTCTCAATAAATACTACTCACTTGGCTAATCCCTTTAAGAGTGAGAGCGGTCTTAGGGGGTGCGTAGTAAAATGAGATTAACTTTCATATTGCTGCTATAAAGACGTTTATTTATAATAAAATAATAGCTAGTAATTTAGTACTGAGCCAGCAAAACACTCTCGTAATGCCAGTCGGGAATTGACTAACCAAAAACTATCCCAAATCAAAGTTTACAGAATAAATAATTTATTTATACAGAATAAAAAATTTATTTATTCTGTAAACTTTGCCCAAATGGTCAATAGCCGGCGACGTTTATTATGTTTTTAGACGCTACACTTGTCATAACTTCATAAGGCCTGCATTGCCATTGATCTACTCTGCAAGTGTTGTAAGAAGCGTCTCCGATGGCCGTTGTAATAAATAACGTAATTTATTACCTGGGATAATCGCATTCTTGCCCCTAGAAACATATATTTTGGTTTCTTTAGTATGAACTTAGCAGAACAACTTTAAAGAATGGAAAAATGCATAGGTTTATTATTTGCCGTTAATTAGCCGTTAATTAATCGTGAAAGTGATAATTTAACTTTATTTTGAATGTTCTGCTAACTTCACATAAGTTAGCAGACTTCAAATCAAAAAATTTTTTGTTAAAAGTATATAGGAATTTTCCGTTTTTTAACCGTAAACAATTACTATAAACGAAATTTGAAAAAAAAAATTCATACAAAAAAAGTACTTTTCAGTATCAGTAAAATAACTTAAAACTGGAAGAAACGAAAGAAAATATATAAACACGAAAGAAAATTGGTAATTTACATCTCCACAGAAGACCACAAGACGAATTAATTAAGATTAATAGCTGTTCTAGGGCGATTCTCTGTAAACACATAAATGGCTGTCCAAACCACCTTTTCCGAAAAGTATTGCTGTGCCACAAATTAAAATATCTCAGAACGCAAACATAAGAATATGCCTTTTCAGTGCAGTTGTAACTACAACGGTATAAATTATAGTTTTTTATCAAGTTCAGAAACCAGCATAAAACAGTCCCCTGTGCTGTCGCATTTTCAGAATTAACACTTTGAGATTTTATTTTAAGATATGTATTTATAATATAAGATTTTGTGCGTAATGTTTAAAAACACAATTAACTGACTTACTTTCTTTCGAAATAAATAACACCTAAAATCGATTTATTTCATTTCATTCATTTGATCAAATTTTATCCGGGCTTTTTAAGCACAGTACCCTGCCAAAAATGCAATACCAGAGTAAACATTTTCACTGCTTTTTCCTGTTGTCCTGCGTATACAGGAACGTAACTAGTCTAATGTTCGTGTCAGTAACGCTAGAGGCGCTGTGCCGCCATTTTATTTGGTGTCAGTGCATCGTTTGTGGCGGGAGCACGTGTCGGGGCTACTATGACACACAGTCCACTGGTAATGATTTTATTTATAGCTTATTTGTGGCATTGGATATATTCTATATAATTTTATAATGGTTTATGTACATATATATTTATCGAGAACTCACAGAATTAAATATATTACAATAGTTTGCTTAATATTTCACGATTTAATCAAAATACACAGTCCCCTGGCAACAATCCCCTGCTTTGTAATGTGGCAGAGGACTGTCTTTCATTCTAGGGGACTGTGTAGATTTGACAACAGTCTCTCTTTTGAAGTTAATTTGGTTATTGATACCCTAATAGTCATAATAATTTGTTTCAGGCTAGTTGTACTTAATTATGTAGGCATGCTTCCTAAAAAGAAAAAGTTATCCAGAGAGGAATTATTACAGAAAAAGAGAGATGCGGAACGTCTAAGGTACCAACGTAGAAAAAGTGATCCTCAAAAGAGGGAAGAAATGAAAGAAAAGGAGAGATTAAAATACCAGAAAAAACAAGAAAAAGGTCAGAGAAAACTTGCCAAAGATATGACTCCACGTGAGCACAGAGCTGCCCTCATGAATTGGAAAAAGTACTGTGCTGTTTACCGGAACAAAAAAAGCAACTAAACAGTGTTATCAACAATTTTACACGTGAAAAGACACCGCCCTCAGATTCTGAATGTCTCACACCAGCTCCAGGATGCATTACACTAGTTCCAGTACAGCATCCTCTAGCTCCAAGTTCCACAGTCACAAGTGCAAAAATACAGCGAAGAAGAAAGGCAAAAAAAGAGAGAGAATAAAAAACAAAGAGAAAAATGAAAAGATTGTAGTATTGCAGAAAAATCTTGAGAAGTACAGGAAAATATTGGCTAGACTTGAAGGCAAAACAAGAAAGAGTATTGAAGATACACCAAATACTAAAATGCTGAAGATGTTAACTAAACCTGATGGTAGAGAAGAAGTAGTCAAGAATACATTATTTGGTGACGTCCTTAATAAACAGCTCAAAGAAAATTATTCGAGGTTAAAACGTATCGAAGGTAAACGAATATTTACAAAAGTGGTGTCTGGACAGATGATCCAAAAGTATAGACATTGGATACCTAAAGATAGTGCTGTTGTTTATAGAGGCACAAAGAAATCAAAGCCGTACAATTCTTTAACCATACCTAAATTACGACGAGTGAAATTACCTAAACGTGTGGAACAGGTGGTTCAGAAGTTTTATGCAGACGATAGTAGTAACAGCCGTATGGGAGCAAGAAAAAAGGAATTCATTACCAAAAACAAGCTTAAAAAGCAAAAAGGTACCTCCTTGATACAATGCGTAATCTATACAAAATATTTTTAGCCGATAACTTCAAAATTAGCTATTAAACATTCTGTCGATTACGTCCGTTCTGGGTAGTCAAGCCTAATGGTCAAAATACATGCCTATGCATAGTCCACATTAACCTGGACATGAAGTTGAGCGCTTTTTACAAAGCAAAAAAGTTACTAGATCCTACGTGGCATATAAAAATAATTAATTATAATTATGTATTATGTGGTTTTGATGTATTGCAACAGTCCCCTGTTATTCCGAACAGTACCCTGCAACCATTTTCCATAAAAATGCTAATATCTCGAAAAGTAGCTTATCGAAAAGATAAATTCAATGGGCTTTTTAATACTTATCATTAAACTGTTACTTTTCTTGTCCTTAGTAGTTTTTTTTATAGGAAGAATATTAATATCAGACAACTATTTACGGGCCGAAAACGTCTTTACAGAGAATCGTCCTCTGTTACGGGGAACAAAATCCAAAAATCTGAAAAAATTGCAAGGCGAATTCGAATTCGAACATGTCACGATTAAATAAAAGAACGTAAACGGTAAATTCCTAAACAGAAACTGATCCCCATAAGACATTTCGCACGAGATTTGCCGGGAACTTAGCAAAACAGTCATTAATTTCGTTTGAAAATGTCTGTTGGGGGTAAAATTTCGTTCAGGAATTTACCGTTTCCACTCCCTTAATTAATCTTGACATTTCTGAATTCGTCACGATGATTTTGCAATTATTTATTACGATTTATGGTTTTTTTCCTGTGGACTTAGCGGAACAGCGACGCATCTCGTTTGAAAAAGACTTATGGGGGTCAGTTTTCATTTAGGAATTTACACCGTTCCCGTTCTTTTAATTAATCGTGACGTCCTCGAATTCGCCGTGATAACTTTGCAATTTTTCATTACGATTTGTGAATTTTTTCACGGCAATTTAGTAATTGCAAAGTAGTAATTTTAGTGATTGAAAATGGCTATTACAGCTCATTTTTCCTACAGAAATTACCGTTCTCGTAATTAATCATGACGTCTTCGAATTTTCCGTGATAATTTTGCAATTTTTTTATTCCGATTTTTGGATTTTTTCCCTGGGAACTTAGCGGAACAGCCATTAATCTCGTTTTAAAATGTCTTCTTGGGGGTCAGTTTCTATTCAGGAATTTACCGTTCGCGTTCTTTTAATTAATCGTGACATCTTTGAATTCGCCGTGTGACATTTTGCAATTTGTTTCAGACTTTTAGATTTTGCTCCCCGTAACTTAGCAGAACAGCTATTAATCTTATTTAATTCCCCATTTGGTATTTTTTGGAGATGTAACTTATCAATTTTCTTTCGTGTTTATGTATTTTATTTCGTTACTTCCAGTTTTGAGTTATTTTACAGATATTGAAAAATACTTTATTTTGCCTTAATTTTTTTTTCAAATATCGTTTATATCATTTGTTTGCGGTTAAAAAGCGGCAAATTCCTATATACTTATTTTTTTAACTAAAATTTTGTTTGATAGATGTTCTACTAACTTCATGTGTAGTTAGCAGAACACTCAAAATTCTTTAAAAATCAAATACGGTTAAACTATCACTTTCACGATTAATAAACGGCAAATAATGAGCCTATGCATTTTTCAATTCTTCAAAGTTGTTCTGCTAAGTTCATACTGATTCTGGTTTCGAGTAGTAGTGCAATATCTACAAGATTTTCTATTCTAAAACATACAACACTTAAAAATAATATATACAAATAACATCACTATGTATCCTTACATTGTCTTATTTTTACATTTTACATTGATTTAAAGAAACCTTAGTAATATCCTATTTTTCAATAAATGGTTACTACTCGAATTTGTATTAAACTACAATGTTTAGAAAGTGATCATGTAAATTTCTGTGATATATTCATGATTAAAATATAAATAGGTATATGAATTGCGAAATCTTCCTGCAGATTACATTTGGCTTACTTTTAAGGCCTCCTGTTTTTAACTGTCAGTTATTAGTTAATAAGATTTAGGCCAAGTGTGAATAATTAATAATGACCTTTGGTGTGATTGTTTTGAGTAAAACAGAACTTATTTTTGTCTATTAGCATGTTTTATTATTGAAGACGTCAACTGTTCGAACACCCATTGTAATTAAACACTTTTTTAAACAAAAAATAACAAGAGTTGATTGGCATGTATTTTTGTTTCATATGAAAGTTTCATTATATTTTGAGAGTATGGGATTCTTTCGAATGTAGAAAGGATTTTTCCAGTCGCGTTTTCAGAAAATACTTTATTCCGCATTTCGTATTTATGTTGACTTTTTTTACTACATAATGTCCTGTAATTGTGTAAAAAATAATCCTGTAGTACAAAATCTGTCATTGAAATATTAATTAATAATTCGGAAATAGTTTATTTTTTTCTAAGAAATATTTATGTACAATAATTCAAATTCCGTTCAAGTAAGTACAAAATAATTCAATCATTAAATTAGTCAACCAACAAACCATTAAGTTAAGTAATTTGGACTTGACACCCTTATATCATATCATACTTAATGGTTTCCTTACTCAAATTTACTAAAATTTGAGATATAGGTGCAATAAAGCATACATTTGTATCATAAATATTGTATATTAGTCCCTTCAAATTAGGAAAATTGCGGGAAATTTTTCCTACAGCTAAGCGACCTATACAGAAAGTTGTGTTGGGGTTGTGTCAACATATTTTTCACCTAGCGCATGATAAAGAAGGGTTGTTTTTTGGATATAGGCCAAAACTATGCATTTTAGAGAAACATATCAAGAGTCAAAGTTGTAGATATAAAAATTTACGACTATAAATCAAATTTGCCTGTAAATCAAAAAATAATGATTTAGTGTTTTTTTAATTTGCACAAGAGTATTACAAAAAAAAATAGAAAACGGTTTTCGCCCGCTGGTGACAAAACCGTGCAACTTTAAAAAAAAATAAAACAACAAAATGTCGAAAATTTTTATATCTACAATTTTGATCTCTTGATATTTTTCTTTTACGGTTTTTACAAGCCGTTCCTTTATACACGTCAGACGAACTTTTACACGTTTCAGTGTTTTTGAAAATATAAAAATAAGGTTTTATGACCGATGTTTTGAGGGGTATATTTTCCTTAATAAATATTTGCTTATAAACATTTTAGCCAGCCATTATTAAGTTAGAAAAATAATATATTTTTCACTCCAATACAAATTGCCAAGCATACTTTTAATCCCTATTTCCGAAATGTAAAAAGAATGTACAAAGCGTGTATAAAATTATTTAAGAGTAGCTGATGTGGATATATAATGGTTTATAATAATTATAATTAGTCATTATTTTCTGAATTTACCAGTTCAGTGGAACCAGTTCAACCAACTCTACTACTCTAAACTAAAACCGTTAGAAACTAACAGATTTCATTTAAGCATCGAAAATATTAAACAAAGTTGCCAAAACTTTTGCATTACATTTTTAGCAGTAAAAAGTAAATAACATGCTAACATGTAAAAAAGTGACGTATTTTATTATGTCGACAAAAATTGTCTATAAATTTTAGACTAGATATATTAAAAATATTTCTAAACTATTATTTCTAATGCTTTCGAATTTTATTACAATTTACAAAATATTTGATCAGCAGTGTGATTATTTTTGGAAAATTAATAATTTTAATGAATTAAAAAATAGATTTATTGTTCTCTTTTTGTATAAGTAAGTGAACACCACTGACTTAACACCAAAACGCTATACACTAAACTCGACGCGCGTTTTCCCAACAAGGTTGGCATGATCTGTAGTGTATAGTGTTTTGATGTTTTGTGGAAAACTAAGTCAGTGTTATCGTCACACTGAAGGTTCCAACATACTCCAATATATAAGTAAGTGCATGTTTCATAGGTCTTCAAATTAAAAAATGGTTGGTTGAGAAGAATAACATTGCTACAACATAAAAATAATATAATCTTCGTATAGTAGATCTAAAAACGAATATGGTGTAGTTATGTAAAGCTGGGATAAATCACATTTATTTTGACTTCTCTTAAATTCCACATGAATTTTACTTCCCTCCCCTGATACCTCGGGCTGTGAGGGAAATAGTACACTTATAAAGGCGAGGACAAACATACAAACACTCACAAAGAGACATCAAATGCGAGAATCAAATGTGTTGAACTTTCATTAACTATTTACGAAAATATGATATACTTAAAAAAATTATGACGGTACATATATTTTCTTATCTTAAATAAAACGCCCACAATATAATTCAAAATAAACTTAACATCAACTTTGTCAGCATATTTAAACATTACGCCCATAAATAAATTAGTCTAGTTCATTAATTATGTTAATTAGCAAATAATATAAATAGTATAGTAATTCTACGTTTTGCGATATGTTTTACGATATATATTTTTTAATTTGTACACTTTATATTTAGATATTTCCATTTAATGCTTTAATCCATGTGTATGTGTATATTTTCTTTCACTGTGTATGGATGTACTAACACTAGATCCATATATACCACTAGTTTTGGTACTAGTTTTAATCATCTCTCGATTATGGCAACTTGGTTGGCGAAACGCACATCAGTATTCGTGGAAAACTGATCTGTTATTGATTTACCTAACCTGTAATTTTTTTTTAATACTATTCTATGTTAATCAGCTTATTCTATGCCATTGTGTATCATAACAAGCGGTTTAAGTCCAGTTAAACAGTTCAATATCAACAACTCTCTTAATAAAAACTGCATAATATTGATATAAACGGAACCCTATCGACTTTTTTATTTGTTAAGTATTACGAATGTTCCCAATTTTATACATTTACCACATAAGTCTTTTTTTTGTATATTGTTACAAATTTATCTCTGTAGAATTGAGATTTTTGCAGTTGGTATTTGTTTTTGGTTTGCTCTGCTATTAACATTAACGGAAAATATTAACGGAAATTATTTGTATGAATACAAGTAATTTAACCTAATTGAGAAACTCTATTTATCTATTGACATTCCTTATAATTTATTTATATACCTATTGTAAATTGTGAAATTAGGAATATTCATTAAATATATGAACGATGACTATATCATAGTTATTAGAATAATATAATTGATATATTTATTTTCTATGAGTTATTGTACATTTCTTATATGAAGTAATACCATACCATGTCTTCTCCTATTGTATCATACTTATTTTGCTTATAATAAAAATGTGATAAACTGAAGCTTGTCTACATTTTAGGTTGTTCGGTCCAAGTACTTTTGAGAAGCAAGAAGATTATAAAAAATCACTTGTAATACATGATATAAAATCCTGTCAAGTCTTATTAACTGATGTAAAATTGGATAAAACACTAAAATTAATTAACAATTCGATATTATTATCAACGGAAGAACGAAGAAAGAAGTTCACGTGTTATACTTGCATGTTAAAATTTAACAGTTTGCTAGATTTAAATACCCATAAACTTAGGCATAATCAAGAAGGATTAGACGATGATATATTTGTAGAGAAGAAATCTGACAAACGTTGTATTAAAGCTAGTCCAACAATTGCCTCCATCAAGGATGGTACAAGTTCAGCCAATTATAATGAATCAACCAATTTAAAAAATATTTTTGAATGCCAAATATGCCAAGTTTCTTTTGCATATTTAGTAAATTTGAAATTACATAAATCAAAAAATAGTGAAAAATGTATATTTTTCTGCAAATTGTGTCACAGGAGATTCAAAACCATATTTAGTTCATTAATACATGCAAAAAAACATGTGAATAAACCAATTCACGATAGTGATTGCGAGACTGCCTATCAAAACGCATCGAAAGATAATACTTCCCAAAAAAATCCACAACTCAATTTTCCTCAGTGCATAAGCAATATTCCTGATAATGAAAAAGGTACTGAATCCGATAAATTCACAGACAAATTAACAATATCAACATCTGCAACACGAGAAACTAAACTGAACAAAACTAGTTGTATCTGTGATGTATGTTATGATGTTTTATATACAAAAAAAGACTTAAACATCCATATGAAATTTCACAAACAGCTAGAAAAGAGTTGTACGATTGTAAACAGTGACGAAAATGAAATGAAAATAAAGGTCGTAACTGGCACGGATAGTTCCGTTCAAGGTGTTAGTTCATTAGACGTTTCCTTAAATTGCGAAAAAAATACAACCAAGGACATACATTCAGAAGCCTTGCAAAGAGAAAATAAGCTATCAACGGACGAATTAAAGATAGCAAATAAAGCATCTGTTACTCAACTTCTTACAGATTACTTTATAAATGACTATAATGAAGAAACGAATCACTTAACAGAAATACTAACAAATAGTACCAGCAAGAAGTGTAATTCAAAACAGAACGTACTTAAAGTTACAACTGACGATAAAATGGAGTCAGTTTCTGAATCGACGGATATAGTCCAACAAAAGGATAAACGTACAACCCGAAAATATACTTACAGAAAAAGGACTGCTGTTAAAAATCTTAACAATGAACAAGTTAATTGTCTTTATGACAGTACAGATGCGAATAAAGCATCGGCCCAACCCTTTCTTATGACAAAAACTGACAGAACTTCAACAATAGGTTCTCTTATTGGCCATTCTCATATTGAAAACCTCCAAAATATTTCAACTTGCACGAGGGAGGTTTGGGGACCTGACACAAGTTCAGATATAATATACGTTGTTAATTCTGATAATGTCCTACTTACTTCTGTGAGTAACTCAGATATGCAATATTATTTAGTACCCTCAAAAAGTATTAATACGCCACATCCGAAGGAGAGACTTGCAACTTCTACTATGGCTTCAAGAGATATAAAGGATAAAATTACTTACTCTCTTACAGAAGATTCCGAATTTTTGGAACAAGTAAATCTATCAGATATCAATAGGCTACCGTTAAACAGTAAACCCAATCTTACATATAATAAACCTGCAACTGAGCCTGTTACAACAGTTCTAGGAGTAAACAATTCTTCGAGAAATACGACAATTTTTAATCAAAAAAATACTATAGCCTTATTGGAACCCGTGAAACTAGTAGATCGTGCGTTAGTATTGCCTATAAATCTTAAAGCTAAACCGCCAATAAAGTATCAGGAAAATGCAAAATCTCGTCAACGACTTTTGAAACCTAAAACATCTTGCAGAGATATTTATCCTAAAGTAATTACGCCTACTTTTTCATTAGGACCGCCCAATATTTTAGCCAAACTACTATCTTTAGGAAATGAAAGCAAAGTCCAAAAGTCTAAATCTCGTTTAGAAACTCGAAAACCTCGTACGTCAAAAGACCGATGTAACAAAGTTGTTAGTGTGGAGAGAACACCTTTTCCAGCAACCGCTAATGTTGAGCCCGTAGTTCTAGAAGAAATCGTTAACAATCCCGAACAATTATCGACTAATGAGGTTGTAACCTCCAGTATTACTGACGATGAAAGTAAGTTATTGTAATACTGGCACTGCGTTACGATTACATTTAAACGCTTCAAATATTCTATGTATAATCATCGACGTTGTTATTGTTTATTTCAATGTTAACTATTTCTCGGTTCGCCTTGTTTAACCTGCTGCCACAGAATAATTGGTATAACAATTATACTGCAACAATAACAATTATAAGGGACCACATTTGAAGGTGGAATTATTCAGGTGATAACTATTGATTTTAAATTTTATGTTACAATTATAAAGTTTATGTTACAATTATAAAGAAATTAATTTTGTTTTTGTTTTTTTAGAAATATTTTAGTTCATTTACGAACCTGTTATGTTTTAAATATGGTCCTGCAGTAGTATTTACAGACATTTACATGTTCTTAATGTGTATTGATATTTCTAGTTTTAGAAGTGTTGTTTATGTTATACATATTTTCAATAAACTGTTTATATTGTTTAATATATACATGTTTATTTTATATTCATTTTGGTATAAAGGCGTGGATGTTACCTCTGCAGAAATAGTATTTTAATGTGTTCTCATATATGAAAACCATGAAAGTGACTGAGAATAAATCAAGAACTATTAAGAAAATATAAATATAATAAAATAGTTTTTTCGTGTGGGATATACAAGAAATTATAAAACAAAAAGTGACACTAGATTGTTTTTATTTTATTTTTTAGATATGTACTCTATTATATTGTTTATAAAACTACTTTTCATCACAAACGAAATAATAGATATTATATAACTTATGTACAACAATATCAAACTTTCTAGCAGTATAAACTATCACCAATATCCGACATACGAATATTTATTAGAATTTTGGTATTACTGTCCACGTGGTGTTGTAATCTACCATCCACTTTGTGGATGGTATATATGGAATATATATATATATATATATATATATATATATATATATATATATATATATATATATATATATATATATATAATAAAATTTGTTAGAAAAATATGCTTAAAATGCTACAAACATTATATTTCCAAATGAAGATTATTCGCAAAATATATTTATTTTTGAAGTTTTCAAAATAAATATGCTATTAATTACTATTTTTAACCATTTATTATACGCCACTTTATTAACCATAATTTACTCTTAAGTCATAATAAGGACAATCAATAGAATCCTAAGCAACTAAGTGTATGTATTACCTGAGATATCGTCGAGATGACAATCTCTAGTATTATTACTTTGTATAGTTACCTGAGTTTCCCAAGTGACTCCCTAAATTCTGACACACTTCAACTCAATATTCATAAAGCATTTTTATTTTCTTTTTCAAAATAAATTTACTAATTACAAGAAAAGTTATATGTACGTCTTAAACAATGTCAGAAATTAGTTAAGAATTTTTTTATTAAAATACCAACCATCTTGATGAAAAATTAGGTAAATTCAAGTAATGTCTCAAATTCGTGACCGTCAAGCTGATAATAATGTTCAGAAAATATTTAAGTAAGTTAAAAAAGTTGACTATTTATTTTTGAATCAGTTAATTATTTTATCTTAATGAGATAACGAGTAAGCAAATCGCAATCATATTGCGCCGCCCCCTCGATCATATTGAGAAGGCACCTCCGGAGCATGCCTCTAAAGGCTTCGAATCAAAAAACAAAAGTTACCACGTTGTTCGCAAGGGTCGATTTACTATATTTACTTTGTCAGAATGCCGAAATTCGAAAGACACGCATTTCGTACATCGACCTAAAAGTTTCGTGACACACACGAAAACAGCCATTTAGTAAATATAGATTAACTGATAATAAACATTATTTTTAACTTTATAATGAAATTTTAGCAACTTCACCTCAATATGGGCATTTTTCTGATACTATTATAAAAACGTTAGTAAATCTTAGTAGTTGCTGACAAATACTTTATATTTTTATTACAAATATGAAATCGCGAAAAACAAAAGTAAACGATTTCGGAATTAAATTGAACATTTAAAGATACAGTTTTTGTAGCATCTTAAGTAGGTTTTTTGTCATTAGTTTCGAAATTTTTACACAATAAAAATTTTTACACAATAAAAATTTTCTAAATAAAACGATAAATACATACAGACATTAATGTTAATATTTACCTTTAACTTAGTGTTAAAGCACTAAGTTTCACAATAGTGATGTTTCTTTCCACCAACAATACAATGCAGACTTTTTGTATAGCATTGTATAATAACCAAACAAGTTATCATATACAAAGCTAAATGGTACATAAATATAAAGTTTTTACTTAAGAGGGCATTAATTTGTAATGGATGTCAAGTATTTTATTTTATTGATTTAAGTAAATATATGCATGTATGTACCAAGGTTATGTTGCAGATTTTATCTTATTGTTCATATGGTCAACAGTTTGTATTTAATTTGATTGCTATTGATTATAGTATGTTCTGCGGTAGAAGACATCGAAAGGAAAATCCACTGTGTTCAAAAGGTTTGCAAACCGTCAGACTTTATCTTATTTTATTCAATGCGAAGTACATACTAACACAAAATTGGTGCCTATTTCCAACAGAAAAGCTTATTACTTTCATAAATTAAAACGAAGACGTTGTTTATAATTTTCTTTATTACGAACAATAACCAATATCTCTAAGCCTTATATAAATGAAAGGTATAAAAATGTGATATTTCTTAAATTATTTTGATAATAGTAACCTTTCTTAATTTTCAGACCAGTATACCAAGATGAACTGTATTCGACAAATTTTAATTTGGATTCAATAAATGCCAATAGCCTGCACATGCCATGCAAATATTTTATGGACATTGTGGACTGTCAAAAACAGCAAATTCCTGATAATATTCTAGAGACTGCAGTAGATCAGTTGAATGAGTCAGACACTGAACTGCTGAACCTATTAACAGCTGGCGAGGATTGCACTGCCATTTTAAATAACATTACTACCAATGAACAGTTTGAAAAATTAATAGGTTCTGGAACGGATTTTGTACCTACTGAGGAAATGGAACATTATATTAATAAATCCTGCGAAGACACCCAATTACCACCTGTAGAAGAAAGTAGTAGTAGTAATAAAAGTTCCTTTAGATGCGATCAATGTGAAAATGTTTATTTGTCAAAAAGATTATTAAAAAAACATGTATTGATACATACGAAAGAACGAAAATTCTCTTGTGAAACTTGTGGAAAACTGTTTAGGCATAAGTATGAAGTAACGGCACATCAGAGATGTCACAACAAACCCACATTTCAGTGTGACATCTGCTCCAAAATGTTTATTCATAGATCACACCTCAATTATCACAGAAAAAAGCATTTAAATGAGTATACCGTATTTTGTTCAGACTGCAACATCGGCTTTATTTCGTCGGCCACTTATAAAAATCACAGAAATATTCATCATGATAATCTGAGGCTAATATGCGACAATTGTGGTGCAGAACTTAGCACGTTGTCATCGTTAAAAGAACATAAACTAACTCATGATCCAAATTATGGCAAGGAAAGGTCACACGTGTGTGAATTATGCGGAAAAAGTTATTTGTCCTCCAGAAATCTGAAAAGTCATATGAAAATTCACTCTAATATTAGGCCTTATATATGTAGCATTTGTGGAAAATCCGTTAGCAGTAAAAACATATTGGAAACCCATTTAAAAATGCATACTGGTCTAAAAGATTTTCATTGTCAGATGTGCGATAAGAGTTTTGCCTCTAAAGAGTATCTAACGGTTCATCAGCGTATTCACAATGGCGACAAACCATTTGAATGCACATTTTGTGGCAAACGCTTTACTCAGAAGACGTCACTTACTGTTCACATTAGATATCATACTGGCCAGAGGCCTTATAAATGTGAATGTGGCAAGGAATTTACTACAAAGAGTCACCTCATGACCCATTACAAAACTCACGATGTTGGAGGTGTAGATATCGAATATATTTCACATCCGTTAATTTAAATAGTTTATTTATTAGATGTACTTATTATTGAAAGCTCACACTAAAGGAATTGATTAAAATAAATAAGCAATGAAGGTTAAATGCATTGTTTTAACACTTCCCTTGTGAATGAAAGCCTGTTAAGTATTATCTTATGTTAATCTATGCATGGTTTACCTTTGAGAAGTTATTTTTCTATGTGTATTTCTGTGTTATGTGTAAGTACGTATATGTAGCTTCAGGTAATTTCTGTTTCGATAAACTCTTACAACATAGAATATGTCCTGTGTCATTACAATTGTATGTCTAATGTGTCAAATTTACTTGGAATGTCATATAAACAACTTATCACTAACAGCTACTGTAATTATTTTAATACACCATGTGCATATATTTTTCTCCTAATTTATTTGTTGTTCAGAATTATGTAAACTTGGAATTGTGTATTTATTGTTATAAATGTTAAATAAAACATTCTTGCTATTATTTATTTTATTATTAATTAAAAATAGTTGGACAACGTTTAAAATTAACAGTTCAGTTAAACATTTTGATTCAGCGACATTAATTTTATTAAGAAATATTTCTTTTAACATAAGACGTTAACGAATACCTTTATTCCTTTTTATCCGTAGTAACGGGAAGATTGTGGACTTGGCCCCAATAAAAAGGTTTTTTTTATTTTAGACGCACAGAAATCGGCCTCCTCCCCCTAAAATCTCAAATTGTGGAAGGGAGGTTACACATAGAGATGAGGACAAATATGCTTATCCTCAGGTAGTGGTGTTAAGCTCTCCGTGATGACTATAATCAAGCATACTAGGCCCTGACCATTGTTGTAGACATCTCTGAGACAATAACAATAAAAAAAGAATTCAAAATATTAAAAAAAAATTAAAAGTGAAGTAAAGACTCAAAGAAAAGTTTATATCTTCCGGAAAAATTATATTTAAATTTAATAAAATTAGAGTAAATAAATTATTGCAATGTGTTAAAATCTAATACGAATGATTTCATTACGCGTCTATTATTTTTACTTACGTCCTCGCACATTAAGTTTATGATATTTACAACTAATCATCTATACGACACAATACAACTATTTCATCTCAACCACAATATTATACAATTATATATATATATATATATATATATATATATATATATATATATATATATATATATATATATATATATATATATATATATATATATATATATATAAATTTTATTGCATTTAATAATAATAATATAATGTATATATTGCCCAACAGATTGCAATGCAATTACAGTACAAATTAATTAAAATATCAGATTAACCTAGTATATCTAACATAAAGTTTAATTAAGGGTGGTGTTAAAACTTAATTCATAATCATCATCATTAGGTCATCAGTCCTAAGACTGGTTGGACGCTAACCTCCAGCTTCTCCTATCTTGTGCTAATCCACGCATTTCGCTAATTGTGCTACAACCTACATCCCTTACTATTTGCGAGCAGTAGTCTAATCTAGGCCTACCTCTGCCTTTCTTCACTCCTATTTCTGCCTCCAAAATATCGCGGACTATTCCCCCATGTCTCAGCAAGTGGCCTACCATTCTATCTCTTCTCATCCTTATGTTTTTCCACATACTTCGTTTCTCGCCGACTTTCTCCAATACTTCTTCGTTTCTAACCCTATCAGTCCATGGTATTTTCATCATTCTTCGGTAACACCACATCTCAAAAGCTTCTAATTTCTTCCTACTTGCTTCCCGTACCGTCCAGGTTTCGCAACCGTATAGTGCCGTGCTCCATACATATGTTTTCAAAAATCACTTCCTTGTTTCTAAGTTTATTACCCCCGAGCATAAACGTGCTTTCTTTTTGTTAAAAGCTACTCGACCCTGCGCTATTCTTTGTTTTATGTCTTTATCGCTTCTTCCATCCCAATTTATTTTACTTCCTAAATAAGTCTTTAACTTCCTCCAATCTTTCATTATTAATTTGTACTTTCGTTTTTGCTCTGCTCTCGTGCCCTCTGCACACTAACACTTTAGTTTTGTTTTTATTCACCCTCATTCCCTATTCCTCTGTCAACACTGCCTCCATTTCGTTCAATGCCGATTCTAATTCCTCTTTACTAGATGCTAATACTGCTATATCATCCGCGAATCTCAGCATTTTAAAGTTTCTCTCCCTGTACTTTAATCCCGAAATCCACTCTATCTTTTACCACATTAATCGCCTCTTCGATGTACAGATTAAAAATTGGTGATAGCGTACATCCTTGTCTTACTGCTTTCCTAATATCTACTTCCCTTTTTTCCCCTTCTACTTCTATAACAGCAGTTTGCTCTTTGTATAGATTGTGTACTACTCTCCTATCTCTATACTTCATTCCCGCGCTCTTTAGTATCTCTAACATTTCTTCCCATCTTACGTTATCAAAAGCTTTTTCTAAATCTACAAATCCTATATAAGCGTTCTTTCCTTTTTCTATTGTTTTCTCTAACATTACTCTTAGCGCCAGAATAGCTTCGCGAGGTCCCCTATTTCGCCTAAACCCGAATTGGTCTTCTCCTAGTATTTCCTCCGCTCTATTTTCCATCCTCTTCTGCACTATTCTGGTTAAGATTTTTGACGCGTGGGAAGTTAGGCTAATCGTTCTAAAGTTCTCGCATTTGTCGGCTCCTCTCTTTTTCGGTATAGTAACGATAATGTTCCTCTTATAGTCCTCCGGCATCTCGCCCGTTTCGTATATGTATTTTACCAGTTCAAACATCCTATTTACTACTTTCTGTCCCGCACATTTCAAAATTTCCGCCTGTATTTTATCTACACCCGGCGCTCTATTATTCTTTAGCCCCCTTAGTGCTATTTCAAATTCCTCTCTCAATATAGGTTTTCCTACATCTTCCCTATCGATACTAGATTCTTCCTCTAATATATCTCCTAATTCCTGACCCTCGTATAAATTTCCTAAGTACTGCTTCCATCTATCCGCTTTCTCCTCTCTTCCGATCAGTATGTCCCCCGATTGACTCCTAACGTTTCTACTTATTCTTCCTATATCCCTGAAGTTCCTCTTAAAGTATTTTGTAAGCCTCATCGGTTTTACCTACTTGCAACTTATCTTCTACTTCTTTGCATTTATCCTCTATCCATTGTTCTTTCGCTTTTCTACATTTTCCTTCTTCGTCTCGTCTGTTTTTGTAGCCTCGTCTTTTTTGCATTAAGTTTAAGATTTCGTCCGTTATCCAGGGCTTCCTAGCTTCCCTTTTATCGTGTCCTAAAACGTCCGTAGCCGCGGAATCTAGACTATTCTTGATACCCTCCCACTCAGTTTCTGCGTTCTTGATTTTGTCCTTACTCGCTTTATTTATTAATTGATCTGTTTTCTCCTGGAACTTATCTTTCATATTCTGATCCCTCAATATGTCTACATTTATACGTTTCTATTCATAATGTATATTAAAAACTATACACAGAATTATTCAAAATATTCAATTCAAAAACACTGACTTTATAGATTTAAACTTACATGATAGTGCCACAAAATAAACTAATCTTATTTAAATTATAACATATTGTATAAAATGGTGACCGCAAAAGTCTGTTAGTCTTGGCTATTGGTAAGATGTCCTGTTTAGAAGAGCGCTGCGGTATTCGAAAATTCAACTGACCAAGAAGATAACTACAATTAATTTAATTGTGTATTAACTTACGGATATAGCCAAAACTAATGACAGATAAGAAGTGCCTCATGTGTAAGGGCAACATTTGAAATTGAGCAATTAAAAAAAGGAAATTGAAGCTACAAGTTTCTAGTTTTTAGATCTTGATTTAAAATTTTTTACCATCACTAATTTTGGAGTAATCATAAGAAAACCATCGGAATTTTTTTTCCAAATTTTTGCTTGCTTTTCAAATGGTCCATGAATTTCAATAAATTGTTTTCAATGATTTCAGCATAAAGCTTTTTTAGATATTTTTATCCTCTTTTTATCTAATTTGACTAGTCTAAAAGTTTTGTACAATGATTTTTCGTTGAGTTATTCTCGTCGTTCAAAGCAAAAGAGTCAGTTTTGACTTTGGTAATTAATTACTCGAGAAATAATGATCGTACAGGAAATTAATGTTTTAAAAGCTGCAAAGTATTCTTTACAAGTCGTAGTTGGTTTTTGATAAAAAAAAAAAAATGGTGCGAGGATGTTGATTGAAAAAGAAGTAAAATGCGTATTTAGGGATATTCGCTTAACTTGGCATAACTTTGCAAATAATGACTATATTAAGGATGTTGACTGTTTCTTTTCAACCTCAAAGTATTCCAAAGAAACTCTAAAAATTTCAGAGCGCTGCGATTCTTGTTTCATTGTCTTCGGAATTATTGAATTTGTCATTTTTACTAAAAATCAATTTAAGGATGAATTTTTCATTTTTTTATAAATTTTTTGAGCTTGAAAATGGTTTTTTAGCAATAATCCATATTTTTTTTTATCAAAAAATGTTATTTGTGAGAAAAAAATAAAAAGCTGAAACTGATTTTTTTGCTTTGTACAACGATAACTCATCGTACAAGCGAAAAAGCATCGCACAAGGTTTTTAGACTGCTCAAATTAAAGAGGATAAAATTGTCTAAAAAAACTGTATGATTAAATCAGTGAAAAAAATTATTGAAGTCCGTGGACCTTTTGAAAGGCGAACAAAAATTAATTTTTTTTTCGACATTTTTCTTATAATTCAAAAATTTCTGATGGTCAAAGATTATGATCTCAAGATCTGAAAACTAAAAACTTGGAGCTTCAATTTTTTTTTTAATTGCTCTGACTATTTTTCTCCAACTTATGGCCCTTTGAAAATGACCTAAAAATTTAGGATTTTTTACATCCCTTAATTTTTGTGCCTAGTGTATTCCAGATATCATAAAATGTAACAGTTTTAGAAATCTTCTCTTCTTCCACTAGATTTTTTTTTAATTATTGTAGTAGGAGCAACATATATTAGTGGCATATTCCAGTTTTGACCGTATAAACGAATAGTAAATTATTTTAATTGAATGAACATTTTTAAAATTTTTACAGCTTCAGATTATGAACCCCAACGTTTTTATATGTTGTTGATGCGGTTTGTGCGATAGTAAACGATAGCTTATTGTCGATGATTATACCAACATCTTTTATAACCTGACAAGTATTTACCTGAGATTGATTTATAATGTACATACAAGTATAAACGACCTGTCATTTGTACATACCATCATGGCCATCATGGATGGCCTTATATGATGACCATATCATCATATCATCATCATGAGGTCATCAGTCCTAAGACTGGTTGGACGCTAATCTCCAACTTCTCCTATCTTGTGCTAACCTACGCATTTCGCTAATTGTGCTACAACCTACATCCCTTACTATTTGCGAGCAGTAGTCTATCTAGGCCTACCTCTGCCTTTCTTTACTCCTATCACTGCCTCCAAAATATCGCGAATTATTCCCCCATGTCTCAGCAAGTGGCCTGCCATTCTATCTCTTCTCTTCTTTATGTTTTTCCACATACTTCTTTTCTCGCCGAATTTCTCCAATACTTCTTCGTTTCTAACCCTATCAGTTCATGGTATTTTCATCATTCTTCGATAACACCACATCTCAAAAGCTTCTAATTTCTTCCTACTTGCTTCCCCTACCGTCCAGGTTTCGCAACCATATAATGCCGTGCTCCATACATACGTTTTCAAAAATCTCTTCCTTGTTTATAAGTTTATTACCCCCGAGCATAAAAGTTCTTTCTTTCATCATCATATAAGGGCATGTTATTAAATTATATATAAAACTTAAATACAAAAAATTCTGTTTAACTATATTAAAAATAAACTATAGTAATACTGATAAGGAGTGCAGGATCCTATATTTACTCAAATTTCCTGGGAAGATGCTGGAAGCTTGGATGCCGCAACAATAATACGAGATTAGTTAGTTTTTCACGAACACGTTACGGGATGCGCGCTTCGCCAACCAACTTACCATTATCGAGATTATTAAAACTGAGTTCTATTCTTCTTCTGATTAGAACTTAGTTTTAATAATCCCTTGATGATTAAATCTGACTATTAATCTTCTGTTAAGTAAAACCAAGTGTTAATCATTTCCTAACGATTACAACCGAGTGTTAACCTAAAGTTTTGTTTCAGAGGACTGAAACAAAATTTTCGTCATCTGGTGATTAGTAATGGACTTGTAATGTCCTGATGATTAAAATTCACTTTGCCTCCTTGATTGGCGAAACACGCATCGTTAAGAGGTAATCTTTTGGTATTCATGAAAAACTAGTCTCTTCTTATTCAGTTATACATAAGTCTATGTTTTTTTCTGCCAATTTTACCGCTCAAAGTTTACTATGTAAAATTAATTATATTTTTAGGCAAACGTCGAAACTTCAGGATGCGTTAATATTTTTCCAGTGCCCAATTTGTTGCGAAGAATTTAAAGAAGAAGACAGGTTGACAGAGCACTTATTAGAACATAAGATTAAGGCACCTTTTGATTGTCCAATATGTAAAACACGATTGATGGATAATGAGTTAATTCCAAAACATTTACTAAAAGAAGCTCAAAAAAATCAATGTAACATGTGTTTAACTATTTTGAGTTCACGTAAATCTTTAAGTAACCATATAAAGCGCCACTTCGTCAAGAAGCCTTGCAAAATATGTGAAAGGATATTTAAAACTAACAAAGAGCTAGAAATACATTTAGCAACTCAACACCGCCAGGGCCCGTATTGTTGCAAAATTTGCAAAACTGCTTGTTTCACAAAGACCTCTTTGAAGTCGCACATGTCAAGCCACAGAGATGATCAAATGGGAGTTAATAAATTTAAATGTGATGCATGCAGTAAAACATTCAACAAAGACTGTTCTCTCAAAAATCACATAAAACAAGTGCATAGCAAAAAGAAGAAGTGTATATGCCAAATGTGCGGACAAATTCTTCACTCTATTAGGTACCTTCGGACGCACATGTCTTTACATATTACACCTAAGCCTGAGAAGTGCGACGACTGTGGAAAACATTTCTCTACTAAAGGAACACTAGCTGTTCATTCCCGAACTCACACTGGCATTAGGCCATATAAATGCGAGTTATGCGACAAAGAATTCACACAGTTGGCAGTCTTAAAGACTCATCTCACCGTTCATACTAAAGAAAAACTGTTTCCATGTAAGATTTGTGAAAATAAGTTTAGCACTAAGGGACAATTATCGAGACATATGAAGAGGAGTCACGATAGCGTTGATTAGTTATAGTATATCTCCTTGTCAGTAATACTTAATTTTAACGGCCCTCTATTCTGTGTCAGACAGACTCTAGAGCACCATTAGTGCTCAGTGAACTAATGAAATTATTGTCTAGAATATCTTTTATTTATTTTCCTAGTTTTTCTTCTAAGAACGACAACGTTTGTACAGGGTATAAAACAATAAGATTTATAAAAAGAGATTTTCACAGGTGAAAATAATGCCACTGATGTGACACCTTCGATTGTATCAGAAGTTAGCATAAAACTTTATCTTAAATGGCTAAAGTTTCATAACATCTACAGCTATCTCAAAATCATCTAATAGTCTACTCACCGTAATATACCCTGTATCAAAACTCCATAGATTCTTTATTATTATCATTGATTCCCTGAAGGCGATTAAAACAATTGTCATGTTTTAAATATAGCATATTCATATTTTAGACATATTAATGTGGTGATTAAAGAAATTTAATGATGACCACCTTAATTGGTTCGAAATTGGACTTATTTTATATGTGAAATTAATTATTTTAATTAACAGTGCAACAAAATAAAATATTCGTTAATTTACATTGTTTTAATTAAGACACTCTTAGTATTTCCATTTTCAACATTTCCAGTTTAAATAAACGATTTTTCAGTATTCGTGTTTGAGTACGATTTGAAAATAATTACGATTACAGTCAAAAATGGATAAAGTAAAGTAGAAACTTAAGAATCGCTATTTCATTAAAATATTTTTTTTATCAATTATTAGTTCTTGATCAGTTTCAAGTATATCAAGCATCAGAATGTATTTGTATACAAATAGAAATAGTCAATATTCTAACTATATATAATTAATGGATATAATGTATTCAAAGTTTTTTAAATGACCTCTATATATATATATATATATATATATATATATATATATATATATATATATATATATATATATATATATATATATATAAATATTTTATTTATCCAAACTTTGCTTTAATAAAATCATGAAATGAATAGTGGTGAAAACGCATTTTGTGGTTATCAAAATTATAAAAAATCAACACCCCACTAAAATAGGGGTTCTAGTTTTCAATATTCGGGGCCAAATATAAATTCCTCGCATATAAACCATTCCCATTCCAAATTTTGTGCCCGAATGTAAGAAGTAATCTCAAACGTTCCTGAAATATATAATAATTTGTGAATAGATTTTAAAATCTGTTCTAATTGAATTCGGTAGGATAGTAGTATCAACAGAAATTTTGCCCAACATATCCACTAAGTACGTTAATCCGCGCAGTTTTTTATTAACGAACCATTTATTATTATTAATTATAACACCTATTGCCTCTAATGGTTTCTTTCTCCGGTTTATTCCGAAAAAAACAATCCCATTTTTGTTTTTGTTTTGGCTCCACAAGCGTTTTTGGTAACATAGTCACCACTTTCATTACAATATGAATCACATAATGTTATAGATATGGTGATACCTTTAAGGTATCAGTCCGATAGTTTGCTGATTTTTTAAAGAAGTGTTCATCGCTGTTGTAAATACATACGAGTACATGGTTTAAGTATACTATATATTTTGTATGCCAACTTTCTGTTTTTATATAGTTTGAAATCATTATATAAGCTGTCTTATTAAAAACGCTGCAAGTCAAACTCCTGTATTTCTTTTTCCGATTTTACAAATACTATAATTTTTCTATGTGAGAAAAGCTCACTATTGCTTGACATTGACGTAAAACATCAATGTGAATGTCGAGTTGCAGTATTTATAAAATAATTCACGTTTAATTTGTTGTTTTCTAAAATCAGATTACACACAGTTATGGCTTGCGTCGTATTTTTTTAACACCTATATATTTAATAAATACTAATCGCTTCTGACTTGAGAAATGAGTGCTCTAGTTGATAACGTTAATGAAACTAAGTTTTAAAAAATATATAAAAAAGTGACTATATAAACAGTCAAATAATTTAATATTGTTTGTATTTAATGATATACTTCGCGTATGTAGTATTCAATAAAATGATTTACGTATTTATTTCCTTTCGGAGAAGCTCAACTTCATTACTCTACTGAATTCTTATGAATTCATTGCCATTTATCTAGACTTAAAAACGACTGAAACATTTGTAAATGGTCTAGGCAATAAAAGACTCGTATTTTAATAATTAACTATTACGAAAATGTGTAATGTTAGCTAGAGTACTAATATCTAAGAAAAAGTTGTGTTTTTAACAACTTTTTCGAAAAACTGATAAAAAATATAAAAACAATATTTTATCTTCATTATTATCTACGATTTTTATTATTTTATAAATTTAATTAAAAATGTTAACAAGGTTGCTCAATTTGATAACAATTTTTCATACATCTGTAATATACATGTGTATGTAGATTTTCCTGTATTTCCGTTCTTGGGCATCTTAATTTTAATATCCAAACCATCTTTGAAGTTGCAGAAAATATTATACTTTCAAAATAAATTTACAACCATGTTTAGTACTAATAACTTGTTAATTAAACTATTTATATTTTTCTCCCCATATATAGGGATTTTATGAGTATAGTTTTCGCCCTTTTCACGTATTGCAGAGATACATTATTTGCAAATTAAAATAATTGTATCAAAAGCAGACAGCAGAGACTTTTGGAGAAAGAAAAATAAATTACTGTAACAAAAACTTAGAAACAAGGGAAAAACTATTAAATGTTGACATTTATACCTCATTATGTTCTGTAAAATATTCGCTCTACAGTTTCTGTTCCAGAGCCATTTCGAGTCATTTGAAAAATGTTGTCTATAAATCTAAACCAAAAAACTTACACGATACCAGAAATAGAATTATTGACAATGTAAGCCGAATTGAGAATACAGCGGTCCTTGAAAATATGCTACAGAATTAAGATCTCATGCCTTCTTGTTAATAAATTTTGTCAATCAACGCTTTGAGAGACTATTATAAAATTTAAATTATTTTGAGGTTATTGACTTATTTTATTGCATATTAAACAAACGCTCTCTTTCTGTTATTTCTCTAAACTGTGGAACATAAGTAAAGGGAATGTGACACAAATTATGTTTAGAATTACTGAGGAAGTTAAAAAAATTACGGCTGTCTCATTTAAAATTCAAAAGTTGTTAAAATTTGTTACTAAAAGAAACTAAAATCATTCAAACCATCGACGATCGATTCACTCAATGAAACCATCGACATCAGTTTTTAATCCACCCTGTTGTGTATTGAGATATTTATCTTGAGCTGATATCTGTTTATTTATATTGAGTGTTATTGAGATATTTGGGCCACTATATAATATAGGTTAGTTTATAAAACGTAAAAAAAGGAAAATATTGAACCGAAAAATGAAACATGTATATGTGCCATAGATAGCAATGAATCGTAACCTAAGTTGATGTTAGCGAATTTGTGATACTTTGCATAAATTTAATTATTCATCCGCAAACAAATTAATGTGAAATTCGTTTTTTACTACAATATCAGAATATTATATAAATAATACGTTATAAAATTATTTTGTTAACTGTGACAAAGAGGTACAAAATATTCTATACGTTTACCCAAATATTGAAATAAAGTATTGTTGTACTAATTCATACTTTTTTTAGATTTATTCACGTAAATATTGATCAATACTTGACGACTCTTAGTAATGGAAAGGAACTATATAATTGCATGCAATGCTATAAGACGTTTACCACAAAATATTACTTCAAGAGTCATCTGTTAACGCACACGAACATAAAGCCTTTCGTGTGCACCGACTGTGGCAAAACCTTCAAAAGGAAACAGGAGCTTAATAGTCACAACCGTGTGCACGATAAAAACAGAAAGCTTTATCAGTGCGAAGTTTGCAAAAAAATATTGACGACAAAGTCGTCACTTGGAATTCATCAAAAACGACATCTAAAACTATTCAACGTTTTCTGTAGTTATTGCCAGAAGGGATTTTATTCTAAAACAACTTTAACGTTACACGTCAATTCTAAACACACGGGTAAATCAACCTTCGTTTGTGAAGTATGCGGCAGGCCCTGCTACGATAAAACAAGCCTGGATAACCATAGGGCTAAGCACCGGAAGGGTTACGGAGTAAATAAGAACATCAAGTGCGAATTATGCGGAACGAAATTTATTGACAACAAATACCTTTTGGTGCACATGTATAAAATCCACGGAGGCAACAGATTCGTATGCGACATCTGTGGCAAAAAGCTGTGTTCCAAGGTCAGTTTGCAGGAGCATCTAATAGCTGTGCACGAGGGTTTGAAGCCTCACAAGTGCGAGATTTGTGGCCAATGTTTTGCAAATCGTACGACGCTAAAGCTCCACGAAAGAAGGCACACGGGCGAAAGGCCGTACAAATGTACAGAGTGCGAACGGGCTTTTACGCAAAGCCATAGTTTGAAAATGCACCTCAGACTGCACACCGGGGAGCGGCCGGAAGTTTGTCATCTTTGCAATAATAATTTCGTTTCAAAGAATATGTTACGTTCTCACATGAAAACTAAGCACAAACTATTCGATATGTAAGAACGGTGGAAATGTATTAAGGAGTGGTAAGGTTTTCTTTAGTTTAGACTGTATGTTAGAATTTAATTCTTTTATATTGTTTTTATTCTAATATGTATTGTAAATCTCTAGTAGTTTAGTTGATACTGAACACTCACTGTGATATAAGGTTTCGTATTAAACTTACCGTGAACTGAAGTGAATACTCTAAAATCTCATTGAATATATACAGCGTACCCCAGATAGGAGGTTCTCAGAAGTGGCTATAAATATAAAAAAGGTTATGTTGAAGTTGTATAACTGTATATCAAATAATGTAGTTCCAGGAAATCACGGGTATCTAGACAGTTTTGACGATATTTGAAAAAAAAACGAAAGTTTAGAAAATATATTTTAGTAGTTTCTAATATTACTTTTATCGAGAAAATAGAAGTGCTTCTTTGACGTCACTCTTAAGACCGTGTTCAGACGGTAGTCTTGTGGTAGTCTCAGCCTACGGTCTGACTCCCTTTGTCAAAAGAGCAGAGCGGTTCCATGCCAATATCATTGCGCCTACGGCGACCGTTTAGACGGAGGAAAGCAGCAGCTCTTGACCAGCGGAGGCACAAGGAGACGTAGTCAGCGCCTCTGGACTCTGTCTAGTCCACAAGTCAACAGGTACTGCTGCCTCTATTTATTTACACGGAGCCTCGAAATTGTGTGCAGACGGTAGTCACTTGCCTACAGTTATCCGTCGCGTTCACATTTCCTTGTTTCTTGTGTTTCTATTTGTCTTTTAATTGCGTTTAATACAAAATGAGTTTTTTCGACATTGAGAGACTGATAAATAATCTCTATAAAAAAGAAACCAGCGTAATGGGTCCTAGTGTCTAGCGAATTTTCCAATAAAATATTGAAGTAACAGCAATAAAAATAAAATGATTTACACTTGTCGATTTCTTCTCATCATTATGAGAATCAAATAATTTGCCAAAACTCTTGTTTTTCTAAGAGCCATTCTCTACTCGCAACTGCGTTAAGTGAAGAATGGAAAGGAGAGGTGACTACAGTTTGACTCTCGGCGCTATTCAGACGGGATACACTTTGCCCCCATGAGCCCACGTAGGCCGAGTATGCCGCTAGACTACCGTCTGAACACGGCCTAATTCTTTGTCAAAGTCTGTGAACATATCTTGTCTAGACGTTCTGTCTTTCCTTGATCATCACCAGGTTTGTTATTTTAAATAACTTATTATCTTTCTTCGGACTTTATCACTGTATTGCATTTGCTTCAACTAGCATTTTTTCGTACTGATTTTTTTTTAATTTGAGCGTTTTGAGCCGAACTTTGATTATTTATTAAAAATTCCCGATTTACAAATAATTAATTATAAAACTATAGTACAAATCGAACAATATCTTATTGTTCACTAATTATAAAGTATAACAAACAATATCGGCAAATATTGAAATAAGTATTAATATTCTATGCAAACACCAGCTCTGCAAAATGATGACCTTACAGTATTGCGTAGGAGCCGTAATATCTATTTGATAACATCTTCCAAAAACTGCAGTTTACAAATTTACATTATTATACTGATATACATATATACATTGCATGTTTGACATAACCCGAGAAGAAATAATTCAAAGGTGTTACACCGGAGGATGTAAGGATTAGGTGTTAATTGATCCACTAGTAATTAAATATAATAGTTTGAATAATTGGTGCTAACATTAACATTATATACCACTATTAAATATATTAGCCTAATAATATAATATTATTAAATATATTATTAGGCTAATATATTTAATAGTGGTATTTAATGTTAATATTATCACCATAATATTAACTTATTAAATATAATAATATAATATTATTAAATATTATATTATATACTCCTAATATAATATATTAAATATATTAGGGGCATATCTTTACAGCATATTGTTAGTTCACATAATTAAATATGTAAAGTAGATTTTTTGACAATTTTCTATACATTGTGAATTTGTTCGACTGTTAATATTGATAATATTAGATTTTTGTACCAAATGCATTCGATTTAATTGCAAATTTTTACTAATAACACATTTGAAATATATGAAAACATTACGGTTATACAGTGGCGGCACAGGGGCTCGTGCCAGCTATAAAAACACATACATTAAAACACATAACTATAGATAAATCAATGATTTATCTATAGATTATTCAATTAATGTAATAGTATTAATTATAATTATAAAAAATATAATATTCTATGTATATACCTTTATACTACAAAATAATTTTTATAATAAACTTTTATTCCCGTAAAACCGCATTCTGAAATTTTAGGCTGTACTTGCGGTATACGAGCCGCCACTGAATATATGCAGTGTGAATGTGAAGTATATTCACATTTTTGTTTTTTGTTTATGGTTATGATTGTATGATGACAAGAATGAAACCTCTACGATTTTTAAAAGCATAATAAAGAAGAAAGATAGAAGACATCACAAAATCTGACCAGTGATTAAATTAGCATCAATATTTTGTTAATATCCGAGTTCTTTTATAGAGTATTCCCTTCAGTATGCGGTAAATATATGTTAAATGCTTAGATGTATGTAACAGATTATAAAAATAATTTGACACCTCCTATTTACTCTTTTAATATTATCGACTGAAAACTCTTTTAATAATATATGTTAAATGTAACTCATGTATTAAAGTCGCCATAGTTTATATGCAATATCTGGTATATTTTTTGTTGTTTACAAATAAAATAAGTTTCGATTTTTAATAATTTGAAGTATTGCACTATTACACTACCTTTTGCAAAATAGGTAAAAGTGGTGTTCAACAGTTTCGACACTAAATAAATTTGGTAATATAGAGTTGAATTCAATCTAGGGGGAGAATAATTTTTCCATAAAACATCAAACAATATGATATTCTCCAAGAAAGTTGCCATATTCAAAAGATGATTAAAGAAAAATTTCCTCGTGCTATTTATAAAAGGTGTTACAATAAGAGAGCAAGATATGAAGTTTAAATAAAACATGGTTTTCTGCATTAAAAAGTATTGAAATATTTATTGATTTATAATGTAGATATTTGGGAATTATGTATGGAACAACACATCTGGTAAATGGCTGTCACGGCTTTGATGGCACACGAATACACTTTTGACGAAATGTGCAGTAACGGTTTTGCATAAATGTGGTGGTATTTCGTTGATACAGCGCTCAATTTTGGCCTTCAATACTTGGGTAGTCATGGGCTTGTTGGCGTAAATTTGAGACTTCAGGAAACCCTACAGAAAAAGGTCGATAGGTGTTAAATCCCAATATCGTAGTGGGCAATTCTAGTCACCAAAACAGGAGATGACACGACCAGGAATAGACTCATGCAAGACCGTCAATGTTTCACTTGCCATTTGCCATGTGGTATGGCAAGTAGCACCGTCCTGCTGAAACCACATGTCTTCAAGACCAATATCATCCAATTGAGGCACAAAAAACTGGGGTATCATGTTAAAATATTTTGCCAATGTTTTGTTCTGAACGACCACTACGAGCTTGTGTTTTGTGTTTCATATCAACAACTGAACCAGTACTTTCGAATTTTTCGATTATTTTTTTCACAGTTGATACATTTGGAACATTATTTCTAATGCGCACAAAATGGTGCGCAGTTCAAATCTTGCGCTCTTATTGTAACAGACTTTATATAATATACAGATTTCGATCGAGTTTAATAAACTCGAGATAAACAAATTTACTACATTAAGCACTTATGATTGATGGTGATAAATAGGAAAGTTAAGATGTTAATATTATTAAAAATAAAATATAACATTTAGTATTATTATATGCTTTTATCGTATCTGTCAAAAGAATAGAGGTGCAAAATTACATTTTTTAATTATCCGTATTTCAATACCTAACAATTTTTGATGTGTACACTGGGTGACTTGTGTTTATTTATTTTACTAAATAAATGATGTCATTACTAAATTTCAACTACCGTAATAGATTAATATTCCACGTAAAGGGTTGCGAGGTGTCCTATATAAAGAATATGTATTTAGCATGTTATACATTTTTGTATATTTTTAGTTTTACTTAAACCTCCATTGGATATGTTTCGTACAATTGTTTTTGTATTCTGTCTCCTATTCAATAAATTGTTTACTACATATATGTATATATATATATATTTTTTTTTTTATCCATTTATACCCATATGCACCAATTAAATTTTCAGCAAACGACCATTTATGTAAATATTAAAATTGATATATTGGTATATATAACAATATGTATATATGAAAACATGTGATCTTAATTATCTGAATAAGAAAAATTACTCGTGTTTTCGTAAAACCTTAAGTTTTTTTTCATTTTCACAATGAATGAATTATGCCACAACAACACAATATAGTCAAAGAGATTATGTGGCCAAATCGATAAGGAATTGTTAACACAAAATAGCATACTTTTTTGCGTTATTTATATAAAATTAAATTACACAACCTAAACATTATAATCGTCATAAATATTAAATCCATTATATTCTCGTTTCAAAATAAAATCACTTAAATGGAATCCGTATATTGAAACGTCTTGACATCGAAGAATACATGTCCGAGTATAAGTGGTGAACGTTTGCGTCATTGTACAAAAGATCAATAGAGGTAGGTATACCCTTGGTATCACACAAATTATAATTTTAAACGTTTTTTTGACAGAAATCAACATTCGTCTCATAAATCTTCAGGTTGAGGTGGGCAAAGTATAGAGGTGAGGTCACAACTCATGTCCCAGGGAAAGGTGTCAAACTATCTCTGTTGAGATTCAAACCCACGTACAAAGATTTCTACAGTGCGAGTGTACTAACAGGTGAATACGGAAGGTCACCCATCCATATTTCAGATGTGGAGCAAACTACTGCACTTTATTAACTCCGCGTTAGGCACTGAATGAATGTCCACTGTATTAGTTGTGTTTATAACATATTCTTGTATGTACAAAGTTAAAACAATTAAAAATATGTTTTTTATTCCTTTTACGGTTACTTCTATAATAACTATTTATTAATCTTTGTAACCTCATTCTTTAAAAAAATATTTACCTAGCTTTTGGCACACTGACTATTCCTATTTATTATGGGTGGTATTGACATATGGGAGGCTAAACATTACTGTTACTATTATTATTATTATAAGTTGTTTTTTAATCGTAAATATGGCAACCACTATTTCCAAAATGAAAACAACACATTTTCATTTTCTGAATAATATCAATACGTAGTATGTTTAGTGTTTTCAATCATCGGTTGAATCTCTGCAGAACTTGAGATTATAAACATTTCTTTTCATTTTCATAAATCCATTCATATTTTGAATGGATTTATAGGAAGAACTGTTATAAGTATTCGTACCACATCTTTTGTCACAATTATCCTTTCAGTGTCCACCTTTCATATTTATTTAACAGGCATTAACGCGTTTCCCACTGCAAAAGTAAAATGATTATGCAGATGATATTTTCCAGAGTACAATACTACGTGTGAAAGCATCATACATTTTTGGTCAATTTACTTTCCATTCGCCTTAGTTTGGCGCATCTACATATTAAAAGCTTACTTGATCAGCGAAATATCATCAGAAGTTGCAGGTTCATTATTATAATAAAAGCTAATACAAAATACTAATTTAACTCTGTTTTAGGAAAAAAAGAAAATTTAAACGAGAACCCATAGACAGACCTCCCAGGCAGTGCATGTTTTGTGAAAAGCTGTTCAAAGATAATAGGCGCCTTAAAAAACATCTCCTATCCCACAGCACAGAAAGACCCCATGCTTGCAGCGTATGCGGTAAAAAGTTCAAGCGAAAATATGACATTAATATACACATGAGAGTCCACGGCGCCCATCCTACATTCGAGTGCGACTTCTGTTCAAAAAAACTCAGGTCCAAAGGCGCCTTTATGATCCACAGAAAAAGGCATTTGAAAGAGTACATGGCTAAGTGCGAAGTATGTGGTCAGGGATTCGTCACCAATCAGGAGTACAATAACCACATGGGTTCTAAGCATGGCACCAGTAATCATGTCTGTAACATTTGCGGGAGAAGTTGCTACGACAAAGCCGCGCTACAAGGCCACATGGCACGACACGCCGATGACTACGAAACTAACGAAAACATCAGATGTGATGTTTGTGGAAAAACTTTTCTTCAGGAGAAGTATCTGAAACAGCACGTCATACGAATACACAAAGACGGTGGCCAAAGGTTCATGTGTGATTTGTGCGGGAAAAACTTACACTCCAAAGGAAGTTTAAGGGACCATTTGCTGATTCATAAGGGTCTCAAACCCATCGAGTGTAAAGAATGCGGCAAAAGCTTCGCTTTGCGGACTACTCTCAAGTTGCACATGCGTACGCATACAGGCGAACGGCCGTATAGTTGCAGGGAGTGCGGTAAACGATTTACTCAAAGAGGACCTCTAACTACTCATATGTTTTACCACACCGGCGAAAGACCTCATAAATGTGATATTTGTACAGCTGGTTTCGTTACGAAAAATTTATTGTTGATGCATGTCAAAAAACATCATGGCGCTATGTGATTTTGTACAGTTCTCGAGATTCTAACTGGGCTCAAAGCCATAATACTTTTTTATATGCAAAACTACCTTTGACAGGTGTTTTCTTTTCCATGTTGGAAAAGTCTATTTCATTACTTTTCCATAAAGGTATGTCAAAATAAATATGTACTACATTGAGTACCTTAAGACATTACTAATCACTTTTGTAGCTAAATAAAATTGTACAAATTCCTTCTGTTCCTAGTTTAAAATGAATAATAATTTCTATCAACTCTGTATAACACTAAAATTTACTTAGAGGAAAATCATTAATAAATACTCCATTGAAAAATCGATAGTCACAATAAATCGACAGTGCTAGGAACACGACATCAGCAAGGGCGAATACAGATGGAGTTGTTCTCGTCGAGTCGACGGTCGAGACGACTTGGCAATTAATAACTTCCTTGCATCTGAGTTGTCAATAAAAACACGACCTGATATGTCCACTCGATGAGCGTATCTCGTTTTGTGGAGTGATCATGTGGTGAACTGATCGCCACGACAAATCGAGCTGCACCAAGGACAACATATTTTGGTCAATTTGAATAGACAATATGATACGTTGACTCGACGATCGAATCGACCGCCAACCCCGCGAGAATCGTTACATCTGTTCTAGCCCTAAGGCCACTAATACACAAGTAATAGCCCTACTGCGTCGGGACACACATATGAAAATTAAATGTTCTGGATTAACGATTACGGAGTTCTGTCAGGAGAACAGGTCTTCTAGGCTTATCTTGAGAATTTCAGTATCATTAACGTTGTATACTCTTACATAAATTTTCTGCATGTATTATAATTTCAGTGGTTTTATTTTCGATTCGGCAACAATGGTAAAACATTAATATTATAAAAGGATTAGATCAATACAATATCAGAGTACCAATATCTGATATTTATTTAAAACAAAATAATAAGAACAGAATAATAAAACTTTAAATACCATATCTGGTGATATCCGGCAGGATAATGTAGGATTTATCCACTGAACCAGCTTCCTTCTTTTTTCGTCGCAACAAGATAGCACCACGTTACCGTACTATGTTACCTTATGCATATATCTTTCGTTATTCTCTTTCCACGTCTCATACTCTCTTGTTTTTCCATTATTAATATATGTATTTCGTATAAGATTTGCTATTTATTATCTTCCATTTCCTTTTTGACGTTGTCATGTGTTTTATTATATTTTCCACACCCAGTTCTCCTATGTCTGCCTTTCTTCTTTCATCTATCCATTGTAGGCATTTTAATGTATAATGGTTTATGTAAATAACATTCAAAAGAACCGCACCTGCTTAGGGACTGAGTTATCCATTAATCAATATCCCCATTTCTCTTTTTTAATCCGAATCTTATTGTCTGATATTAGTTTTGATTCATTGTCCAACATAATTAATTTATGACCTTCTAGTTTGTCGACATTTTTCTGTCGTCACTTCCTTATCTATACTTTTTGCGTCATAATTTTACCATACGTCCTTATTCGTTTACATGGAATTGGTAAAGATAATTACAACATCTGCTGATATTATACCGTATTATGGTACGATACTCCACATAATATGCTCAGCTGATCGCCCTCTTCTATCATCAACTGCCTCTCTGTAACGTAACTGGTTGTGATCTTTATCAAGTATGATGGAACGTTCCTTTCTATTAACTTATCTATAATACCTCTCCACGGTGCTGCGATGAAAGGATCCTATTTCAATCAACATGCATAGCCTTCTTTACCTCTGAATTATATTTGCAATATCCTTGACATTTTCCATTACTCAAAACTCATCCATAGTTGAATTAACCTTAAAAAAACCCATATTGTGCATGTGCCAATCCTCTATATGTTTATTATTTTTTCTTAGTAGCTGCTCTAATAATTTACCCATTCCATTCAGTAACGGTTATTCACACCATTAACGATATTTACGTTTTAGGAACAATTGCACCATGTAGATTGTCTTGTATCATGATCTTGTGGGTTGCACCTTCAAGATAATGAAGTGACTGATTTGTCTGACTGAGTTAGTTTTCGATTCGAAATCTTCGCCATACACCACAAATACTGCCACGCCCAATTGAAATTTATCTAACAATAATTTATCCTAATATGGTAAATAAGGACTAATAGTTTTATAATCAAACTAGTCAAATGTACATACATACATATATACCTATGTGACAATGCATATAATGATAATTATTTAAATTATTGTCGATGTATTAATGAACACCTGAAACGTAGACTTCTATGGTGATATATTTTTTTGTTTTTGTTCTATTTTTCGCACAAGTTTATAGAGTGGTGAAAAACACATTATCAATATTTTGTTTAGTGAATTAAAAAATACATTTCCTAATAAAAATCAAGATATTAGGTGACCTTCATAGTATTTTTTCTAATATTTGTAAAGGAATACTTATATCATTGGCAGTTACAATCATTTTCAATATTACTTGATTAGCTCGGCCAATTTTGTACTTAAATTCTAATTATAAGAATTGCTTTAATGTCGTTATACATTATTTTATTATATAGCGTTTTCTATTTTTCATACATTTTGTAAGAAATTAAGCAAATAAAGAAATGTTGTTACACGGCGTTTTTATTCTTGTAATCCTCTAACAAACATAAAAATAACATGCGGTCCCGTCACACTATAAAAACAATTTCGATTTTGGTATTTTTATTTTCAGTATTTATTTTAATATCAAGAACTATGAAAATTATGTTTACACATTTTGTACAAATACATTTCGTTGTATTTAAATTAGTTAAATAAAGTACGTTTTGGTACATTTTAAATTGAATTCATAAACGTTGGATAAATGTTTAATTCACCATTATTTCTATAATGTAAATATGAAGTGTTAATTAAACATATGTAAATCTTATCCTTGAAAAAAAAAAGATGAAAAACTTACGCCTGCTCAAAGCATATGATAAAAATCATATGCTTTGAACAGGGATAAGTTTTTCAAAAAGCATAGCTTTATTTATGCTGAGAATTGCAATAGTAACTTGACAGAAAATGCAATATATTTCGCTATATTTTGGACTCAAAAATGAGCCCAAAACTACAAATTCGTTATTATTTACGCTCACATTAGCCAGCCGTAAACATTATTTTCGTATATACATGTAGTACGTTATTTTCTTGTATACAAATAGTTTTATTAATAAATCGCCGTTAAAAATTATCTGAAAAGAAAACAATGAAGTGGCTCTATATTACTTCAGGATAAGTACATGTTCATAACAACGCACAGTGAGAACATAAGATGTAATATCAACTTGTTAGCTGACGAATCTTATTCAAATCGAAAAATTAAATTAATTGAAACTGAATTTATTATAGTATAACAGTAACATCAAAAATAAATGTTAAAGAATTAAGTAAAAATATATTCAATAGTTTTACTTGGTTTACTATCTCCCCGTGGACAAACGCATACAATTAAAACGAATATTTATGATGAATGAAGGAGGAATATATTTTCATTTTTATTTTATTTATTTATTCTTTTATTGTACCGTATTTAACTTCGTTATATCTTATTACTTTTAAGAGATTATTACTACACCATGTATAAATGTATAATAATACACCATGTACAATAACAAGATGCCCGGAAAGTAATTAGGTCCTAGTTCCTTCTTAGATAACCCTATTCCTGGTTCCCTAACATTGGGCTGGATTAAATCAAATATACCTTAGTCCAAAAGTGCTTCGTTTAGGTTTAGAGGTAGGCTTTAAATAAAAGCAAGTTTTTCAAAGAAACATTTTGGTTATATTATATTTCAAAAACCAAATAATCATCATAAAACTTGGTAAAGTATGTAATTATGATGACATAAACATTGCTGTGTATTTCAGCAATATAATAGGGTTCCTATTATATTTTTGATCATTATTTTGACTAAACGTTATGATACAGAAATATAAATATAATAAGAAAATACATCATTTGTCATTTTATAAAATATCCAATAAACATTACATTGTATAGGTATATGATTACACAGCAGTACGATATTTGATCGAGTTACCAACTGATATTAATGCATTTACATTGACATTATAAAGTTATTATTTGTCAAATTAACGCTATTAAACCAATTTGGCCATCGTTAAAAAATTAATGAAAATAGACTTCTTTTTGTTTTTGTTGCAGTTTTAATTATTTCTAATAGTCATATAATATTATTGCTTTAATCTTTTTCGCTTTTCACGAGGACGTCTCAGTTCGAGGTACAATGGTTTTTTGAATGATTTTCTACTTGGATTAAGTTTTTGCTAATATTTGCATACTGAACAATCGACATTTCTTAAATGAATATTCATGCAACAACTTTTACACTCTGAAACATCAACAATACTAAGAATTTACACACCCAGAGTGACGAATATAAAAACAAACCGCAAACAACCAAATAAAATTTTATATAAAATTCCACCTTTAAATATTACATCGTGTTATTAGTATTATCTTTTTAAATGTTTTGTGTATTCTTTGTAAGTAGAAAACTGTGAGCAATGCAAGATGAGGCCCAACATATGAGGAATCATTTTCCAGAAATAATTATGCACGAATGATCGGCCTTAGCTATCACGAATTGCAAACCCCAATCCTTTAGTTTCTGTAAAGAACCATATGAAATTGCGTACCAGCATCCTATCCAACATCATCATACTGAAGAAACCTTATAGACTATCACAAGTAAAAATGAAGTACATGGATTAATTTTGTCCGTGTCCAAAATTTCGAGAAACAAACATATTAGAGCAAAGGAAATGCTCATTTGGAAAATATCGTGTCAACATTTATAAAAAAATAATAAATAAGGTTATTTAAAATTATTACTTTTGCACTACATTCAGTTTTATACATTTTATAAAACTGAAATAAGTACTACTGAAGTGATGAGATTATTACTCCACCCTATCTGCAAATGCGTTATATAATAAGGACTAAACAAATTAGGCCAAAACAGCTCATCTTGGCTACATGCCGACGACGAGCGCTGGACTATATGGCGAAATTTTCCGTATTTTGTCTAAGTTTGCATTATACTTGTAGTGACGCATTAAACTGGCGCATTAGCAAGGATAATGAGTGTGCCTCGATAGCTCAGCGGTCAGAGCTGAGCTATCTATATGAGAACTAACCGGAAATTGGGAGAGCCGGGTTCGATTCCCGGTCGAGGCAAAATGCACTTTTATCCTTGCGATCGCCAAAGTGGTGACCCCGACGTGATGTGATTCATTCCAGTATATGCAACCTCCCTTACATCTCAAATTCGCGAATTCGATTCCCGTCCTATCCATCGACATATAGTCCCGGGGGTTACCGAATAACGGTTCGTAAGAATGGCGAACGCGGTCACATTCCGTTAAATTGTATCGAGACAAACCATGTCTCTAGGGAGGGAGTACTGTAGTGACGCATTAAACTGGCGCATTAGCAAGGATAATGGGTGTGCCTCGATAGCTCAGCGGTCAGAGCAACTAACCGGAAATTGGGAGAGCCGGGTTCGATTCACGGTCGAGGCAAAATGCACTTTTATCCTTGCGATCGCCAAATATTGATGAAGCAAATATATTCTATTATATCCTTGCCACGTTCTCCAAATATGGGCAATAAAATACATACGAATAAAATAAAACACAATGTGTAACAATGTTTCTGGCATAATTAAAAACACTTGTTCTTTAAAACATCGTCATTTCTAAAAGAAGTACTTTTGAAATAAGATATGTTTTGTTTAATTAATTTCATTTAGATTCACACGTTTACTACATGAATATTATATTTAGACGTTTTATTATACGAATAAACAAATTAAGAGATTGGAATTTTACAAGGATATTCTATTAAAATGTATATGGTTTGTCTTTTTATTTATTGAGAATTACGTTAATTACAATTAAATAAAAAAGCTTTTACTCATATGTTTCGGTTTTAATAACTTTATAGAGCTATTTTTTCTTTTCACATGGACGCCTCATATTCGGTCTTTCAAAGAGTTTTCTTTCCCAATTAAACAAGTCGGCCTCTTGTATCTCATTTCTGCCATTTTGCACAAGAGTTAATCGAAGGCATAAGACTGATTCACTAATATCAACAACGAAAAATGTAAAGTGCCGAAAAAAAATCCAAAATAAATGAATAAACAAATGGTACATTTCAAATAAATGACAAAATTTGTTACCTATGCTCTATATCACTTTATTATATTTCTTTCCAATTTTCAGAACGCTACTAGTAGGATATATTTTGTGAAAATCAAATTATAAAATTAAGTTTAAACTCAGTTTTTGATTCACTTACCAGATACGACTTTAGTTTAATGGCACTGTATTTGTAAAATTATGCACAACCCTAATGTTATCTTTCGAATTCTGTAGTTGTATAAATAATTTTTATATAAAAACGATTCGCATTATCCACCATGGAATATTTGGATATAATTTGAAGCAGTCAATTTATTGTGTTCTATTACGCTAAACCCTTTTTAATACAATAATATTTTAGGTGTAATAGGAATAAAAAAGACTGTATTAAAGTGGAGAACTTTGAACGACATATAGGACTTGATGGAAACGTGCAAGAATTTAAAATGAAAATTTGTGACCTGTGCGGCAAATTCTTCAAAGACAACAGACATTTAAAAAAACATCTTACTACTCACAGTCATGAAAGGCCGTTTTCCTGTATACTTTGCGAAAAAAAATTTAAACGTAAGCACGAAGTGTCTGCGCATATGAAGATCCATGAAGGATCCAACTCCTTCGAATGCGAAATCTGTTCCAAGAAATTGAGATCTAAAGGTTCCTGGATGATCCACAGAAGAAGGCACTTAAAGGACTATATAGCAAAATGTGAACTATGCAACCAAGGATTCGTTACGAATCAGGAATATAATAATCATGTGGGATCGAAGCATAGAGCAAGTAAACATATATGTGACGTCTGTGGTAGAAGTTGTTACGACAAGGCTGCTTTACAGGGTCATATGGCGCGACATGCCAAAGATTATGAAAAGAACCAAAACATCAGATGTGAATTGTGCAGTAAGACGTTCCTCCAAGAAAAATACCTAAAGCACCACTTCCTTCGAATGCACAAGAATGGGGGACAGCGCTTCGTCTGCGACCACTGTGGGAAAAAACTAAATTCGAAACGAAGTTTACGAGATCACTTGCTCATCCACGAGGGAAAGAAGCCAATACAGTGCAAGGAATGTGGCAAAAGTTTTGTCTTAAGAACGACACTAAAACTACACATGCGTACTCACACTGGCGTTAGACCGTATGCGTGTCCCCATTGTGGGAAATGCTTTACACAAAAGTCTCCTTTGACGGTGCACATGAGGTATCACACTGGTGAACGACCCTATACATGTAGTGCTTGTAATACTGGATTTGTTAGCAAGGGTGCGTTATCGTTACATCAGAAAAATAAACACAAAACCGTATAAGGACTGTTTATACATTTTAGTATTACATAATAAAACTACTGATAATAATAACGTTAGTGCTTACTTTTGTTATACTCAAACACAGACCACAGGGTTGTAGATCGAGTTTTCTTTGCACCAACCATTTTGAGACGCAAATGTAGCCATAATTTATTATTAACTTGTTACATTAGGATTTTATGTCTTGCGGTCTGATAATATGAGATATAAGATCCTAACTATATAATAAATTACCGTCCAGAACCACGCATGATATTAATAATCTTGCATTATTTATTTGTTTTTATAATAAGACACTATTTTATGATAACAATTTTTGTACATTTATAGATTCTATCAAAATTAATGAAAAAGTATAATAACGAATTGTTTAACGTACTTACGTATAATTTTGTCGCGAAAAGTCAATTTGTGAAAAAAAAACAATAAATTTAGTTTACAACGAGTTTATATGTTTATAAACAATATATGTGTATTATCTATTAAAATGGTTAGACAGTATATCCGCCCTTTTTTTGTACCCACGCATTACTTTTTGTCTTTTTTTTATTTTTGAAGAGAATTAAATTATATCGATGTTGACAATAAAATGCGAAAATAACGCATACAAATTAGTTTTACGTTCTATAAATGTTTAATTCATGATATTTATTACATGCAAAACTTCATATACATACCTCTGAAACAGGACTGTCCCTCTGAGGAAACAATATTCGTTCGAAACGTATCGGGGAAATCATTTTGTAATCGCATTATAATCGTTTATCGACGACCACTATATTAGGAAGGTTTAATACGTCTGTTTTCCGTCGATTAGAGGCCTTCTAATACACCAGTGAATTAAAATTCATAATACCACGCTTCGATTTTATAAAATCAATATTCTTTATCAAAATAAATCTGTCAAATCTGACGTTTTTCAAAACCAGAATTTTTCACTTCATAATTGACCGGTTTTGCCCGTGGTCGTGGATAAAACGTTGAATTATATTCGGGAATTAACAGCCTTTAATCCGTTCGAAAAAAATGGGTGCTCTCGGCTGCGCCTCGAGTGTCCATTTTTGCTCGTGGATTAAAAGCTTGTTAATTCCCTTATATAATTAATAATTATGAATGACATCATTTATACTACCATTTGACATAAAATTAGGTACATAATCATATATGACACAGGGTTACTATCACTTAAAAACATTCAATTTCGACAAAGTGCCAGTTGCAACCTCATTCAAAAATTCCAATTCTCTATCCAACGCTAATTTGTTTTCTTCATCATGTTAATGAGTTTCCTAGTTAGAATATTGGTTTCATTGAAAAAATTATAAATAAAAAAAATTTATATGAAAATAATAATAAAATAAAATTTGTTTCACATAAATAATCATTATCTAGCTGATATGTTAAAATTGTAATTAAATGAATGTTTGAAATAAACACAAATTTTATCTATAACATAAATGCTCAAAATGTTCTTCGTGACCTTCTGGAAACAGAATATGACTTCAATTATACCAAAGCATACACATGTAATTATATTCCTTAGTCCTGTAAGTGATTTTGTTGTCAAAAATGTTGTTAAATCTTGCGAACATCTCGTGCTAATCATTCTGTGGAACTATGTTCTTAAAATATATATTAAATAAATAAATGTCAAGGCATCTTATTTCGTTAAAATATTAAATGCATATGAAATTCGTCCCAAATTTGCTGCCACTATTCGATCAGTGAATGTGTTCGCATTAAGTACACATTTAGAACACATAATGTTTTCTCTGAGGGTATGGGATCAATAATATGGTTTCCCAATATCCCTATCTACACATTTCTTTTTTTTTTTTTGTGGTAGCTGTGGGGTCTTGTTGCAATAATTTCAGAAGTGATTTACGTGATACCGATATCACATTTTAAAATAGAATTTGAGTAGTTTAGAAATTTTATTATGCATTCTGACAAGATCTCGCAGAATTGCATCTAATTGGGTATCTCATCCTCACTAAGCTGGTGCAATATTAGCTGGTGTAGATGAAACTTATTTCAACAGTCGCTTGTGAAACCTCACACTAGTTACAACTCTATTGTTTCAATTACTGAGACGCTTGCCATTGATTGCTACAGTTTATTGATCGTGGATGCAACGATTTCCACCTGTTTTATCTTTTGACTACGGTTTTCTTCCATTACGCTTTTCTTAGTTCACTCTTCCAATTCGTTGCATATTTTTCAGTTACCAGATATATTTTCTGAAAATGCTATTATTATCAGAAAACCTTTCATTAGGTAGTTCATTATCAGAGTCATTATCTTCTTCTTCATTATCTTCATCTTATTGTTAGTGTGAGTAAAAACAGACAGTTGTGTAACAACTACGAAGTATTAGACTGTTGCCTGGTGATTGAATACAATGAATTCTGCTTATTAAAGGTGCATAGTATTAAACACCCTGTGGTCATTAAAACCAGAAATATTTATTGTATCACCGTAAATTTCACGGTATTAATAACTTTTTTATTGCACTATAACAAAATTGTTATGATAATGAACATATGATCATTATATTAATGGATATGTTCATGACCAAATGACTAAGTACATAGTTTTTGTTACATTAGTACAGTATGTTAATGAATAATTCATCACATTAATAATCTTGTCATACATTATTATTATTAATATCACATTTGATATTTCTTTCTATGGGCACTTCACCTTTTCACGCCAGCATCCCAGGTTCAAAACCAGTCACGAATACTAATTATTCGGGTTTTACACAGGACTTGTTAACTCCCGATTCGAATCCGAATTGACATGGATGTATATACGTATAGTTCATATAATATAAAAAGCAATGCACATCATAATGTACCTGATGCGTCAGAGACGACTACTGTTGCCACATTGCTAAAAATACTATGGAACTTAAGGAAATGTCATAAGGCTAAGGTTTTGTTATAACTTTTTTCGGCATTGCGTAAACATCAACAACGTATTCAACAGTCCAAATATTTATGGTTCTTGCGCTGGCTAATATCAGGTACTTTGGTTCTCAATAGAACAGTTTTCTTATTAACTTGTGGCTAAAACACTTTAAAAATCGAATAAAGTCTAAACATCTGATAACTTTGGCACCACGCACGACATTTATCAATTGCTGCCAATCTCAAAATGGACGTCAAATTTAAATTTCTGTTAGTAGTAATGAATTACGTCACATGATGACGTGCATTGCTTTTTGTTTTACATGAACAACATGACCCAGATCTTCAGAGGGTAAATTATACCATAATTGTCTGGCAGAAGATCTCCAGATTCCTTGGAGTTAATCGCATTGATTGATATGAATTTCTGTCCTATGTGTTCTGATGTAAAACATTACGTAGTGCTTTTATTTACTTTCATATGTATATTTACATTTTTACACATACATCACATTTATTTTTATGTTTCTAATTTCTGCCATTTTGTGCGAGATTTAAACCAGGCGTGAAACTGATTCATCGATACGAATAACGAAAAAATCAAGCACAAATAATTTTCCGGAATAAATTAATAATTAAATTGGAATAATCGAAATAAAATGCAAATTCTCTTATCTATTCGCTGTCACTTTATGTGTATTATATTTTTCCCTAGTATCCAAGTATACCAAAACCAATAGAATATATTTACTGCGAAGGAAGTTCCAGTAGGAAAATTAAGTGCAACTGAAGCTCGAGCCTGGATAAGTTGGAGCTTTCGATTCAGCAGCAATAACAGAGACCAATTTATCAATATAATGCCTAACTATAAACTGAATCATATCCTAATGATGTCACACCGAAACGCACGCCGAACTACATATAATCCTTTGATGTTTGTTAAAAACTGGTCTCCTATTTTTATCGACCCTCAATTCACGTTTTAGATCAAGTCTCCTGGCGCTGTTTTTTTTTGTTTTTAATTGTACATAACCTCAATTTAGTCTTCCAAATATCGTAATTGTGCGAATAATGTTTACACCAAATGATTAAAATTGTACATAACATATTTGAAGTTATTCAATGCAATCATAATATATATGTTCCATCACGCTAACCATTTTTAATAAAATAATATTTTAGGTGTAATACGGATAAAAAAGGCATTATTAAATTGGAAAGCTTAGAACCACATGTAAGATCCATTGATCAAAACCTACAAGAGGTTAAAAAGAAAATGTGTAACATATGTGGTAGATCCTTTAAAGACATTAGGTATTTAAGAAAACATCTTACCGCTCACAGCCAGGAAAGACCATTTTCCTGTAAACTTTGTGATAAAAAATTTAAACGTAAACAGCAAGTGTCTGAGCATATGAAAATCCATGAGGGTTCTAATTGTTTCGATTGCGAAATCTGTGCCAAAAAATTAAAATCTAAAGGTTCCTGGATTATCCATAGAAGAAGACACTTAAAGGACTACATAGCAACATGTGAATTATGCAACCAAGGATTCGTTACTAATCAGGAATATAATAATCATATGGGATCGAAGCATAAGGCGAGTAAGCATATATGCGACGTCTGTGGCAGGAGCTGTTACGACAAGGCTGCTCTACAAGGTCACATGGCGCGGCATGCAAAAGACTACAAAAAGAACCAAAATATCAGATGCGAATTGTGTCATAAGACGTTCCTCCAAGAAAAATACCTGAAGCACCACTTTTTTAGAATACACAAAAATGGTGGGCAACGATTCGTCTGCGACCATTGCGGGAAAGAAGTGAATTCGAGACAAAGTTTGCGAGATCACTTGCTCATCCACGAGGGGAGAAAACCGATACAGTGCAAAGAATGCGGGAAAAGTTTTGCCTTGAAGACCACGTTAACACTACACATGCGTACTCACACCGGCGATAGACCATATGAATGTCCTCATTGTGACAAATGCTTTACACAAAAATCTCCTTTGACAATACACTTGAGGTACCACACTGGTGAACGGCCCTATATATGTAATGTTTGTGAAACTGGATTTGTTAGCAAGGCTGCTTTATCGTTACATCAGAAAAATAAACATAAAGCCATATAGGAGTTGTTTATACATTTTAGTATTGTACAATAAAGCTACTGATAATAATTATGTTCATTCTTTCTTTTCCGTAACGTGTACTTCCACGCTTAGCGTTGCTTACCTCGAAGGTAATAGATAGTAAGTAAATCGTCAAGCAAAGCTCAAGGTACACAAGCGGCACTGGCTACACTGCACGTTCTATATACAAGGTGAGTCTTTAAGGTGTACATATATTTTTACCAGCGATGTATTTAGGCACATGGAACATTATTATGTAGTTTTTTTCTTAAAAAAATGGTTTTTTTTTTGTAAATTTTGCCTTAAAACCTCGCCACATGTTGTTTAGCGCTGATCAAGCATGCCGACCTCCGCTAATATTCTATCAGAGAAATGCGCTGTTGTCAGTATGTCATCAATTTCTCACAAATTGGAAGCAATATATTATCTACAGATTTATATTTTTAGAATACCAAAAATACATTTTTAATTTCTTTAAAGCTTTATTTTAATTGGTAAATTACAATCAACAAGTTTCCACACCATCATTGAGCTATTGTTTTGGCGCGTTACTTTTTTGATAAGTGGGTTGTTTGCCTATAACCCTATGATCCCACTATGAAATTTTATAAATGCGAAAACATCAAATGGTATTTGAAAAACAAGTAATTGTTATTACAAAGAAATGACAACATACTAATAATAAAAGGAAAAACTTTCAAGGGAATAAAAATTAATAAGCACTCACCTGACCAGGAACTAATTGATCCACTTTACCTTTCACTCCACTTTACTACCCTTAATTTTACGTCACTTCACTTACCTGTGCGTCACTTTGCAACCCATCCAATAAGATTACTTCACATGACTCCATTTTATAACATCATTTTTTCCTGAGCATACTCGCTAACCATAATAAAATCACAAAAAGTGTTCAAAATGGCCATCATTATTCTGTATACAGATAATCGTGTTCTTACCAGCAATTCACATTTCTAGCAGGATGTGGGGGAACAGCATCATGTTGAATCCACATCAGTCTTCTTGTTGCTAGATGCAATAAATCATGCAAATGATTTTCTAAAGTTTCACTCTGAGATAGATTCCTCCATTCAGACGTCTCAGTAGTATGTACAGTCCAATAAGATAATTGTCAATAATTCCTGCCCAAACTCTCTCGTACAGCTCGAGGATTTTCATCAGCCCAAATATGGGTATTGTGGATATTAAAAATCCCTTCTCTGGTCAATCCTGCCTCACCTGTCCACAAAACAAATCTTGAAAAATTTGGATCCTGTTCAAATTGTAACCATTCACAAAATTGTCTTCGACCTGCTAAATCTGCTAGAAGCAAAGCTTGAACTTTCCTGACGTGATACGTGTGTAGCCTCTGCGAACATAAAATTCTTGAAACGGTTAACTGTGACACGTACTTATTCTTCTTGTACTGGTGCCACGATCTTCTTTAATTTCATCCAAGAATGCCGGCACAACATTTCTTATTCTTCTTGTTCATTCTCACTACATCGGTCTTGAGTACGAGGTTTAAAACTTCCAAAATCTCGCAATTGCTGAAAAATCCTCACGAAAGTACGTTCATTGGGTAGAACATGTAGGGATATGTTTCTGAGTATAATATTCTTGATTTGAATGCACTTTTACCTGCTCAAAAATAACAACGCGCGTTTTTTATAACCGCATTTTGTACAATTGTCTTTACTACTTATTGCAAGTCAAAATATAGTATCTATATATCCAAAATATACTATCGATTTACTGTATCTCTGTTAATATAAACAATGATATAAGTTGGAAAGTACTTGAAAATCGAATTTAGAAAATTCGTCTTTAAAGTCGACTGATTTGCAGTAACGTACCAAGACGAAATTTTCAAATCGACTGACAATTAATTACGTTTTTCGACGAAAACTAAGCGACATCGACATAGAATATTCAACAGGCAGTGCCCTCTATTAGCCAGCGAGTTAAATAGTTTCCTTATACAGGGGCCTTTATTTTACAATATTACAATATTTATTATTTATTTAAACCAAGGCAACCATAACGGTATATTCTTTGTGAGAGAAAATAAAACACGTTGCTGTTCCTGATGCTGTATGAAAGAAGAGTTCTTTTGATGTGAATTTAGGGTTAATTAGAAAATAATATTTGTAACATCTATTTTGTACCATTTTCAAATTTCACCTTAAAAATTATTAAAAAAAATCTCATACATGTCTATGCCAATCCGATGGTTAGTCCGCATACTAGTGAATAATATAACTAATAATAAATGGATACAAATATACAAAATGATAGACAGACACATGGATATGTATTAGTGCAATTCATATAAAGTAATACACATCACAAAAAAGAAAAGTAAAGCAAATGGGGAAATTGTGACAACAAATACAATCCAATGTATACAAAAACAATAATAATACATTTAAGGAATAAGGCAATCAGATTATAAATATAATAAGAATAAATATAAACAGAACATAAAAACAATAACAGGAAACAGTGGCTTCACATAGTCATAATAGACGTTATACAATAAATGATGAAATAAAAATAATAATACAATACAGACTGGTTTGGACTGGTTAAAACATATTTAATAATAAAAAAATGTTCTTCCAATGGATATGTTTTCATGTGAATGGCAGCAGTGACTGACTTCGTATAATGATCCTGTATTCATTGTAATCGCAGAGAACTGTAATTGGTCTCGTCTATTAAATGCTGTTCAGTATAGTTATTTTCAATTTTTCTACAATGGTCACATATTTTTTCCATTCTTCGGGACCAATTGCAGCAAATTGTTCTCGTACTAGGTTTTCCACGTCATCTAACCGGAAATTAGTATCAGTTCTGGGTGATGGTGGTAAACGTAGTACAGTATAACCATAGTGTTCCAGTAGTTCATTATGTAACGTATATTTTATATTTTGTTTAATTAGCTCATATAATTCAGATTTTATCACTGTTGGCTCACATGAAATGTTACACTCATGTAGCCATTTCATCATATCTCCCGTTTTCGTTCCTATTGTTGGTTGATTTTCAATGGCATTGCTGTGATAGGATACATTATCAACAGCCAAAACTGATCGTGGTGGTAAATTTAGAATTACGTGACATTCAAGCCACTTTTTAAAGTTTTCACTCTTCGTATCACCATGATAATCCCTGCTCTTGACTCCTTAAATATAAAATTATATTTTCACATATTTTGACTCTAGAGAATATTATATCTGATTTGAATATTAATAAGGCATTTCCCACAAAACCATTTTCATTGCCAACATGAACAATAATCAGGCGCTTTCCCTTAGATATGGGTTCATTTAAACCTAAAAAACTGCAATCTGTCCATTCCTGTGTGCGAACTGTGAAGATACGTTTCGTCTAATTTAAATACTTGATTCTTCTCACAATCAATCTTATGTCATAAGATTCCATATGAACTTTTCTGTTATCACTAGCTTTTTTCCACCTGTAAGGTAGAAATTCAAACAATCTATTTTCATACACAAATCTTAAAGATCTTATTTTATGAAAATATACATAAAATACATTTTTTAGAAACTACAAATAAAACCAGCAATTTATATCTGTGTTTTTTGTTTTGTTTTATTTAATAAACTACCCACTACTACTTTTTTTTAATTCCATCTGTAAATTTAATTCTGTAATTCTATTACGGTGTTTTTTTTTAAGACACTCCAACAATGGCGTAACAATACAGTCACTGGTCTGTGTTCTTAAGTCAATCAGAACTCGTACTTTTATAAAAATCCAATATGCTTATTTTTAATAGCAATTTGTAAACGTTATGTGTAAAATCTGGTTATTATAAAGAAAAGGAAAGTCGCCCGCGAAAAGAAGACATCATTGAATTTAAAACAACTTTAATCAATGAATAAATAATGATAACAACATAGCAAGCAAGACAATATAACTAAAAATTTAAAACAGAGAAGAGAACCATTAGGAATATGAACATAACGGTTCCTGGTTCGATTGAGATGGCGCACTGAGGAATACGAATTATAACACATTGAGAGAAAACCCTTTTTTAAACAGAAATATACAAGTAATTTTTCTTAAATCATGTTCATATGTTAAAGCGATTAATTGTATACGTTTGCAAAAATGGTTAAATTTAAGAATAGCCTTATTTGGTTTACTGGGAACTGGCATAGCACATGTTCGGAGGTCTCCAACTCTCCTCCACGCCATCTGCACCCTGCAACCCCGTGAATTCTCGGACGCTGTCCCTATCGCCCTTCAAGGGCTTTACCATCCAGTCGCTGGACGGCAAATCCAGTAGCAGCTTAGCCTGTCTGCAAGATATTTAAATACGCAAGTATACACTTGCGATTTCAAATATTCTTACAGAAAAAATGAGCTTGAAATCTGGTAAACGAAATGAAATGGCCGTCATGTCTGCCAATCCACCGGTTAGGATATGTTTCCTAAAAACCAGTCTCGCACAGCTTTTCAAAAATGTCTAAGCACTCTAGTCCCGTGAAATTTGCGGTCAATATTTCTTCAATTAATTAATGCTACTGGAACCTATCTAAATAAAAACTTGTTAAAGTTTCCTTCCGGAATATGGGACCCACAAAATTCCCGATATTTCTGACACATTTATTTTTTATAGATCCTATGTGTGACGTTGGAAAATGTGACGAGCTTACATCTGACCTATAACTTCAAGTTAAACAGGAATTAAACTCATCACTAAAACAAGTGACATTAGTGCAATTTTGGAATTCTTACTCATCCTAGCACGATCTCACAGAATTTCCGTGGTCATCTTCAGTCGGGAAATTCATATCATTCTCGTTACGTTGATGCAATATGATTAACTTTTATGGATGGGACTTATGTTTTAGATACTTTTTCACAATTATTCAATTATTATTAGTATTGTATTGTTTAATTAAATATTCATCAAATATTTAAAATTACTGTCTTCTTATATTGCATATAAATGTGGGTGTCTTCATCATTGAACTTAAGTATTAATAATGCTATTGAATACCTATCGCCTATTTAAAAAATGGACAAAAAATACTGTTGAAATTACTCTTGCAGTAATACCACAAATAATTTAATTAATCCTAATTTAATAATTTCTTTCAGATATATTAATGTAATTGTTTACATCTAGCTCGTCAAAAGTGATGGATAAATAGGAGACATTATCAACTATACATCCAATTCAAAAATTATAATGTTAGTACCTCTGCACAAACCTCTCAATTATCTTAAAAATGGCATAAAAGGAATTTTTACATAGTTAAAAGGCAAAAGGATAAATAAAAATCAGTTTTTTTTGGCATCGAAAACCATTTCTGAATACATGCTAAACCTCATTGGTGAATCCAACCCCAATATATCACTATCAATTTCTATCTCAAAATTGTACCACCTGTATCATTCTGTGTACAATAATGTTTACAGTATACGTACTTAATATTTCTATAGTGGAAACATTTTTCATCTAAATAGTAGTTGCTTTTAAATATATAAACTATGCAACAAAACATTTCAGGAGGAAAAATGTTTGATTTTAGACGAATACACAAAAGTAGAAAATACTGACTTCGTTTTCCACAAAACACTATACACTACACTCGACGCGCGATTCGTCAACAAAGCTGACATTATTTGGAGATCATTAAAACTCCTATGAGTTTCCATATCTCATCTCTTACTACACCCAAAAAAGTGTAGTGTTTTGTGGAAAATTAAATCAGTGTCATCTTCACGCCAAAGGTTCCGACCTACTTCAGTAACAAAAGTAGAAATCAAACATTTGTTTAATATGGTGGAGAGGAATTTAGAAAAATTACAGTCTATTATTGAAGTGAATACTTCTTTGGCGGCGTTCTAATATTTGACTAGACTGGAGAGTGAACTGGAAAAAATGTAACGTTTCGAGATTTCGTTACACGAGAGAGAAAAAAGATATAAGTTGTACGTACGCGAGTACGTACAACTCTGACGCCACACGGGAGTGGAGCAGGAGAGAGCGATATAAATTCAGTACGAAGCGATGAAAAAGTATTGTAATCGCAGCCATCTATATCTCACCGAACCAAAATCTAGAAGATATAATATATTTCATTCACCGCTCCCTACTGGTTCACAGCCACACAGGTGCAAATGCACTTGGAAGAGGCGAAGATAAAATCTCTTTGATTCTCGGGGGAGATTTCAATGTAAATTTCAGATCCAATGATTTTTTGATGTTGATTAACTTTGTTCGAGAAACATTTGGTCTGCTTATAAATAACAATCCCAAAGATTGGTGGTTCCTTTCTCGATTTCCGACTTATAAGTTACTGACAGAGATCGTACCGATAAAGATGTATAGGCCATAAAGTTCATTCGGCATTTGTCCTGAATCGGCGTACCGTATGCGGCACTGATGAGAACTAACAAGTTCGAAACGGCTGTATGTCGTTCGGTTCCGATCCGGGACAAATGTCGAATCCTACCTGTGGCTGGTTTTATTTTTTGAAACCTTATCTGATCGTGCAGAAACACGAGAAAGGGGTCGAGGATCGCTTCTGGGTATAATTCAATACCTGCCGCGGCTTTAGCCCGAGGAGTAGTTGTTTCCTAGAGCGATTATGTAATAGCTTTGCTATTCGGGAACTACTTTGATAGCCGCTTGGCGGCTTGGTGGTTCCTTTCTCGATTTCCGACTTATAAGTTAATCCCAAAGAATCAACAACAAAATCCGGAACAACAATAGATGCAATTTTTACTATCTAGAAAATATCGAATCACGAACATATATTTCATATTTTAATTATCACAAACCAATCATATCAGTATTACCAATTGAACCACCAGCCAATGATAGTGTAGATAATGAATAAACCGAATATTTTTTACACAAATTTTATATTGTTATATTTCTTTTGAAATTATCCCTCTCCCCCCTCTCTCTCTCTATCTCTCTCTCTCTCTCTTTCATTCAATCTCTCACTCTTAATCTCTCTCATTCTCTATTCTAAAGAAGTATTCTCTTCTATCACGTGTACTGTGCTGCACATTATATTTTTTTTATCATCAGTCTATTTACTGATAAAATAAAAAAAATGTTTTATAGGTCTTATGAATCTGATCAGCATGAAAAGTGTTTCACGTATGATTTTTCATAACTGTAATAGCGGAGAAGGGCTCTCTATTTGCAAAATTAATCGTGAAATTTATTAAGAAAGAAGCATTGTGGTTGCATACAAAAACAATTTGTGTTTAACGTTGTGATTTAACTTAACAAATCTTTAAGCGATCTAAGTTTAACAAACGTAAACTGTGAAAAGTTTTGTTTACGTAATGCATCTTATATATGAAGAAATTATTCACTTTAAAGACATATATGTTACTCAACGTATGTGCTTTATTTATCCCATAGATAACCTAGTAATGTCCAAAATTATGGTCCTGAAACACTCCAAACCTTTACTGATTTTTTTAATTACACGATATTAAATTACAACCATTCGAATGAGGCAATGGATAGATTGAATTATGTTTCAACGGGCTGGCCAATTCACCAACCAGATATAACGACGTTCATATTTTTCATTTTTATTTATATTTACTGTAATTTTTAACGGTAGATTAGGGTAGAATTTGATTATTTCAAATTAACTGACAGACTTAAAAAATAATTGTAGTCTAATTGGGAAGTTTAAAGATAACGATTCTTCAAGACGTGATATCATTTAAGTATTTTCTGATTAAAAGTTAATAGTTTATCGTTCTTATACTATTTCTTTTTAGGTTAAAAAGAAAACGAGTAAAGAAGGAAATTGATCCCGATTATGTTGGTCCAAAACTTAAAGAGGAATGTCCTATAGAGCTCAAGGAAGAGACGTTGTCAGGCGACGAGGAAAGTTTCATGAAGTTCACCTGTGAGTTGTGCGAAGAAAAAATAAACTCAAGTATCAATTTTGCCCTCCATTCCATTAAACATTCACCTGACAATAAATACCACTGCCACCACTGTACCTTTAAGAGTACTTTGATAAAAAGGATAAAGAAACACATGAAAAGCCATGGAAATATGGGAAAATATTTCCAGTGCGAATCATGTTCCATGACATTCCCCGAATGTGTACAAGCTAGTGAGCACAAAAATTTTCATTCCGGTGAGATGCCTTATAAATGTGAAACATGCGAGAAACACTTTATGTTTTCTTGGCTGTTGTATACCCACCGCCGTCTCTTTCATTGGGACATGAAAAACATGAATATAGATCCAAATTCGTTGACCTGCAACATTTGCAATATGTCTTTCGGGACGCGGTCAGGTTTAAGAAAACATATCTTGAGAAAACATAACTCTGTACCAAAGGAACCACCTCTATGTGATATTTGTGGGAAGTGTTTAGCCAGCAATGAAACCCTGAAATTTCACCGTAGGACACATACCGGCTATAAGCCGCACACATGCACCACATGTGGAAAAAGCTTTTGCAAAAAAGGGCTTTTAGTCGAACACGAAAGAGTTCATACGGGAGAAAAACCGTTTATTTGTCAATTTTGTGACAAGGGTTTTTCCCAGAGGGCGCCATTAAAAATACACCTACGAATACATACCGGGGAACGGCCCTATGTTTGTAGACTATGTGGAAAGGGTTGTATATGTAAAAGCGTGTTAGATGCGCATATGAGAAATTGTTCTGGTGTTATGATAGAGTGATTAATTAAATCAGGTTTTTAAAATTATTAAATCAAGAGTAATTATTTAGCCCTTTATTAATCCCAATATCCAAAATAAACTGTGTTTTGTTTGATATGTACAATAGAACACAGTACATTATCATTATTATCTATGCTTTTAGCTAGAAGAAATTAAAAGGAGAATAACTAAAGATATACGTAAATAAGAAAAATCTACTAACACCTTGCTCGATATTGCATCTGAAATTATAGTACTTTTAATTACATATATTATAAACATCATATTTACAATTTCAAAGCCAAATTATATTACTTTCATAATCGCCAGGAATCATAGCAGTAATGAAACTTTCACTTCGTGTTCGTTATATTCTATTTTATAAATAGGCACTTGCAGTAATGTTTTAATTTTTTTTGCCTATAGTGTTTCATAATCACCGATAATCAATTGTAAAATAATTATTTGAGGGTATCAAAATCATTCAAAACATTTTAGCAATCAAATAACGAAACTTTTTTTCATAATATTATATAGGGTGTCTCAGTTGAAACTATAGAATTTAAATTGCGTGCATTTGTGTTCTGTAAAGATAGAGCATCAATATTTAACGACTGTCATCTACAACTCGTACGACGTCAACATACCGCGTTTAATAGTTTAACAAGGAATAGTTTGTGTACAACAACTGTTTTATAAAAGTGAGCGGCCATTTACAGTCGCGCTAAGAAAAATTAGGACAAAATGAAGCGCCTAGAGAGTTCGTAACTTAATCAAGAAATTTGAAGAGATGGGTTTTGTTATTTCTAAGGCAACACGAATACGTTCTCGTCATGGTCAATCAGATGAAAATATTGATGCAGTGAGAGAAAGTGTACGGGAGTACCCAAACACATCAATTTGACGTCGTGCACAACAACTGAATATGTCGAGTCACCACGCATCGGATTTTAAAGAAATATCTGCTTCTGTCAGCATACAAAATTCAGTTGATACAACAATTAAAAGTTATATACCATTTACAACACCGTGCATTTATTAATTGAGTGTTAGAGAAGGAAGACGGTAATACTGATTTTTTCAACAAAATTTTGTTCAGCAATGAAGCACATTTTCATTTTAACGGATATATCAACAAACAAAATTGTCGAATTTTGGGTGCTGAAAAACCACATACTGTTCACGAACAAGAAATGCATCCACAGAGATGCACGGTTTGGTGCGCATGGTGAAGTAATAATTATAACATACTTCTTTAAGAATGAAGCTGGTAATGCTATCACAGTAAATGGGGAACGCTATCGTGACATGTTAAACAATTTTGTATGCTAACAGATGCAGGTCGTTTTTAAAATCCGATGCGTGGTGGCCCTTGACAGATTCAGTTGTTGCGCACGACGTCGAATTGATGTATTTGAATAATCCCGTACACTTTCTTTCACTGCAGCAATATTTTCATCTGACTAACCACGACGAAGACGTATTGGTGTTGCTTTCTCAATTCCAGATATCAATACAGAACTCATCTTTAGAATAAAATTCATAAGAATTTCTTGATTAAGGTATGAACTGTTAACTCTGTAGGCGTTTAATTTTGTCCTAATTTTGTGCGAATTTTTCTTAATGCAACTATAAATGATTGCTCACTTTCATAAAACAGTTGTACATAAATTATTCGGTGTTGAACTGTTAATAGGGGCATGATGATGTCGTATAGTTTGTAGATGACAGTCGTTAAATACTGACGCGCTGTCTTTGACAGAACATAAATAGCGCGCAATTCAAATCCTATAGTTCTAACTGAGACGCCCTATACTTAAATCTATATCACGGATTATACGTATACCGCAGAGATGCAAATAGTAGTACTTAAAAGATGTGGTATAATAGATTGAGTTCAAACAATTTTTACTTAGTATTCCAGACAATTGACATTTCATGGCGTTCACCAATGATATGCCAAATATTAAACTATGCTGAAATTGTGCAGACTTATTAACAAAAATTTTAGAAATAAATGGGTACAGGATGTTATTTAAAATTCTAATATTTTTAGCACAGTTAATGAGATAATTATTCAGAAATGAAATATGCCGATATCCTTCCCTCAAACAAATAGCGAATTTCAAACAAAGAATGTATGGATATTATGGATTATTTTTGGTAAAACTTAGGATACCACATTCTCTCTTATTTATACATTACCTCGAATAGTCATCTAGATTGCTCTAGAAGGAGACTCTAGGATACATGAAGAAAATCGCGAGACATACAACCAATCCCAGATATATCGCCTGTCAAGGTGTTGGATATGAATCAAACCTAAACCCTAATTAAAGAGTCGACTCAATTGTACTAACAATTGCATTTATACATATTGCTGATATTGTACTCTATTGAATATGGCGATATATAGTAAACAATGTTAATATTAAAACGCGACAGTTTTTATATATCAATTAACCAGACCAGGGAAAATAAAACAAATGTATTCTATGCATTATTTTCAAGATCGAAATATTTTGTTACATTATGCAAGAACAATCAAGCAACGATTTCGTGTCAACGATTTTGACACAAAAACTAACATTATAACCGCATATTTACAAATACCTTAATCCTACAGAATAAACATTATGTAGAATAAATGAGGAATTTAATTCAAATTACCATGGTAATATATACATAAGTTATGATGACCAAATTACAATTTGGAGCTGTAAGAGTATGAGATCATTATTTATACGACTCAAAGCCACGGGAAGGTAAGCCACAAAATGCCAAGGTCTAATTCAAGAAAGCAATGAAGTTCGAAAGCTTCATCACCATTTAATCGCAGCATCGTCATGAAACTGCATTATCAATATTACTTTATTGATGGATACAAGGATGAAGATTCTCCCACCACTATTGGTATTATTAACTGGTGTATAACTTGTTATTTATTTCATGTTTCTGGTTAAGATATTTATCTAAACACCTCCTAATGTCTTCTAATATTGAACACTTTCAATATAAATAATTGGATTTATGTAATAAATCTAATATATAAATATTATAATCGATGTTATAAAATCCATAACTATTTTAAAATATCAAAATGTATATAATATTAAAACATATATTAGGTGGTGATTGCAAAATTAATATTTTCATATAGTAGTCTCAGTTTTGAATGGTATTATTTTAATGTAGCTGTTTATGTTTTGTAGTGATAATTATATTGCAATTTTTAAACACATTTTATATATTGACTTCTCTTCTTATTCTGACTTTTAGTTACAACAGGAGACAATTAATATTACATTTATTTCCATGTTTTATGCCATAGATATTACAACGAACTAATAAATCCTAAATAGGCTCTGATATATGGTTTCTTGTGACCTTAATTTGTAGTAGTCATAGTATAAATATTGTTTTGTAGGTATGTAAATAGAACTGCAAATAAAATATAATTTAAAATAATGTTCTCACATTTGATTTTGTTTTAGGTTTTTCGATTCGTCAGTCCTCAATAATTTAATATATGGCCCAGGAATATCTATAACACCTGTTAAGCAAGAGACGTATAATTACAACTACACCACTAACTCTCTGAAAAATTTTAGCCCTTTCAATGCATACAACGGTTATAACCAATATATAAACCAAACAGAAGGTGTCAAAACAAAATTGGAGGAGGACCGCAAACCACCTGATTCACAGAAAATGGCGCAAAAGCCAGTGGAACCCATATCACAAGGCAATATATTAGATTGTTTAACAAAGAAATACAACAGGAGGAAATCCGATAAACCAAAAAACATTTCAGAAAAACATAGTCATTCACCGCCTGTGGAGCTAGACGAACCGATACATTGTGAAATTTGTAACGAAACATACAAGAATAACGTCGCTTTTGCGCTACACTCTATAAAACACAGCGAAGATGCAAAATACACATGTCATTTATGTGACTATAGAAATGCCTCCAAATATCATATCGAAATGCATATAAGGGCACACGAAGGAACGACTAAGTATAAATGCGAAATTTGCGGAAAAGCGTTTACAGTAAGCACCCACGCTATCGAACATAAGTACTTTCATACAGGAGAAAAACCGTTCCAGTGCGAAATCTGCGGCAAACACTTTATGTTTTCTTGGTTTTTAACATCACACCGTCGAACACAACACTGGGAAATAATGACGGGCAGTCCTCTTGTGAAGTATGACTGCACCATATGCAACAAACATTACACATCGTCCACGGGCCTGAAGAGACATAATCTTAGTAAGCACAATGCCACTGGTGTAGACGCTTCTGTTTTATGTGATATCTGCGGGAAAAGACTTTCCAGTAAGGAGAAACTTAAATTTCACCGCAGGATTCATACGGGTTACAAACCATTCACTTGCGAAGTTTGCTCTAAGAGTTTCTCCAGAAAGGAGCAATTAAAGGAGCACGAACGAGTCCATACCGGCGAGAAACCATTTATTTGCAAATATTGTGGGAAGGGTTTCACCCAGAGATCTCCTTTAAGAATCCATGAACGAACCCACACTGGCGAAAGACCATACGTTTGTATGATATGTGGAAAAGGATTCATATCCAAAGGCGTTATGGATACCCACATGAAAACTTGCTCTGCGGCTCAACTGCCGTACAATTAGTTAGCTATTAAATAGCAAACACTCCTTGAAGCAAAGTTTGTTTCCAAGCTTATCAAAAAATCAAACACTTAAATACTCTCATCGGATGGATCTTTTCGTTCAATTTTGCTTCAAGTAAGAGTATTAGACTGAAAATATGTATTACTTTATTAAAACATTTTCTGTCGATTTCGTTAATCCCTTTCTGAATTATATTTCGTTTACGTGAAATAGTGAGCATATAAAATGATACTCGTAAAAGTATTTTTTGGTATAGCCTGAAAACTATGTAAACTAGCAATAATGTAGGGGAAAGTGTGTTAAGATAAGGCGGTATTTACAGTTCCCACTCTAATGCCCACTACTTTTGCTCATCTGTAAACGGAAAAGAAGACATTTCATAGTTAGTAGTAAACTTAACTTTTTTTTTCTTCGTCTTTATTTTTTAATGACGATATGTTCTATTAATGAAAATACAAAAAATTCAAATTGAAAAAAGGTACGATTAAAGGTCTCTGTCCATTACACCCTATCATACTAGGACCATAACCGTATCGACACATGCAAACAAATATAATTTGCATCAATCTGTATCAGACAACACCCACTGGACGGTTCCATCACCAGCCAACACTGTAGCGTGCCATGATCGGACCAGCAATGCAAATTATATTTGTTTGCATGGGTCGATACGATTACGGTCCTAGTACGCTACGTGTAGTGGACAGAGACCTTGAAAGACATTTATTATTACACTTCCTACTGGTAACCTACCGATATGTGTCACAACATTCATCATCATGAGGTCATCAGTCCTAAGACTGGTTGGACGCTAACCTCCAGCTTCTCCTATCTTGTGCTGACCTACGCATTTCGCTAATTGTGCTACAACCTACATCCCTTACTATTTGTGAGCAGTAGTCTAATCTAGGCCTACCTTTGCCTTTCTTCACTCCTATTTCTGTCTCCAAAATATCGCGGACTATTCCCCCATGTCTCAACAAGTGGCCTACCATTCTATCTCTTCTCCTCTTTATGTTTTTCCACATACTTCTTTTCTCGCCGACTTTCTCTAATACTTCTTCGTTTATAACCCTATCAGTCCACGGTATTTTCATCATTTTTCGGTAACACCACATCTCAAAAGCTTCTAATTTCTTCCTACTTGCTTCCCCTACCGTCCAGGTTTCGCAACCGTATAGCGCCGTGCTCCATACGTACGTTTTCAAAAATCTCTTCCTTGTTTCTAAGTTTATTACCGCCGAGCATAAAAGTGCTTTCTTTTTGTTAAAAGCTACTCGACCCTGCGCTATTCTTTGTTTTATATATCTTTGTCACTTCTTCCATCCCAATGTATTTTACTTCCTAAATAAGTGAAGTCTTTAACTTCCCCCAATCTTTCATTATTAATTTGTACTTTCGTTTTTGCTCTGCTCTTGCGCCCTCTGCACAATAACACTTTAGTTTTGTTTTTATTCACCCTCATTCCGTATTCCTCTGTCAACACTGCCTCCATTTCGTTCAACGCTGATTCTAATTCCTCTTTACTAGATGCTAATACTGCTATATTATCCGCGAATCTCAGCATTTTTAGTTTCTGTCCCTGTACTTTAATCCCGAAATCCACTCTATCTTTTACCACATTAATCGCCTCTTCGATGTACAGATTAAAAATTAGTGGTGATAGCGTACATCCTTGTCTTACTCCTTTGCTGATACCTACTTCCCTTCTTTCCCCTTCTACTTCTATAATAGCAGTTTGCTCTTTGTATAGATTGTGTACTAGTCTCCTATCTCTATACTTCATTCCCGCGCTCTTTAGTATCTCCAACATTTTTTCCCATGTTACATTATCAAAAGCTTTTTCTAAATCTACAAATCCTATATAAACGTTCTTTCCTTTTTCTATTGTTTTCTCTAACATTACTCTTAGCGCCAGAATAGCTTCGCGAGTTCCCCTATTTCGCCTAAACCCGAATTGGTCTTCTCCTAGTATTTCCTCCGCTCTATTTTCCATCCTCTTCTGCACTATTCTGGTTAAAATTTTTGACGCGTGGGAAGTTAGGCTAATCGTTCTAAAGTTCTCGCATTTGTCGGCTCCTCTCTTTTTCGGTATAGTAACGATAATGTTCCTCTTATAATCCTCCGGCATCTCGCCCGTTTCGTATTATGTATTTTACCAGTTCAAACATCCTATTTACTGCTTTCCGTGCCGCACATTTCAAAATTTCCGCCTGTATTTTATCTACACCTGGCGCTTTATTGTTCTTTAGTCCCCTTAGTGCTATTTCAAATTCCTCCCTCAATATAGGTTTTCCTACATCTTCCTTATCGATGCTAGATTCTTAAAATTTTGTGAATTTTACCCACACTAAAACCAGTCTCCTCGGAAATTTTTGGGATAGAAATATTTGAATCTTCTTCTACCATTGCACACACCATTAATTCCTGCATTTCAGCATCCTTGTTAATTCTAGGTGCCTTGTGGCATTTACAACCTAAAATGCATCCCGTTGACTTAAACTTTTCCACTACTGTCGATATTGTGTTCAAGGCAGGGATCGGACGATTTACATATTTGACTGAGAAAAGGTCCCTTATTGCACGTAACGAATGTCCTTGAAGAGACCATGATATCAAATCAATTTTTTCCTCAAGTGAGTACGTCATAATTACTAAGTTTTGAATTAAAAGAATCTATTTAAAATTACACGTATTACTACGAAGTTCACTCGCCTAAATGCCAAACACGTATGCGACGGTAAATGTGAAATCTAAGTCGTCGATCATCACGGCGTTCGGCCGGACTCCCCACCTGAGCGGTGGCTAATTTTCCGAGAAGGACCGAACGGTGGAACCTATGTACAGTTTTAAAATGAAAGCACGGTATATGTATACGAGGATGGAAAGTCAAGAGTCTATTTCCAGTTTAAGCCAAGAAAAAATGAATCAATGTGGGAAAAAACTGATGAAAAATTTTGAAGTGTATTCTAGAATACATACCCAACAAGCACAAAAAAGAATCAAATAATTATCTAAAATCCTTTGTGAGAAAACCATTTCCAACATATGTATTTCAAAAATGTTAACCAGTGAAGAATAACTTTTTTATTGTTTAAATAAGTCGCTTTAAATTTTACAAATATATAGCACTAGATCTACTGAATAAAATAAAAAAAAAGAATACATTGGACTGAACTCGATATATTGTTGTTTAAATGGGGAAAATCTCTTGAGGCAGCAAAATCGAGGTGTCTCCGCTTAAGTTATTTACCAAAACGGTAGATCGCACTACCCAGTCACATCACGGAAAAAGGTATCGCTGGTACAATAAAAATCTATCAAGTATTTTGAATATTACAACGTACGGTTACAAGTACGGTTTAGCCGGTTACATTCCCGACTCTCAAGCTGGAGGTTTCAGATTCAGTTCCTTTTCCATATACTTTGTTATATATTTTTTTTTACTTGTTTGTTAATTAAAATTAAACAGACATTTATTTATTGCATTTTTTTTATTCATATTATTTTTCATATTGAAATTTTATAAAAGAGATAAATATTATTCACAGTATCTTATATTTATATGTAAAATATATACTTGTATATATAGTAATAATATTAATAAATTTATTGTTTATATCAGCTGCCAGAAAATCTGATGTTTTTTTGTTTGTTTAATTACGCTACAGGGTTCGCTGAATAGGTATTCACTATCACCACACAAGGCTGATTCTAACTAAGGTCGAAACTACAATTTTCAACCGGTGGCCGCCTCCTTAGTAAATTTGTAAATGGGAAATCAACACCATTTGTATATTTGTTTGTAATATATAATTTATGTATTTAATATCCAATACAATTTATACGGAGTTATTCTGTAAATTGTGAATTAATTTAATTTATTATATTTACAAGGTTTGTTGCATAGTTTATTTATTTTCATGCAAAACACGTTTTCAAAAAAACAGGTTTCTAGAAATAAAAAATCAGTCGTTTTTAAACCATATTACTTTATAGACATGATTCTGTACGTATAATTTTTCAAATAAAATGAGTTGATCGTGATAAACTTAAACCTTTTTACAGAGAGAAGTGTCATGAACGGTCTAACAATAATATATATGCAAATATTGAAGTATTTGGCAAATATGGACGACATAGGCAATTATTAATAACTTGATTGAGTAAGTTTCACAGAATGTTATAAAGGATATAATAATATACCTTATATTTAGTTAGAAATATAGTTTTTTATTTACGATTTAAATTTCTTTATTTCATAATATTTTAATGAAATAAAGCTAAAACTGCTAAAATACCTCCACTTCTTAAACCACTTTTTCCCATCGACTTTTAATGCTGCTGGTAGAATAGCTACTGAATATGCTGAATATTAGATGGCAGAACATGTAAGATCAATATTAAATCGAATAAATAAATAAGTTATAGTACAAAATGTGTTCTAATTTATTAAATAAAATACGTTCTGTAATAATAATGCTGTCAACCTAAATCTACTGTCAGCAACCTGACAAATGTTTCATAATATGTATATCGTACTTAATGTGTACGAGAATAAGCAATAATAACCGTGCGTAAGTTACCCGCACTTAAGAAATACCAATACGTATTTTCAATATGCCATGCATTCTTATATTACGACAATGTTATCTCGGTAATTTTAGGAGATAAAACATAAAACTGATAATCACAAGAGTATTTACTTGTATAATTAGCAGTATGTTGAAAGCAGTTTTACTGCATCCGACTATTTTATCCTTATATAGAACAGTTGGATAGATATGGGATACACTGCAATAAAGATCCCACAATGGAAGCACAACCATGATCCACAGTTCTTGATACTGGTGTTCCCATGTAGGATATTTGGAATATGTTTCGCCTTGTTTAGTGTAAACATTTATGTGACATACACAAAGCACTTGCCTTTGCTTTGGATTTCTACTGACGACGGCGACGGGTCACATTCCGACGTAACTCAATGAGTTGCCAAAGGATAGTCCAATTTGTAATCGACTTCCGATGATTCCATTAATTTGACAAAATTATTATGTTTAAAAAATAGAATACAATTAACCTACGAACTTAACTTTTTAAATGATTAGTTTGTGTCAAATAATGCCTCGATCATTTTTACTTTGAAGTACATAAATTCGTCATCTAATTTCTCTTGACGTTTTATAGATAATCCTATCAGCTCCTTTCGAAGAAGTTCAAATAACATATTTGTATCTTTGACCTTGTTCCGATGCTGATAAGTTGCTCCGCGAAACATCAAGACGAATTTTTTTCCATTTCCTTGCAATGTGATATTGAATGTAGAGCTTATCATATTAAATTAATATATTAACCCTATGCACCACCTATCCTATAACTTCTTTTGAATTTTTTTTTATGAAGGGCATTGTGCCCTTAGGAATGCTTCGTTTATTTATTGCATACTTTTTGTACTTCCTTAAATGTGATTTTTTAATTATTTGATGTGATAGTTTAATTAGAAAAAAAAATTGTATTCGTACTCCATCTGCTTAAAAACGGGGACCTGTTTTTAAACAGGTATCTGCTTGTTTGTATTCAAATAGTTTATACTTACATGCTTGAAAATGTATGTGTGTAAATAGATAGAATAGACCTACATACGCAGTTTGTGACGAAATAAATGCATTTTATAAATACATATTTCGTGGCAGTTATACAAAACTTTATTGGCAACAAAAAAGCTCCTAACTATGAAGTTTTAGTTATGACAATAATGTTGGCTTTTTAAAATTTAGGTAGCAATGTGAGTACCATCAAGCTTTATTTTCTGTATAGTCGCCTCGATCAGTTTCCAGAGGACTTTAACGCTGTAGGTGACGAACAAGGGGAGCGTTTCCATCAGGGCCTCTTGACGATGGAAGAACGCTACAAAGGGCATTGGAATGATAGACTACCGTTGGAGCATCAAACGAATCGCCTTAAGGTCTACAGGGGCAATAGCTACAAGCACAAATTTTTACCACAATAAGAGTATAAGTAAAAATCATTTGTACCTACCCATCTTTAAATAAGTACCTATATGTATTTTATTTTCCACAACTGATTTTTTTCCATCATGTCATTATACGAATGTCAAATTTCGCAAAACTGAAAATGTCGAATTTCAAAAAATCTAGAGCTTACAGAAAACTACCTACAGATTTAAACTCGACGCCTTCAAGTTAGGGAATACTGTAAATAACAAAAAAATAACAAAATTCTTGTTCCCCAGTGTATTCAACGGCAATAGCTATCTGGTCATCAGTCTTGTAAATATATGAACAAACTTGAAGGAGTTCAAAGACGCGCTATATAATTATATAAAGGTGTTATAAACCTTTTGTTTGAAAGCCAGTTATACACGGGCTAGACGACATAGAGAGCATCAAAGCCAACAGACTGTTCTGTTTTAAATGACTGTGCCTCTTAAAATTCACTTAAATATAGATTTAATCATTTCAGCGATGTATCAAACTAATTAATATTTTGCAAATACCACCATCATGTTATCGCTATCCTCGAACATAAGGCAACAACATTTTTATATAGAGTTCAGAAGTAGAGAAAATATTTAATTATTTTCAAGATTATGACATATTTATGAATTATACCAACTTATTGATTATTTTAAACAAAGTCGGCCAACCTAAAGGTTAAACTAATATTTAGTGTTGTGAAGATATTGTATCAGGTATAACTACACCCTTATATTATTTTTATATGAAACTATAATTATTGCTTCAGTTAGAAGTCCCTTGTGATTAATGTGACTGGCGGGATCATCTTCGATATGTTTGATGTTTGTACTTTTATTTGAACATTTATTTTATCGCCGCAAATAAAAGAAAATCAAACACCCGAAATATTAAAATTCATTTATATACTAAATCAAACATAATTGTCTTTAAATATTTAGATTTCTTCTATGAGGATAAAATAGTTAAATATATCACGGTGATACGGTATTATAAGTGCTGTTTATCAATCACGTGGAATATATTATTTCAGATATCTGAAAAATTCGATGAATTTTATCGGAGAAATCAGCAATTGTGCAATGTGAATAGAAGTCAGTGATCAGTCGTTCCGGCAACGAGATTCAGGAACTTACCTAGTGTTAGTGCATTGTCAAACATTACAACAGTGGGACCAGCCAAGGTTGGTCTCTTAATCTACTTTTTATGTAAAATGTATACAATATATTTACAAGTTACACTAGAAATGTGAGAAATAAATAAATAAAATTGGTTCTACATAAGTTTTCTTTAAGATGAGGTAAAACAGAAATAGGTGTAATTTTCTCTGCGGCATATAAATAAGCGACAATATACAATTTAAGCGTAATGTATGAGCTTTTAATACGTTTAATTGTCCTGTTTCCTATAAACATTTTAATGAAGAATGACCCATTCTTACTATTTTTGTATATTAATTGCGTAACTTTGTTTTAGGTATATAAATCTCAAAAAGCCAGAATCAGAATTTAAATGTGAACATTGCAAGAGAAGATTTAAGTTTAAGACATATTTAGAAGCCCATCAGAAGAGAATGCACTGGCAGATACCCATTGACACCCCTCCGGTATCCCACATCTGCTCTGTGTGCGATAAACATCATTTGACCGCGCTCTCCTTGAGGATGCATTACAATATCGATCATAATTCTGGAGCTTTGTGCGACATTTGTGGCAAAACATTCGCTAGCAACGACAGGTTAACCATCCATCGAAGAATTCACACAGGCTATAAGCCGTATACTTGTGAGACGTGCAAGAAGGGCTTCACAAGGCTAGACCAATTAAGGGACCACGAGCGAACCCATACCGGTGAGAAACCGTTTATTTGCACCTATTGTGGAAAAGGTTTTTCTCAGCGAACGCCACGGAAGGTACACGAACGCACGCACACTGGTGATAAACCTTATTTGTGTAAAATATGCGGTAAGGGATTCGTGTCTAAGGCAGGTGCGAATACTCACATGAAAACTTGCTGGAATACGTCTGTGAGTCTATAATAGTCTGATATTACAGTATAAAAGGATCTTAGTGTATCTAAGTGAATCTACTTGCTTGAAAATTAAGAATATAGTTACGTTGTAGGTGTTTCAAATAATTTAGGTTTATTTTAAGAGTAATAAGTTGCAATGTGTATCAATTTATTAAGGGCGTCTTAATTTTTAGTTAGTTCATTTTCTTACTCGTATGTTTCAATTTTGACATGAATACAATATTTCAGTTTGTACCACCTACTCTGTCGAAATATTTTATAAAAAGTATATTTATTTTAAATATTCGATAACTGAACTTACCCTTAAGTATGTTTGTAATGATTATGTGTAATTAAAACATCATTTTGGTTAGAGAATCAACAATTGTTTATAATTTACTTTTCTTACTTGCAATTTCTAGAATTAATGTCTTGGACGATCTAATGCTAGATTAATGAGAATGAGTATGGTTCATTACGACTGTAAGTAGACATGAGGATCTCGATAGAAAACTACCTCCTCGCACGTAATACCAAATACAATATTATTATGGCATTAAATATTTGCAATCTTATTTCTCCTCGTGCTTTCGAGCATGCACTTCACTCTTTCTTTTGCACGTAGTGAACAAGATGTGAACATTTCATGCTAAAATGGAAATAAACATTGTCCATTTAATTCTTGTTTCGTCGTGCTTTACTATCTTCAATTTTTTTTGTTTCTTATTTCGTATATAATAATTGAATGTGATTTATACAGAATTAAATGTTTATATATTCTTAATAGGCCATTATATAATACAATAGATGCTTATGAGGGTGTATGTAGAAACACAAATATTACAACACTACCGCAAATTAAAAATCAGTTACCAAAAATATTATAACTGATTTATTTACTAAATAAAAATATGATTGTATTCAGGGAACTCATTTATTATGATAAATGGAATAAACGAATGAAATGTATATAAACAAAAAAGAAATGACAAAAGCTACACCTTGGAAAAAGCACGAACCAAAGATATTTAGATTTCCTTATAGAGTCTCAGTTGGAACTATATAGTATTTGAATTGCGCGCCATTTGTGTTCTGTCAAAGATAGGACGGCAATATTTAACGACTGTCATTTAGAAACCATACGACGTCAACATGATGCGTAACCGTTAAACAACAAATAGTATGTGTACAACAGTTTTATGAAAGTGAACGATCATTTACAGTTGTATTAAGAATAATTCGCACTGAATTAGGATAAAATGAAGCGCCTACAAAGGTAACATGAAGCGATCGTGACATTTTTGTTAAACAATTTCCTTGTCCACTAAATTGATTATTTGGATTTGAACAACATGTGGTTTCAGTAATACAGTGCAACGTGTCATGCAGCATACAACACGTGCACCTTTACCTCTGTTGCATACCAAATTTCCTGATAATGTTGTCTCATGGAATGCTGACACCATTTGGCCTACAGGATGATGTAGGACTTTTTTTCTTTAGAGTTATCAAGAGAAAAGTGAACGACTCTCAGCCAGCAACAGTCAACGTATTATTCGGGAAATAGAGCCAGTTTTATATTTATGGACAATTTTGCTAAATGAATGACATCATGCCAGATGAGTCCAAGCGGCCATATGAATTATATTCTTTTCCATTTGTAACCGTATCGTTTCCATTTTATGTTGAAGAATAAAAACTTACTTTGTCAAATATTATTAGTTTTATTCATAAATCACATCCCATAGTTCCAAATTAGACATCCAGTCATGTTGATGGTGTTGGTTTGTAGGTGACAGTCCTTAAATATTGACGCCCTATCTTTCACAGAACATAAATGGCGCGCAATACAAATCCTGTAATTCTAACTGAGACACCCTCTATAAGCAGATAGCTATACAAAATTTTGAAACACCACAGTGAATAGGTATTGAAAGTGATGTGTAACAAGCCTATATGCCATTGGCACAGTCGTTTTGTAGATATATGAGTTCAGATATCTGAAAAATTTACCGTGAGGAGGTTCGTCGTTAAAATCAACAATTATGCAGAAGTGAATAGAGGCCAGTGGTCAGTCATCCCAGCAACGAGACGCAAGAACTTCTTTTTAGTGCACTATCAAACATTAAAGCTTTCAGACAAGGTTTGTCAATCTACTTTTTACGTAATATGTTTACAATATATTTACAAGTATCATCAGAAATGATAAATAAATTTTGCACAAATCTTCTTTAAGATCAAATAAAACAAGAATACGTATACCCTTTTCCACGGCTTATTAATAGACAATATAATACAATTTAATCGTAGTGTATAAATATATTTATATGTAATTTACATTATAAATTTTGTAAACATAATGCGCTTATCTATTATGTTTATTATGTTTCATATAAACACTTTAATTAGTCGAAAATGGTCCATTCTTGCTATTGTTGTTTATTGATTGTTTAATTTTGTTTTAGGTTAAAAGCTAAAAATATCGAAAAATCAATACCACAATTCAAATGTAAACATTGCCAAAAAAGGTTTGATACAGGTTTTCCCATGTAGAATACTTGGAATATGTTTCGTCTTGTTTAATGCAAACAATTATGTGACATACACAAGCAACTTCCCTTTGCCTTAGATTTCTACTGACTACGGCGACGGATCATATTCCGACGTAACTCAACGAGTTACCGAAGGGTAACTCGTTGAGTTACTGCACATAGTTATTCTGGTTTTTTATGGTATTATTCAAAATTAACATATTTGAGTGTTAAATTATTGGTATATACTAAATATCATTACCAAAAATGTGACGTTTATTCTTGTTTGGAACATGCTAAAATTATTTATACTCACAATAGGCAGTTACTTATAACTTTTCTTTGTAATTTACGCCCAATATTTTTTTCTATATAACTTTATGACCTTTACATGAAAAAATAGGTGGTTTGTTTTCTGTATTCAAAATATTGTTCAATGCTAATTTATGTTTGTGTTTTATCCTTAACACAGAAAAAGACTAATGTGAAATATTTATCATTGTATTGTATTAATTAAAATAATCGTCTAATCAAGTCTCCACCTCATTAAAATCTGAGTTGTGTAAGATTTGATTATGGAATCTCTCAGATGTATTGCGCCCGAATGTGTTTGGATTCATACTGCGCCCGACGGAAAGTTAGGAACCCACGAACATGGTTTTCTACCAGATCACTTACCATTTTCCAATCTATTGCGAGTAATCCATGCAAGCAGCAAACAATGGAGCGCAAACTTCAATAAAGTGTTTCATAACAGATTGTCATACAAGCTTAGGGCATGATGGTGAACTTTTAACTTGAATTTTACTTTCTAAATGCGCGCCACATCATAACGGTTTGTCGAACAGACGTGATGTTAGTGGTGTACCACAGGGATTTGAGTGGGTGGGCCCCAGTGCTTCCTTTCTTACTTTATCTTGCTTTGACAACATTGCCGATTGTGTTTTCTTCGAATGTCTCATAAACGATGATAAATGTTGTGTTATGCATATCGCTAAAAGTAATCCGTAAAATCAATGTATGATATTAACGTGCATTATATAAATATGATTATATAAAGTGAAACTACAAAGTGATCGTACACTGACCGATACTTTAATTTGGAGTGTCTATATAATAGAAGTTATCAATGGACGGAATCATCTCATCTACATACTCGTAAATCCTTCTCTAAATACAAGATCTCATGGCTGGCACATTTCTGAAGATCTATAATGCCTATATCACTGGGGATTTTTTTGTCATTCGCTGTTGCGAGAGCTTTTTTAACGACTTTTATTAATCTTTTCGTCGCTGATATGAAATTTTAAATTAATTTTTCGCTACATGCTCTGGTTTCCTTGCAATTTGATGTTGAATGAGCTTATCATATTAAATTAATATATTAACCCTATGCACCACCTATTCTGTAACTTCTTTTGAACATTTTTTGATGAAAGGCATAGTGCCCTTAGAAATGCTTCGTTTATTTATTGCATACTTTTTGTACTTCTTTAAATGTGATTTTTTAATCATTTGATGTGATAGTTTAATTAGAAAAAAAATTGTATTCGTACTCCACCTGCGTAAAAACGGGGACCCGTTTTTAAACAGGTATCTGCTTGTTTGTAGGCAAACAGTTTATACTTACATGCTTGAAAATGTATGTGTGTAAATAAATAGAATAGACCTACATGCGCAGGTTGTGACTTGCATATTGAGGACATAAATGCATTTTATAAATACATATTTCGTGGCAGTTATACAAAACTGCATTGGCAACGAAAAAGCTCCTAACTGAAGTTCTAGTTATGACAATACTGTTGGCTTTTTAAAATCTAGGTGGCAATGTGAGTGCCATCAAAACTTTATTTTCTGAATAGTCGCCTCGATCACTTTCCAGAGGACTTTAATGCTGTAGGTGGCGAACAAGGGGAGCGTTTCCATCAAGGCCCCTTGACGACCGAAGAACGCTACAAAGGACATTGGGATAGAAGACTACCGTTGGAGCATCAAACGAGATCGCCCTAAGGTCTACAGGGGCAATAGCTACAAGCACAAATTTGGGAGTCTCTACAAGCACAATAGGAGTCTCACAATAGATCTAAATTTTCGTCTATATCAGTTGTTCCGAATCACCTATTACACTGGACAGCCAAAAAGTATCACAAGTAAAATCAATTAAAACCTAATATTTGTGATGTGCTAAACCCGAAAATAATTCTTTTTTTTTTTATTAGTTCAAGTTCTGAAAATACGTGTATGACTGTACCCTTAGAAAACCACTATAACCGCAAGAGCGCACGTGGAATATTTGAAAATTCTACACAAAAGGATGCTGCAATTGACACAGTAGTGTGGTATCATGTACAAATAACGCGTTTTCGTCATTATTTAGTTGATTACCGGACAGCATTCGAGTAAGATGTCTGGAAAGTGTGTGAATAATCCAGATAGTTTCGGTTACGTTTGTGGTAAGGTGACTTCTGCGGTTCAGAAGCGCTCCATTACTCCAATGATAAAAAAGGCGTATTATCTGAATTTCGACTGTAAAATAGGCGAGCAGGACAGGAACTGTGCCCCACACATCTGCTGTAATGTATGTGCTTCAGCTCTGCGAAACTGGTTAAATCGTAAAAAACGATCCATGCCCTTCGCTGTTCCAATGGTCTGGAGAAAACCGAAACCAAGGGTTTTTGTTGGACCACAGATTCGAAATATGTTAAAAGATGCACATTTTGAGAGCACTTTAACAGATATTGAAAAAAATGCTTGGAATGATTTTCGTTTGGTGGTTACTAATTTCTTATGTAACAACAGGGCTGACAATTATGTTACCCTTGTCGAAAATATGTTGTTATCATATGAGATAATGGGCTGCAATATGTCGTTGAATATACATTTTCTACATTCGCATTTGGACTTCTTTCCAGACAACTGCGGAGCTGTAAGTTAGGAGCACGGCAAACGTTTTCATCAGGAGATAGCAACAATGGAGAAGAGGTACCGGGGAAAATGGAATCCATCCATGCTCGCATACTGCTGTTGGATCCTTCTTAGAGATGATCCAGAAACAGCTTACAAGGGAACAGCATAAGGACGGCATACCGAGAGACATTAAAACATAAACATAGTTATTTTTTTATTATGTAGTTTAAAATAAAGAGCATAGATACGTCCTTGAAACGGCAACTAATTTTTTAATTTCATTGTCATTTTCATAATCAGCATCCCAAAATTAATTGGATACCTAACTTTGCATAAAAGATACAACATATAAGTTAAAATTTGTTGTCCAGTGTTATGGCATTTGTGTTGAAATGTTAGAATATGTGTTCGTTAATTTAAAGTAAAAATCGTTTGTACCTACCCATCTTTAAATAAGTATATGTATTATATATTCCGCAACTGATTATTTTTCCATTATGTCATACGAATGTAAAATTTCGCGAAACTGAAAATGTCGAATTTCAAAAAATCTAGAGTTTACAGAAAACTACCTACAGATTTAAACTCAACGCTTTCAGGTTAGGGAAGAACAAGTGCTGTAGTAAGTCCAACAAAATTCTTGTTCCCAGTGTATTCAATGGCAGTAGCTATCTGATCCCCAATCTTGAAAATATATGGACAGACTTTGAAGGAGTTCAAAGACGCGCTATATAATTGGATAATGGTGTTCGGAACCTTTTGTTTGGAAGCCAGTTATACATAGAGTAGACGACATAGAGAGCATCCGAGCCAACACACTGTTCTGTTTCAAGTGACTGTGTCTCTTAAAATTCACTTAAATATAGATTTCATATATATGATTATATATATGAATTATACCAACTATATTGATTCTTTTAAACAAATTCCAACCTAGAGGTCCAACCAAAGGCCAACCTAAAGGAGTTACTTAATATTTAGTATTGTGAATATATTGTATCAGCTATAACTACACCCTTATATTATGTTTATATTAAACTATAATTATTTCTTCTGTTAGAAGTCCCTTGTGATTAATGTGACTGGCGGGATCATCTTCGATATATTTGATGTTTGTACTATGTACGTTTATTTTACCGCAAATAAAAGAAAATCAAACACCCGAAATATTAAAATTCATTTATTTACTAAATCAAACATAATTGTTTTTAAATATTTAGATTTCTTCTATGAGGATAAAATAGTTAAATATATCACGGTGATACGGTATTATAAGTCCTGTTTATCAATCACGTGGAAGGCCTTTTGTACAGTCGTTCTGTAGATATATTATTTCAGATATCTGAAAAATTCGATGAATTTTATCGGAGAAATCAGCAATTGTGCAAAGTGAATAGAAGTCAGTGATCAGTCGTTCCGGCAACGAGATTCAGGAACTTACCTAGTGTTAGTGCATTGTCAAACATTACAACAGTGGGACCAGCCAAGGTTGGTCTCTTAATCTACTTTTTATGTAAAATGTATACAATATATTTACAAGTTAGACTAGAAATGTGAAAAATAAATAAATAAAATTGGTTCTATATAAATTTTCTTCAAGATGAGGTAAAACAGAAATAGGTGTAATTTTCTCTACGGCATATAAATAAGCGACAATATACAATTTAAGCGTAATATATGAGCATTTAGTACGCTTATTTATCATGTTTCCTATAAACACTTTAATGAAGAATGACCATTCTTACTATTGTTGTATATTAATTGCTTAACTTTGTTTTAGGTACATAAATCTCAAAAATCCAGAAGTGGAATTCAAATGTGATTCATCGGACTTAAAGGATGTGATTAGATTTAAATTTAAGACATATTTAGAAGCACATCATAAGATAATGCACTTTCAGATACCCATTAACACCCCTCCGGTATCCCACGTCTGCTCTGTGTGCGATAAACATTATTTGACCGCGCTGTCCTTGAGGATGCATTACAATGTCGATCATAATTCTGCAGCTTTGTGCGACATTTGTGGTAAAACATTCGCCAGCAACGACAGGTTAACCATCCATCGAAGAATTCACACAGGCTATAAGCCGTATACTTGTGAGACGTGCAAGAAGGGCTTCACAAATCCAGGCCAATTAAGGGTCCACGAGCGAACCCATACCGGTGAGAAACCGTATATTTGCACCTATTGCGGAAGAGGTTTTGCTCAGCGAACGCCACAGAAGCAACACGAACGCAAGCACACTGGTGATAAACCTTATTTGTGTAAAATATGCGGTAAGGGATTCGTGTCTAAGGCAGGTGCGAATATTCATATGAAAACTTGCTGGAATACGTCTGTGAGTCTTTAATAGTCTGATATTACCGTATAAAAGGAACTTAGTGTATCTAAGTGAATCTACTTGCATGAAAATTTAGAATATAGTTACGTTATAGGTGTTTAAAATAATTTAGGTTTATTTTAAGAGTAATAAGTTGCAATGTGTATCAATTTATTAAGGGCGTCTTAATTTTTAGTTAATTCATTTTCTTATGTTTCAATTTTGACATGAGTAAAATATTTCAGTTTGTACCACCTACTCTGTTGAAATATTTTATAAAAAGTATATTTATTTTAAATATTCGATAACTGAACTTACCATTAAGTATGTTTGTAATGATTATGTGTAATTAAAACATCATTTTGGTTAGACAATCAACAATTGTTTATAATTTAATTTTCTTACTTGCAATTCCTAGAATGAATGTCTTGGACGATCTAATGCTAGATTAATGATAATGAGTATGTATAAAAGTGAGTGTGAGTATAAATACAACACAATATTATATTATGGCATTAAATATTTGCAATCCTTATTTCTTCTCGAGCTTTCGAGCATGCACTTCACTCTTTCTTTTGCAAGTAGTGAACAAGATGTGAACATTTCATACTAAAATGGAAATAAACATTGTCCATTTAATTCTTGTTTCGTCGTGCTTTACTATCTTCAATTTTTTTGTTTCTTATTTCGTATATAATAATTGAATGTGATTTATACACAATTAAATGTTTAGATATTCTTAATAATATCTAAACATTTAATAATTATATTATACAATATTATATAATACAATAGATGCTTATGAGGGTGTATGTAGAAACACAAATGTTACAACACTACCGCAAATTAAAAATCAGTTACCAAAAATATTATAACTGATTTATTTACTAAATAAAAATATGATTGTATACAGGGAACTGATTTATTATGGAAAAATGGAATAAACGAATGAAATGTATATAAACAAAAAAGAAATCACAAAAGCTACACCTTGGAAAAATCACGAACCAAAAATATTTAGATTTCCTCTATGGAGTCTCAGTTGGAACTATAGTATTTGAATTGCGCGCAATTTGTGTTCGGTTAAAGATAGGACGACAATATTTAACGACTGTCATTTAGAAACCATACGACGTCAACATGACGCGTAACAGTTCAACAACGAATAGTATGTGTACAACTGTTTTATGAAAGTGAACTATCATTTACAGTTGTATTAAGAATAATTCGCACTGAATTAGGATAAAATGAAGCACCTACAAAGGTAACATGAAGCGATCGTGACATTTTTGTTAAACAATTTCCTTGTCCACCAAATTGATTATTTGGATTTGAACATGTGGTTTCAGCATACAGCATACAACACGTGCACCCTTAACTCTGTTGCATATCAAATTTCCTGATAATGTTGTCTCAAGGAATGCTGACACCATTTGGCCTACAGGATCATGTAGGACTTTTTCTGTTTGGGGTTATCAAGAGAAAAGTGAACGACACTCAGCCAGCAAGAATCAACGTATTATTCGGAAAATAGAGTCAATTTTTTAGCGGCCATATGAATGATATTCTTTTCCATTTGTAACCGTATCGTTTCCATTTTATGTTGAAGAATAAAAACTTACTTTGTCAAATATTATTAGTTTTATTCATAAATCACATCCCATAGTTCCAAATTAGACATCCAGTCATGTTGATGGTGTTGGTTTGTAGGTGACAGTCCTTAAATATTGACGCCCTATCTTTCACAGAACATAAATGGCGCGCAATACAAATCCTGTTAATTCTAACTGAGACACCCTCTATAAAGAGATAGCTATACAAAATTTTGAAACACCACAGTGAATAGGTATTGAAAGTGATGTGTAACAAGCCTGTATGCCATTGGCATAGTCGTTTTGTAGATATATGAGTTCAGATATCTGAAAAATTTACCGCGAGGAGGTTCGTCGTTAAAATCAACAATTATGCAGAAGTGAATAGAGGCCAGTGGTCAGTCATCCCAGCAACGAGACGCAAGAACTTCTTTTTAGTGCACTATCAAACATTAAAGCTTTCAGACAAGGTTTGTCAATCTACTTTTTACGTAATATGTTTACAATATATTTACAAGTAACTTCAGAAATGATAAATAAATTTTGCACAAATCTTCTTTAAGATCAAATAAAACAAGAATACGTATACCTTTTTCCACGGCTTATTAATAGACAATATAATACAATTTAATCGTAGTGTATAAATATATTTATATGTAATTTACATTATAAATTTTGTAAACATAATGCGCTTATCTATTATGTTTATTATGTTTCATATAAGCACTTTAATTAGTCGAAAATGGTCCATTCTTGCTATTGTTGTTTATTAATTGTTTAATTTTTTTTAGGTTAAAAGCTAAAAATATCGAAAAATCAATACCACAATTCAAATGTAAACATTGCCAAAATAGGTTTGATACAGGTTTTCCCATGTAGAGTACTTGGAATATGTTTCGTCTTGTTTAATGCAAACAATTATGTGACATACACAAGCAATTTCCCTTTGCCTTAGATTTCTACTGACTACGGCGACGGATCATATTCCGACGTAACTCAACGAGTTACCGAAGGGTGGCCTAATTTGTAATCGACTTCTGATGGTTCCATTAAATTGACAAAATTATTATATTAAAAAAATAGAATGAAATTGTGTCAAATAATGCTTCGATCATTAAAGTAAATTCGTCATCTAATTTGTCTTGATGTTTTGTTGATCATCCTATTCAATGGCGGATTTACACTTTTACCGCCAGTAGGCTATCCAAATGTTGCCGCTCATACCGACCTCAGCCATTCGATACCTTAGTTCACAATCATATTAATTACAATTTTTGTTGTCAATGAAATTGTAACTGTGTATATGTATTGTGCACTATCGCCCTAATTACATCATCTTTTTCCCGTAATTAATAGATTGTGAACTAAGAAATCGATATGTCAGTTCCTAGATTAATTTTACAACCCAACGGTTTAGTTAAGATTGCACAAGAAATAGTTTTTGGGTATATTTCTGAGTTAATGAAAGCTCAATCATATACTAATAATAAGGCGGTGTAAGGTATGCCTTAATAGGGGTAATTCTGTAACTTATGCCATTAAAAAATTTTAACGCCTCAATTATCCATTCTGATTGGACAAAACATATTATTTCCATAGAAAGTTATTATAAGTAGCCGCTAAATATTTTAAAAAAGAGGGTCCTAGACAAGAGCCTCTAAATTTAACTGGAAAACTGACAAATTTAACGCTTGTTTGTATTTTGCTGCTATGAATTTTTATTGCATTTACTTAGAATAAAAACAATATATTGTAAGGAATTTACTAGAAAGTTCTTTATTTCGAACACTTATTTACAAATAAACTATTTGCAAGTCCAATTAACTAACTAACTTTCTTTCTACTTTAACTTTATAAATTAACTTTCGCACTGTATTACACAATGTCACTTTATTCGCACCGTATCGCTCACTATCACGGTCCAGATTTAACTAACTCCTGGCTGGACGACACAATTCTTATATAGGCAGTAGGACGTCTCTCCAGACGTTTCTAGATAAAGAACTTTGGCGAACCTTCTAGTATAGAACGCACTGGAAGTCAACTCCACACACTCTTGATGGTTTCGAATATTCCCGGCGTTCGGGATCGCTCGAGGCGTTCGTGACAATATAATTAAGTGATGAAAGTCTTACAATAATTTTTTGCGCGATTTTCTATTCGCAAAATCATCAATTATCTCGTTATTTCTGTTCATTAGTTCTGACTCTATACACAATAGAGCTAAGGCGTTTAACTCTTCTTGGCTTAAGGTAGATCTTAGATAATTTTTCACTCGTTTTAAGCAAGAAAAGCTTCTCTCACCCGACCAATTTGTCACTGATGTACATAGCCATGCGAACTGCTATATCCAAGTTCGGATAAACGTTTTGTTAATTCTGTTTTCGCAGGAACGAAGATAGACTTTCCAATGATCCAGAATCTGGCTTCATCAAAATCCTTTCATAAGAAAGGTGACATTGAAGATGAATGTATTCTTGAACTAAATCAGTCTCTAAATCATTAGGATAAATTTTTCCCAAAAAAGGGCTTTTTCTCTAAGGGTTGATGATGACAATTTACACATTTTGGTCAGAAATGAAAACTTTTCATTGAATCTGTTGTAGGTCTGCCGTTTCTGTAATTCGGATATGAGTCTATCAGTGAGAACGAGTAATGTGTTAACCTTGAAAGTATCACTCGCAGTCATTCTTATTTCTTCATCAGGTGTTTCATCATAAACATTTTTCCTTTTTGGTTGCCTTTTTCCCATGTCTTTTGTATACTGCTTCGACGCGCTTAATTCCATCGCCTCTTGTTCGAAATACGTAAAATTTCGTCGTTCAGCTACGAAAAACCTGTAGAGATTTGTAAATATTCGCAACAGTGATCAAATCTACTGTAGAAGCCTGAATTTGAACTTTCATTTTATTTATTCTTTCCAAAAAAACATTCCACACAACGACCATTACCGCCGTTTTCAGTTTTTCTAAATTCAAAAGTATTCTCTTCGTTTCGCGTATATATATATATATATATATATATATATATATATATATATATATATATATATATATATATATATATATATATATATATCAAACTCAATGCCCCACGCGGCGTACGCCCTCCTCTTTGGTATACCTTACAACAGCACGACCCTGCTTTGGCTCCGGCGGCGACCGCGCTCGTGCAGTTAAGTCGGCTGAATTCGGCCAGACACACTTAGGAAAAGTGATGTCAGTCGTTCCCACGCTGCAACCAAACGCCACTACGCAAATTGTAGGAACATTTATCTAAGTGGTAAAACATATTACATGTTGAATTGAATTTGAATACCTAATAACATTTGGGTATATAAATATGAATCTTGTTGATTTGTGTAAGACAAAAAAAATTTTGGCCTTAAATGTGCCGCCCCTAAAATCTGCCACCCTAGGCTCCAGCCTACTCAGCCTGCTGGTGAATCCGCCACTGATCCTATTAGGCCCTTTAGGAAAAGTTCCCTCCTTTAGAAGAATAACATATTTGTATCTTTGGACATTCTGATGCTGATAAGTTGCTCCGCGAAACATCAAGATGAATTTTACAACGACCACGGCATAACCCGAATGAATTTACTTCATTGGACGACGGTTATAAAATGGTGTATTCTACCAAAATATTAACACAGTTACAAAACTGAAACTCCACATCCTAAGCTCTTTGTTTTGTTTTCTCTGTCATGGTTTTGTTCCCGGATTGGAAAATCTGTATACTATATTTTGAGAGCAAAATTGGCCCTCCTGCCTAACCATTTATTCTTATAATCTAAATTACGAATATCATTATTGATTTAGACCTTTTACTTTGGCATCATGATTTAGATAATCGAGTTTGATATCAGAACTAACAAAATAAGGAAATTTTCTACTAATGTTCACTCGATTCCTGCATGAAGTATTAGGATCATAGCAGGTGAAAAATTATTCGCTTTTTTTTTGCGGAACCCCACAGGGTCTTCAATAGGATTTGGTCATGGTTTTTGTAACAGCTGTTACGAGAATTTATAAGTAGAGATATCGATTTGTTCCTCAAAACTATCAAGATTTTGATTGTACATCTTGTCTCTCAAAGACCTAAAGATTAACCTTAGAAGTTGCAAACCGTTAACCTTTTTCAGTAGTACAAAAGATTTTTAATTCATCTCAATTTTTGAGGTGATTTCAAGAGTCCTTCACCTTGGACTTTAATCATAAATTAATTTCAGCTCCCTAACATTTAAATTACTGGATTCATTTTTACAATGGGCCACAAAATTGGTCAATAACAAAGCAATTAATGACATCTTAATTAATGAATGAATGAAAACTAATAACCAAAAAACCCGTTTCAAGAAATAACATCCTACATGTACTCAAAAAGTTTCCTTTTTCCATTAATTTAGAGGGTCTAAGCATTATTGCACTACCTCATTTTAAGAAATAAGAGAAGTAGAAATTCGAAACCATAAACAGATCGCAGCATCTTACAGGCCGAATAGTTAGTTTTTCTGCAAAATAATAACTGTTAAGATCAGACTACTTCTTTAACCCTTCATCGGGCGCAACGGATCTGTGAGGTCCGGCAGGCACTTTTTTTTTTGCCCTTTCGTGTGTATTACGAATATTAACCCGAACTCGAACGATTAACTCGAACGCTCTCATAGCTTCCTAGCTCCAAACCACTCTTCTCGATATGGTGTCGATTTTTTTTAGTGCATTCCATGGCCTTGTATGGGCCGCCTCGATCTGTCAGATGCATTGCACCTGATTACGTCATTATTTTCACTTTTATATTTCTTTTATTATTTAATTTAATAATATTTTTTAGGATCTCTGCACATACTTATTCTGGTTTTTCATGGTATTATTCAAAATTAACATATTTGAGTGTTAAATTATTGGTTTATACCTACTAAATATCATTACCAAAAATGTGACGTTTATTCTTGTTTGGAACATGCTAAAATTATTTATACTCACAATAGTTAGCAGTTACTTATAACTTTTCTTTGTAATTTACTCCCAATATTTTTTTTTCTATATAACTTTATGACCTTTACATGAAAAAATAGGTGGTTTGTTTTCTGTATTCAAAATATTCAATGCTAATTTATGTTTGTGTTTTATCCTTAACACAGAAAAAGACTAATGTGAAATATTTATCATTGTATTGTATTAATTAAAATAATCGTCTAATCAAGTCTCCACCTCATTAAAATCTGAATTGTGTAAGATTTGATTATGGAATCTCTCAGATGTATTGCGCCGGAATGTGTTTGGATTCATACTGCGCCCGACGGAAAGTTAGGAACCCACGAACATGGTTTTCTACCAGATCACTTACCATTTTCCAATCTATTGCGAGCAATCCATGCAAGCAGTAAACAATGGAACACAAGCTTCAATAAAGTGTTTCATAACATATTGTCATACAAGCTTAGGGCATGATGGTGAACTTTTAACTTGAATTTTACTTTCTAAATGCGCGCCACATCATAAGGGTTTATCGAACAGACGTGATGTTAGTGGTGTACCACAGGGATTTGAGTGGGTGGGTCCCAGTGCTTCCTTTCTTACTTTATCTTGCTTTGACAACATTGCCGATTGTGTTTTCTTCGAATGTCTCATAAACGATGATAAATGTTGTGTTATGCATATCGCGAAAAGTAATCCGTAAAATCAACGTATGATATTAACGTGCATTATATAAATATGATTATATAAAGTGAAACTACAAAGTGATCATACAGTGACCGATACTTTAATTTGGAGTGTCTATATAATAGAAGTTATCAATGGACGGAATCATCTCATCTACATACTCGTAAATCCTTCTCTAAATACAAGATCTCATATCACTGTATCACTGGGGATTTTTTTGTCATTCGCGGTTGCGAGACCTTTTTTAACGGCTTTTATTAATCTTTTCGTCGCTGATTTGAAATTTTAAATTAATTTTTCGCTACATGCTCTGGTTTCCTTGCAATTTGATGTTGAATGGGCTTATCATATTAAATTAATATATTAACCCTATGCACCACCTATTCTATAACTTCTTTTGAACATTTTTTGATGAAAGACATTGTGCCCTTAGAAATGCTTCGTTTATTTATTGCATACTTTTTGTACTTCCTTAAATGTGATTTTTTAATCATTTGATGTGATAGTTTAATTAGAAAAATATTCGTAAATGTATTCGTACTCCACCTGCGTAAAAACGGGGACCCTATTTTAAACAGGTATCTGCTTGTTTGTAGGCAAACAGTTTATACTTACATGCTTGAAAATGTATGTGTGTAAATAAATAGAATAGACCTACATGCGCAGGTTGTGACTTGCATATTGAGGACATAAATGCATTTTATAAATACATATCTCGTGGCAGTTATACAAAACTGCATTGGCAACGAAAAAGCTCCTAACTGAAGTTCTAGTTATGACAATACTGTTGGCTTAAAATCTAGGTGGCAATGTGAGTGCCATCAAAACTTTATTTTGTGTATAGTCGCCTCGATCACTTTCCAGAGGACTTTAATGCTGTAGGTGGCGAACAAGGGGAGCGTTTCCATCAATGCCCCTTGACGACCGAAGAACGCTACAAAGGACATTGGGATAGAAGACTACCGTTGGAGCATCAAACGAGATCGCCCTAAGGTCTACAGGGGCAATAGCTACAAGCACAAATTTGGGAGTCTCTACAAGCACAATAGGAGTCTCACAATAGATCTAAATTTTCGTCTATATCAGTTGTTTCGAATCACCTATTACACTGGACAGCCAAAAAGTATCACAAGTAAAATCAATTAAAACCTAATATTTGTGATGTGCTAAACCCGAAAATAATTCTTTTTTTTTTTATTAGTTCAAGTTCTGAAAATACGTGTATGACTGTACCCTTAGAAAACCACTATAACCGCAAGAGCGCACGTGGAATATTTGAAAATTCTACACAAAAGGATGCTGCAATTGACACAGTAGTGTGGTATCATGTACAAATAACGCGTTTTCGTCATTATTTAGTTGATTACCGGACAACATTCGAGTAAGATGTCTGGAAAGTGTGTGAATAATCCAGATAGTTTCGGTTACGTTTGTGGTAAGGTGACTTCTGCGGCTCAGAAGCGCTCCATTACTCCAATGGTAAAAAAGGCGTATTATCTGAATTTCGACTGTAATATAGGCGAGCAGGACAAGAACTGTGCCCCACACACCTGTTGTAATGTATGTGCTTCAGGTCTGCGAAACTGGTTAAATCGTAAAAAACGATCCCATGCCTTTCGCTGTTCCAATGGTCTGGAGAAAACCGAAACCAAGGGTTTTTGTTGGACCACAGATTCGAAATATGTTAGAAGACGCACATTTTGAGAGCACTTTAACAGATATTGAAAAAAAATGCTTGGAATGATTTTGGTTTGGTGGTTATTAATTTCTTATGTAACAACAGGGCTGACAATTATGTTACCCTTGTCGAAAATATGTTGTTATCATATGATATAATGGGCTGCAATATGTCGTTGAATATACATTTTCTACATTCGCATTTGGACTTCTTTCCAGACAACTGTGGAGCTGTAAGTTAGGAGCACGGCAAACGTTTTCATCAGGAGATAGCAACAATGGAGAAGAGGTACCGGGGAAAATGGAATCCTTCCATGCTCGCATACTACTGTTGGATCCTTCTTAGAGATGCTCCAGAGACAGCTTACAAGAGAACAGCAAAACGACGGCATACCGAAAGACATTAAAACATAAACATAGTTATCTTTTTATTATGTAGTTTAAAATAAAGAACATAGATACGTCCTTGAAAACGGCAACTAATTTTTTAATTTCATTGTCATTTTCATAATCAGCATCCCAAAATTAATTGGATACCTAACTTTGCATGAAAGATACAACATATAAGTTAAAATTTGTTGTCCAGTGTTATGGCATTTATGTTGAAATGTTAGAATGTGTTCGTTAATTTAAAGTAAAAACCATTTGTACCTACCCATCTTTAAATAAGTATATGTATTATATTCTCCGCAACTGATTTTTTTTGCCATGTCATACGAATGTCAAATTTCGCGAAACTGAAAATGCCGAATTTCAAAAAATCTAGAGCTTACAGAAAACTACCTACAGATTTAAACTCAACGCTTTCAGGTTAGGGAAGAACAAGTGCTGTAGTAAGTCCAACAACATTCTTGTTCCCAGTGTATTCAATGGCAGTAGCTATCTGATCCCCAATCTTGAAAATATATGGACAGACTTAGAAGGAGTTCAAAGACATGCTATATAATTAGATAAAGGTGTTCGGAACCTCTTGTTTGGAAGCCAGTTATACATAGAGTAGACGACATAGAGTAGACGACATAGAGAGCATCAGAGCCAACACATGTTTTAAGTGACTGTGCCTCTTAAAATTCACTTAAATATAGATTTCATATATATGATTATATATATGAATTATACCAATATATTGATTCTTTTAAACAAAGTCCAACCTAGAGGTCCAACCAAAGGCCAACCTAAAGGTGTTACTTAATATTTAGTATTGTGAATATATTGTATCAGGTATAACTACACCCTTATATTATTTTTATATTAAACTATAATTATTTCTTCAGTTAGAAGTCCTTTGTGATTAATGTGACTGGCGGGATCATCTTCGATATGTTTGATGTTTGTACTTTTATTTGCTATGTTGTTTTTATATGTTCGATGTTTGTACTTTGTACGTTTATTTTACTGCAAATAAAAGAAAATCAGATACCCGAAATATTAAAATTCATTTATTTACTAAATCAAATATAATTGTTTTTAAATATTTAAATTTCTTCTATAAGGAAGCAACTAACCAAAATAGTTAAATATATCACGGTGATGCGGTATTGTAAGTGCTGTTTATCAATCACGTGGGAGGCCTTTTGCCCAGTCGTTCTGTAGATATATTATTTCAGATATCTGAAAAACTCGATGAATTTTATCGGAAAAATCAGCAATTGTGCAAAAGTGAATAGAAGTTAGTGATCAATCGTTCCAGCAACGAGATTCAGGAACTTACCTAGTGTTAGTGCATTGTCAGACATTACAACAGTGGGACCAGCCAAGGTTGGTATCTTAATCTACTTTTTATGTAAAATGTATACAATATATTTACAAGTTACACTAGAAATGTGAAAAATAAATAAAATTGGTTCTATATAAATTTTCTTCAAGATGAGGTAAAACAGAAATAGGTGTAATTTTCTCTACGCCATATAAATAAGCGACAATATACAATTTAAGCGTAATGTATGAGCATTTAGTACGCTTATTTATCATGTTTCCTATAAACACTTTAATGAAGAATGACCCATTCTTACTATTGTTGTATATTAATTGCGTAACTTTGTTTTAGGTATATAAATCTCAAAAATCCAGAAGCGGAATTCAAATGTGATTCATCGGATTTAAGGGATGTGATCAGATTTAAGTTTAAGACATATTTAGAAGCCCATCAGAAGAAAATGCACTGGCAGATACCCACTAACACCCCTCCGGTATCCCACGTCTGCTCTGTGTGCAATAAACATTATTTGACCGCGCTGTCCTTGAGGATGCATTACAATATCGATCATAATTCTGGAGCTTTGTGCGATATTTGTGGCAAAACATTCGCTAGTAACGAGAGATTAACCATCCATCGAAGAATTCACACAGGCTATAAGCGGTATACTTGTGAGACGTGCAAGATGGGCTTCACAAGGCTGGACCAATTAAGGGTCCACGAGCGAACCCATACCGGTGAGAAACCGTATATTTGCACCTATTGTGGAAGAGGTTTTGCTCAGCGAACGACACAGAAGCAACACGAACGCACGCACACTGGTGATAAACCTTATTTGTGTAAAATATGCGGTAAGGGATTCGTGTCTAAGGCAGGTGCGAATACTCACATGAAAACTTGCTGGAATACGTCTGTGAGTCTATAATAGTCTGATATTACAGTATAAAAGGATCTTAGTGTATCTAAATGAATCTACTTGCATGAAAATTTAGAATATAGTTACGTTATAGGTGTTTAAAATAATTTAGGTTTATTTTAAGAGTAATAAGTTGCAATGTGTATCAATTTATTAAGGGCGTCTTAATTTTTAGTTAATTCATTTTCTTATGTTTCAATTTTGACATGAGTAAAATATTTCAGTTTGTACCACCTACTCTGTTGAAATATTTTATAAAAAGTATATTTATTTTAAATATTCGATAACTGAACTTACCATTAAGTATGTTTGTAATGATTATGTGTAATTAAAACATCATTTTGGTTAGACAATCAACAATTGTTTGTAATTTAATTTTCTTACTTGCAATTCCTAGAATGAATGTCTTGGACGATCTAATGCTAGATTAATGAGAATGAGTATGGTTCGTTACGAATGTAAGTAGACATGAGGATCTCGATAGGAAACTACCTCCTCGCACGTAATACCAAATACATCACAATATCATATTATGGCATTAAATATTTGCAATCCATATTTCTTCTCGTGCTTTCGAGCATGCCATTTCACTCTTTCTTTTGCGCGTAGTGAACAAGATGTGAACATTTCATGCTAAAATGGAAATAAACATTGTCCATTTAATTATTGTTTCGTCGTGCTTTACTAGCTTAAATTTTTTTTTGTTTCTTATTTCGTATATAATAATTTAATGTGACTTATACACAATTAAATGTTTAGATATTCTTAATAAGCCATTATATAATACAATAAATGCTTATGAGGGTGTATGTAGAAACACAAATATTATAACCCTGCCGAAAATTAAAAATCAGTTACCGAAAATATTATAACTAATTTATTTACTAAATAAAAATATGATTGTTTTCAGGGAACTGATTTATTATGAACAATGGAATAAATGAATGAAATGTATATACACAAAAAATAAATCACAAAAGCTACACCTTGGAAAAGTCACGAACCAAAAATATTTAGATTTCCTCTATAGAGTCTCAGTTAGAACTATAGTATTTGAATTGCGCGCCATTTGTGTTCTGTCAAAGATAGGACGACAATATTTAACGACTGTCATTTAGAAACCATACGACGTCAACATGACGCGTAACAGTTGAACAACGAATAGTATGTGTACAACTGTTTTATGAAAGTGAACAATCATTTACAGTTGTATTAAGAAAATTTCGCACTGAATTAGGATAAAATGAAGTACCTACAAAGTTAACATGAAGCGATCGTGACATTTTTGTTAAACAATTTCCTTGTCCACCAAATTGATTATTTGGATTTGAACAACATGTTGTTTCAGCAAGAATGGCGCGCAATACAAATCTTGTAGCTCCAGCTGAGACACCCTATATAAGGATATAGCTATACAAAATATTGAAACATCACAGTGAATAGGTATTGAAAGTGATGTGTATAAAGCTTATATGCCTGTGGCACAGTCGTTTTGTAGATATATAAGTTCAGATATCTGAAAAATTCAACGTGAGGAGGTTCATCGTTAAAATCAATAATTGTGCAGAAGTGAATAGAGGCCAGTGGTCAGTCATCCCAGCAACGAGACTCAAAAACTTCTTTTTAGTGCACTCAATACTATCAAACATTATAGCGTTCAGACAATGTTTGTCAATCTACTTTTCACGTAAAATGTTTACATATTATTTACAAGTAACATTAGAAATAATAAATAAATTTTGTACAAATCTTCTTTAAGGTCAAATAAAACAAAAATACGTGTATATTTTTCCACGGCTTATTAATAGACAATATAATACAATTTAATCGTAGTGTATAAATATATTTTTATAGAATTTACGTTATAAATTCTGTAAACATAATACACTTATCTATTATGTTTCATATAAACACTTTAATTAATCGAAAATGGTCCATTTTTACTATTGTTGTTTATTAATTGTTTAATTTTGTTTTAGGTTAAAAATTGAATTTATCGAAAAAGCAGAACCACAGTTCAAATGTAAACATTGCCAAAAAAGGTTTATGTTTCATACATATTTAGAAGCTCATCAGAAGAGGATGCACTGGCGGAATCGTAATACTCGAGCTTTGTGCGACATCTGTGGCAAAACATTAGCTAATACCGAGAAGTTAAATATACATCGAAGAATTCACATAGGCTATAAACCGTATACTTGTAAAAAATGCAAGAAGAGCTTTACGAGGTGGGACCAATTAAAGGAACACGAGCGAATCCATACTGGTGAAAAACCGTTTCTGTGCTCCCATTGTGGAAAAGGGTTTTCTCAGCGAACACCAAGGAAATTACACGAACGTATACACACTGGTGATAAACCTTATTTGTGTAAAATATGCGGTAAAGGATATGTGTCCAAGACAGGTGCGGATATTCACATGAGAACTTGCTCGAATATATAATTTTTATATTAAAAAGATTACTGTAATTACCTATTTGCAAGGAAATTTAGAAGATAGTTATTATTTATTATCCAAGTTAGGTTAAGATGAAAACCAAATAAATAAGAGTTATTTTTATTATGCTTAACTTCATCTTCAAACAACTTAAGTTTATATTATTTTATTAAGAGTGTGTTGTTTATTAGCATCAAATTTTAGTATATATATATATATATATATATATATATATATATATATATATATATATATATATATATATATATATATATATATATATATATATAGGGTGAGCTACGGTGGATGGAGTATTAAAAGTATATGGAGAACGGATCTACCGATTGCTTTGAAATTTTGGTTACTAAAATAGTCGAGTATGATCTATGCTCGAAATTATCTAAATATTAACTAAAATATTTTCGAAAGTGCAGAGTTGCCACTTATACGTAAAACCGGCAATATCTTCGTTATTTTAAATAGAATACCCTGTATATTTTTGCATTGTTTGGATTATCGTCTCTTTCTGAGTAACTTTTGTTAATATTTTCCTATATCTATCTCAAGCCGTTATCGAGATAATAATTCTTTTCTGAATTTATTGCCAAAAATTTTACTTTTAGTAAATCGTGTTTTCTCCTACCTACGCAGCAATTAAAAGATATTTTTCAGTTGTGGCTAGACAAGGCCTGGATCCATCTTCTTCATTAATCAAATGTTTCCAATATCATACAGGGTGAGTTAGCGAATGCTTTCTATAAGTGACTTAGAGAAATGCAAGAAAGTCAATTTTTTTTTAATGGAATGCCCAGTATATTATTACTAATTCAGAAAGGTGATACATTTACCTATTTAAAAATGTTAATGTCCCCTATACCTAATGCGCACCGTTTTCGATTTATAGGCACTTTTCTGTAACCCTTCCAAGAATATTATATCTTTTGGTATGTTGTCATAACGGGTGGGCCATGACATTTTTATTTTATCATTTTGTAATGACAACAGACATGCTATTTTTCTAAATAAATTTGACATTAGTAATATTTGTACTTAATTTGAATAGATGTAGCACAAATATGGCAGAAAATAATTATACAAACACAGTTTTAATGGATTTCTTTATTATTCATGGACAGTGCAATAAGATTATCAACAGAACTTGTAGAATATTTAAAGAGAAATATCCGAATTTGCCGCAGATGAACAACAGAAAGTTTCTACGAATTCAGAGGAATTTTATAAATTTTGGTTCGTCATTAAGAGAACAATAACAACAGTGTCAGTATTAAGAAAGAATAATACCTAAGCAGCAATAACAGTAATAAATGTTATAAGTGACAATAACAGATAATACCAATAACTAATAAAATGTATAAAAATCTTAAAACTATTGTAATGATTGTTCGAAATGTTCACCGTTAACTTCCAGACACTTTTGTATACGACGATGAACAGCGTTTGTTGTAGCAGCTCTTATATCAGCGGGGTCCAAGTTTTTCAATCTCTTGAATCACTCGACGTTCTAATTCTTCCCTGTTGTGGACTGGAGTTTTATAAACTCTATCTTTAAGAATACCCCAAAAATAATTTTGTATGTACAATGTGGAGGAGCTCCGTCGAGTTGATACCAACAAGTTCTATATTTTTCAAGTGACAGATTATCAACGAAGTCTTCCACAATTGTTCTAATTACATTTAAATATTTTCTGGAATTCAATTTTTCGTCGTATATATAATATTTTATTTTATCATCCATTAACATACAAAAAACATTGAAACTAAATTTAACTTGAAAACCAGCCTCTCTAGTAATGTGGGGGTTGTCTGTGGCCCAATAGTGACGATTTCGTGTGTTACAAATCTCTTCCCTAAAAAATTTGGATTCATCAGTCCATATAATTTTCTTTAAGAAATTGGGGTCCTCTTGCATACGTACTAGCAACATTTCACAAAATTCTATTCTGCGTAGATAATCCTGGGGCATGAGAAATTGAACTCTTGTAAATTTATAATTATGCATTTTATGGTTTGCTAGTATTCTTCGAATGGATGAATATGGCAATCCTAAATCCTGTTCAGCACAACGTATGGAATACTGGGGATTTACATGAAAATATACTAGCACATTGATTTCATTTACCTCGTCAGATGTCACAGGTTTCGGTAAATTTCTTGGTTCCCTTAATGACGAACCAAAATTTATAAAATTTCTCTAAATTCGTAGAAACTTTCTGTTGTTCATCTGCGGCAAATTCCGATACTTCTCATTAAATATTCTACAAGTTCTGTTGATAATCTTATTGCACTGTCCATGAATAATAAACAAATCCATTAAAACTGTGTTTGTATAATTATTTTCTGCCATATATGTGCTACATCTATTCAAATTAAGTGCAAATATTACTAATGTCAAATTTATTTAGAAAGATAGCATGTCTGTTGTCATTACAAAATGATAAAATAATAATTTCATGGCCCACCCGTTATGACAACATACCAAAAGATATAATATTCTTCCAAACAGACAATCCAAAAAATGCAATAATAATACAGGGTATTCTATTTAAAATAACGAAGATGTTGCCGGTTTTACGTATAAGTGGCAACACCGCACTTTCGAAAATATTTTAGTTGCATAGATCATACTCGACTATTTTGGTAACCAAAATTTTAAAGCATTCGGTAGATCTGTTCTCCATATACTTTTAATACTCCATCCACCGTGGCTCACCCTATATATATATATATATATATATATATATATATATATATATATATATATATATATATATATATATATATATATATATATATATATACATAATTTTAAATATTCGATAACTGAATTTATCCTTAAGTTTAGTCATATTAATTATGTATAATTAATAAATCATTTTTGTTACAACAACCAACAATTGTTTGTAATTAATTTTTTTTTCAATTTACTTACAATTCCTATATCGAATGCCTTAGAGAATCTAATGCCACATCAGTGAGTGATTAGTACAGTTAAAAATAAAACACAATCAATATCATATTATGGCTCTTGCTTCCAAGCATTCACCTCGCCCTTCCTTTTGCAAATACTGAACAAGTAGTGCACATTTCACACTAAAATAAAAATAAACTTCGACCAGTCAATTTAAGTCGATTTTAATTCCAATACCCTTCTAACATCCTTAGATAAACTTACTTTACCTCGAACTTTAACTATTTTCAATATATTTTTTTATATAAAATATTTAAATAGCTTTAATGACTCACTATATAATAGAATAGAGGTTTATGAGGGTGTAGAAACACAAGTATTATAAAATAATTTTAATTTCTTGTTTCTAAGTAGAAACTAAACTACCAGACAATTGGGCCATGCAAACATTTTGTCCATTCTACAATGCTTCAGCTCCTGAAATAGTTGATTTATCTCGACGATCGTATTTTGACGAAGATCTTAGGAAACCATACACGCGTAGCTCCTTAAAAGGAGCTCTATACTTTTGCTATACAGAATGTTAAAGTAAGGTATTGCAAAAATTAGAAAATTTAGATCAGAAATGGGAGCCATTTCTGATTCTTTTTTTGTTCAGTCAGACCAATTATTCCAACACTGTTTTTTTACTCTTTGATTATTACCTTTGAAACTGAAATTAATTCATGATTAAAATCCAAAGTAAGGAGGCGTTGCAAAAATGAACCAAATCTAAATATAAATTTTATACTACTGAATGAGTATGTAATTATTAGTCGTGGATTTGTGCCTTTCAACCCTAGAAAAGTACTACTTATTAACGGTTTGTTATTATTTTTAACATATTAATAAATAACCATGTATTTTCCCATATTAATTAGTGATTTAAGTGTTACTATATTTTATACAGAATGTAATGTCCAATTCTGTAGAAATAAAGTGCGTGCAGGAGATATTAATTGTTGTAATAAAGTAACAGAGATACCCGTCCATTGGACTGATCCTCACATTCCTTATTACCTAAGTCATCTATTAGGTATATCCGTTTTACCTAACAGACCTTTGTATTATATTGTTAAATATAAATGGTCTTTCAATAAGGGCGTTCGATTTTTAAACGTAAATAAGACAAGTTATGTGTGAGATATCCACTCAATTTTTTTTTATTTGAAAGAATATTTTATGGCATTAAGTATAGAATGTAACATCGTTCAAATGTCTGCCGCGGCTTTGCTTGGTGGCACATATTCAGGAGGTCCAATTTTCAATGACTTTGTCGCATAAATCTGGCTGAATTTGCTGGGTGACGTTCGTTATGTTGACTTTGAGGACATCAATTGTTTGCGGTTTATGCGCATAGACCTGCGATTTAAGATAGCCCCAAAGGAAGAAGTCTAAAGACGTTAAATTTCATAACCTTTCATGGCCAGTTCACGTCGCCGCTGCACGAGAAACCCGTGCCCTCAAGTCGCTCGTGCAGAATGTCCATCGTGGCATGCGATGTGTGGCACGTACCGCTGGCGCCGTCCTCTTGAAACCACATGTCGTCGGTATCCATATAACCCAGTTTAGACTACAAGAAGTTGCTTATCGTCTATCTGTAGCGCTCGCCGTTGACGGTTATGGCAATGCCAGTTTCGTTTTGGAAGAACGTACCGATGATTCCGCCAGACCAAAGTCCGCACCAAACAATGACTTTCTCGGGATTCATTTGGTGCTGGTGTATCTCGTGTGGATTGGTATCGTCCAAAATCCGACAATTTTGCTTGTTCACATATCCATTCATCCAAAAATGGGCCTCGTCGCTAAAGATGATTTTTTTTAGCGAAATTTGGGTCAATTTCCAACTGCTCCAGAGCCCAATCAGCGAATACACGACGTTGTCTATGGTCGTTTACCTTAAGTTCCTAGGTCAGCTGGATTTTATACGAGTGCAGACCCAAATCTCCAACGCAAAATTCGCCAAACTGAAGTTGCAGAAAAGCCAGGTTCTTGTGACGACGAGAAATTAACTGACTTGGGTTTTCCCGTACACTCTCACACAGAGCAACAATGTTTTCAGCAGATCTCTCGTTTCGGTGACGTACGGATGTTGGCTGATTATTTATCAAACTGGCTAACTCTAATTTGGCCACCAAACGAATAGTCAACTCGGCGGGACGGATGTGGTATCCCGCCGGCGCCGTGTGGATAAAAATCACGTAATAGACGGAAGGTTTCACGAACGGAGCACTAACTTTGAAAATAATATTTGATGATTTGCACACGTTGTGGAACGCTATAACCTTCTATGGTGATTTACCATACACTACTGAACAATTCACAATAAATTTTGTACATGTTGCATTAATAACATGGCCGCTATAACGTAATAAATTTCAAGCGTCCCTATGTAAAGACCCTATACGATAAAATATACTCTTTATTGTTTTTTTTTATTCATTATTATTGTTACCCGTTAATAACTTCATGTATGTACTCATATATGAGAAAGAGAGCATGTTATTGCATGACTTCAGAGTTGTTCATGGTTTTTCATTTTAAATCTGACGCTGTATTATACAACTACTACGAAATTACATAGATATAGCGGCAATTACCTATTCTTGGTACTTGAATATAAGCTTTGGAAATGTTACCAAAACTTGAGCTTTTCCTACAATACAATAATTCTTAGAAAGGTACAAAATAACAGCTCCTATCGTCTATGTATATCGCCATAGGGTGTGTAGCTAATAAAACGCTAAACTCGAAACAGAAGGCGTTGCAAGGAAGCTGTGTCACATTGTTTAACAAACGAATTGTAGGTTTCAACAGTAGAACTAACGCCCAATTTTAATTATAAAGAAGGAACCCAAGATACGCAAAACCTTCTAGAACTAAAATAGAGAACTACAGATGTACTTCATCAACATTAAATAAACCACTAGGAGGAAAATTGACCATATTGCTTTTAACATTATTCCATATTTCTGTTTAAAATAAGCGCAGGCTTACTGAGGAATATATTGTTTATTTGGGCAAACTTTTTCAGAAATATACATTATACACTTATAACTTATTTTTTAACACATATATTTTCACACACTAGATTTTGTAGAAACTAAAAATTTTGCATACATTTCTTTCTCGCCCACACACTGCAATGGTTATTTGTTTTAATATAAAAGGTATCTGAACATTATGCTACCCCCGGCTTCAGGGCATCAATTTAAATCGGAAAAAAAAACATTCCAATGCAGAGCTAGACAACATTTCCTTTCCAACAGTGTTCGATATATGGAACTCTTGCCTAACAGTGTGGTGGATGTGCCCCTTAAGATTAAATAGGACTATTACCTCCATTTAAGGGTATATTATATCATTTTATAAATGTTTCGAATTAATACTTTGCTAATAGCACCTGATCAATGTCTTGTCCATTCTGGAATGATTTATTAAATAGCTCACTGACTACAACGACATAAACACAAGAAAGTAACATTTCTATATAGACTTAAGTTGGTGTCATGTAATGATCCTATTAATTGTTTTCAAGATTATGACATGATTATACCAACTATATTAATTATTTGAAACAAATTCGACCTACCTAAAGCTAAAAATAATATTTAGCATTATGAAGGTATTGTACCAGATATAATTACACCCTGTATTATTTTTATATTCAACTATACACAGGCCAACAAAGATCGGACTTTTTTTGGCTTAGTTACATGCCATGAACTACAAAAACACAGCTTTTTTGTTTCCATCACGCACCTGTATTTAGAAATGTACATTGCATAGTAATTTGTAGTTTTTAAAACCGAGGTTCTATTAAATAAAATTTTGTCTCAATCTTTGCGGCGCCCCTGTGTTTAATCAGTTTGACACATACACATAAGTGTTGGAGATTTACTGAAACAGTTTGCCGGTGAGGATATTCTGGTTTTATACTATTCGGGTATTTACATAGTCGCTGCAGTACGTTTTTAATGTATGTACGTTTACTCGTGATATCGCGTTGTGTGCTTTTATTTTGTTTTTAAAATGCCTAAAGGTGTTTAAAAATACACCAAATATATTTTGGTTCACTTAACACCTGGTTCAAAAAACATTAATTATGCAAATTTGGTTGATTCGCAAAAGTTTTTTTTTTAAACTTCAAAATTAGAATTAACGAAGCAATATGTAAAAGCTATAGATAAAAATAGGAATTGTTTGAAGTGCTTATGTGGCAAATTTCCAGTTCTTTCTGAAGCAAAATTAAAGGAAAGCATTTTCGTAGTACCACAAATAAGAAAATTAATGCAGGACCAACAGTTTGAGGAAACAATAATAGAAATTGAAAAAGAATCTTAGATATGCTTTAAAACTGTAACAGAAAATTTTTAGGAAATTATAAACATCCGCAGTATGAGGAAATTGTCAACAAAATGCTGAATAAGTTTAAGCAACTTGCTTGTAATATGAGCATAAAAATTCATTTTATACATGCTCATCTGGACTACTTTCCAGAAAATATTGATGCTGTTAATGAGGAGGGAGGTGCAAGGGTCCATCAAGACATAAAGGAGATGGAAAGGAGATACCAGGCTCGATGGGATGTGACAATGATGGCAGATTACTGCTGGATACTGAGAAGAGAACATCCAACGAATGATTACACAAGAAAAACTACAAAATGAAGTTTTTTTGTTAAAAAGGAAGAAATGTGTAAAGAAAATAAGAAATTAGAGACTCAAAACTATTTTTGAAACATTTAAAAAACAAAATTATTTTCTAATGTTTATTATGTATAATGTTTATTAAAATGTAATTTTTCCTTTAATTTTTAATTTATTCTGATTATTCAGTTGATTAAAAGCCTTACGTGAGGGACAAAAACGGAAAGTAGATATGAAATCAGCGTCAAAATGTCAAAATTTGTAGGCCGGTGTAATTAATGTCGCTAGTGGGATCACTTTCAATGTGTTTGATGACTGTACTATTATTTGTATGTTTACCTAACCAAGACAACCAAAAATTAAAGAAAATTAAATACCAAAAATATCATAAGTAATTTATTTACTAAATAAAAATATGATTGTATTCAGGGAGCTGATTTATTACGAAAAATGGAATAAACAAATCGAAGTGTATAGAAACATAAAATAAAACAAAAAAAATATTTAAATTTCTTCTATAAAATGGCTAAACGTATTACAGTGAAAAAGGTGTTTAAAGTGCTGTATATCAAGCATGGTAGGCCTTTGACATAATTGTTCTATAGATATGAGTTTAAGTATCTAAAAAATCTAAGATGAAATTCATCGGAGAAATCAGCAATTCTGCAGAAGTAAATAGAGGCCAGCGGTAAATAGAGGTCAGTCGTCCCAGCATCGAGATACAGGAACTTAGTGTTAGTGCACTGTCAAACATTACATCATTCAGGCAAGGTTGGTCTCAATCTACTTTTTACTTAAAGTGTTTACAATGTAAGTGTTTAAAAGTAACATTAGAAATGTTTATAATAAAAAATAAAATTGGTTTTACACAAATATTCTTTAAGATCAGATAAAACAAGAATAGATGTAACTTTCTCCGCGGCTTATTAATAGACAATAAAATATAATTTAATCGCAGTGTATAAATATATCACGTTTATTGAATTTATATTATAAATTCTGTAGACATAAAACGCTTATTTATTATGTTTCATTTAAATACTTCAATGAAGAATGACCCATTTTTACCATTGTTGTTTATTAATTGTTTAATTTTATTTTAGGTATGACGATATCGAAATAGCAGAAGCACAGTTCAGATGTAAATATTGCAAAAAGGGCTTTATGTTTAAGAGATCTTTAGAAGCCCACCAGAAAAGGATACACTGGCAGATAATTAATGAGACCCCTCCTGTATCCTACGACTGCTCTGTGTGCAATAAACGTCACTCGACCGCGCGGGCCTTGAAAATTCATTACAATCTTAATCATTATTCTGGAACTTTGTGCGACATTTGCGGCAAAACGTTGGCTAGTATTGCAAAGTTAAACATCCATAGAAGAATTCACACAGGCTTTAAGCCGCATACTTGTAAAGAATGCAAGAAGGGCTTCACAAGGTTGGAGCAATTAAGGGACCACGAAAGAACCCATACCGGTGAAAAACCGTTTATTTGCAGCTATTGTGGAAGAGGTTTTTCTCAGCGCACGTCACGGAAAATACACGAACGTACGCACACTGGTGACAAACCTTATTTGTGTAAAATATGCGGTAAAGGATTTGCGTCTAATGCGGTTGCGGGTACTCACATGAAAACTTGCTCGGATATCTAATTTCACATTAATGTATAATATTAGTATACATAAGTGAATGTACTTGCAAGGAAATTTGGTATGTAGTTACTATCCAACATTGGATAAGACAAAAAACCAAGTAAATAAGAAATTTATTTGTATTATGCTTAACGGCATCATCAATAATTTATTGTTAGATTTATTTCAACATAGTAAGTTATAATGTGTATTATTTTAAGAGTGTGTTAATTGTTAGTTAAATTTGTTGAGTTATTGTGCTATGAATGCTCTCTTTTTTCTGTTCGCGCACATCGCTTTTCCCTTGGACCAGTCTTCGTAAAGCATTTAAACATTGCACACCATTTTTGTATTTTTTATTTTTTTCAATATATTCATTTTATTCCAAGAAAGTGTTTTGTGTTTTCCTTTGTTCAACTGAACCTAAGCAGCGCCACTCTCTAACAATTTTCTTTAAATCTTTAAATATTCGAAGATTCAATTTATTCTTAAGTTCATCATATTAATCATATCAAGCATATCTCCATCAATTAATTCATTGTTATATCATATTAATTATGTATTAATAAATCATTTATGTTGAACAATCAACAATTATTGTTTGTGATAAATGTTCCTCATTTTACTTGCAATTCCTATATTGAATTCCTTGGAGAATCTAATGCCACTCAGTCAGTGATTAGTACAGATCATTAGGAATAGCAGCAAATATGAGAAACTCGATAGAGATCCCCTCAATGCGCACACAGTTCAAATGAAACAGTTTCTGTAGTGTATGGATCTCTTCATTTTTGAAGAGCCCCTAACCTTTTTAATGACCCCATTTTCATCATGAATTAATTTCAGTTTTCGAATCTTTAAGCTACAACGCGTCCAATAAGATCAATCTTGGTGAACATCTCGGTATACCAACCTAGTATCCCAAAACAGTTTTTGTTAAATAGATCCTAATGAAAAGTGGTACCGAAAATGTCAATAAACCAATTCAGAATATGGGCCTAACACTGAACCACTGTAAAAAAAAGGTTTTTCTTTTCAGAGACGAGAAGTCCAAACTTTAATTTTTGCAATACCATACTTTGACATCCTCTATAGTAAACGTGGGAAGACAACAATGTATTATTATTTTTTATATATTAATAAACAACCTTATTTTTACATACCGATTCTGCAACTGGTGAATTAATTGTTACTACATTTTATACAGAGTGTAATATCCAATTCTGCACAAATAAAGTGCAATATATATGAATTATACTAAAACAACAGAAATGTTCGCCTATCGGGCTGATTTTATCTCCACTAATGCACAGAACCATTTGCGTCACGATTAGGATTCTCTATTTATGATTTATTTATTAGCTTTCGAACTTAATTCAATTTAAACGGTACAGCATCATTTCAACTCGTAAGCGCACTACTGACCCCGCATTATCCTTTTTCTAAATTGTGTTAATAAACTTTTACATTATTGATTTTACATATACTATAAATATACTCCATTATTTTTTATTATTATTATTGTGGGTTAATACTGTTAATTACTAACATCATGTATGTAAATGGGGGCAAACAAAGTTATTACGTGGTCTGAAAACTTTTCATCTTTGTTTGTTTAATCAGACGCTGTACGATAGTTATATAGATCGTGAAATTATGTACAGCTCATTAAGAATAGGAGTAAGTCTCAAAACTGCGATATAGCACATGAGGGACCCATGAGATGCGCATTGAGACCTTTGCAGAGTGAATATCAATGAATACATGAGGAGTTTAACACCAAAACGGCACATGCCCATATTTTTTTGAAATAGCGTTTTTCACGTTTTTTCATTATGTTCCCTAATCTGCAAGAATTGGTATGATTATTTTCTCCAAACCGCCACGTACCCTATATACTTAAGGCCGTACATATCGCTGTTTGCAGCAAAATGTAACGTGTCCACCCATAAAAAAGTTCCCGGCATCAAGAACTTATTACCGAACATCGCATTCACAAAATTCGGGCGAATGCTTTCTATGAGATCATGAAAGAGGTGGGAAAGATGGAGAACACTGCGGAATTCATGTTGAACCTTCAACAGGCTCATTCTCTTTCAAAAACGCCGGTTGGGGATGCGTTTTATCGGAGGCAGATCGCTTTTTATGCATTCTGTTACTCCCCGCTTGATTCGAGAGATGCAACATTTTATACGTGGACAGAGCTGCCATCTTTAGAGGTGCTGTATAAATTGGCTCAGCTATACTCCACCATCTCAGGAATCCTACTATGAATGCGTCAGCTGCAAAGCTTTTTATATTTTGCGATGGATGCAGCGTCCAAACCGAAACTCACACATTGTACACATTTTGTCCTATTGGTTGCAGAAAGAGTCTCCTGAATACGTGAAATCGCTTCAAATTACATTTCCTAAGCGGGGCCATAGTTTTTTCCCACCGGATAGGACTTTTGGAAGAGTAGAAAATAAATTGAAGAAAATTACTAGATTGAAACTCCTGACGAATACAATGATGTTTACCAGAAAACGGGTCGAGTAAACAAGCTGTAAATTGACTGGAAAATTTATATTGTAAAGGAGCTTGATAATTTTTATAGCAAATTGAGGGGAATAAGCAAGGCCAAAAGAATAGTCATATGAAAATTCAAGAATAGGAAGGGACAAGTCCTCACCAACATCAGACGTCTAGCTCACTGCAGATTTGAATCAGGTGGTATCGACAAATTCAACGCTATTACGAAAAAGAGGAAGAACGAAGACGCCGTTAAGCTGCCAAGTACTCTGCCATTACACCATGTATCACCTGCAGAAAAAAGAAATGATGTGCTTTATCTCTTGAGAATGCACTACGGAGATAATTGGGCCACTGTACTGAACTTGGATTGGTACAAAATTCTCCTGGATGAGATCCTCGGCCAACCTAACGATGAGGTTGATGAAGAACTCCCACGTGACTACCTGGATGAAGAGGACTGCACCGCTCACGTGTGAAGTTCTGTCATTGTGATACCTACCTACCTGCGGTTTCCTGATTTTAAGAGGTTTTCTTATTTCAACTTAACATTTTCTTATATGAATTTTAATCATATTCTTTCTCTGTTACAGTCATTTTAATTTGCAAGTATTTCGATTATATTGTTTTTTCTCGTCTTGTAAATTTTTGTTAGTGTTCCTACATTATAAATAAATAACGTATTCTGCAATATATTATTTACTTTTATTTCCCTGCGTCACATATTCACTTAATACCACTGTTGTCTTATTGGTTTTGGATATGAAAAGTAGTCAAAAATCCTCCATTTTTTGGAAATGATTATGTTTCAAATTTAAGGTAGTACTCACCTGATGATAATTAATTTGTGCTTTTCTGATTACATTTCTTAAAATGCAAAAATAGTGCACATAAAAGCAATATTTATGAAAAATGCTGATTGAGAACAATGCATGATAAAAGATGTTTGAATCAAAAGGTAACATGTTCCAGTGTTTGCACCAAAAGGTAACATGTCCAACATAATTTTCTATTTTGCTCCACTGTTATTGACTGAAGAATCCTCAATTTTTCCATCATTATCAAATTATGGTTTCTCCGTGTAACAATATGATTGCATGCCAAAATTTCAAACTCTTTTCAGTTTGCAATAAAATCATTGTTTTGCGTCTCCTGAAAGTTATGTCAATAAATGCACACTTTTAATATTAAATTCAATTAATTACAAGCATAAATGCGGACCATTCGGGACTGTGCAATGAATTATTCATTGTTAGTCTTTACCCTTGAAAATGTTAGCTATATTTTTAAATCCTGCGATCTATTAAAACAACACAAGAAGATTTGTTTCTCGTTCATTCTCATTAGAATTCGTAACCTCTCATTTCTTACCGTTGACGCTAGATGTACTAGAAAAGTGTGACTTAAAATTTATAACACTTATAAGTGGCACCAAAAGTGATAGAATATATAACTTATCATATATGTTGTAACTTTCTGTACAAATATTTGATTGGGATATCACACAAAATTACATATCATTTAAATATCGTTCTACAAACATTAAAAATACATTCACGTTATGTATATAGTAAATTTTTGTATTATTTACTTGTATTCACTACACCTAGTGTAATGCATATCTAGTTTTTTTTAACTTTCTAGTATCTATGTAATATTTGATTTTATTTTTAACAGGTTCCTTTACAAAATTTTGTTTTTTTTTTTTAATTTAAATAAAGTAATAATGTCTCCTATTTTTAAATGTATTTTATTCTTTAGTTTTAATGAGAACATGTGAAGTCAGATTCATTTTTAAAATCTGGTTATACTTTATATTAAGGAATTTACACCATTTTCTTATCTTGACGTGGTTTATTAACATTTTATTTTCAGGTCCGATGACGATAAAGATTTTGTTGTGGGGAAGAAGGAACGTAAGCCTCGTAAAATGAAAAAGGAGAAGAAAGAGCGGCGGAAAAAGATCGATATTGTCCACCCACCTCCCATTGAATTAGATGAACCCATACAGTGTGATGTTTGTAGCGATACCTATAAAAACAACGTAGCATTTTCTTTGCATTCCATAAGCCATAGTGAGGACGGAAAGTACTCATGCCACATATGCAACTACAGAAATGCGTCAAAGTACCACATTGAAATGCATGTCAGAGCCCACGAAGGTACCACGAGTTATAAATGTGAAATATGCAATAAAGCCTTCACGGTAAGCACCCACGCTATTGAGCATAAATACTTCCATTCCGGGGAGAAACCATTCCAATGCGAAATTTGTGGAAAGCATTTCATGTTCTCCCGCTTCTTAGCGTCCCATAGGCGTACCCAGCATTGGGAGATAATCACTGGTACACCTTTAATCAAATATGATTGCACCATTTGCAAAAAGCATTATACATCGTCAAGCGGCCTAAAGAGACATAACCTAAGAAACCACAATACCGAGGGCATAGACACGTCTGTCCTTTGTGATATTTGTGGTAAGAAGATTTCAAGCAACGAAAAACTTAAATTTCACCGTAGAGTTCACACTGGTTACAAGCCATTTGCGTGTGAAGTTTGTGGAAAATGCTTTTCTACGAAAGAGCAAAACAAGGAGCACCTGAGAGTGCATACTGGTGAAAAACCATACATTTGCAAGTATTGTGGTAAAGGTTTTACCCAGAGATCTCCTTTAAAGATCCATGAACGATCTCACACTGGTGAGATGCCCTATGAGTGCTTGATTTGTACAAAGGGATTTATATCCAAAAGTGCCATGGATACCCACATGAAACATTGCAATTTTCAAATACCATATTAATATGATGTTATTAATATTTTCATTTTTTTTTATTCGATAATAGAATTCTACAGGGTAACATAAGTTCAATCATTTCCAGGATTATTAAATAGTTGACCTAGGCAGTTTTCCAATTTTTTTTTATTTAAAAATTGTGATATAATAACTTATGATTTACTTACAATGCAACTGTTTAATATCATATTTTTAACATGCTATCGGTTAAACTACTTATGTTCACACTTATGTTCACACACAATATTTTATTTTCTTGTTACGTAATTGTTTGTTTTAACATTTATAATATTCTTGTACTTTGGAATAAATGTAAAAATAAAATTTTATAAATATTGTGTATATATGGGATGTAAGGGTTCAGATTTATGTTTATGTTTCTATAAATCGTTTGTGTTACAGTTTTAATCCTTTATTCATTGTGAATGATTTGTAAACAGCCATTATGTCAATAAAATGACAAGTTAGTTTTACCATATGTTCATGTATTTCTGAACTAAAAATCCCAATTCACTTCTTATTGGTAGATTCGCAATATAGAATAAAAATGTATCTTTTAATTAACAAATCTAGGATGAATAAAATAAAGCCCAAAAAGACCTCAGGCCATTTTGAACAGATGTAAGCAACATAAAATATTATGTGATAGAAAAAAACGGTAAATGTGTTACGATTTTTTTTAATTCATTTTTTAAGTTCAAAATTTAATAATCGCCCCACAGATTGTTTGAACAAACAGTGAATTTTGTTATAATAATGTAATACCAATTTTTGTTACACAGGGTTTCAAGATAGTTTCTGGAATAAGTTTATATATCAGATACAAAGATACTAAGCAATAAAGAAAATTAAAACGCACCACGAAGGAAAAAAGTTATCATTAACACACTTCTCCCTCTGTTCTGTGCTAATGGTGCATTCACAGTAACATACTCAATGCCACATACAGTGCGTACGTCATGGTAGGTCATTGATTGTTCATAATGGGAAATTTAGTTGACCGCCTACTCACGTGGTGAACAGGCAGTTTATGTTGTGTGGGGCCATGTAATATCGAATTCCTGAAAATAAACCGAGTTTAGCTGGTCTGGTAAATTACATCTGTATACGCACACGGTGTCATAACGACTTAAACTTAGCAATATTAAAAATGACAGACTTTACTCATCACGAATGCGCAGATATTCTATTAGTTTACGGTCAATGAAAATAGTGTATGATTTACAATACTAATTTTAATTTTACGTTAAAATAATCTATTTTTAGACTATGTTATTTGTTTATCTCACCAGAACAGTAACACATTCGTAACATCGATTAAATTAATCTCAGATTAAAAGATGGAAGCCCTTAACCAATTTTAAACATGACACAATTTAAACCTGACAGTCTCAAATTGGGATTTTAAATGTGAGAAAAAGTGTTTTTCTTTTCGTAAAAAATTAACGCTGCGAAAATAACTGACATGTGTAAGTACTGAACTCTAACTAGCTGTATTAACCCCTAAACCTTAGAATATATTGACCTGACCCAATGGCGTTCATAGGGAACATGAGATTATTTAATTGAAGTGCGCTACAATTTAGGTTTTAGGTCTCGCGTTGTGGAGTCACTACCCTGCAAAAGTTACGCCAGAAATGATCCTAAAATCCTGTGGATATAGTATAGCGGGAGTTTATTTACATAATAAACTAATAATATAAAGAATAAATAAATGTAATCCCTAAAATACATCTTTTGAAATATTTGTAGTTAAAATGATTTATTAACCCTTTAAAATTTTACTTTTTCATGTACTGAATTATTATTATTTTAATTTCAACTTATACGTTTGACCAAAACATATGCGGCAGGTAAAATACTCTTTCTTAAATAAAGTGCTTGTTTACTACCGAAAATCGGTATGGTAATGTATGGTTTTACTGACGGTTGGGGATAAAGACATATTACAGCCTTCTGAATTTATTTCAAACCTCATCTTCCTTCCCAAATTCTTGTTACACACAATATTAAGCGGAACTGGTATACGATTATTAAGTTGATTGTAACAAAAGTTAACCACATATTTTAGAGATGACAAACGTTGAGTCGTTTTAATCAATTCCTGATAATGCCAATTGACTTGACAAAAGGCATGTTGAATAACGTGTTTCGATGTTCTCAGATGACTTTTCTACTGTTTTGGGTTGCTGTATGAAAGGTTTCAATCTCTTTCCAGGATGCCGTTTAATAAGTGAATTAATAATTATATATTTATTGCCCGACGAAATGCATCCCTTATATAAAGCCTTGTTTCTTTTTTTAATGGGAATTCAACTGTAATTAAATACAAATACAGTGAAACAATCATAGATAAAGTTATAAATACGCAGCTTCTGAGCTAACATTACCAAATTATCATATTATCTTCATAAAAACATATTACAACATATTTTAATGTGAACATTGTATATTTTACCCTACAAGAAATATGCCTTCTATATAAAAATATTCCCATATTCTCATGTAAATGAAGACTCATATCAAGTCTTAGGTGACTCGTATAATAATAATTCGGAAAATATAATAATTCAAATAAGACTCGTATAATCTAAATCGTAATCGTAAATATTCTAAAATGGGGAATTACATTAAATGAGGAACAAACTTTTCTCAGAGAATATAATACAAGATTGTAAAACTGATAGATAGACGTTTTGACACTTCGCTTATGTTAAGTTACAGTAAAACAAATTAGACTTACAATTAGATAATTTTAAACGTATATTCAAACATCCACTGCATTAGCGACTACGAATTGCGTATCAGCGAAAATACAATAAATTATTTTGTGAAGCTTAAACCAGACAGACATAATTCTATCAATCAATTCTAAATATTTTAAAAACATAAATGCTGTTTATGGGTAACCCAACTAAATATTGAAAATTGTTTATTAGTGTTTTTTTAATTAGTCAATTTCATTCATTGTATTATATTCACTTTCTGATATCATACGTGCCTCAAAGAGTGAGAGTCGCAATTGTTGTAAGCATCTAATAAAGCACGTTATAGATAAACGGAGTTATTCATAATGATAACAATAACTAAGGTACAGTAACAAAGTGAAGCCCCATTGTAGTGTTTCCACCAATTTTCATAAGTAATATCAAAAATTGACAATCGTCATATTCTTATTAATATATGTTCCGTTTTAGGACCAACAGACTTAGAAAAAATCGTCTCGTTAGAAAAGCGCACAAAAGCAAGGTGAAGAGTCGCAAAAGTAAAAGACTTGACAACCACCCGCCACCACTGAAACTCGAGCAACCTATACAATGTGACGATTGCGAAAAATATTTCACTAATAACGTCGATTTCGCTCTACACTCAAAATCTCACGACAAAGATGGTAAATACACCTGCCATCTGTGCATTAATTTTCGAAATGCTTCCAAGTACCAAATAGAAATGCATGTTAGAGCTCATGAAGGCACAACCAAGTACAAATGTGAAATTTGCGGGCAGGGCTTCACAATAAGCACTCACGCCATCGAGCACAAATATTTCCATACCGGAGAGAAACCATTCCAGTGCGAAATCTGCGGTAAACATTTCATGTATTCTTGGTTCTTGTCGAGACATCGAAAATCTTCTCATTACGAAATTTTAACTGGCAGTCCGCTAGTAAAATACGACTGTTCACTATGCAATAAACATTATGCCACGGCTTCAAGTTTAAGTCGACATAAACAGAGTAAGCATAAGAAAATTGATGGTTCTGTGCTGTGCGATATTTGTGGTAAGAGACTATCGAGTAGAGAAAAACTGAAGTTTCATCTTCGAACACACACCGGGTATAAACCTCATTCATGTCACTTATGTCCGAAGAGCTTTTCTAAAAAGGATCAACTTGTAGAACACGTGCGGGTTCATACCGGAGAGAAGCCCTACATTTGTAAATATTGCGGACGCGGTTTTAGTCAAAGGACCCCTTTAAAGACTCATGAGAAGACACATATTCGAGAACAAATTGACGCTGGTTGCTCACTTTGTAGTAAACCTGGAACATGTGTCCATATTCAAAACTGCCAGTTACCAACACCGTTTACTTATACGTAATAATTCGCTGTGTACCGTCGTTATTTATGTCCAGTGCGGTTTACCCCTTCAATGCCACGACTCCGGAAAGAGGTCACAAATAATTTACTCCATAAATGATATGGTGTCAATGAAAATCTAATATATGTTTTGGTCTGCAAAACCTCAAACCGCGTGTGCCAAGTTCTATTTTTTGTTAATACTTGTATATTTCAACTTCATTGGCTTAAAGTGTATGCTTATTTTAAATAAAATTAAATATATACACACAGAGTGTTCCACTTAATTAAACATTTTATATCTTTATCCGGACTTTATAATCATGTTTTCCTAACAGATGACATACATTAGAATCCATTTAGGGATAAAAACCACTAGCCCCCTTCACATGTAATAAATCAGTGCAAATATAAAAAGAAATCATTTTTTATTGTTTTCAAAACTTTTTTAAAAAGAGTAAACATATGTAGAATTTAGGAAAGTGTTACACTCTGTATATATAGTAATGATGTCACCATATATAGAATGTTACATTTTAAATGATATTTCCTCGTACGTGTGTAATAGTAAGCTATGTATTGGGAAAGCTTGGTTTAAACATCGCTATTATGTAATGCTATTCGCTAAGCAAGTAGTCACTTGTACTGGTTGATTGTAATTTTCAATTAAATATCTGAAATAATTGGATGAAATGAATATGAGTTTGTACAGGGTGTCATGAAATGTATTCTCATTAAAAATATTCACATCAAAAGTTGTGCTGTACCGTTGTCGGGCGTATATTTAGAACTCACAACAATATATTCATTAATTCAATTACGTAATGGCCATGTTCGACATACATTTAGGCATACCATACGAAAGAATGCCGTTCGATTAATCGGTTTGATAGTCAAGTCTTAAGGCGGGTTCACACGGAGTAGTGAACTAGACGAGAACACTACCACAGGTAGTCGTGATCCCTACTTCGTGTGAGCTAGTGGTCATGGTAAGAAGGTGTACTCTACTTCAAAAAATGAAGTCGTTATCACTCCAATAAGTTGGAATAAATGCCACCTCTCGAATCGTGTTCAACTGTTCTGCATAATTAAACAAATGGCCAGAAACTGGCGATGGCATTTGTTTCATCTGAACCGGAAAAGATAATAAGTAATAAATACTTGTGAGTTGATTGGGCCGTTACTTGATGAAAATCCATATTTATACAAAATTAAAACCTTTGCTGGTTAGATATTCACTTTTTATTTTTTAAACGTAACAATTGTTTCGCCAACACAGTGGCTTCTTCAGATGTTGAGAAAAATAAAAAGTGAAAATCTAACCAGCAAAGGTTTTAATTTTGTATAATAAATACTTGCTTATTCAACATCCGATGTTAAATAAGCAAGTTGTAGGGCATGCGCAAAACAAATAGTGTTACAACCCAGTTAAGGGTTCCATGAGACGTGCTTTGTAGGAACAAAAACTTTTGTAAATTGTAAGCTTACAGCTATAAAAATAAAAATTTATTACACGGGTTTAGCGCAATATGGGTAAAAATTCTCCATTGTTATGTTTTCAATATCTCGACCACAAACAAATTATTGAAAATGTTATGTTCACAAAGTGTCACAATCTCGCATTTGATAACTTCTTTAAAAATAAAACACCTTTTTATCGGTATTTTTTATGCAATCTGTATGTACTATTCATTTCATCGCTATTTGCCAAATAAAAAACTCTCTTATCTTGTCGATAAACGGAAGAGTCTATCTGAGCCTAGCCATAAAAACAAGCCAAGGTTATGTTTTGGGATTTTTTATTTGGCAAATAGCGATGAAATAAATTATAATTCGAAATTTTATGTTAGATTTGCCTTTTTTATTTCAATATTTTATTCATTTCAGAAACGCAAATATTTAAGTCTAATAATTTTAGCTACTGTGTAGTTAACTACACAGCACAGCTATCTACAACATTGAATTTAGCATTACTTATCATCAAAAATGTCATAAGGAAGCCTATCTTTTTTCTATTCTGCTACCAAATTAAGTGTTTAGTAATATGCTCAATTTCGACGAGATTATTTCGATTCATTCTTAAAAGATAAAACCTAAAATATTTCTCTAAATAAGTTAAATACAAATTTTATACTGCACTTGAAATATATAAAAGGTCCCTGGATAATGTTGAAAAATCATTATAAACAATTCTATCGAGCATATCGTAAATATAAATGAAAGTTAACTTTTTGTCAACTTTCAGCTATTGTAAGACAACCATTTTGTATACGATTATTAAAACAGTTATATCCTAAATCATATAAAAAAAAATAGTTCAGTAATTCATCCTGAAACTTTAAACGTGAAATTACCATTCGGTTCTCGCAAGATTTACATTTTTTTCCCAAAATAATGTCCTTGTTTGTACTACTTAAATAGACACAAGCAATACAATACAATTTTCGATGTTCCTATTTTCTGGTTTCATCTTTTGGTAAAAAGTAATCGCTAACGACACTTCTAAACCAAATAATAAATAGACATCACAATATTAAATTTTGAACTAAGTTTCTCTATGAAAATTTATATTTCAATGTCATTAGAAATAATTGATTATTTTTACATTTGTTTCAAAAATCCGAGAAATTAAGATATAAATATTTGTAAGTATTATTCTGGCATGATTACTTATAGTGGATTGACATGTACTAAGTGACATATGAAAATGTACTAAGAAGAAAAGATAATTTATACGCTCTTCAACTTGATTCATACATATTCACCATATTCTCAAATAATTTTAAATATTTGGACACGTATTTAACATAACTTTATCCGATCTATATTATCTTTTAATGTACATAATAATCATTTACGATATATTCTTTTGTATAGCATTTTTTTATAGGTATTGTTAAAGATACACTTTTTTATATTGTAAACTCATTAAATTTAGTACGTTATATGAAGTTAGGACTAATGGTGACTAATCGTGGAGTCATTCACTAATGGAATAATATTCCATAAACCATTACGTTTTCACCTATTAGTTAGTTTATTCGAAAATATTTATGTTTTAAATTTGTTACAAAAATAACCTGGTTATTTTATTCTTGTTAGAACTAGTTAAACTAGCTAGCTTATTATTGGAGTTTTTTAGGGCATTAATAGCTTAAAATTTAGTTTTTCTATACATACTGATATCTATTGGCCCGGATTATAATCGAATCCGACGAATACATTTAATTTTCCCATTCTTAATTTTTGAATAATATACAGTTAATTTATGAATACATATTCGGTTTCCTCGGTATATTTCTCATTATATCCAGATAATTCTGATTTCCATTGATTATGGACGCACTTATTTCAGAGGCTGTATGTTATTGTGTATGAATATCTATTATTTATTGTTAAATAAAAATATCATTCAAGAGTGTTTATTTTTTTGTTTATATGCGTACATACTCGTATCCAACAGATTAAATTGTCTAAATACAGATGGGTAGAATGCATTCGTAGAGATTTCTTGAATAAAAGAGTATCTTGAGTCAGAGAATATTTCTTCAATAATGTCTTAAATGTTCTCTTACAGCTTGGGAAGAATAAGAACAAGTCTCAAAATTGCGATATCGGACCGCCCCGCGCCCTTAAGGTGGGCAGTAAATAGCCTAGTCTTTACTCAGTGACATTAAGACCTTTGCAGAGTGAATATGGAGTATTATAAATGTACGCATAGTTGCATAAGTGCATCCTTTTCTCTCCGTATTCTGACTCACTCTTTCTTCTACGCATCACAGAGAATCTCACACTTTTTCTTATTCCTGGCAAGCTGTACGTTTTATAAATTAAAACGCGCCTTGAACAACTTTATTATCACTTTTGGATTTTTACAACAACGACTTACAAAATAATAACTATTCTGAATAATCCACTATCTTTTATAGAGCAATGGACAGTCTGTCAGGCGAATCCTTTGATATTTATGTTGAATTTTTATATAAAAACTGGAAAAATTACCTACATACTATTTGCGATAACATGCAAAATTTTAAAAATAAATATCTGAAAAAGTTGCTACAAGTACTTTACATTGATACATGGCTTTACAAAAAGCCATGAGATATTTGAAATTCCATTACAAATTTTCAAGGGTTCCTGTAGTCTCAGTTCGCCTGGATTCGTGAACAATTCTATTTCTATCGTTTAAGTTATCAAGTTTAGATTTATAGACCATATTTTTCAAATAAACTCAGAGAAAATCTAATTGATTTAGGTCTGGTTCAGTAGAGGGCCATTCTATGAATGCTCCTTCCTATCGATCTTGGGGGGACAAAATTATTTAGGTAATATATCTCTTCCCGATCGTAATAGAGTGACGCATTATCTTGTACATATTGTTTATAAGACCATTAGACCATACCCATTTTAGTTCAAACAGATTACAGTGGGTACTGGGCAGTGGGTACCTGTAACGACGATTTTATGTGTATGGTGCACAATACACATGAAGCTCTATTTAAAAATGAAAAATGCTAAAATTAACTACAAATAAATAAATAATAATAGCCTTCCCTACAAACATAGAGATAATGGTGCTTGGAACTCAGTAATTAAAATTAAGATTTCAAATAAAATAGAATTTTAATATAAACGCAAAGCTCGTTTATAGCTGTTATATATATATATATATATATATATATATATATATATATATATATATATATATATATATATATATGTTTAACTGTTGTTTAGAAGTCTTACATGATGAATGGTAATGTCATTACAAGAATCACAATTTCTGAAATACCAGTGACGGGAAATTAATAACAATCTACTGTGTGCATTATTGAAACATATCATAGAAAAGGCGCTACTATAAGAAATACAAATATAAAACTTTCCCTTTGTCTTTTGGCAATTTTAAATTAGAATTAACTAATATTAATCTAAATATTTTAAATATTCTCATTCTTGTTCAATACAAAATATCACTAAATGTTGTAAATTATCCTACTTGCATTATCCTACTCTATTATAAATAAATGAACAAACCCCTGTCTTAAAATATGAAGTTATACTTATATTTGGCGATTCAGCGTACACAAAATAAGGTAAATAACAAATACGGCTATTTCAAATTAGTTTTACAGTACTAAGTTTTCTTGTGGATTGCATTTTTAAATCTGTGTTTGTTATTAAACATATCCGAAGCAATAACTAGGATTTTATAAATCTGTTCATTTATGAAAGTCCTTGTCTTCTGATTAATATTCAGTATAATTGTCTAATATTTGTTACTATACCTGAAACTGATGGCATTAACAACAGTGACATGCTATTTTTAAAAACGGCGTTTGAGAGAAGACATCGACATTTTGTACTGAAATGGTAGTACAAAAGTACTACAGTATTGTAGTAGTTGTAGTGAAGATAGTGACTTTTGTATTGAAGTTTTTGTACGAGTAACAAAAATAAATCTCTCATGAAACTAACATATGGTTTTACTGCTACCTTGTTCACTGCATTATTTTACCACTTTTGGTTATGCCATTACTCTTCATTATTACTACGGAAATTATTAAATTGTAAACATATTTATAATTTAATGATGAATATTGTTTCCGCATCGTATCGGATAAATGTGATTAAGTTATTTTTGTGATTTTTTTTTTGTTTAGTGAGGTGTAGGCGTGATTTTTTATTAATGATCTTTTTCTAATTATCCGTCTTTTATTATGAAATCACATTTTTATAAAAATCTGGATATATATTTAACATGTATTTCTGTTTCCTGAATTTTGACGTCTAGTGGTTAATACCACCGAGTAAGACTTTGCCTCACTTCCTTATTTCATCAAATCACTAATAAGTCGCCCTTTTTAGGAAATGGACCATGACCACTAGATCAAACAGAAGAGAAAACAGCTCTTATAAGAAATGTAAAAAAGTGCCGCGTCAAAGAAAATCGCGTAGAAAAACAGAAAAACCCATTGACATGGAACCGCCCAAACTCGATGAACCCATTAAGTGTAACATTTGCAATGAACTATACAAAACTAATATTGACTTTGCTGCGCATTCTATAGAGCATAGCAAAGACGAAAAATATTCCTGCCATCTATGTAATTACAGAAACGTCTCCAAGTATCGTTTGGAGTCGCATGTACGGGCCCATGAAGGTTCGGCCAAATACAAATGCGAAATGTGTGGTAAGGCCTTCAGGATAGGCACACACGCTATAGAACACAAATATTTCCACACCGGAGAAAGGCCCTTTCAATGCGAGATTTGCGGAAAACACTTCATGTATTCTAGGCGTTTAGCCTCCCACCGACGAAACTCCCATTATCAACTATTAACAGGCAAACCCAAGACTAAATACGATTGCGACCTTTGCGACAAGCAGTTCGAGTCGTTACCTGGCTTAAATAACCACAAAAATAAGAAACATCGCAATATCCAGATCGATATGTCAGTCATATGTGAAATCTGCGGGAAAAAAATTTCATGCAAGGGCAGATTGAAGTATCATCTGAGAATTCACAGTGGCGACAAACCGTTTTCGTGTATGGTGTGCTCAAAAAAATTTGCAATGAAAGATCTTTTAATTGAACACATGAGAGTTCACACGGGGGAGAAGCCGTACACTTGTAAATACTGTGGCAAAAATTTCGGTCATAGGTCGCCTTTCAGATACCATCTGAAAACGCATACCGGTGAAAAACCAAACGTTTGTCCGATTTGTGGAAAAGGATTCATATCCAGAGCCGGCATGAACAGCCATATTAAAAGCTGTTATAAACCGTGAACGAATTTACCAACCAACAAGACTACGTTCTGTCTTCTTTTTAAGTTTAATTCGAGATACTGCGAACTACATTTCCCTTTTAGATATTTCTTATTAATTTCCGTATTATCGATTATATGCCGTCTTAATTTATTTTTTTTAATAAATGGTAAATATAAAAAATGTGTTTATATTTATTGATACACTAAGAGGTATTATAAAAGCCATACTCCCGTAGCTATTATTATACCATATACAATAAACAGCATTATACAATACACGTTAACATTATTATATAGCATTACGCAATACACGTTAACATTATTATATAGCATTATACAATAAACGTTAATGCTGAAATAGGAACATCGTCTGGGTAATTTTTATAAGATGTAAAAAATAAAGAAAAAGGTGTATTTTTCCATACTAGCTGCTAATAAGATTATTTATCAGCCCACAATTTTTTCTTTTAATTGGAAAACATTTTCAAGTTTACAACTCATATAAGAGAAGTAAATATGCTTTTTTGACACATGCGAGGAGATACCCAAAAGAAAACGAATTTTCTTTATTTAATTTTTAAATAAAAAACCTTTAATCCCCTCAAGTACTCTCCACTAGCACTAGTACACTTGTCTAAACTTTTATTCCATTGTTAAAAACATTTTTTAAATTCATCTTCTGTGATGACCGACAGCGCCTCCGTCGCTTCTTTCTTCACCTCTGCAACGTCGGCAATACGCTTTCCTTGCATGTCTCTTTTCATTCGGGGCAATAAAAAAGAATCGCAGGGGTCAAGGTCGGATGAAGGGGCGTTATCGTGGTGAAGAAGTCAGTTACCCGACAGCCACAAATCAGACCAACTCACTCCATACAGCTCCACGACTTCGTCGATGGTCCGTCGTCGATCTTCCAGGATAATTTGGCGATTTTTTTCAACATTTTCATTGGTTCGAGTCGTGGAAAGACGACCAGAGCGAGATTTGTCATCAATTGACATTTCACCTCTTTTGAAACGGGAAAACCACTCAAAGACTTGAGTTTTCCCAATAGCATAATCCTTGTAGGCCGTTTTTAACGTTTCAGGAGTTTCTGTGCCAATTTTTCCGAGCAAAAACAAAACTTTACGGTCACGCACTGTTCACGAGAATCAGCCATTGCAAAAACGACGAGCACATAAAATAACTCTTCACTAAAGAATTCACACAAGCGGAACGATGCTTGGCTTACTGACTCGGGAATGGTAGCTCTATACGCTCCTAGCGGCAAGACGCGGTACTACAAATACTCCGCCCACCACAACATCAGTTTCTTTTGGGTACCTCCTCGTATGCTCGTCGTACCACTTAATAAGGATTATCAATTTTACACTTAAAATTTAATACTTAACATTTTCTACAGTACATTTACAATGAAATCCATATAGTTACACCAACATAAAACTTAAATTATAAAAATTGCTAATAAATGAATTCCGACAATTATTATTTGAAAGAAAAAATAGTAATCGTCGCAAAAAAAATCAGGAAAAAATATATAAAATTTGTTTATATATTTTATTTTCACAATTTCCTTATAAGAAATATTCTCTTCAATATTATATCCAAAAATAAAATACCATATTATCACATCCAGTATGTATTTGGAAAAAATGTATTACATAAAGATTTTCAATTATCAGTTTTGATTTTTATAACCAAATTAAGTCCACCATATTTAAGATAAATGTGAATATAGATTCATTGTATAATAAATTTCATGTAAAATCAGAATATGTTAAAATACACAGGGTTTCTGTTCAAAATTCAACATAGTTCTTCTGCTACTTTTTTTTTTTTAATTCAATACATTTTTCGTTATTCAAGTAATTACTAATAAAACACTTGGCCAACACTCTTTAGTTATTAAAACAGACAACATCACTTCGATATATGTTGGTTAATCAGAAATTTCGAATTCCGAGGTATATTCCTTTTAAGTTTTAACAACGGTCAATATTTAAATTTGGCAAACGCCATCTGTCTACTTAAACGACAATAACTGTCAATATAACGACTATATGTATGTGTACTGTAGCATGGATACATCGCGAGGATTATAGCCTACATACCACACAAGGTGTAAACAAGACTACACTGTGTATTTATATTAGTTTTATACCCAAGATATAGAAAATTATAGTGGGGTAATATTTTACCAATTACACTGATGTTAAATTTTATACCAGAAATAGTGAAATCTTACACTATTTTCACTAACTCCTAATTGTATCGAACTTTTTAATTTTCTGACTGAGATAGATTTATTTGTAAACAGGCAAGAGGTGGCCAACTGTCAAAACTCCATGTGATGTGAATCTCAGGTAACAAATGCACCATATTTCAGACATAGTACAATATAATACAGAAATAAAAAAAGTTTTTTTATAGTAAGAACTATTAATAATAGTCCTTGATCTTTATTTTACCAAGGAAATATTTAACTTTATAACAAATGTGTATATTGCGCATAGAGTAGTTATGCTGCATAGATTAATTGCTGGTGTAATTAAATAATGGAAGGTATATCTATGATACGTCAAGCCCTAAGAAAAACCATACTATTTTTCACACATCTTTAGGTAATAGATTTTACTGTGATTTAGTTAAATTAAGGAATATTATTTGCATGCAATAACTATAAATGTGTCACATGAAAAGTAATTGACTATAAGGTACGTGGCTTAAAGTTCTTATTAAATTTAACTGGAACTTATACAAGAAACTCGAATTTCAGTTTTTAGATGGGACCTGTTCTTCTTAATACACGTTTCCTACAGATATAGCGTAATACACAGTAACAATACTTTGTGGAACAAAAATAAATTGACGTCATTTCATTAAGTTTGATTCATTTGCATAAGAATAAAGCAAGTGAAGTATGAGAAATATGTCTCCTATGAAGAACAAAACATTGTCTTTATGTTAAGGCCATGAAACTGTGGTCAAACCTAGGTACTCAAGCCTTATCCGAAACCGGCAAAATCAATGGCATTGGCGCATTCGCCATAATATTAACATTATTTTGCTGTAACTTATGGCATATCTAAGGTCGTTTAAACTAAGTCTAAATATCATATTATGTATGTATTTATTATATAATTAGAACAAAGCAATATTTTTATTTTACTTAAGGCCATGAAACTGTGTTCAAACTTAGATACCTTTAGCCTAAACCGGCAAAATTAATGTCTGGCACTAGCGCATTCGCTATAATACTAAAATTATTTTCTTGCTGAAAACTATGACATATTTAAGGTCCTTTTAAACTAGGGCTGAATATTAGATTATGTATGTATTTATTACAACATTTATTTATTTATTTGTTGTAGTTACAACAAAGCATTGTTTTTATTTTACTTCTTAAGGCCATAAAACTGTGCCCAAACCTAAGTACTCAAGCTTTAGCCTAAACCAGCAAAGGTGATGTCTATCGTTGGCGCGTTCGCCATAATATTAAACGTATTTTCTTACTGAAAGCTATGAAATATATAAGGCCATTTTAAATTAGGACTAGACATCAGATTCTGTATGTATTTATTATATAGTTAGAGTAAGGTATGACCTTACTCTACTGTGCTCAACTATGCAACTTACTAAACTGTGCTCAAACCTAGGTGCTTAACGTTTAGCCTAAACCAGCAAAATTAATGTCTGATATTGGCGCATTCGCCATGACTTTAAAGTTATTTTCTTAGTGAAAAGTATGACATATTTAAGGTCCTTTTAAACTAGGGCTAAATATCAGACTATACATGTATTTATTATATAGTTAGAACAAAGCAGTGTTTTTATTCTACTTGTCAAGGCCATGAAACTATGTTCAAACTTTGATACCCAAGCTTTAGCCTAAACCAGCAACATTATTTCTGGTATTGGTGCATTCGTCATAATTTTAAACTTATTTTCTTGCTGAAAACTATGATATACATATTTATGATCCTTTTACACTAGAGCTAAATATTAGATTATGTATGTATTTATTATATAGTTAGAACAAAGTATTGTTTTTATTTTACTTGTTAAGGCAATGAAACTGCTCAAATTAGGTACTCCAGCTTTAGCCTAAACCAGCAAATTTATTGTCTGGTACTGGCGCATTCGCTATAATATTAATCTTATTTTATTGCTGAAAACTATGACCTACAAATGTAAGGTCCTCTTAAACTATAAATGTAAGGTCCTCCTCATTATTGCTATTCTACTTATTAAGGCCATGAAACTGTGGTCAAACCTGGGTACTCAAGCTTTAGCCTAAACCGGTGAAATTAATGTCTGGCATTGGTGCACTCGCCATAATATTAAACTTATATTCTTGCTCAAAACTATGGCATACTAAGGTCCTTTTACTAGGGCTAAATGTCGGATTACGTATGTATTTATTATATAAAAGTTTAGTATTGGCGCATTCGCCATAATATTAGTTTATTTTCTTGCTGAAAACTATAACATGCATATTTAAGGTCCTTTTAAATTAGGGCTAAATATCAGAATTTTCGTTTTTTTTTTTCAATTTAAGGTATTCCTCTACTGATAAATATTTGATACTGACACGGTACCTGGTAAATGATTTATGATGTTGTTGGTGTTACACAAAATTAACAAAGAAAGCAATGGATTAATTCTTAAAAGGAGCATCCATACGAATGAAAAATAATGTGACTACAGAAAATTACATTTTTTCGCGCTCTAAGCACTTCGAAACAAATGGTTACCTGTTTTTTCGGAAAAACTGGTCATGTGGCAGCAATGCCTTTAGAGGAACGTAAAACCATCAATTGTGAATGGTACACAACCATTTGTTTGCGGGAAGTCTTCGGTGAAATAAGGAAAACAAACAAGCGCCGTCGGATCATTCTTCATCATGATAACGTGAGCTCTCACACATCTCGTCTAATAACCGAATGTTTGAACACTCAAAAACTCGAATTAATGGGTCATCCGCCGTGCAGTCCTTTTCATTTGGCACCCAATGACTTATTTTTGTTCCCAAACGTCAAAAGTAAATTGCCTGGACAACGATTTTCGTCGGCAGAAGAAGTCGTTGATGCGTTCAAAAACCATGTTCGAGATATCTCAAGCGGAATGGAAGAAATGTTTTGACAAGTAGTTTGAACGCATGCAATAGTATATAGATCATGCAACAGAATATTTTGAAAAACGATAGTAATTTTCAATGACAAATTATTGTTTTTTATTATTAGGCTCAAAATATAAATAGTACCTCTCTGTATGTCATAGTTTCATGTACTAACTATTATTTATCTAAAATGTTTTCAACATGTTTCTTGTGTTCAAAAATATATCTAGTAGTTCATATGGCATGTTTTTACATCCCCTTATGGTTTTATTATTCTTTATACGTACGTTTTTTTAAATGCCTAAACAATTTATTGTAAATTATAGGGCATAATGTGTTCCATGTTTAATACTAATTGTTTTTTGAGTTCTAGGTGTTACAAGATATTTTTTTCTAGTCCAATACCGATAGATAATTTTGCTACTATTAGGTTTATGTTGATGTATCAACAATACTTCGTCATATTATGGTATTAAGTAACTCAGTTTCGCAAGTTTTTGTAGCAAAAACTGTATTCTACCTGTAGTATACTCGTATACTACATATATGGTAATAAAATCTTATGCTATTATACATGGTAGCGATAATGAAGATGCATGGTCTTACCTATTTTTGACTTTCTGTTGGAAGTCAAAATATGAGAAATAAGACACATATTGTCATGCAATAAAAACAACAGTATTATTAGACGATCATATAAAAAATATTTTCCTCATTTTTTTTATGAAATACTTGCATTAATTTTCTTGTTTCTATTCTGGATATCGGATTCCTTTTCATGCTAGCATTCTTTCTACTCCTATTATATCCTCTCTAACGTACAATATATGAGATATCATCAAAATTACCTGTTAAACTTATAATTTTTGTACTATTCATTTCATGGCTATTTGTAGAATAAAAAACTCTCTTGTCTTGCTGATAAATGGAACAGTCTACCTGAGCCTAGCCATAAAAACAAGTCACGGTATGAGATAAGTGCCGTTTGGAATTTTTATTTGGCAAATAGCGATGAAGTAAACTATACACACGAAAGTTTATCGATTTTAAATTTTAGAAAGATGATCGGTTTACAAGCCTATTTATAGCATTCAAACTTCGACCTTTCATTTCTTGCTTGATAATTTTAAAATATTTTTGACTTTAACAATTTGTTTTTTAACTGGAACACAAAAGTTTGGACCCGCAAAAATCAACTTCATTCCTCTACTAAAGCTTCAGACTGCAGACGAAATAGTTACACATAGAGATGAGAATACACCCATACTAGAGAGATTCCGAACTATATTTTCAGTAAAAAACATGTGGCACATGTTTTGTACTGATTTTGTTTCTTTTTAAGATAACGACGATTATTAGAAGTAATATCGCTATTACTTATCATAATAGTCAATGAACGATATTACTTATGATAATGATAAATAATATCATTCTGGTACAAAGAAAATGAATATAGGAAAAATCTAATATGATCTCTTAAATATATTTTAAGAATGTAATGTATAATAATTTCTCTCTATCTATATATCTTTCTTTTCTCTCCTTTCCCCCCTCTCTATTTATCCGTCCCTCTCTCAATTCTTGCCCTCCTTACTCAATCAAATTTATTATTAGAGAGAACATTTTTATTTCAGTTTTTAATGTGTTTTATGTCTATTGAAATTAGAGAGGCAATATATTTAATATAAAACGGCAGATGGATTTTTGAGTAGTTGTGAATCTGCAGTGCAATTTCGCAGAAGCAAGTTCGATATATTTTTTTTTATCAAAACATGACGAACTTGTTGATTATTTCGTTGAGAGTTAAATGTTAACTTTCTGTTTAGTTAAAAGTTATTAAATAATTACCTATTACTGTGAAATTTGGTCTTATTTCATCATAGTTGTGATACGTATTATAGCTTCTGCAGTATAATTTCATGTATTAATGAAAATTTGTATATGAAATATATAAAATTTTACGAAGTCGTCTATAGGTATGATTATATAAGTTTGTTTTCATAAAACGTAAAATGCCACCTATATTTAGTGAAATTAGGAATTTTTTGATGAACAATATTAATCTAAGTATGAAACTATTCAAATAAATATAAATCAATTGAAAGGAATATAAATTAATTGATTTAATAATTTAGAGCACCTTACTTTACAGAGTGAAAGCATCAGTTGTTACTCTAAACTTACTTTATATAGAGAAAAAATAAATCAATGTAGGCATACAATCTCGTGTACGAAAAGTAACAAGATTTATAACAAGATATTCATTTATCTTTGCAAATACTCGAATACAAGTCACCTAGTATAGTTTATTTCATCCCTATTTGCCAAATAAGAAATTTCAAAACATATCGTAAACATTATGGCTAAGGTCAGGTGGACTGTTCCGTTTATCTGTAAGATAATAAAGAGTTTTTTATTTGGCAAATAGCGATGAAATGAATACTACATTCAGTATGAATTATTAACTGTATTTATTGATTTTTTACTTAATTTTTAAAAAGTTTGTGAATTTCGAAAAAAAATTAGTGATATGTTTATTGCAACGTTATTACATTACATTAATGGCCTCTGCCAGATGGAAAGACAAAATGTTTATTTTGTTTTATACTTGGATCATAGTTAGGTATAAATTAATAAAATAATTTTCGAAGTAGCATATACTATATTGTGTATGAAAATATCGTAATAGTCGTATTTTAATAATTTACTAATTTATAAATTAATTTCAGATGTGAAGATAAAAAAACCCTAAAGTATCGATGTAAAAAACAGGCATGTGTGAACGAAATCGCAGCAAATAGAAATTTGGTTTTAATGAAGAAGTCACCACGCGAATACAGAAAGACCCCAAATAAACCTGAGAAGATAGTGTTTGACCGTGTAGATCTAGACGAGAAATTGCGTTGCAACAGCTGTGAAGAATTATTTAAAAACAACATAGACCTTGCACTACATTCTGTTATGCACAGCGATGATGGTAAATATTCGTGTCACTTTTGCGACTATCGAAGCTACTGCAAGTATCGAACAGAAACCCATGTACGGAATCACGATGGAATCCCAAGAATGTATAAATGCGAACTGTGCAACAAGAAATTCCGAAAAAGGATCTACGCAATAGAACACAAATATTTTCACACGGGAGAGCGGCCATTTCGCTGCGATATCTGCGGGAAACATTTCACGTACTCTAAAAGTTTGTACGATCATAGACGGAGGATTCATTACGAATTAATGACTGGTGCGCCAAAAAGAAAATTTGATTGCACCATTTGCAATAAACACTACGAATCGCAGTCAGGTTTATTAAGGCACAATTCAACGTACCATATAGACCCTACTGTTGGCGGGGGGCTCTCGGTTCTCTGTGATATTTGTGGTAAAAGACTCTCTTGTAAGTATAAATTGAAGATCCACCTGAGAACTCATACGGGCTATAAGCCATTTTCTTGCAAGTTTTGTTTAAAGACCTTTATCAACAAAGACCAGATGATATCGCACGAACGCGTACATACTGGCGAGAAACCGTTCACTTGCGAACATTGTGGTAAGGCATTTGGCCAGTCTGCTCCTTACCGATACCACCTTAAAACACATACAGGTGAAAGGAAACATGAATGTCCACTCTGTAAGAAGACATTTATATCGAAAGGTAACATGATAATACATATAAACACTTGTACAGCACTGATTAAAGGTGAATAAATTATTTATCTTAGTTAGAACTGTTTTTTAATCCTATGCAATTGTTTCATATATTTTTTTAGTTTAATAAAACCAACCGCCCTTTACGAACTTCTACTTATACACTGCGGCTCTTACCTATGGAATAAATTATTTTTAAGTCGATTTTTATTTTTGCATGGTTAATTTTTGGCATAAATAATTGCCCTTTGATTGAAACCTTTCTGAATTACAATTGGCCCTCCGAAACTTTTTAAATCGACATAGAGGCCTATTCGATTTAGAAAGAACTTTAACTGTCTGTTCAACAATATATATATATATATATATATATATATATATATATATATATATATATATATATATATATATATATATATATATATATATATATATATATATATATATATATATAAATTTACCGCATTATTAACTGACAAAATTAATTTCAAAAACTAATGAAGTGAACCATGAATTAATATTATTTCCAGCTAACATATCTGTATTAGTAAGTTGCTTTCAGGAAGTGGTATCCCTTTAAATCAAAAGAAAAAGGGTTTTTAATAATAAAATTTCTTTGTTTATTAATTTTATTATGCCTCATTTATCCAAAACAAAGAATATATATTCTAATTATGTTTATAATATAATAATGTATTTATTTAATTTAACATCAATCTCACAATTACATGATTATATATAGATGATATGAAAATTTCGAGTAATACTATTATTTCCAAATATATATATAAGAATTGGATGCAAATAAATAAATAAGATGATCCCCGGAAGTATCACTAAGATACTTGTACGGGGACAAAGAAAAATAATATAAATAGAACTAAATCATAAATATAAATCAAGAATGCCACATAATTGAATACAAAATAACATAATATAGTAACAACACAACATAAGGGAGTTGGATGTATTCTAATGTAGTGTCACCCATAGATTAATTTTAGTATTTGGCTGTTTGTATCTTAAAATTTAATTAACATAGGTATATGATTTAGATATTAGATAAATAAGTATACATGCACAAAAACAACATGAACAAACATATATAAATATAGATAAAATATAAATAAATGTATAGATAAAATATAACTAAATGTACAAATAAAATTATAAATAAATTAGTAAGTAGTAAAATCAACCGAGAGGTACTTATGAATTATTTTATTTAACATTTTTATTATACTTTATTTTATTTAATTAACAACAATAAAAATATTCATGAGTAATTTAAATCTTGAGGCAGTGAGTTATTTTATTTTACTGTGTATATAGAATTGACTTGATAATTACATATAATTTTTTTGATCAACTAAAACGTGGAACATATTTCTGTCATAAATCAAATTTTTTTAATGCTTCTGATATTCAGATGTGCTATTTTGAAATTTTCATTATCTATATTAACATTTAATACCTCATTAGCTTTACTAATATTTTCTAGTATCTCTGTGATGATTTTTTTTGTTTTTGTTTGGTAATCTCTAATAACGGGGTCCACTTGTAATCCCGCAAAATTTAAACTTAGTATTATTTTAAGATTTGTATAATATACGTATACGTAGTAGTATAATATACGTAATATAATCTAACAAGAAGTACACAAAATTATTAATTACAAATAATGTTATATATTCATATACACACCTATACATAAACATTAACACGCATACATTCACCTAAATTAATAAATTAATTGAATCTTCACATGAATTTTAAGTATAATTTAATATTGGATTAAAACAAACTATATTAGATCATAATTATTCAAATTAAATACTTCCTTTGACAAAGTATATAGGTTATAATTATACTGAGACAGATTTAAAATACACAAGGCAGACAGATTTAAATAGGATTTAACAAATTAACAATATATATTATTTATTGGAACTGAACCAGAACGAGTTTTTATTTTACACTCTTTTATTTGTCTGGCAGTTTTTTTCGTTCCTCTTTTTCCCTTCACGTTATCTGTTGGAATGCCAGTTGTTTTAATCGGTGTGTTATCTAGGGCTTCTTCCTGATTTTGAAATTCTTGTCTTAATCCAGATGTTGGGATAGTTGGAGTCTCTGAAGCGCTAATCGATTTTAATTGATACGTAATTTCGCTATCCTCAAAATCTTGTAACTGATTTGGTGTGTATATTTTGTTGTTTAGATGCAATATATTCTTTTTAATGTAGCAGACGTTATTTCCGTCCTGCTTTGCAAAGCGAAGGTGTTTCCTTAATATTTTGTTTTCTTCTCGTTGTTTAGGCGTCAAATCGCTTGCTATCGAGATGTTTGTAATTTTAAGTTTTTGTGTATTTTTGATGATTACAGCTTTTTTTAGATAAGATACAAATTCAACCTTGACAGGGCAGTCTTTTTCTTTTCCTAGCGAGTACAAATTTTTAAAATTTGCCAAATTTATATCAACATCAACTAACTTTTCTAATTCGTTACAAATATATTCTGGATAAATTTGCTGGGTATGAATCAGACCAAATATTACAATATTATTTTTTCTTCTTATTCTGTCAATTTCTTCAAGTTTCTCTTCAATTCTTATATTATTCTTTTCCACTCAGTGGCGTAGCTAGGTAACCTAGGGCCCTGGGGCAAATAAAAATATGGGGCCCACTGCTATCAAAACTGGTAAGGTTTTTTGAAGTAAAATCATTAAATATACAAATACTTTAAAAATGCTAAGCAACTTTATCATCAGCTCTTTTTCGTGCATGGGCAGGTAATAAAACTATTAAACACTAACAACATAAATTACAATTATTTTAATACTTGGTGTAGGTATTGGGCAATAAAACGAAATAGAAAAGATTCAAGGGTTTATTATATATTTATTTATTTATTTATTCGTAGATACGTTGCACCAGCTTACAGTTATTTAACCTATCGCCGATGCAAGCTATTTACAAAAATTATAAAACTTAGACAGTATGTTTTCTTAATTAATTAACAAAAATAGACTAAAGTATAAACTAAACAAAAACAAAATCATATAATGGCTACTTCTAATTATTATAAAAGTCAATTAATTAAAATTAATAATATATATTATAAAGGTCAGACCTACCAACAGACTAAATAACGATTATAATTATTACAATCTTTTTCTAGCTTTAGTTTTCGCAAAAGTATCAATTACTTCGGTTAAATCCAGACTTGATGCGGTTTTGTTTTCAATTGCTATTAGCGATAAATGTCGGAGTCGAGTTTGGCCCATACTATTTCTTAAATAATTTTTTATTATTTTTAATTTGCTGAATGACCTTTCAGCTACTGCAGAAGTGACAGGAATTGTAAAGAATAATAACATTGCTGTAAATACTTCCGTTAGATCGCATTCTAGCACTCCATATTTACTCATTATTTCCTTACATAATTGGTGAACAGTCCATGCTTGAGTTAATTGAGGTACAAGTAGGTGGTAAATATTAACAAATTGAAGTGAAAAGCTAGGGCCTATTATATCGGAATATTTTCTTTGGAAATTGTCACACTTTTGTAATAAAGTTGCTTCATCAACATGTAATAAAAATGTTGGTGTTAGAAATTCGAATGTTTGACAAACTGCACTTATGTCAGTAAAACGGGTATTTAATTGAGCTATTAATGTGTCAAGTACCTTATTGAAAATCACAATTTTAAATATTTCTTCTCGGTTTGAAAATCGGTGACCAGCAGTTAATTCATCAAAATGTTTTTTTACTTTCCTTTGCCTTTTTTCTTGAAAATGGGTATCTATACCATATTTTCTTGCAGTTTCACAGGCTTTGCACTTGAATAATTCGAAATCATTTCTATAAATTTGCAACTTTGCTTTGGTCTCTGCTAAAGCTTTACTTGCCTCGTCCAAATTTATGTCGGATTTTTGTAAAATTTTGGATGCATAATTGATGTCATTCAATACAATATGCATGAATTCACAAAGCAACACAAACTCGAAATTTAGCATTTTTGTTTTAATACTCTCTGCTTCATTACGCTCATCTTTATTAGGACTCTTTAGAACCATTTCTGATAATGCTTTGATAATATCAAAAAAACGAAGTTTTATTGCAGATATCGTATTGGCTCTACTGGACCATCTAGTGGGATTTAGTTTTTTTAGAGTGGTGTCTGATTCGCCTGTGAATTTTTATAGTAGATCCCAACGCTTGATACTGTGTCCGAAAAAGTTATACAAATCTTGGAACGTTGCGAAAAAATTCTGTATTTCCACACAACTGCTAATGGCATCATTTATCACCAAATTTAAATTATGAGTGGCACAATGTACATACTCCGCGTTAGGCTGGATATCCTTAATACGTTTTTGTACACCATTATACACACCACTCATCACATTGGCTCCATCATAACCTTGCCCCACACATTTTTTTAAATCAATACTTTTGTCTTTAAATAATGTAGTTACTTGATTGACTAAATCTGCTGCGCCGTGTTTGATGGCTGCATAAAAGCCTAGAAACACTTCTTTTATTTCTATATCAATTGGCTGTCTATTTTCCGATGTGGTTATTACTGCATACCTCACAACAATGCTTAGCTGATCTACCTTCGATGTGTCCTGTGTCGTATCCATTATGATGGCGAAAAACGGTGACGCCCTAATTTGTTCTAGTAGATGGATTTCGAGTTTGGTCCCCAAGCACTCAATCATTTCATTCTGAATTGTTGCACTCAGATATCTTGTAGATCCTAAAAACATAAAAAACATAATTTTAAAAAGCCCTGATATTAAACAGTTAATAATTATGAATAATATTAAAACAAAATAAAATTATTATTATTACCTTTGGGCATATCCAAAACTTGCCGCAAAATGTGATCATATCGGGCGACAAGCTCTACAAAGGACAAAAAATTTCCATGGTATCCTTCCTGACTTAAGTCTTCTCGATGTCCTCTCAAAGCCAAAGAACTCTTTGCTAGGCTAAGTATGATATCAAATAACCTTTGAAGAACCATTTTCCAAAAGGATGTTTCTTTGCGAATTTCATTTTCAAGTTCCTTGTCGATAGTATCATTTTTTTTCCAAAATTCATACACAGCACATGCTTCCGTATGGTCACTCGAATAACTGTGTTGTTTAATTCTTTCTGATAAATGTTTCCAATCACGAATTCCCGTACACCAGACATTATTCCTCTGTGAAGCAAATAACCAGCAGGGTTGACAATAGGCAGCGTCTAGTATTTTGGAATAGCACAACCAAAAACGATTAACTGGTCCATATTTTGAACTTGAAACGTAGTATGATTTTGAAAAACACCTATTGTTCTGGTTAATATCAGTTGGAAAAGGTCCTAATGGCTGTAAAGGTCCCATATCAAGAATTTGACGTCTTTCATTATCATTTAGTATTTTGTTCGTGAAGTTTCCCAAGTCATAAAGAGATTTATCGAACACATTTTCGAAAAATGTAGAGGTCTGTGGTTTCTCCAAATCATCCGTTCTTATGTTCATAGGTGCCGTACAAACATCATCTACGTTCACATGATCGGCGGCGGAAGTATCTTCAACTGCAATAATTGTTGAATCTTCTTCAGTAGGATTCTCAACCAACACTGCAGTTACCACATTATTTGAGTCACTATCAATAGAAATATTTTGTCCAGAAGTACTTGCAGAAGGCTGACTAAAAAACTTGTCAAGTTTGGGCAATTTTTGTTTACTTTCTTCTCTTTCTTGGCGTTGTTTGCGTTTAAATGCACCACTGGGTTTCTTTTTTTTTTGTCCATAATATTAGTTTTCTAATTTATTTATGCAATATTTATGTAAGATTGTACTCAAGTAGGTACTCACTGTTAACTGACAATGTTACAAGTAAAAAGAAAGAGAAACGTAATGATACGATACAAGACGTCGTTGGGGAATCCCCGGCAAACATTTTATCGCTGCCAGTGTTACCACATTTGACGGTTTAAAAAATGACAAAAAAACATCACGTAATTAATGGACGGCCCCCTACCTACCGCATGTGACTTGTATTTTTCACGGTATTTTGCGTTATATAGTGAGTAGCCGAAATCTATAGATTTCTTTACGTAACTATGTATACGTACTATAATCAAATAAAATTGAACTTTTGTATGGATCAGTACAAAAAATTTATTGACATACGCTTACTTACTCCTGATACATTAACTTTTTAACCATTCTCGAAAAAAAATCTTGACTCGAAGTTCACAATCGCGAATCACAAAAACGCACATCGATAAATAATAATATGCAGATATTGATATCCGACAAATTGATGAAAACATTAATAACACTGTCAACCCACACAAATAATTTAGGGGAATTCCCTTTTTATAACTTTGGAATTTCTCACAACTGAGTTGCCATGATTAAACTCGAGTTGCCACCTGTCATATTTATTTTGAAAATGGGAGAAATTTTCAAAAGTTGAGTTCGATTGAGATTTTCTGGTAAGGATTCGAGGGCCCCCTGAGCTTGAGGGCCCCGGGGCACTGCCCCGCCTAGCCCCTTGGTAGCTACGCCACTGTTTCCACTATATTTAATCTTCTGTTTAACTCCTCTACTTTCAATAAAATTTTAACTTCTACAGCTTCTGCTATGGTTTTTAATTCGTTTGGATGTGGTAATAGAATAACTCAAAGGATGGTATAAAATGTTTAATAATAAATACCCTTGTCAGCATATATCACAATCTACAGTTAGTAAAATAAGAAATAATCTTCGAAAAACTGGACATGGAGAACCAGGGTAACAAATATTGAACAACTAGGTAAAACTTCGTCAATTGATGAGGAAGAGCAGTTAGATATACTGATGCACATTGAGGAAGGTGCACATTCCCAACTAAACCACTTTCTACCGAAGACCATGTAATCATCGATTTTGTGCGTTTAAAAGAAAGAAACGTAACATCCTTATAAAATTCAGATGGTTCAGGAGTGAAATAAGGATGATCCTAATCGAGAACTAAAATTCTATAAATTAATTGAGAACAGATACAGAACAAATTTACAGTGTATAAACAAAATTGTTTTCTACATTTCATTTGACTAGTATACTTAATAAATATTACTGTCGGTATTGTAGCAGAGAAAATCCTCATTGAATGATGGAGTATCACACAGTTTTCAAAGGAAAAATGAACATTTGGTATTTAAAATAAATCACTTTCGTTGGTTTCTCCCCAGTCTGTCTGCATGCGATGGTTAGTGCACATGGAATCAATCTGCAGTTTATTTTGCTACAAATATAAAGATATTAATTTGTCAATATAAAGGTGTTTTTATAAATAGACTATAAACATTTTTTGGCACAAGATGAAGTCAGTGTATGTTTCAATAGGTAAATATGCGTATAAAGAGATTTACATAATTTTTTAAATTAATAATAATTTCAAATAATTTTGCAATATTCAGAAACAGCACGTTGTGTGAAATAATCAATATGTATTTTATTATATATGCTCCTTTATTATTTTTGTTCTTATTTGTCTGGTAGCTACGACACTATATATCTAAATCCGGCCCTAGACTATGTTTTTTTTTCTCCTTAATTATGATGAATTCATGATTTATTAATTATGAATATTTGTATTTTCTATTTATTTACCTTGATATAATTTGATACGCCTCTCTCAGCATACAGTAATTTTGACTTAAACCTGCCGTTTTCTTCGTAGTATTTCCTTATGTAAAACAACTAGTACTTCCAATAAAAGTATGAAATATTTTAGATGTTTCAAGATATTAGAAAGTGAGTTATGTGACGATAATCTGATTTAATGTCAAATGCAAATAATCATTTCAATTAGTATTATACCTTAGGGCTCTGCTAATACTACTGTCATTGTTTAATTATTCAATATATATTATTCTATTGCATTTCATAAAAATAATTCTCAGCCAATTTTCAGCACTATAAAACTATTTTTTTTCTACCACTTAAGTCCGTGAAGCGTCTCATTTTATCAATATATGTATATGTTTTATCATCTATATCGCCAACTTCTTAAATACGCTATGTAAATATAGTGTTCAACTTGTAAACAATCTATTTTTAGCAAAAATAAAACTCCTTTATTATAACAGTTCTTTAACATATTTTTTTGATTAGATTGAGCACGCAGTTGATTAGATGAAAAAATGTATTTATTATAGATGACTGTATTACAATACAGAACAAGTATAATGAAGTTGTTCTACGAGGTAGTGCATATTTGTATTCGACGGTGATCCTTTCACACTAACCGTTAATTTACATGCCAATGAATTTAATACAATAATTAATTTTTAGCAAGTCAGAGTTATTCAACCAAAATGGGAAAAGGCGCAGCGTTGGCGGATGTCGAACCAATGTTTGTTCACGAAAACCTAGAGGAAAGTATAGTGTTCAAACTAGGAAAATTGTCGTTCATCCCATCGAACTAGATGAGCCTCTACAATGTAAATCATGCAACGTATCATATAAAAACAATATAGACTTTGCCTTTCACTCTAAGATACATGACAAAAATGGATTATACACTTGCCATTTATGCGAACACAAAACCAAAGTGAAAAGTCAGTTAGAACATCACATGAGGGATCATGAAGGCATAAAGAAATATAAATGTGAAATTTGCAACAAGTCATTTAGGCACAGTAGCTACGCCACAGAACACAGATTTGTTCATAGCGGGGAAAAGCCATTTCAGTGTGAAATCTGCGGAAAGGGTTTCCCTTACTCTGGAAGCTTAAGTACCCATCGCCGTGTCTCGCATTATGAAATCATTACTGGAAAGCCGTTAATCAAGTACGATTGCAAACGATGCAATAAACACTACGAGAGCCATTCGGGATTAGTTCGACATAATTCGATGCACCACAGGGAACTGGGCGTGGACTGTTCGGTTCTATGTGATATTTGCGGAAAACGTATTTCATCCAGAGATAAACTAAAATTTCACCTTAGGACCCACACCGGTGACAAACCTTACTCGTGTTCATTTTGTCCCAAAAAATTTACAAAAAAGGAGCAGCTGAGGACCCACGAGCGAATTCATACCGGAGAGAAACCATTTATGTGTACATACTGCGGAAAAGAATTTGCTCAACAAGCGCCATACAAGTACCACATTAAAACGCATACAGGAGAAAGATCTCACGTCTGTTCAATTTGCGGAAAAGGCTTTATTTCGCATAGTAATATGAAGGGGCATATGAAAACTTGTAATTTAACACCTATTAATGGAACTAAGGGCAAGATTTCAATTGTGGTAAACAAATGAATTGGATACCCAAAGAGATCGGTAAGGCAAGAAAAATGACTAATAAATGTAATTATTTTTATTTCACATAAATCTTTTTTGTAATATTAATAATACATTTTATAAATAAATTAAATGGTTACACCACCTTGGCACTCGAAAAAATGGATATAAAATTATATATGTTCTTACGCAGCTATTAAATACATAAAATAATTTATATTTTACATAAGTACATTATAGCTTTCTGAACAATTAAAAAAACGAATAAAGAAATTTTAAAATGACGGAGATATGAGCCGTCAGGTAGGACCCTCTTTTAAAAATCCTTACCGATGGTGGAATTTTTTTCTTTGTCAGGCATCATCTGAAAAATAAAAAAATTCTTATTCAGAAAGATAATAGTTAAAATGTAGAATAGGGAAAAATTTTTTCGTGATTTTAATAAAAATGACAGATGTTTTAGAAAAAAAATTCCCAAAACTTTGGGTTTTAAGAAATTATGAAAAATTAACCCTGCATCTAATCAAAAAAATTACATTATCCAATTTTAGATAGTATTATAAAAAATATGTGTTTGTTTAATATAAGTTTGATCAAAATCAGTGGAGTAAATCTCGAGTTATCCTGTCCACCAGTTTGAAAAAAGTACAAAATACTCAAAAGAAAAGACGTTACCTCGTCATCGGGGTACCGCGCAACCAAATACCTTTAGTATTAAAAGAAAATACCTTTACATGAGGCGTTCTAATGATGTCGCGATGTCGTCCAACTCCTTTTGGGCAGCTCTTTGCAACTTCCTGGCCTCTTTAGTCTCTTGTTGGGCTCTCACCTTGACTGTAATGGGCATCCAAAACTCCGGATAATCGGATTTTGGAATTTTTCATATGGTTATATGTTTAAAATGTTCTTAAAAGTATAAACAATAAATCTAGCCAAGAAAAAATCGATTTCCTGAAAATTACCTAAACGTAGTGTAACCCCTTAAGGAATGTATCAAAACTCTTATGGATATATGTATGTTTTAACGTTAAAACAATCAAACTGTATGTAAACAACTTTAGTCGATATGTCCTTATTTTTATTTATAAATTGTTAAATTATAATACAAATAAAATATTCAAATTTATTATTTCTTTTTTCTTATATTTTATTTCTTAATTATTTCTTGTGGTATTACAAAACGATGACAATAATATTGAAAACATAATACCATAAATTCCTTATACAGTGAGTCTACAAATTGCGTATTGTACACACAAAATATCTATATAAAATCCTTTAGTATTCTAGTGATAATATTATCAAACTTTTCTGAAGTGACTTTTTGATTTGTTCTATTTAGTTATTTACTTATATCTTTGGTTGACGTTAAACATTATCCATACGCCCGTTATTTTAGTATTTGTTGGTATAACTTTTTCATTTACAACAAAACCATTTAATGTAAGGTATTGTTGTTATGTGTTACTGTATATTGTTATTGTATATTGTTACAAGATTTGAAAATCTATTCTTCATGTAATATATCACTGCCATGTATAAAAACGTTTTTACAACCACTAACTCTAAGACAGTAGTCACAAAATCGTCTTCGAGCAATTAATTATGTAGTCGACAGTTTTTAATAAGTCTCCTAATGAGGGCAACTTGTTTTATGTTGCCTCACAATTAGACTAGCAAAGTCCAACAGCAGTAAACATAATTATTCGTAAAATTAAACAAAACCTCTAAAATCCTAACATACTAACTAAAACTTAAATATGTTTTTTACTTTTCCGCACTCCACTATACTAGCGGAAAATTAATGTAATCGTATAAAGAAAAAGTGAAAAAACAAAATTTTGTTTGGGTTTATTTTTAGTTTTTCGCCCTAAAAGCCAAAGAAAACGGTTTTAAAAAATTTTACTGTGTGTGTGTCGTTGTCGTCGGCATTAAAATTTCTTGTTAGCACGATATCTCAACTAAATCGCGTCGGATTGATCGGGTTTTGACTGATCCTGATCGGGGACGTCTCCCAGATGACACCTATTGATTTTGAGGTGGATAGCACACACCATCCCCTCCCTCCCTTGGAGGGCTAATTCTGATAGAGAACATCTCCCAGACACCTATTGATTTTGAGGTGGATAGAGTACACTCCACCCTGTCCATGAGTCATGAGAGCACGATGGTGGACTATTTGAGAAATTTGTTTTGTTAATACGATAACTCAACTAAATCGTGTCGGGTCGATCGGGTTTTGACTGATTCTGATCGGGAACATCTCCCAGATGACACCTATTGATTTTGAGGTGAATAAGATACCATCCCCATCCTGTCCATGGGTCATGAGAAAGCACGACGGTGGATTATTTGAGAATTTTTTTTGTTAACATGATAACTCAACTAAATCATATCGGATCGATCGGGTTTTGACTAATTTTGATGGGGGACGTCTCCCAGATGACAGCTATTGATTTTGAGGTGGATAGAACACACTCTACCATGTTCATGAGTCATGAGAAAGCACAGTGGTGGACTATTTGAGAATTGTTTTTGTTAGCACGATCACTCAATTAAATCGTATCGGATCGATCGGGTTTCAACTGATTATGATTGGAGACGTCTATCAGACATCTATTTGATTTTGAGGTGGATAGGACACACCCTACCCTGTTCAGTGGTCATGAGAAAGTACGAGGGTGGACTATTTGAAAAAAGTAAAACTGTCGCATAAAACAGATATTCTGCATTTATGTGTTGGTTTATTTTTTGTCGGTCACTCAATTTCAAGATAGAGATATTATACGTGCGGAAAAGTCAGTTTTAAGGTTTTAAAACTGTTTATTTTAATTTTGAACTATTAAAAAAGTTTGTCACCATATGGTTCCTGGTATTTAAGGGTAATAACAAGGAAACTTAAGTTTTTTTATATATTTTACTGTAGATTATAAACGAAATATGTAATATGGTTTATTATAATCTACAAGAAATCTATAATCATTATAAATATATTATACAGAGTTATAGCAAGGGTAGACTAATGATATTTTAGCTGATAAGATTTTATGAGTAAACAGAAAAACGTTGTTTTGTACAATAATCAGCATATTATATTATATTACCTTTCACAATTCAATATAATAACGATAATAACATCCTCAAAACATTTGGGTCTTTTTTATACAAAACAGTATTTTATATAAAAAGAAACCTGCTCCGGATATGGATATAAAATAAAAATAATTATATTTTATTACTATCTACCATTTCACATATAAATGTGTAACTAAAATACACTTGTACAAAGCATAATTGTAATTTAAAGTATTGTGTCTACAAATACTTCAATTGCCTGTCTACTTCAATTTGCCGTTTGAGTGTTATAGAGGAGGTATTAGAATACAGAAACTCTGAATTACGAGTTTTTAATGTATAGTTAGGGTGTATAATTATAATGAAAAAAACTTATCCGCGGTTCATCACTGAGCTCCAATCTGCGCAGAAATTTGAAAATCTGGTAGAATAGTCGGCAAATATCAAGGTAAGTTAAATAATAAGATTAAACTTAGAATCAATTACTTCGTTTTCATATTCGTATTAAAAATGTATTCCCGTATTCACAAAGATATCTATTATATGGTGTAAATGCATGAGAATAACAGAACTACGTTTATTGCCATTGAATATATTAACTTTGTATTTTCCAGGATCAACGGAAGAAGGAAAAAAACCGCTACAACGAAAAAGAAAATTGATGAACACAGAATCGATATCAACGAAGAGGCCACGAAACTAATAAATCTTATGAAAATAACCGCCCCGTTGAACTGTAGAACTTGCTGTAAAGCCTTCACCAGTCACATCGATTTGGTTCTACATTCGAAGGGACACAGCAACGACCGTCAGTATTCTTGCCATTTGTGTAATTTTAAAGTCAACTCGAAGTTTCGAATACAGAGACATGTAAGAGGCCACGACGGCTACAAATGCGAAGTGTGTAATAAGATTTTTAAGAGAGCATCTAGTGCTTTAAAACACTCCTACACTCATAGCGGAGTGAAGCCGTATCAGTGTGAAATATGCGGAAAACACCTTGCGAATTCTAAAAGTTTGGACATGCATCTGAACACCATACACCACGAACTTATTACTGGAAAACCACTTGTGAAATATGATTGTGTCGTTTGTCATAAACATTACGAATCAGAAACAGGTCTTAGAAGGCATTACTCCAGCAAACATAAAGAACTAGGAATAGATTTATCTGTTATTTGCGAAATTTGTGGACGAAGAATATCTAGCAATACCAGATTGAAACGACACATTAGAACGCATACCGGACAGAAACCCTATCCGTGCCGCGAGTGTTCTAGAAGTTTTGCAACGAAGTGTCTATTAACGTCACATATGCGAGTTCATACTGGCGAAAAGCCGTACGTTTGTATGTACTGCGGCAAAAGGTTTGGACAGTCTGCCCCCTACAGGTATCACGTGAAGATCCACACGGGCGAGAGGAAATATATCTGTACAATTTGCGGAAAAGCTTTTATATCTAACAGCAATTTGAAAATACATGTTAAAAGCTGTTATATACCAATAAAAGTATAAAATGTTAATACCGACTAGCATTTTTCATACTTTATAAAACTATTGTACAAATTTTCTGTCTAATGTGCTTCCTAAGAGTTTTTAATGAACGTTTGTGAAAAATATTTTTATTAAATGTGTGCGAAATTGTTTAATATTAAGATATCAAATTGTATACAGTCTCGTTTGTATGTTTAACTCACGATGATAAAATTATTGAACTCGAAAACACTAGAGTAATCATACATGCTTGAAAGTTTTGTCCTTTGCGCTTGCTTTTCATTGTTTTTCAAAGTATTTTCCACTATAAGTTATTCATATTGACATACGCCGGAACCAGTCATCAAAACAGGCCTTCCGTTGTTCATCTGAAAGATTGGTACACTCTTGGTCCTACGCTGCTGAAAGCTCTGTGTTGATAAAAAAATGCCTCACCTTTTCTTACCTCAGGAAATAGAATGAACTCACAGGCCGTGAGATATGAACTGTACGGATGACAATCCAAAAGAGTCAGTCCATCTTTGACCAGGAAATCCATTGGCTTTTGCTTTGTGCGCTGGAACATTGTCATATACCAAGCCCAGACCTTAGTTGCATTTTCTGAAGCGTTTGAATGACTTTCGTTAAACATTTTTCCATATATCAGGTACTAGTGACTATCTTCTGTTTATCTACAACTCCACTAGATCACGGATACCAGAGAATTCTGCAATTATTCACGTTTTCGTTGAGCGAGATTTACAGACCTCCCTCGGAGTATCCTCATCTTCGAAAAACCACACTTTGTTCTGAGATTTTGTTGGCACATCATAAAAGTAATAGTAGAGTTTATCTCTCATCTCATGATCTCATCGCCCCTTAGGATTATCCCATACCCAAAGCGTGTGATCATTGTGCTATGACTCAAAATACAACACGTGAAGGACAAAACTTTTCGAGCGTCCTATGTACACTAACCAAAAAAATTAAGGGAACAAAGCAATTCCAAAAAATTTGCAGTGATATTTAAAAGGCTCTAAACTTTATGAAAAATGGACGTATCGCGATAAAACATATTTTTATGTTTCTAGTTTTGAAATCTTTTGGCAAAAACATTTTCTAAGCTACGGTTATTGCGCAATCCAAAGAAATACCGCGATACAAAAATTTTCCAAATTATTTTTACGAGCGTCTCCGACCTCAAGAAATTTTTTTCAGGTTAAATTAATGCAAAGGCCGGTTAGGCTGCTTATTCAGCTTGTATTTGTTTATTCAGTTGACTGTAAGACCATTTGTTGCTGAGATATCGGTGATTGAATAAATAATGACTAATAAAGGAACTAATCGTACAGGGAATCGGAGGTTGGTTTAGAGAATTCAAATAAAACTTCTATAAATGATTAATGTCGTTTTGAACACAAAATGTTTTTCTACCCTCGCTATTAATTTGAAATAGATAAGTACAAAAAAATTACTTTCTGACTTTTTAAAGAATCTGCCGCCATTTTTCAAATATTGAGAAAAGTCTAATGTTGCCAGTTTTTTTTTTTAGCTTATTATACTCCCAATAGCCCTGTAAATTTTTGAAATTGTTCTTCCTTAATTCTTTTTGAGTAGTATATAATGTGTATAATGAAGGTAATAACAAGAAATAGTAACCAGTAGACAGAGAGATTTCCTAGAGGCTATAGAGAGAATATATGATGGTGTTGACAATGACCAAGAAGAGATACAAGATCTCGTTAATTAAAGACTGACAATGTAACGTCATTGCTCAACACAATTATGGTGTGTACAAATTTAACGTGTATTATGCTTGTTAATGAGAGCCAAAAAATATTTAACAATGTCCGATGGCTCAACAACTTTTGCAGAGAGAGCTTCTCGAACGTAATGTACGAAATATAGGAAAGGAAGTTAGTTATGATAAACTTTTCAGTATGTTTTCATTCAATTTTTCAATAATATTTATTTCATGTGTATGGTAATACAAATAAAACTAAATTTAAACACGTTATTATAAATGTTTTATTGACAATACAAAATATAAAATCCTAAAAAAGCTAGACATTATTGGCACAAGTAAAGCGGATTTGACATTTGGAAAATAACACCTACGTAGAAGACTCTTCTGATTTTAAAATTTTATACTGAAATGGTAAAACATAATATGTACTCGGTGGGAGAATTTCAAATCTCTTCGAACTTGAAGAGAGGTGTGTATTTTTTTTGTCTTTAATAAAGTATATTCGATTTATTATTAAGAGAAAAGGTTTCTTTTAATAGCCACCCAAATTGAAACCAGACTCTTAAAATCTTTAATATACCACTCTTTAGTTCTACCACAGGTTCTGATGAAATTTGAGGTTCTTTATAAACTTCGTCATATATATACAGAAATTGACAACCTTTAGCCAGACAACCAGAACCAACTTCAGACATCCACTGATGACTTATCCACTTCCACATCTAGTAAGAATTCCCACGTTCGCTTGTTTAATATCGATAGGATACGGCCCACAGACTGATGAACACTAAAGTGATATTAATTTATAAAAATCTATGTAATTACCTAATTGCTAAACTATAGAAGCATATGGGCCAATAATTTTATTGTTTTGTCACTGTTTTTTGTTAATGTATCGCCCTTCTCCCTTTTCAGTATATCGTATAACCTTGGAAGAGAATTATCCGTGCCTAATTAAATTTATTTAACTGACTATACGACTTTAAGCTTAACTGAAATATATTTTCAGATTAAAATTCGATGCCAAAAAGAGAAGAGGAATAAAAAAAGAGACACCAGAAAATGAAAAACTCAATAGAATCGTAAATACATTTGAATTGAAGAGTCCCATCCAGTGTCCTCTATGTAAGAAGAGCTTTGATAACAATATAGATTTTGCGCTACATTCAAGAATTCATAACGAAGACGGCAAGTATTCCTGCCATCTATGTGGCAAGAAGGTATACAAGAAATGTCACTTTACCAGGCATGTAATGTCACATAACGGCTACAAATGTGAAATCTGCAACAAAGGTTTCAAGCGACGATCCACAGCCTTATTACATCACCACAGTTGGGAAAAACTTTATCAGTGCGAAATTTGCGGAAAACACTTGGGATCGTCTTGGAGTCTAGATTCTCATCTTAACACGATCCACCACGAGGCAATTACTGGAGAACCTTTACCTAAGCATCACTGTTCTATCTGCAACAAGCATTATTTGTACGAGAGCGGGCTGAAATTACATTATTCCAGCCATCACAAAGAACTAGGCATAGATTTTTCTGTAATTTGTGACATTTGCGGTAAGCGAATTTCTTGCAAAAGTAAACTAAAACAGCATCTCAGAACGCATACTGGTGACAAGCCATACTCGTGTTCTATATGTAACAGAAAATTTACGACGAAGGATTTAGTAACGTCTCATATGCGAGTGCATACAGGCGAGAAACCATACGTTTGTAGATACTGCGGGAAGGAGTTTGCCCAAGGGGCTCCTTACAGATACCACATAAAGACACATACAGGGGAACGGTCGTGCAGTTGTCCCATCTGCGGAAAAGGATTTATTTCTAAAGGTAATATGAGAATTCACATTAAAAGTTGTTTAGTACCGGTGAAAGATGTGCAGACTAATATAGGTACAGCCGTAACAGTTATTAGTCATAATACACTTAACGCATGTTAATGTTTACATAAACTATGTTTTCCTATGCATTCAGTCATATTACTTTGACTAACGCTTAGCCATTTTTTTTTAATTTTAGTTAGATCATATCGTGTTTGTACAGTATTTTTAAATTGTCTGAAGAATAAACATTATTTAACTTAATTGTTTTCATTTGTTCTGTACACATTTTCAGTTGTCGTCCTTTAAGTGTTTAATTTTTAAAATTCTAAGATATATATTTTTTTAATAATGTGAACATTATTTAAAAAACCTTTGATATATTGATTCTTGAGTGGCATGCTATCAACCAGCCTTAGAGTCTAATTAACTGGTTGTTAATTTTGCGTTGTTTTCGCTTTATATATTTTTTTATATATTTGTCGCAACTTTCGTGCGATAGTAATTATCTTAATTAACAACTTGGTCACGTGGAAATCGACTTCCTTCTCCTAAAAACTCAGACTGCGGAAGGGAAGGTTACACATAGAGACGACGACAAATACACCCATTCTCAGGGAGATGCGCCAAACTTCTGAGCGCCCATCATATTTTCGTAAATAATAATAGAACACGCATTTAACAAAGTCATACATCGCAGTACTCAGTCATTTCAAAGACAAAAACGTTTCCTAAAAAAATTTCTAAGACTTGATATACTAAAAATGTATTAACATTCTAGTATGATGATGTTTCTTGGGCGGTAGCATTCTTGACTAAGCAGGTGGACTCGGTTTCGATTTCTATTCCATTTTTTGTATATATTTTTCAATTTTTTTCTAATTTACATTAAAAATGTGTTTATTGAATTGGCTAAAATTTTTTCACTGTTGTTCATCGTATTGAAACTTGTATATTCAAAGTAACAAATCATGTCGTTCATATCATTCCGTAACTGCATAATATTCGATAAAGAATCGAAAAAAAAAAGTTAAATTGACATTTTTTTTATTAAAAGGAATACAAACAGAAATGTGTATTCTAACCAAAGGTTTAGCAGAATGGAACTGGTACCCCAAAGTAACAGCTTTTTGAGTCGAGAAAGCTACCTAAGCCATCCGGTCATTCGAAATTACCACATTTTAGTATACAGGAAATCTTAGTAACTTTTTTTTTAAATGAGTAAGTATTGAGACCTATTGTTTTGGTAAATGAATACCTTGAATGTATACAACCACCACACAAAAACTGATACAAAATTAAAATCCTCAAACCGTTCGACTACTTGTAAGAGTATAACTTCTACTTGAAATATGTTAATCTGTAACATCAAATTTTATATCTTTATAATAATTTTAGTATTTACATAATATTTACTAGGTGATAATTAATACAGAACGCAAATTTTACACCATTCAAGTATATTTAACTAACCTCTATTCTGGAATAAACATTTTGTCAATCATCTTGGGTTTGATAGTAGGTATGGGTGTATAACCCAATAATCAATTTTTAAATAATTAATACCACTGTCATTTTAATACACATCGTGCCATAGATAAAAGCTCCCCGTGGGTATGTATAAAACGGTAAGAGACACAAATTAGATAAAAGTTTCTGGTCAGATTCTGTGAAAAAATTTTTACTTAGACGTTTCGTCTTTTCTTCTGGTACATCATGTATACGTGATTATTAAGTCGCGATGATTAAAAATCAGAAAATAAGAATAAGTAGCAGTGAGAAAATAAAGACTTGTTATAACACTATATCTAAACACATTAAAATGACAGTGGCGTCTTCGCCATTTTCGTTGATAAATTATGGGAAGCAATAAAATAGTATCGCAGGGTTGTGGGGAATGTCCGATGGTTCCAGTATAATTAAATGGATAAGTTAGTATTCCTAGAAAATGCAACAAATATAATAGAAAATAGCCTTCCTTTAATTAACGTTGTTTTTACTAAATTACAGTTTGAAGTGTCAGTGAAATGTTAGTCATAATGAGAGCTCATAATCTCGTTTTACTTCAACAATAATTGGTAAGATAAAAGTATGTACATTGCATTCGAAGCATAATACTTAATTCTGTAAACTTGTTATAGAAGTATTTAATAAAGCGCTCTGAAATATCGGAGGATATGTAAATTTTATATTTCTATAAAAATAGGATTCGTCTCGTTATTATATTCACTGTACAATAAATTCCTGAGATGGTTCGAGACTGTCTACGATTTTATCCAATATACACACTACTTTTTGTACTACATACACATATTTATTCTTTAAATTTAAACCTTCAGCCACTTTTATTTGTTAAACTAATAATACATGTTTTCTTTCAGGTCAAATTCAAAAACTAGAGACAAAAATTACCCTCAAACCTCACTATCGACAACATTTCATTTACGGAGAAGTAACACTTGTGAATCTTCCTTCTTTATAAAGGATGTTCCATCGAAGAAGGAAAAAAGGAAATGTATACGTTATAAAGTCGACCCTGAATTGATGTTAAAGAACGCTAGAACGCGATTTATTAATGTAAACGAACCAATGAAACCTCTCCTTTGCGACCGTTGTAGTGAGTCTTTCGACAATAATTTAGCCTACGCCCTTCACTCTAGAAATCACACCGAAGACGGTCAATATTCCTGTCATATGTGCGATTACAAGAAAAAATCGAAAAGATTATTTACGAATCACATAAAAGGACACGATTACCTCAAATGTGGTAAATGCGAAATAATATTAAAAAGGCGTTATGCTTTGAGACATTATAATACCCATACACGTACCACTCAATCAGTACAATGCGAAATATGCGGAAAATATCTTCGAAACGCCAAGTCCTTGGCGGCACATAACAAAACGATGCATCCAAGCGACAAATCTCGAATTTCCCATAGGTGTACAATCTGCAAAAAAGAATACAAGAGCGCGGACAGTTTGAGAACGCATTGTTCTTTCAACCATAGAGAGCTTGGAGTCGACACATCTGTGATATGCCACATTTGTGGCAAAAGGCTCTCTCGTAGGACTAAAATACTCCGACACTTGAGGACACACACAGGAGATAAGCCTTTTCCCTGCACAATTTGCCCTAAGCAATTTTCATCCAAAGATGCCTTAACATCACATATGAGAATCCACACAGGCGAAAAACCGTATATTTGCGGGTATTGCGGAAAGAAATTTACCCAAAATGCCCCCTACCGGTATCATATAAAAACCCATACCGGTGAGAAGACTTGCGAGTGTGTCATTTGTGGAAGGGAGTTCATATCCAAGGCGAACATGAAACTTCACCTTCGAACTTGTAATGTAGTTCCAAAATAGCACGCAGATAATAAAAACATCAAGATTTAATTCGATTAATTAAAGTAACCTCACTTTATTTCTATACAAAATGTTATATATGACATGGAAATAAGACAATAGTTTTAAAAGAAAATTGTAAAATCTATGAACATTTTTTGTGTTTTATTTTTGCCCTTCTGTTCATAATTGGCATAATTTCAACTAACTGCTGTATCTGAACATAAAGTTATATTTTTATCCGATTGCTAGCTGCAGTGGAGGTGGGAATGGATGCCAAGGAGCGCCACCCGTTTTCCAGGCGTGAATTAGGAGAGAAACTTTTTTTATACAAAAAAGCGAGAAATGTGTCTATATTAGCAATGAAACTACAGTACTATCCTTACATGCATATACATATCACAGAATAACCTAACTCTAACCTAATTCTATGTTTCCCAATCACACTGATTCGTCTACTTCTTCCACGTACTACTTTCTGTGTTGCGAACTTCCGTGGTAACCGATTGAAATGGTTAACCTGTGTATGGCTACAGTGGTCGTACTGCCGGGTACGGCTCGTAAGGTTGATCCTGCTACCTGCTCCCTCGCCTCTAACAGACATTCAGAGGTACCCTAACCTCAAAATCACGTAACTGGCACAGCAGCGGAAACAGATAAAGAACAAAACCAAAAAAAAAAGGAAAAGGCCTGAAATAAGAGACGAATCTTAGTCTCTGACTGTTAGTACTGGTTTTAATCGATTTTACGGCACAAAATCTAAAATATTGTACCTTGGTTTTAGGCGGCCTTCGATAATGATTATTTTTAACGAAAAATCCATCAAAATGGGTGGATGAACACTATTTTATACTATAAATGCACAAATATGTATCTTTGCAAGATAATCTTCACTAAAGGACACTACTTACTTGATACCAATCAACTAAGATGTCTGACTTTTTTCTTGTTCCCTCTTGCCCACAAAAAACCTTCAAATCCGCAGTAGTTTTGCATAGTACAGGGCCGCAACCGCATAATAGATAGAATAGAATAGAATTCAATTTAAACGGTTAATGTGCTTTTAATTGTGTATTATTATTTATTTAATAATTGAGTGCATTATTGCGTGCATTGGTAACATTAATAGTATTTTGATATTTATAGATAAAAATGACAAATATAAAATATTACTCTATTTGACGTGATATAAAATATGTTAAATATTATTGTTTTTATTTGTGATCTTGTTTCGGATCACTATGGCGTACTGTTGTACCACCATCTATTGTTATTGCCTTAAGGGTTGTGAAATAAACATAGGTCTTTACTTCGACACATAGATTTATTGAAAATAAACATCAACGGTGAACACTTTAAATAAAACGTAATAGTTATAAAAACTGACTCATTGCTAAAGTATGTATAAGGCAGTGGATCACGTAGCAATGCATATAGATTGGCTGTCGGTTTTCTTTTTTATAGCCTATTCTTAACATATGGTTATGATGCGATGATGGTACTTTTGTATCACTTTAATAACCATCGAATATGCTAAAGTAAGCTATAAAAAATCACAGTTAAGGCACGAAACACAAATTATAACAGTTTCTGTTTGGTGATTAAGGGAAGTGAAAATTCAAGATAGTTTCTCGCAATAAGATATGATTCCGAAATAAAATCAACCGACCGTTCCCATAATAAGTACAATTTTAATGGAACTATTTGCCGTCGCCTTAATAAACTCACTGCCATAATATAATAGAAGTCTTAACAATTATGTTACTATGTTTAATTCATTGTCGTAGAACACATCTAATACAAAAGAGTTCTCCAGCAATATTGCTAAAATTTTACACGTTTCTCAGGAATATTTTATGTATTAGTTTGAATATACTCGACTGTCACTTTTAATACTTGTTTCTTAGGACAAATGACACCATTCTGACATATTTTGGTAAGAGAGAAATAAACAGCCATATTGGATCACGTTTTAACTTTCAAATGCCTTGCGCATGTATACTGTAGAATACTGGAGTAGGTTGGAACATTTGGTGTGAGGATAGAACTGACTTAGTTTTCCACGAAACGCTACACTCGTCGCGCGTTTTAAAGTTTTTAATTTTAATCATCTCCAGATGATGCCAAATTTGTTGGCGAAACGCGCGTCGAATGTAGTTTTTTGGTGTTTTGTGGAAAACTAAGTGACTGTAGAATAGTTAATCGCATATAAAAATTTACCAATACAAATTTTACTTGATATAGTGAAAATAATATACCGTTTTATTATTTCAACAATTAACATTATTTTAAACAATTAGAATTAATATAAATAATAAATAATTCAAATAGTAATTAACATAAATGATAACTAAACGATATATCTCATAATGAGAATTAATAATATAAATTCTAAAGTTCTTGAATAGCCTTATCACAACAAAAACCTAAAATATTTACAGCGTAATTTATATTACTGTTAAGATACGAAATTTAAATGAAATTTAGGCAACATTCATGTGAACCTGATTGTACACTGAAAAATTTTGCTCAATGTATCAATTAACTTTAGTCAATTTAGTCAAAATTTCCTTTCTAATAGTACATTGCTTTAGTAAATACAATCCAATATTTTTAAATGTCTATGTAAAACAAAATTTGACAAAATAATCACTATTTAGATGTACCAAGTGTCATGTGATTGTCAAAAAGAGTGGTGCAGAGTTCAGTCAGTTTTGTGAATTTATTTCTTATTGTTCCCATTCACAAATAGAAAAGTGAAAGTTGAAAGTAGGTATTTTACCTAGTCCGAACTTAGCGGTGTAATGCTCCCAAAAATTCAATTAGGAATATATCCACTGACACTTCTGTGCTGCTGCCAAATACAGTGTACACAGACTATTACAATTTGGCTCAATATATTAATGATTCTGACACAAACATTCTGCATGTCCTTAAATAAAATTGCAAATTATATCTGTTCGGGAACGTTTATGTTTATGGAAACATGAAAAATCTAAATATGGAAACAATATATTAAAATACAAACAGGAGAAAAGAAGGAAGTAAGTAATTATTTTTTTCAATTTACAATTAGTAATGAAATTATCTTGTATAATCTTGAATAAGTTATTCTAGCTTGTGAAAAAGGTCATGTAAGGAGTTTTTGATAACCGATGGCGAAATAAACACCATTACTTTAAGGAAAGTCTTCCAAGTTCATGCAAGTATTGTGTAAGTAAAATTTCGCATTATTTATAATATTTCTGTTATTCTTAATATGCATTAATTGTACTTTTTCTTTTAGGCTAATTAAGCAGATACAGAAACTACCAGGAAATAGTCGAAGAGGTGTTAATAAAACACGAAATACTAGATTGAAAAAATAGACCCTGTGGATCTGGGAGAACCTTTAGCTTGTAAATTGTGTAATACATCATACAGAAATAACCTCGATTACGCATTTCATTCCAAGACGCATTCTAACGATTCACAATACTCGTGTTATTTATGTAGTTACATAATTAAATCGAAATTTAATATCGAAAGGCACGTCAGAGGACACGAAAACTCGAATATGTATAAGTGCGAAATATGCAACAAAACGTTTAAAGTAAGTACTCATGCGATGGAACATAAGAATAGCCACACCGGTGAAAAACCTTACCAATATGAAATCTGTGGGAAACATTTCACATACTCCAGACTATTGAGTGCTCACATACGTAACTCGCATTTTCAAATTCTAACTGGACAGCCCCTAATTAAATACGATTGCAAGATTTGCAGTAAACTTTATGAATCCTATCCAGGTCTTCAGAGCCACGTGTATAACAAACACAACGAAGTCGGAGAAGACAAATCGATTATATGCGATTTTTGTGGGAAGAAGATAAAAAACAGAAGCAAGTTTCGGTTCCACAAACGAATCCACACTGGCGAAAAACCATACTCGTGTGTTGTTTGTGCCAGAAAGTTTTCGAAAAAAGATATACTCGTAGAACACATGCGCATTCACACGGCCGAAAACCCGTTTTCGTGTAACGTGTGGGGATAGACGTTCGCTCAGAGGGCACCTCTATGGTACTACCAGAAAACCCACACAGGGGAAATCCAAACGTTTATCCTATTTGCGGCAAGGGATTCATCTCGAAACCAGCTATGGAGAATCACATGAAGAGCTGTTACAAAATATGATTACGGACAAAATGTAAGAATACCAAACGTTTATATTAATGTAATTTATTTATTGTTTACTCCATGATGTCGCTAAATGAACTTATTTTAAATTATCGAATAATAAAACATTTATTTCGTAATTTAAACCATAAATGATGATTGATGACAGCAAGACCATACACAAAGTGAGTGCAGAACTCAGTAAAAGACCAAAACATTCTATAATTTAAGTTACATTATATTAATTATTATTATAGATTGTTTAATTACTATACAGGTTGTAACATAAAGGTTGGCAAGAATTAAACGGTGTATTCTTCAGTAAAAAAAAACGATTTTTTTCATATGAAGTTATGTTCTAGGGGTTTTCTTTTCCAAGCTACAGGACGATAAAAAATTTAAAAAAATTTAGTTCTTCTCTAATAACTTTCGAACATTAGAAAATAATGGAACGAAATTTTAGCCGTAGCTTAATTTGATAATGCCATAATAACAGGCAACGGATTGACTTCGTAAGTTACTCAGTGGCGTGCGTGCATTGTACCGTAAGGTTTTCCGAAGAAAATTGTGATACGCCACTGGTAAAAACATTTTTTTAATATTTAATTAACATCCACTTCTTATTTTAAACAAAATTACCTTCTTGCATTTTATTTGTATCCCTTATCATTTTTCCGTAATTAAAACTTTTGTATACACCATTCTTTCCCACTGCTAAATATAGGAAAATGAAAGTAACAAACACATTATCAAGTATATGTTTTCCTGTTACTAGGGCTTTATCAAATTAAGCTACGGCTAAAGTTTCGTTCTATTATCTTCCAATGATCGAAAGTTATTAGAGAAATACTAAATTTTTTCAAATTTTTTAACGCCCTGTAGCTTAGAAAAGAAAACCCGTAGAGCATAACTTCATATGAAAAAAATTATTTTTTTTTACTGAAAAATCCACTGTTTAATTTATTGCTAACCTTTGTGTTACAACCTGTATACATTATAAATACGTGGACTGTCATTAAGTTAACAATTTGAAGTGTCGGACCATGTTATTTCATGGTACAGGTTGGTCCATGATAAACTTGTTTAGAATGGATAGGACTTCATCTCATCGATGCATCTGATTCGTAGTGACAGTTCGATGACCATCAGTTTCTTCAGAAGTTTTGTATCTGTCTTATGAATCCTATCCTTTTATACGTCCATATGCTCTAAATGAGAAACTATATTTCAACTATTGTTATTACAACTAAGATGTTTAAAGATTGTGTGGATGTGAAATTTTCACAATCGTTAACTGTTAGAGGAAAAGTTTAATTCGTTGGCTAATTTGACTTACTATAACAAAACCTTATTCGCACATATACGAGTCCAGGCTTATAATATTATAACTCTCAAGATTATTTTATTAAAGGAAACTTAATTACGATAAAATGTTATTGCGTTATGATGTCAATAACAAGTTTGTTGACTTAAAACATTAAAATGGGGTTCAGAATAGTTCGTCCAGTTGCTGAGATGCATAATAGACTAAACTTTTGTAGTGTTTTAAAACAAAATAGAATCTCGATTGTTATCAAAGTGAAACGGATATTATAATGTGTGTTTTGGACGCGTCTGCTAAAATTTTCTAAAAAAAATAGCACGTGGCATGACATTAAGTTCGAAAATCAATTGTTAATAAATAGGGAATTTCGGCTCAGAAAATATCTGCTACGTATTCGTTACCTAAATATATAGTTCAAGGCATTATCAACTTGTATAAAAAAATTGGATGCACAGAAGAAGAAAATTGGTCGACCATCCCAAATTTTACTTTTAAATCAGCATGCTCTGAAGAGGATTGTAACAAAAAACCGACGCGCGACGATCCAATGTAAAAGAAATTATGGTACTATGGAGACAAGCCATTGGAAAAAATATTTCTGTATCCACAACTAAATGCCCAATAAAGAAAATAGGATACAAATTCTACAAGGTAAAGTTTCATTCTTTACATTGTATTTTTGAATTTACCGATTTCTCCTTCATGCAAAAGAAAAACCATTATTAACTAAACGACAGAAAATCAATCAGTTACGGCGGGCCAGAGAACATAAACTTTACAACAATGGCACCAGGTAATTTGGAGTGACGAATCCAAATTTGAAATTTGCTTGGGTGATACCAGAAAATGTCTGCTAAACACCCCACAAGAAACTTATCATCCTGACTGCTTGGTTAGAAAAATGAAGTTCCCTGCATCTCTTATGATCTAAGAGTGTATGAGAGCTGTGGACGTAGGAGAATTACATTTGGTAGATGGTACTGTGACAGACAGTTTATTGACGTCAATACACGTCAAGGCACTGACGCGCAGTACATTTTCCACAGGATTGTGCCGCATGTCACACAACAAAAACTGTCAAAGCAAAGTTTACAGAACATAATGTCTCTGTTATGGAATGACCCTCTCGTAGTCCAGACCTCTCCAATAAAAAATTGTGGCAGAGTGCGGTAAGCTGGTAGATATAATGCCTGCTAGAATTAAAACTGTTATTGTTAATAAAGGTGATGTAACATAGTTTTGATAAAGCGGCCGAAAAATTCTAAACCGCATATCTTAATAATTTTTATTAACAAATGTCACTGACACACATAACGTAGTAATATTTCATCGTATTAAAGTTAAAAGTTTATACTTTGTTTCTGTTACCAATATTTTTCTTTCATAAAATAGTTTTAGGAGTGTTATTACTTTTATTTAAATATATTGGTTGGAAAATACAAATTGTACATATAATAATCGTCCCAATATTCAACAGTTCATATCAACAGTTCAACAGTCTCATATGAAAGTGCGTACAGGCGAGAAGCCATACGTTTGTAGATACTGCGGAAAGGAGTTTGTCCAAGGGGCCCCTATAAATACCACATAATGACACATACAGGGGAACGGTCGTGCAATTGTCCCATCTGCGGAAAAGGATTTATTTCTAAAGGTAATATGAGAATTCACATTATAAGTTGTTTAGTACCGGTGAAAGATGTGCAGACTAATATAGGTGTAGCTGTAACAGTTATTAATCATAATACATTTAACGCATGTAATGTTTACATAAACTATGTTTTACTATGCATTCAGTATTAATTTGACTAACGCTTGGCCATTTTTTTTTATTTTAGTTAGATCATATCGTGTTTGTATAGTATTTTTAAATTGTCTGAAGAATAAAGATTATATTATTTAACTTAATTGTTTTCATTTGTTCTGTACACATTTTCAGTTGTCTTCCTTTAATTGTTTAGTTTTTAAAATTCTAATATTTTATATATTTTTTTAATAATGTGAACATTATTTAAAAAACCTTTCATATATTGATTCTTGAATGCCATGCTATCAACCAGCCTTAGAGTCTAATTGACTAGTTGTTAATTTTGCGTTGTTTTCGCTTTATATATTTTTTTATATATTTGTCGCAACTTTCGTGTGACAATAATTATATTAATTAATAATTTGGACACATGGAAATCGACACTTTTTTTTGGACACTTTTTCCCCTGAAGACTCAGACTGCGAAAGGCAAGGTTACCCATAGAGACGACGATAAATACACCCATGCTCAGGACGAGGCGCCAAACTTCTGAGCGCCCATCATATTTTCGTAAATAATAATAGAACACACATTTAACAAAGTCGTACATCGCAGTACTCAGTCATTTCAAAGACAAAAACGTTTCCTAAAAAAAAATTTGCTAAGACTTGATATACTAAAAATGTATTAACATTCTAGTATGATGATGTTTCTTGGGCGGTAGCATTCTTGACTAAACAGGTGGACTCGGTTTCGATTACTATTCCATTTTTTGTACATATTTTTCAATTTTTTTCTAATTTATATTAAAAATGTGTTTATTGAACTGGCTTAAATTTTTTCAATGTTTGTTATTTATCGTATTGAAACTTGTATATTCAAAGTAACAAATCATGTCGTTCATATCATTCTGTAACTGCATAATATTCGATAAAGAATTGAAAAAAAGTTAAATTAACATTTTTTTTATTAAAAGGAATATAAACAAAAATGTGTATTCTAACCAAAGGCTTAGCAGAATGGAACTGGTACCCCAAAGTAACAGCCAAGAAAGTCGAGAAAGCTACCACCTAAGCCATCCGGTCATTCGAAATTACCACATTTTAGTATACAGGAAATCTTGGTCACTTTTTTTTTTTTTAATGATTAAGTATGGAGACCTATGGTTTTGATAAATGAATACCTTGAATGTATACAACCACCACACAAAAACTGATTCAAAATTAAAATTCTCAAACCGTTCGACTACTTGTAAGAGTATAACTTCTACTTGAAACCTGTTAATCTATAACATAAAATTTTTTATCTTTATAATAATTTTAATATTTACGTAATATTTACTAGGTGATAACAGCACTCAAGTATATTTAACTAACCTCTATTCTGGAATAAACGTTTTGTCAATCATCTTGTACATCTTGGATTTGACAGTAGGTATGGGTGTATCACCCAGTAATCAATTTTTAAATAATTAATGCCACTGTCATTTTAATACACATCGGGCCATAGATAAAAATCTCCCCATGGGTATGTATAAAACGGTAAGAAACACAAATTAGATAAAATTTCTGGTCAGATTCTGTGAAAAATTTTTTACTTAGACGTTTCATCTTTTCTTCTGGTACATCGTGTATAGGTGATTATCAAGTCGTGATGATTAAAGATCAGAAAATAAGAATATGTAGCAGTATAAAGATAAAGACTGTTATAACACTATATCTAATCACATTAAAATGACAGTGGCACCTTCTCCATTTTCGTTGATAAATTATGGGAAGCAATAAAATAGTATCGCAAGGTTGTGGGGAATGTCCGATGGTTCCAGTATAATTAGATGGATGAGTTAATATTCCTAGAATATACAACAAATATAATAGAAAATAACCTTCCTTGTTTAATTAACGTTGTTTTTACTAAATTACAGTTTGAAGTGTCAGTGAAATATTAGTCATAACGAGAGCTGTCCCGTTTTACTTCAACAATAATTGGTAATATAAAAGTATGTACATTGCATTCGAAGTTTAATACTTAATTCTATAAGCTTGTTATAAAAGTATTTAATAAAACACTCTGAAATATCAGAGGATATGTAAATTTTATATTTCTATAAACTTCTCTCATTATTATTTTCACTGTACAATAAATTCCTGAAATGGTTCGAGACTGTACAATTTGATCAAATGTACACACTACTTTTTGTACTACATACACATATTCTTTCTTTAAATTAAAATCTTCAGCCGCTTTTATTTGTTAAACTAATAATATATGTTTTCTTTCAGGTCAATTTCAAAAACTAGAGACAAACATTACCCTCAAACTTCACTATCGACAACATTTCATTCACAGAGAAATAAAATTTGTGAATCTTCCTTCTTTATAAACGACGTTCCATCGAAAGAGGAAGAGAGGAAATGTATACGTTATAAAATCGACCCTGAATTGATATTAAAGAACGCTAGTCCGATGACGACGAGAAGACTCCGCCATTTATCTCCTAAATTAGATATATCTGATAGATTCGTTATTGTAAACGAACCAACGAAACCTCTTCTTTGCGACCATTGCAGTGAGTCTTTCGACAATAATTTAGCCTACGCCCTTCACTCTAGAAATCACATCGAAGACGGTCAATATTCCTGTCATATGTGCGATTACAAGAAAAAATCGAAAAGATTATTTACGAATCACATAAAAGGACACGATTACCTCAAATGTGGTAAATGCGAAATAATATTAAAAAGGCATTATGCTTTGAGACATTATAATACCCATACACGTACCACCCCATCAGTACAATGCGAAATATGCGGAAAACATCTTCGAAGCGCCAAGTCCTTGGCGGCACATAACAAGACGATGCATCCAAGCGGCAAATCTCGGATTTCCCATAGGTGTGCAATTTGTAAAAAAGAATACAAAAGCGCGGAGGGTTTGAGAACGCATTGTTCTTTCAATCATAAAGAGCTTGGAATCGACACATCTGTGATATGCCACATTTGTGGCAAAAGGCTCTCTCGTAGGGGTAAAATGCTCCCACACATGAGGACACATACAGGAGATAAGCCTTTTCCCTGTACAATTTGCCCTAATCAGTTTTCATCCAAAGATGCCTTAACATCACATATGAGAGTCCACACAGGTGAAAAGCCGTATATTTGCGGGTATTGCGGAAAGAAATTTTCCCAAAATGCGACCTACAGGTATCATATAAAAATCCATACCGGTGAGAAGACTTGCGAGTGTGTCATTTGTGGAAGGGGGTTCATATCCAAGGCGAACATGAAACTTCACCTTCGAACTTGTAATGTAGTTCCAAAATAGCACGCAGATAATAAAAACATCAAGATTTAATTCAATTAATTAAAGTAATCTCACTTTACCTATATACGACATGTTATGTATGAAATGGAAATAAGACAATAGTTTTAAAGGAAAATTGTAAAATTTATAAACATGTTTTGTGTTTTATATTCACCCCTCTGCTCATAATTGGTATAATATCAACTAACTGCTGTATCTGAACATAAATATATATATTTTATCCGATTGCAAATTATCAGATCAATTAATGTACTATCTGAAATATATCTACCTATAAAATTTTACACCAAACAGGAACATACCACTTTGATGCAAATTGGATACGACAATATGATATATTTTTTTCAATTTAATATATAAAGTATATCGATAAAATTTCGGAATATGTGTATGCAGTGGTATGGTATGGTAACCTGTTTAATGACGTCATGTTTTTTTTTCTAATACCACCATACCTGTTTTAAACCGGTACACACCTGTTTTATACCTGTACAGACCTGTTTTGTACCTGCGCCAAGAGTTCTTCAGATCAACAATGACCCCATGCCATCCGCATCAAATGTCCGCGGACAAATCCGAGGGTGGCCTGGTACTGGTTTTGCTATACTACTTATATATATATATATATATATATATATATATATATATATATATATATATATATATATATATATATATATATATATATATATATATATATATATATATTTAATTTAAACGGTTAATGTGCTGGTAATTGTGTATTATTATTTATTTAGTAATTGAGTGTATTATTGCGTGCATTGGTAACTTTAATACAAGTAGTATTATGATATTTATAAATAAAAATGACAAATATAAAATATTACTTTATTTGACCGTGTTATAAAATATGTTAAATATTATTGTTTTTAGTTGTGATATTGTTTCGTATCACTATCCGTTGTTATTGCCTTAAGGGTTGTGAAATAGACATAGGTGTTCGACACATAGATTTATTGAAAATAAGCATCAATGGTGAACACTTCAAATGAAACGTTTTAAAATAGTTATGAAAACTAACTCATTACTATATTATGTATAAGGCAGTGCATTACGTAGTAATGCATATTGATTGGCTGTCGGTTTTCTCTTTTATAGCCTATTCCTAACATCTGGTTATGATGCGATCGTGATGCTTTTGTATCACTATATTGACCATCGAATCTGCTGAAATGAGTTATTAAAAATACACAGTTAAGGCACGGAACACAAATTATAACAGTTTCTGTTTTGTGATTAAGGGAAGTGAAAATTCAAGCAGTAAGATATGATTCGGAAATAAAATCAGCCGACCATTTCCATAATAAGTACAACTTTAATGGATCCAAACTATTTGCCGTCACCTTAATAAACCCACTGCCATAATCTAATAGAAATCTTAACAATTATGTTACTCTGTTTACTTCATTATCGTATAACATATGTAATACATATGAGTTCTACAGCAACATTGCTAAAATTTTACACGTTTCTCAGAAATATTTTATGTATTAGTTTGAATATACTCGACTGTCACTTTTAATACTTGTTTCTTATGACAAATGACACCATTCTGACATAATTTGGTAAGCGACAAATAAACAGCCATATTGGCTCGGGTTTTAACTTTCAAAGGCCTTGCTCATGTATACTGTAGAATACTGGAGTAGGTTGGAACAATTCGTGTGAGAATAGAACTGACTTAGTTTTCCACGAAACGCTATACACTACACTCGTCGCACGTTTTAAAGTTTTTAGTATTAATCATCTCCAGATGATGCCAAATTTGTTGGCGAAACGCGCGTCGAGTGTAGTGTTTTGGTATTTTGTGGAAAACTAAGTGACTGTAGAATAGTTAATCGCATATAAAAATTTACCAATACAAATTTTACTTGATATAGTAAAAATAGTATATCGTTTTATTATTTCAACAATTAACATTATTGTAAACAATTAGAATTAATATAAATAATAAATAATTCAAAAAGTAATTAACATAAATAATAACTAAACGATATATCTCATAATGAGAATTAATAATATAATAAATTTTAAAGTTTTTGAATAGCCTTATCACAACAATAACCTAAAATATTTACAGCTTAATTTATATTACTGTTAGGGTACGAAATTTAAATGAAATTTAGGCAACATGCCTGTGAAACTGAGTATACACTGAACAATTTTGCTCAATACGCTTAATTTGGTATAATTGTATTTTAATATTGCTCAATATATCATTTTACTTTAGTCAATGTTTCCTCGAATCAGATTTCAGAGAATATTTCCTTTCCAGTAGTGCATTGTTTTAGTAAATATAATCCAATATTTTTAAATGTCTATGTAAAACAAAATAATCATTATTTAGATACACCAGATGTCATGTGATTGTCAAAATAGAGTGGTGCAAAGTTCAGTCGGTTTTATGAATTTATTTCTTATTGTTCCCATTCACAAATAGGAAAGTGAAAGTTGAAAGTAGGTATTTTAACTAGTCCGAACTTGGTGGTGTGGTACCTCCAAAAATCCGATTAGGAATATATCCACTGACACTTCTGTGCTGCTGTCACATGCATTGTATGAAATTCTGTATTACACAGATACACAGACTATTACAATTTGGCTCAATATAATAATGATTCTGACACAAATATTCTGCATGTCCTTAAACAAAATTGCAAATCATATCCCTTCAGGAACCTTTATATTTATCGAGACATGAAAAATCTAAATATGGAAACAATATATTAAAACACAAACACGAGAAAAGAAGGAAGTAAGTAACTGTTTTTTTCAATTTACAATTAGTAATGAAAGTATCTTGTATAATCTTGAATAAGTTATTCTAGCTTGTGAAAAAGATCACGTAAGGAGTTTTTGATAATTGATGGTGAAAAGAATACCATTACTTTGAGAAAAATCTTCCAACTTCGTGGAAATATTGTGTGAGTAAGTTTTTGCATTATTTATATTATTTCTGTTATTTTTAATATGCCTTAATTGTACTTTTGCTTTTAGGCTAATTAAGCAGATACAGAAACTACCAGAAAATAATCAAGGAGGTGTTAATAAAACACGAAATAGTAGATTGAAAAAAATCGACCCTGTGGAGTTGGGAGAACCTTTGACTTGTAAATTGTGTAATACATCATACAGAAGTAACCTCGATTACGCATTTCATTCCAAGATTCATTCTAACGATTCACAATACTCGTGTCATTTATGTAGTTACACAATAAAATCGAAATTTAATATCGAGAGGCACGTCAGAGGACACGAAAACTCGAATATGTATAAGTGTGAAATATGCAACAAAACGTTTAAAGTAAGTACGCATGCGATGGAGCATAAGAATAGCCACAGCGGTGAGAAACCTTTCCAATGTGAAATCTGTGGGAAACATTTCACATACTCCAGACTATTGAGCGCTCACCGACGTAACTCGCACTATGAAATTCTAACTGGACAGCCCCTAATTAAATACGATTGCAAGATTTGCAATAAGCATTATGAATCCTATCCAGGTCTTCAGAGCCACATGTATAACAAACACAACGAAGCCGGAGAAGACAAATCGATTATATGCGATTTTTGTGGGAAGAAGATAAAAAACAGAAGCAAGTTTCGGTTCCACAAACGAATTCACACCGGCGACAAACCGTATTCGTGTCTTGTTTGTGCCAGAAAGTTTTCGAAAAGAGATATACTGGTAGAACACATGCGCATTCACACGGGCGAAAAACCGTTTTCTTGTAACGTGTGCGGAAAGACGTTCGCTCAGAGGGCACCTCTGTGGTACCACCGGAAAACCCACACAGGGGAAAAGCCAAACGTTTGTCCTATTTGCGGCAAGGGATTCATTTCGAAACCAGCTATGGAGAATCACATGAAGAGTTGTTACAAAACATGATTACGGACAAAATGTAAGAATACGAAACATTTATATTAATGTAATTTATTTATTGTTTACTCCATGATGTTGTCGCTAAATGCACTTATTTTAAATTACCGAATAATAAAATATTTATTTCGTAATGTAAACCATAAATGATGGTTAACGACAGCAAGACCATACACAAGGTGAGTGCAGAACTCAGTAAAAAACCAAAACATTCAATAATGTAAGTTACATTATATTAATAGTTATTATAAATTGTTTAGTTATTATACAGGTTGTAACATAAAGGTTGAGAATATATTAAACGGTGGATTTTTCAGTAAAAAAATAGATTTTTTCATGTGAAGTTATGTTCTAGGGTTTTCCAAGCTACAGAGCGATAAATAATTTGAAAAAATTTAGTTTTTCTCTAATAACTTTCGAACATTATAAAATAATAGAACGAAATTTTAGCCGTAGCTTAATTTGATAATGGCCTAATAACAGGAAAATAATTGACTCCGTAAGTTACTCGGTGGCGTGCGTACGCATTGTACCGTAGGGTTTTCCGAAGAAAGTTGTGATACGCCACTGGTAAAAACATATTTTTAATATTTATTTAATATCCACTTTTAAACAAAATTACCTTGTTGCATTTTATTTGTATCTCTTGTCATTTTCCCGTAATTAAAACTTTTGTAAACATCATTTTTCCCACTGCTAAATATAGGAAAATGAAAGTATGAAAAACATTATCAGGTATATGTTTTCCTGTTACTAGGGCTTTATCAAATTAAGCTACAGCTAAAGTTTCGTTCCACCATCTTCTAATGATCGAAAGTTATTAGAGAAAAACAAAATTTTTTCAAATTTTTTAGCGCCCTGTAGCTTGAAAATGAAAACCCATAGAACATAGCTTCATATGAAAAAGATCTATTTTTTTTACTGAAAAATCCACCATTTAATCTAGTCCCAACCTTTATGTTACAACCTGTATACATTGTAAACACGTGCACTATCATTAAGTTAACAATTTGAAGTGTCAGACTATGTTATTTCATGCTACACGTTGGTCCATGCTAAACTTGTTTAGAATGCGGACTTCATCTCATCGATGCATCTGATTCGTAGTGACAGTGCGATGGCCATCAGTTTCTTCAGAAGTTTTGTACCTGTCTTATGAATCCTATCCTTTTATACGTCCATATACTCTAAATGAGAAACTATATTTCAACTATTGTTATTACAACTAAGATGTTTAAAGATTGTGTGGCTGTGAAATTTTCACAATCGTTAACTGTTAGAGGAAAAGTGTAATTCGTTGGCTAATTTGACTTACTATAAGAAAACCTTATCCGCACATATATGAGTCCAGGCTCATAGTATTATAACTCTCAAGATTATTTTATTAAAGAAAACTTAATTACGATAAAATGTTACTGCGTTATGATGTCAATAACAAGTTTGTTGACTTAAAACATTAAAATGGGGTTCAGAATAGTTCGGCCAGTTGCTGAAATGCATAGTAGGCTAAACTTTTGTAGCGTTTTAAAACAAAATAGAATCTCGATTGTTGTCAAAGTGAAACGGATATTATAATGTGTGTTTTGGACGCGTCTGCTAAAATTGTCTAAAAAAAATGGCAGGTGGCATGGCATTAAGTTCAAAAATAAATTGTTAATACTGATAAATAGGGAATTTCGGCTCTGAAAATATCTGCTACGTATTCGTTGCCTAAATCTACAGTTCAAGGCATTATCAACTTGTATAAAAAATTGGATGCACAGAAGAAGAGAATTGGTCGACCATCCCAAATTTGACTCTTAAATCAACATGCTCTGAAGAGGATTGTAACAAAAAACCGACGCGCGACGATCCAATGTAAAAGAAATTATGGTACTATGGAGACAAGCCATTGGAAAATATATTTCTGTATCCACAAGTAAATGCTCAATAAAGAAAATAGGATGCAAATTCTACAAGGTAAAGTTTGGTTCTTTACATTTTATTTACTTACCGATTTCTCCTTCAGGCAAAAGAAAAACCATTATTAACTAAACGACAGAAAATCAATGAGTTACGGCGGGCCAGAGAACATAGGCACTGGACTTTACAACAATGGCACCAGGTAATTTGGAGTGACGAATCCAAATTTTAAATTTGCTTGGGTGATACCAGAAAATGTCTAAAAATCCCAGAAGAAACTTATCATCCTGACTGTTTGGTTAGAAAAATGAAGTTCCCTGCGTGTTTGGGTGTATGAGATCTGAGAGTGTATAAGAGCTATGGACGTAGGAAAATTACATTTGGTAGATGGTATTGTGACAGCAGAAAAATATAAACAAATTTTGACGGACAGTTTATTTCTGTCAATGCATGTCACTGACGCGCAATATATTTTTCTTTCATAAAATAGTTTTAGGAGTGTTATTACTTTTATTTAAATATAGTAGTTGCAAAATTATGTCTGACCGAACTATGTATTATGAGCCTGGACTCGTACTTCTCAATACGAAAAATATTGTTTTTAAGCTTAATCATTTCTTAGCAAATTACATATAATGATCATGTCAATATTCAACAATAGTTCCTGGATTGAAAATAAAGTAATGGGTTTTGTACTAATATAATACAGGACATTTGTACTAATATTAGTACAGGACTAATAGAACAGATCCTTATGTTATCAAGCAAGTCAGCAAATAAACATAACATCAAGCATCCCTGTTTAATTCATGTGTATAATATATTAGTATTTCATTACAGAAAATCTAATTGGATAATTGTTTTTGATAATTGTATATATTTATTTGTATGTATGTATATAGCAAGTTATATTACTAATACCAAAAATGGATTTACCTCACACAAGAAATAACATACATTTGATATTAATAGTAAGAATTATTACACAGACATTTACAAAAATATATCCAGTTCTTAGTCTAGATCGTGTTATCATGAATTATATATATATATATATATATATATATATATATATATATATATATATATATATTACTATATATATTACGACATATAGCAACATATATGGATTGGCTAGCTAATAGTGTATTATATTATTTTTTTTTAATTTTAAATACAACACGAAACGTCGAGTTGTAATATAAACATTCCGACTTTTAACTGTATTAAATTCAAATGTTTGAATGCCGATTTTTTATAACTCTTTATTTGACTCATTGTACAACTGTATATTCGTTTATGTTTTACATTTTCTTAATATAAGCTAAATGTTTTTAATTTACTTTAAAGTCTAACTTTCAAAAGTGATTTTAACCACTGATTATATCTATGATGAAAGACAATCGGTAATCAATGTATGATACGACATATCGTTAAGATATTTTACAAGTCTTTTTTGTCTTACAAGATGTTTGTTCGTATCTACTGTTTGCCAAGTTTATCAGTTCGTTGCTTAATATATTATTTTTAATCGAGTGCTCTTTGTTTTTGTAATACTCCACAGAATGGAAAACTAAATGTACGTAGGAAATATGTTATACATGTTATACAAATATTTTCACCTATTAACTTGCATTTAATTTTTAGGAGAAAAATTAGGCGACCCAGAGTCAAAGGTCTTAAACGAGGTCCCTACAAAATAGAGAAGAAACCCCGTAAGTCCCGTCGGAAAACACCCGTCAAGGCATCAGTAGAACCGCTATTGTTAGGAAAAGCTTTAAAATGTAGGTGTTGCTCTAAATCTTACAATAATAACGTAGACTACGCCCTCCATTCCATCGTTCACAGCGAAGACGAACAATACTCCTGCCATTTATGCGATTTTAAACTGAAATCCAAGTACCGATTCGAAAAACACGTAAGGGCGCACGAAGGCACCAACTTGTACAAATGCGAAATTTGCGATAAACCGTTCAAGATAGGCACGCACGCCTTAGAACACGTGTACTTTCACAGGGGAGAAAAACCGTTCCAGTGCGAGATTTGCGAAAAAAACTTTATGTACTCTAGGCTGTTGAGTGCCCATAGACGACTGTCTCATTACGAAGTTCTTACCGGTAAGCCTTTAGTGAAATACGACTGCAAAATATGTAAGAAACACTACGAGTCTTACCCCGGCCTGCAGAGGCACATGTACAGCAAGCACAACGAAGGGGGCATAGACAAGTCGGTTATGTGCGACGTCTGTGGAAAAATGATCAAGAACAAAGACAAGTTGAAGTTTCACCTTAGGATACATACAGGGGATAAACCGTTTTCGTGCATAGTGTGCGGGAGAAAATTTGCTAAGAAAGACTTACTTCAAGCTCATATGCCAGTCCATACCGGCGAAAAACCGTTTTCGTGCAAGGTTTGCGGTAAAACATTTGCTCACAGGGCGCCTCTCTGGTATCACAGAAAAACTCACACAGGGGAAAGGCCAAACGTATGTCCGATATGTGGAAAAGGGTTTATTTCAAAGCCAGCCATGGACAACCACGTCAAGACGTGTTACAAGGCGTAGTGGTTTCAGTCAAATGAAAATCTTCCTGATTTTGATGAAATTTCGTTAATAATACATAAGCATATACAGGAAACTATTTTAATATTAGATGGAAAACTAAACTGCCGTGCAATTAAAATGGTCCATCCAAAATTTAAATATAAAATTCCGCAACAACGGAAGTTGTCTGATCTCAACGATCGATAAAAACAAATAATTAATTATTAGGCCTGCATCCCGTCTATCCGTTTCATCTTTCTACGTGTCTTCATTAGTATGTAATTAAAAAAACTATTTCCTGAAACGTTTGTCATCACACACGTTTCTATTGTTGGCCAATTCTAATCTTATTACTGTACCGGCTCACTGTAAAGGTAGAACTTGTTAGGAGCTTAAAGGCTAAAGATAGATTAATTCGTGATGAAAATTCAGGAAATCTAAATATAAACCAAATCTATAACGCTTAAGTAAAGGGTCTTTCAGTAAGGACGCTCGATTTTTAAATGTAAATAATAAATCCACTCAATTTTTTTTTAATTCAAGAAATATCTTATCGCATTAAGTATGGAATATAACATCGATCAAAATCAGCCGCGGCTTTGCTTGGTGGTGTGTATTCGGGAGGTCCAATTTTCGATGACTTTGACGCATAAATCTGGCTGAATTTGCTAGATAGCGTTCGTTATGTTGACTTTGAGGGCATCAATTGTTTGCGGTTTATTCACATAGACCTGCTATTTAAGATAAACCCAAAGGAAAAAATCTAAAGACGTTAATTCGCACGATCTCTGTGGCAAGTTCGCGTCGTCGCTGTGCGAGATAACCATGCCCTCAAATTGCTCATGCAGAATATCCATCGTGGCATGCGCTGCGTGGCACATAGCGCCGTCTTATTGGAACCACATGTCGTCGATATCCATATCATCCAGTTTAGGCCACAAGAAGTTGTTTATCAACGATTTGTAGTGCTCGCCGTTGACGGTTATGGCAATGCCATTTTCATTTTATGAAGAAGTACGGATCGATGATTCCGCCAGACCAATATCCGCACCAAACAGTAACTTTCTCGGGATGCATTTGGTGCTGGTGTATCTCGTGTCGATTGATATCCCAAATTCGACAATTTTGCTTATTCACATATCCATTCATCCAAAAATGGGCGTCGTCGTTAAGGATACTTTTTTTAGCGAAATTTGGGTGAACTTCCAACTACTCCAGAGCCCAATTAGCGAACACACGGCGTTGTTTATGGTCGTTTACCTTAAGTTCCTGGGTTAGTTGGATTTTATGCGGGTACAGACCCAAGTCCCGACGCAAACTTCGCCAAGTTGGAGTTGCAGTAAAGCCAAATTCTTGTGAACGACGAAAAATTGACTGGCTCGGGATTTCCCGTACACTGTCACTCACAGCAGCGATGTTTTCAGCAGACCTTGCGTTTCGGTGACGTACGGATGTTGGCTGATTATTTATCAAACCGGTTGATTCGAATTTAGCCACCAAACGTCTAATCGTCGACTCGGCGCGGCGGGACGGTTGTGGCGAGGATAGAAATCACGTAATGCGCGAACGTTTCTCGAACAGAGCACTGATTTTGAAAATAAAATTTTATGAATTGTACACGTTGTTCAACGCTATAATCTTCCATGGTGATTTGCCATACACTACTGAACAATTCGCAACAAATTTGACATTGATGTCAAATTGATGTTGCTTGATTGATTGATTGATCATTTGATGTTGCTTTAACAACAGGACCTCTATAACCTCACAAATTTCGAGGGTCCCTATTGAAAAACCCTGTGTTACTGAATGATACTAGCGGAAATCGGCGATATAGATTTACACTAAACGTTATTCTTGTCTGAGCAACCCAAGAATTTTTAACACTAGAACCAAAATATTGACAGTATGTTTTGTAGGAAAGATCAGCGCTCTATCTATCTATAAATTCTCGTAAGCTAAACGGATGGGTACTAATGTTTCATAAATTTTTATATAGCGTGATTTTACTAGAAAGCAATAAAAATAGTCGCAAAAATTAGTACAACACATTGATTACATATATTCCTTTATTATATATATATATATATATATATATATATATATATATATATATATATATATATATAAACCACAACCGACAGTTTTATGCAGTTTTGTATACGTATCTCGATAGCAATGGTATATTCGTCAGCAAGATGCTGTTTTTTGTTCGAATATAAACATAAAAGTGATCATCTCTACATCTCCCATAACGAACTTATTTAGAAATTCCAAATACAAATTTTAAAATTCCATACCAAAAAAGTATGGAATTATTTCGTCATTAAATAAAATAGTTCGCTGAATGAATTTCAGCGGAAATCAGCATTTCCGTCAAAGCAATTTATGATTAAATACTAGTTTGAATAGATGAAATTTGTTGCTTACTAGAATTCTCTGGATATAAGATCTGACACTTAAATTTTCCTTCCAATATTTCCTTGTTTTTTGCTGTTTAAAATGATTTGTAAAAGGCAATAAATTCAGATACGCTAGTGATTTTTTTTTTTATTTAATGTCATCAAAAGATTAAAATACTTTGTCCAGTACACTTAATACTTAAGTATACTTAAGTTCAGTATACTTAAGTTCCTTAAGTGTACTGGACAAAGTGGAAGTACACTTAAGAGTAGAAGAAATGATCGTCCACGCAACTTAAGAGAAGATGAAGCAGTGAAAGCGGTAGTTCTGGTTAACAAGGGACATATGCAGCAAATTGTGACTAATTTATTAGGAGTTAGACAGTCAACAATTATTCGAGCAGTTAAACGTTTCAATAAATATGGAAGTCACTGTAGAACCCCATATATTATGCAAGAAGCCTTAAGAAAAAGACATTCTATCAGTTTAGAGTTAAGCAGAGCCCAAGTGGCAGCTCGAAATATAACAATTTCTGGACGAATGATCAGGAGAAGGCTTAATTAAGGAGGATTACACAGTAGAAGACCAACTATTGCACCACGATAACATAGAGTTACTAGACTACGTTTTGCAAGAAAACACGTAAATTGAAGCATTGAAGCGAATTTTGTTTTCAGACCAAACAAGACTAAATCTTGATTCGCCATATGGACGCCAACGAATCTGGCAGAGGTCAGGAAAGGGGTTTGCTACCTGCAATGTCTCTCAGAGGATCCCATTTTTTGATTGATCAATAATGTTCTAGGGAGGAATTTGTTTCAATGGTCGCACGGATTTGGTTACTGTACGGGGTAGATACATGAATACACATTCCTACAGCTAATCAATAATAGTAACAAGTCCCAAAACTGCGATATCGGACCACCCACGAGGTGCGCAGTAAATAGCTGGTCTTTACCCGGTGGCAATGAATCCTTTTCAGAGCAAATATCGCTGAATATATATGTACAAAGATTCGATCTAGCTGCGCGTAAAGTACATCCTTTTTTCTCCGAATGCTGCCTCACTCTTTCGTCTACGCATACCTAGGAAATCTCTCACTTTTTCCTATTCTTGACGAGCAGTGCGTAGAGAACCTCGTAGAAAAACATGTGATACCCTTTGCCCTGTTTGTCGGGGATATTTTAATTTTTGCGCAGAATGGCGCTCAGCCCCGTTGCTATATAGGTATCAGACTACCTTCAGTTTGTGAATATTCCAATTATGGATTGGCCACCAAGAAACCCAGATATGAACCCCACAGATCATCTATGGGATGCGCTAAAACGATCAGTTAGATACCACATACCTGCCCCTATGACTCTTAGGGAAGTCGAACAAGCCGTTCATGTCGAATGAAAGAATATTCCTCAGGGAACTATTCACCGTTTCATCAATAGCATGCCTACATGAATATAAAAAGTGATAAGAGCTAGAGGAAGATCTACACGCCACTGAATTCAAATCGTTATGATTTAATTTCACCTCCAATTTTCTTTCAAAAGTTTATCATTAACACCGTTTTGGTTGCATTTGACATTAGGTATATTGTTCCTTTCTATTATGTATTCATCTTTTTTCCAATACTATTCTAATTAGTTAAACATTACAGGAATTCGCTTAATTATAATATCACCTAGGTACTATGATTTAAGTCTTCAAAAAAATAAGAGAAGTAATGTGAAGTTTCACCGATGTGTTAATTTTGTCAGGAATTTATGTGGTATAGTATATACTTCTATATGAACGTATATTTATGCATTTAACTGACAAAGATAACATTGCCATGGACATATACATATACAGGTGCATTAAAATGTTGACCATGGCATTACAGGTGCATTAAAATATTCGTACCAAATATTTTGATCAATTTTGATATCAGTACACAAAACAGCGATAAAGCTATCTGTATATCAATTCACCTGAATCCACCAATTGGAATACCAGGATCATAGCAATTAAAAGATTACCTTGGATTGTAATCATGAATTAATTCGACTTTTCTAATATTTAATCCACATGTTTCAACTTTATAATAAGTCCCATAACATTAAAAATGGTCAACAGTAAAGCGTGTAATGCTGAAGGTCCCAAAAAGCGTATTATTTTTTTAATTACATATTAATGAATTGATTTAACTAACTAGGAAAGATATTAACAATCGTTGAATCAGGTAAGGTCTTTAGGAGCATCGTCATTTTAAATTAGACAATTTTTTTGATGGATCATTTCAATTATCAGCAGCTTATTTCAGTATTAGGTGGAAAGAGACGTTTAAAGTTGAAAAAAGTTTAAAGTTAAAGTGAAAAAGTTTTTACTATCTACTAAACCAACCCTCAATGAATGATATAATAAGTATTTATCAAATAAGTTATAGATAAAGTACATCTCTTAATTAAAATACATATATCACTTTGAACTGAACCTCTATATGATAAAATCGGTTGGCTCGAATCTGACCACCAAACGTCGAATAGTCGACTCGGCGCGACAGTTGTAGCAAGGATGAAAATCATGTAATGCGTGGAACAGTTCTCGAACGGAGCACTGATTTTTAAAATTAAATTTGATGATACACGTTAACATTTGATTGCACACGTTGTTGAACGCTATAACCTTCCACGGTGGCTTGCTGAATGCCACTGCCATTACTGAATAATTCACAACAAAATTGACAGATGTTGCTTTAACAACATGGCCGCTATAATCTAACAAATTTTGAGCGTCCGTATTGAAAGACTCTGTATAATTGAGTGCAATATATAGGAATAAACGTAGACTCTACTAATCAACAGTTATTAATTATTTTAGTTTATCATTGCTATTCCAGAGCGGTTTGAATATAATTACTTTAAGGATTAAATTTTCTGGAAACACTATTAACAATACATTATTTGCTTAGAACTAACCTACATACACAATGTTGACATCGTTTTCACGATAATAGAAACTTTGATAGCGTACGTATATCTCGAAAAGAAAGGACAAGTGGATGTAGATAAATGAGATACTATATAATTTCAAAAATATGTAGTTAAAATATGTGATGGTGTAAAAATATGTGATGGTTGCACCTTTTTATTATACGTTGTATACATATACAACCATATCGTTCTATCTATACATACCAACATCCAACATGAAATCAGTTCAATATAGTTACAGCATAGTTACTTTTTCTGAAAATATTCTGAAAATGTAAACACAAAGTAACTCGAGTGTAAATTTTAATAATTCCCCAAATTTTGCTGACATTACCAATGGAGCTTCAGCAATGACTGACATCAATTATATGTTTTTTAAATTTCTCATTTGTTTAATCTACGTGTAGCCCATAACAACAGTATTTGGGATGTATGAGATGATGCATTAATCAATCTAGTGGCCCTTCATCACAATTTACTTCTACGTTTTCGCCTAAAGCACTTGGAAACAATATGATTGTTTTTAAAATGGCTCCAATTAAATTATAATCAATATTGTAGTATACTTTTTATACTTCCCTATTACATTTCATTATTATTACTTTTCATTACAAATATCAAAAAAGGTATTACATCCTTGCTGTTATTGGGAGTTCAGAAATTTGCAAAAAATATAGCCATTTTTAGAAGTAAATAAGTACCTTAAATATAAAATATAAATGTTTGATATAAACTTGATTTTTGGAAAACGTCTTTGTCCCCAATACAATAATTTTTCTGGAGGAAAAAATAGTTTCTTGTATATGTTAACCATAATCAAAATTGAATTTTCTGATGTGGCATCTTCCTTATGTAACAGCGAACAATAATATTTATTCTAGGTATCATATATCTACCAAGATACACCCTCCTTGAATTTGAATGTTATGAGAATCAAAGCACTGATTAAGATAATTAAACTAAACTCTCTTATTTCAAATATCATAACAGTTACAGTTTAATTAATAAAATCACATTTCTAAATTAAATAAAAAATTATTTAATTACTTTATTATTGTTTGAGAAATCTTAGTGGTCATATACAATACAGAATTATCCTACAACATAAATAAATATTCACCCATCTTTTTGCAATATAATGAAAAGTATAATTCCAATTATATATACAATTGTGATAAATTATGGAATATTACACCTTCCCATGACACTAATTTTATATACACCAAAACAGTTTTCTTCATATATTTTTCTGTATTAAAAAACTATTAACTAAAAATTAAATCAGTTGTAGGTCCTGACGGAAATTCGTCATTTCTCCTCTGTGATTCTGCATTTGATCTTGTGAAATATATTGCCTTTCTTTTTAATTTGTCATTAAAGGAAAATATTTTCCCAAAGAATTGAAAACATTGTAAACTTGTTTACCAGTATTTAAAAAAGATAGCAAGGAAAATAATGAAAATTCCAGATCCATTACTGTTGTTAATAATCGGAGACATTTGAGTTTTTCCTTTATGAAGTTTGTTCTTTTTTTTTTATTGTACCAAAAGTAAAATATATGACCCTCAATATAACTTCATAAATGGAAGATTTATATATAATTGAACCAAAACGTCCCAGAAACTTGCCATAATATTTTCTTTAAAAAAAGTTATATTCATAATATATCGTTATATCTCGAAGGTAATAGCGTGAAGTCCATCGAGTTTATCGCAAAATGCGGGATACCACAAGGTTCAATTTTGGAATATTGTTTTTAACTTTTCTTGACTTTCCAAAAAAAAATGCTTTGCCTAACAGTAGATGTATATAACATAGAAAGATATTCTCTAGTATTTAGAATGATCAGAAATTATAATGCGGATTCAATAAAAAGACTTCGTAATAATTGTACGTTTTAGATTATTTTCCATTTGGCTTTTTCATATCTCTATAATACTGTTTTAATTTTATTCTTTCTTAATATCATTTTTATTGTATATAAATGTATTATATAGTAACTATGTTCTTAAAATTTGGTTTTTATATAATTCGTTATATTTTATTGTCTGTAATTGATATTGTCTATTGGGTAGTGTATGAAAGAAATTAAATGAATTACTTAGAGAAAGATCAATCACTGTACACATTCGTGAGGGTTGTAACTTCGTAGAGTTACCGTAAAACTTATAGCATATTTTTTAAGTGCCAAATAACCTTATAGCATTGTTTATGTAAGAGCTAATAACTAACTGCATATAGTTACAAACTGTTACTGATTGCTCAGTTGAATTTGATACACCTCTGAAAATTCAAAACTTATTACATACTTATCGTAATTTGTGAATTTAAAAGCAACGTTATAAGGCAGTTCAAATCTAAATATTACAAAATAAAAAAAATATTTTTGTACGTCTTCGTTTAACTGTAATGCAGGACAAAACCGCACACATTATTATTCATTTATCACATCACATCACATTTTTAATTCTATCTTACACACATAAGAGATATTTTTTTCTATACTAAAAAAATATCTCTGTAAGAATCTTGTATTATTTAACATCACAATTGAATATAAAAAATTATGAACTTACAATGCAATAAATAGATTTAGTGATTATATATTTTTTAATGATTTTATACAGACTTCATTCCTATCATTCTATATTTTAATTTAAAATGAAAATATATCACAGGGTGTAGTTATATATATATTAATTACCGCAATTATGTTATATGCGAATGTTTATTATCGTATAACATGTTTTAACTATTAATATTAAAAGAATTCTATTAATAGTTGAACCATTCGATCTATCTACGCCAAAATTGTAATATACAGGCGTATTCTTAAATTTTTATTTATTTTTTTAATCTGACGTATGCTGTGTATTAATTAGTTTTATATTTAAATTAATTGAGGATCTCGTACTATTTATATAAAAGTACAAAATGTGTTTTACAAAAGTAGTATTATTTTTATAAAAAGTGTATAATACCTGGTATTGGCGCTTATCGTTGTGTTTTAATATGTGATCTTTTTTTATTTTCTTTTAGTTTTAATATTGTGTTAATTATTGTAACCATGAATTAAATACAATCAGTATTTTGTCCTAATATCGAGATCTCCATTGAGGCGATTTTCTAGCATTGCTTAGAACAAAGCAGACATTAACCCTCATAATTAATTATTTTTATGTAGCAATAGTATATTAGAAATGGTTTCTCTTGGCAGTGCAACCAGATGGTCAGCTGAAATATCTTCTAGCTCTTGCGAGAACATTTTATCTAGAGTGAGAGGAAATATTTATTTATATATAATACAATACAGCATTTGATTAGGGAAATTATTGAATTTCACAAAACTATACGAAATACAAAAAAAAAACGCAGTTTCCTTATTTATTGAAAATAACAGTTTTGACCTTTAGAAAGTCGCCTTAAGTAACTAAGTATTAAATACGTTTTAATGTAATTATTAATTCAGAAAAAATATTTTATATTATATTTATTTTATTCGTTAATTTTAAGTATGCTTCATGCTTTTATAAAAATAAATAATGAAATGTATACATCAATTAACGAGTTATCTTTATAACCCTATTTAACAATTTTTCCCAACACCACTATTCAATTTTAGGAAGTTAATCGTTCTGTAATTCTCACACATAAGATTATACAAATCAAATAAGTATTAAAAAATCAAACAAACCCCTTTCGCATGAAGCATTCTCTACCGATTTACGGTAAGCAGTTGTCTCTGTACCATTGACAGGAGAAAGTTTAAAGAATTAATTACATTGTTGCTGCTTTTCCATCATAATTACAGTACGTTACATATAGATTACTTTTTGGCAATGTAATACCAAAAAATTAATAAGACGAACTCAGGATGTATATATATATATATATATATATATATATATATATATATATATATATATATATATATATATATGTGTGTGTGTGTGTGTGTGTTACTATAAGAATTCAGAATTAACCTACAGTGTTACATTTATCCTAATATTAATCTGAATCTGATCGGCTTCTAAACCATAAATACCTAAGATTTTATTTTATATCGTAGCTCACTATATTATGTAATATCGTCGTTAAGATAGCAACACATGGATATACAACATCCATATATGAAAGCCTTAAAAACTATATTTTTTGTTCTACAACCTACTTATGGATTTCATTTCGGTAAGAGCATCAAAATAAGTGTATTATAAAAACATATCTAACTATCAGGCCTATTTTGTAATACCTTATATGTTTTAGGAGAAAGAGTAAAGCAAAAAGAGGGTCCACTATTAATAAAAGGAAATCTATTCGATCAAAGCGAAATACGGAAAAACCTAAGAAAGTAGTAATTGAACCCCTGAAACTTGAAGTGCCTTTAGGATGTATCTACTGTGGTAAGACGTACGGCACGAATGTGGACTATGCATTACATTCCATTGAACATAACATACACAACAGATACTCGTGCCATTTATGTGATTATACGAATACTTCTAAATACCGAACGGAAGCGCACGTGAGGGCTCATGAGGGGTCCACCAAATACAGATGCGAGATTTGCAATAAACCGTTTAACATCAGCACCCACGCAAAGGAGCACAAATTCTTCCACACACGGGAGAAAGACCGTTCCAATGCGAAATTTGCGGGAAACACTTCATATTCTCCAGAATTTTAACGAAACATCGACGCACCGCCCATTACGAAATCATATTTGGAAAACCACTAGCAAAATACGACTGCAAAATTTGCAGTAAGCACTATGGATCTCTGCCGGGGCTTCAACGTCACATGTATAGTAATCACAACGAAACTGGCGAGGATTGGTCAGTTATATGTGACATTTGTGGCAAAAAGATAGCTACGAAAGAAAAGCTAAAGTATCATTTAAGAACGCATACCGGCGATAAACCGTTTCCATGTCCACAATGTCCCAAGAGGTTTCCGAAAAAAGATCAACTCAAAGAACACGAAAGGGTGCACACGGGGGAAAAGCCGTTTATTTGTATGTACTGTGGTAAAAATTTTGGCCACAGGGCACCGTACAGATATCACATAAAAACTCATACCGGAGAAAGACCGTACTCTTGCCCGATCTGCGGAAAGGGTTTTATTTCTAAATCCGCTAAAGAAGGACATGCAAATAATTGTCTCAAGAAATGATTGTCCTGATTTGCACATTTTATGCCAATCGGTATTAATTATAGAATTAAATTACTGACTGCTTGTTCTAGAACAGAGACTATGTCAAGGATCGATTAGAATGTGTGTTCAGAGCATTAAATTTACATATCAATTAACGCTATTAGTGCTATACTAGTCAGTTTCAAAATAAGATTATTCTTTATAATTAGATTATTATAGAAAGTACAATGTCAGAATTCTTTTAAAGTTTAAAGACTTAGAAAATTAATTACACTACGGTTAGCAAAAAATGATTTTTAAACAACCGTTGTGCTTATTTGTGTTGAGTGGTGGGATTTTCATTATACAAAGTAGGGTGCTACACCGAGAAAACAATTTATTTGTCGTTAATGAATTACGTTTATAGCAAACAAATTTTTATTTTTGAAAATATTTTGATTGATTTTAAATACATTTAAGGTTACTAAATCAATACCACCTTCTCAGTTCAACTATGCTTCTCGTTGAAAGGCACAGAATAAAGGGAAAGAACTATTAATTTGATTGGATTGTATAGCTCCCGCACTTTCACGTACATATAGTTGGCTGCCTTAAATCAACCAAGTAGTCCCTTCAAATTAGGAAAATTAAAGGAATTAATTTTCCTAATTAAGTAAAAAAAAAAGTGACGACAATTTGTAGGAAGTTTTTTGCTCTTCAACTTTTTGTGATTGAACTTTTCTAAAAAATGCATAGTTTGCCTATAAATCAAAAATAATGCTCTAGAGTGTTTTTTTCATTCGCACAAGAGTATTACAAAAAAAAAATAAAACGGTTTTCGCCCTCCAGTGGCAAAACCGTGCGACTTAAAAAAACAAAACAACAAAATATGTCGTAAATTTTTAGATCTACAACTTTGATCTCTTGATATGTTTCTCTACAATGCATAGTTTTGGCTTAAAATCGAAAGACAGCTCAAAAATACTTCAGCGCGCCCTACTGGCGCCACTAAGCAGAATTTCGAAAAAATGAAAAGATCAAAAATTGTGGAGAATCGCAAAATCTACAACATCAAATCAGGTCATGCTTTCCCAAAAATGCATAGTTTTTCATAAAAACGCAAAAAACCGAAAAAATGGCCAAAAACACGTGTATATATATATATATATATATATATATATATATATATATATATATATATATATATATATATATATATATATATATATATATATATATATATATATATATATATATATATGTCTATATCTAAAAAACAACCCTTTTTTATCATGCGCTAGGTAAAAAATATGTTAACACAATCCTAACACAACTTTCTGTATAGGTCGCTTAGCTGTAGGAAAAATTTCCCATGGTCAGTGATTTTTTGTCTAATTTGAAGGGACTACAGTATAAAACGCCGCACGCTGTAACGTATTTCAATTATATAACGGGTAGTCAGCGTAATAAAAATGATTATTTTACAATAGGGATGCAGATTAGTAAAATCAAGTTAGTATCTAACAGGATATATTAAGTGAGAGATGCCGAGAAGATGAGACATGCTTCTAAAGATAGACCTGTTCACAATAATTTTGTATAGTGGTAGATCTATAAGAAAATACTTTTCTAATTATGGCAAGACATAATTTTACAATAAACAAATATATTTCTGATAAAAAAAATTTGCCCAACTAATGAATATATTGCTGATTGACTATATTATAGTAAAATGCATTACATTACCTACATTTACGTTAAAAAATTTAAGAAAATTAGACATCAAGCAGATTAATGTCAAATAAACACGTTTTCTTATCAGAAATAAACTGTTCTCTCGGTGTACAGCAACTAATTCTTTGATGTCACTAAAAGTATACACAGGGTGAGTCGGGAGGAACGGACCAAACTCCAGGAGTGTATTGTACGCGTGAAAATAATTTAAAAAAACTCAAATGTTATTATCCGATTTTTATCTGTTTTCAAGTTATAGCCTAATTAAAAATGTTTATCTAGTATGCCATGTTCGAGGTTTAAAAACATTTAATAACTTTGTTGTTTTGACAATGTGTCAGTGTATTGTGAGAGTGATTTAAGGTTTATTTTGGAATTTGAACGATTAAAGTATTACAAAATGCCACGTATTCAAATTTAGAATATGCAAATATGGTGTTTGTTTATGATTTTTGTAATGGGAATGCTAGAGCTGCTGTTAAGAATATCGTCAACGATTTCCACATCACAGACATTCTAATAAAAATGTATTTATCAGAGTTTTCAACAAACTGTGCGAGACCGAAAAGCTTCCCAGTGTTAACGTAACATCTGAACGAGCTACTCGACAAGATTTAGAAGAGGTAGAAGATATACTGGATGTAGTAGCAGAAGATGCAACGACCAGCTCACGAAGAATTAGTATTCAATTGGACATTCCACAAACAAGAGTAATAAACACACTCCACCAGCAAGGCTTACATCCATACCATGTACAGAGAGTACAGCATCTACAACCGGCCGATTATCATAAACGTATGGAATTTTGTCGGTGCATAAATAAGAATCCTCGTGTTGTATCGCGCATACTTTTTACAGATGAAGCAACATTTACCCATGACGGCATTAATAATACTTACAACTGTTGAAATAGTCAGATGAAAATCCCCACGCAACAGTCGAAAGTAACTTCACACTTCACGCATCACACTCGAAACGTGTGATGCGGTATGGTCGATGGTTATTTAATTGGCTCTTTCATTTTGGAGAATCACCTCACAGGAGACAACTACTTAAATTTTCTACAAAATGAATTACACGGACTACTAGAGGATGTTTCTTTAAACATCAGAATGCAAATGTACTACCAGCACGATGGAGCTCCTGCACACTTCGCTCGTCAGGTTGAACGAAAGGTTTCCAGGGCGTTGAATTGGTCACGGTGGTCCTATTAGTTGGCCTCCAAGATCTCCAGACCTCACAGCACTAGATTATTGTTTTTGGGGCTGGTTCAAAGATGAAGTGTATAAAGTAAAAGTGGACACGCGGGATGCACTAATTCAATGTATTAGAAATGCTTCAGCCGATCTTAAACAAAGACGTGACTTAATCAGGAGAAGAGAATAGAAGAAGCAGAAAATGTTTAGAGGTGAATGGTGGTATTTTTGAACATTTAAAACGCTATGATGACCAAAACGTTAATATGTGAAATTTTGTTTATTTTTAATTACGCTATAACTTGAAAAGAAATAAAAATCGGATAACAATATTTGAGTTTTTTTTTTACATTATTTACACGTGTACAATACACTCCTGGAGTTTGGTTCCTCCCAACTCACCCTGTATGTATTCATATGCCATTCAATGATTGAGTCATACTTGAAAGTTAATCTTTTGCATTTTTTGTATGTATCCCTGAGAAAGTAATATTTGTATTCATGAGAATAATAAATTATTCTGCTTACTTTTTCTCTACTATTTAAAAAGATTAGTTCAGGATCTATCACTTCTTATGGTACTACATGTAAGAAATATAAGTGCTATTTGCAATTTAACCACTATAACATAGGGTTTGCGTATATACCCAAAACGAAAAAGAAAGTCTGCAATCTCCAATTCTTTAAATTACTTCTTAACTTTAAGTTCATTAAAATAAAAGAATAAATAGTCTTTTTTCAAATAACATGAATTTATTGTACAAAACAATAGTTTTCATTAAATCTGAATTATATTTGTTTAATTGTAAGTATTTTCAGTAGGACAAGTCAGTAAAATATTTTGTTTGACTTGTAAAAATTAAATCATATATTACCAAACACAGAAATATAAATGTCTGATTCAATAAATAAGTATATTAATTAAATAATTATTGATATTTCTAAGAGATGTGGTTGTTTTAATACACAAAACATGAATGAATATATTTCAAACAAACATTTTTGTAATCAAGGGTTCTCTTTCTTTATATAGGATAGTCCAAATTTAATTATAGAAAATTCATAAATTGGCAGAACACTTAAAGATGGGTATTTCAAACACAACCCATAAGCGTTTTGACTAAGCCTTGAAACAAATTATATGTTTAAGAGATTCACTGTTTCAGAAAATGCTCTGCTACAATAACCAATATTAATGTGATGTCCATACTTAATAACTCTACTCCACTTCTTTTACAAATACAATATCAATTCAAAATACGAAGAATACTTTCCTGAACCTTTTATCGTGAAATTCACAATCTCACGTTATTAGTGTAAAGTAAATAACTATTAGTCCAATTTTTCATAGATATATTTTCTTTAATGTTTAGGACGAAGATTTATTTATTTAGAAAATTTAGGCTGTAAAAATAACGATAATGCCCTGTCTCATAGAAGCTTGTCATTAGAGTTGTAAATATAGGTATATTACATTTCATTAGTTCTTTTCCTTTATAGGAATGAGTGTGCAGAAAGCATAAGTTTATATACACTGTGGAAAAAAAATCTAAAACACCTGAAATAATAACTTGTAAAATATTTTACTTTTCCGCTTTCCACTATAAGCGGAAAATTAATGTAATCGTGTAAAAAAAAATTTTTTCTAGAGTTTATTTTTCGTTTTTGGGACTAAAAACCAAAAAAAAAATTGTTTTTATTAAACCATTTTGTGTGTGTGTGTGTGTCGTTGTCGTCGACATTTATTCTTGTTAACACGATAACTCAACTAAATCGTGTCGGATCGATCGGGTTTTAACTGATTTTGATCGGGGACATCTCCCAGACGGCACCTATTGATTTTGAGATGGATAGGACACACCCCACTCTGTCCATGGGTCATGAGAAAGCACAATGGTGGACTATTTGAGAAAAATCGAAAAAAGTAAAACTGTCTCATAAAACACATATTCTGCATTTATGTGTTGGGTTATTTTTTCTCGGCCACTCAATTTCGAGATATATATGTTCTATGTGCGCAATAGTCCATTTTAAGGTTTTAAAACTGTTTATTTTCCTTCGTATTCGGGTCGAAAAGTATTTTAATGTTACCGTCTTTTGAAGTACTTTTTTCTATGTGCAGGGGCGTACGTTTTCAGGACCGAAGGAGGCGCTTTTGTTAAATTACAACCCTTATTTTTGGTTTGATATAGTGAAACACCACACTTTTCGAGTATTGTCAACAAAAATTATTAAGTTTCATACAGAAACTTGCGATAAAAATGCTAATAAGTACAGTTTTAATTGTGAAAATTGATATATTTATAAATAAAACAAAATAAATCCATTAACTAATGATGTAATAAATCTGTTGCCTACTAATTTTCTATTCTTAAAATAAATTCATTCTACACTCTGTCAATTATTTCCGGGTCGATTTTACCTATTTCCTGTCGAATTCATTCCTTTAAATCGTCTATGTTTTTGGGTTTATTGATATAGACTTTAGTTTTTAAATTACCCCATAAGAAAAAATCCAAGGGGTGTAATACCTGGAAAACGAGGTGGCACTCTATAACTCTACGTCGCCCTACCCATCGTTATAGAAAGATGATATCCAAATAAGTGTGAACAGGAGGAGCGTCATCAGGAGGTGCACCGTTATGTTAGTACTAAAATATTTTAGCAAGTATGTTTGGTTCGTGTTCATTTAGATATAAAGTGTTGGAATTAAGTATTGTGGTAAAAATTGCAAGTGCCTTGCGCCAGTCAAGCCTAAAATTCTGTTTCTGCTATACCTACCCAAACGTTCACTTTTCTTGGAAATTAAGTACGTGACTCCTGCATCTATTGAGGATTCCGTGAGGTCCAATGCCTACAGTTCTATCTCTTTACAGTTTACCATTAAGGAAAAATGTGGCTTCATCCGAAAAAATTATATGTTTCGTAAACATTGTTATTATTACAACGTAATTGAATTTATTTGCAGAATTGCACTCGACAATTAAAATCATTTTCTGATAATTCTTGAGTCAATGTAACTTTATAAAAGTGAAATTTATGTTTATGTAAAACATTAAGCACTGTAGCATGACCAAATTCATATCCAAACCAATCTAACGGGAGCTGAAATGTGGATTTTCACCAATTCTTACTAAAATGTCAAGATGTGTATCTGCCTTGATTGCTTGGCGACAATCTCTGGGTAAATCGCATGCATGTCCATGTTCTCTCTGTTTACCTACAATTTTATTGACAGGAGCTTATGTTATTGGCGGAGAACCTTGATGGGCCTCATTAAAGAGAGCGCAGACTTTCATTGTAATTCTTCCTATCTCCATATCGATACATCATAAGAATTTCAATGCTATCTTTTTCCAAAAGAGACATTGTTACTAAAATATTTTGCCTGCAGATGAAAGAAAATCTCATGCATTAATTTTACCGAACATTAACTTGACGTAATTAATATTAAATAATATGTGTTTCAACGCGTTCTACGCAGCAGATTGAATAAATCAGTTTTCATAATTAAAACTTTATTTGTATTTTTCCTCGAAACTTTCTTTATGCAACTTAATAAGATTTTTATAACAAAATGTGGTCTTTAACTGTATTAAACAATAAATTATAGGTGTCACTTAAAAACATGCGCCCCTTTGGCCCTGCAAGCATACACTACCGTACATAGAATTAAAGTATTTCAAAAGACGGCAAATTTAAAATACCTTTTGATCCCTTCGAGGGTTTTTGCCAGAGAAAAATATTTTGTGGGAGTTTTCAGGTGTAACTTCTTTTCCAGAGTGTATATAGACTCTTACATTTCTCAACTCCATCACTTTACTGTTTTAAGACGTGATTTCAAGAAAAATTAATATTATAATGTAAATATAAAGTTTCTCGTTCGTTTTAATTTCTTACCATGAAAATTATTTGTACGTTACTATTTCTGTTAATATTTATAGCAAAGTATAATTCATTTTATGAGAAAAAGGACACTTTTCTTAGTCTCTATAGCAAGATAAATGCTACTTTATTTGTAGACAATCACCGATGTGACATCGAAGAAGAATGTAATGGGACATTTTCAATATCTGCGTTCAATATAATACTTTCAATATGTTCCTCTTGTCTCCTTTCTCTGAAATATAAGCAATAATGAATTACAATTATTATATGCATTGTTTTCTTGTTATTTAGGATCGCGCATCATTTTGACGAGGAGCATAATTAAGTCTATTACCTATATTTCAAAGAAGCTTGTTAAAAATATCCCAACATCCTTCGTCGATGGCACGTTTCATTAGCAAAAATCGAGATTCATCTTTTCAATTCTATAGAACTACTTAGTAATGACTAATCAGTTTATATTTCTTTAATTACAGGATTTGCTCATACGTATAAGCTGTGCAAAATTGTACTTAAATTGGCCTACAGTTTAGTAAGATATAAGGAAATATGTTTTTCTTTATGTTTAATAGAAATAATGTTATATACTTTTCAGTATATACGTATATGTACGGGGTTATCCACATAACATTCTACCCCCCTTAACTGTTTTATTTTTTGAAATAGAAAAAAATGGTAAATACGAAAGTTGTGAGAAATTTTACTGCAATCTAAGATATGTATTTAGAAAAACAATCGAATCTCGCATTTCGCAGATCTAGACAAAACATACGTTTTTTTTTAAATGGAACACCCTGTTTCTTTTTAGATTTTTGAAATCTACGTACTCTTTCGATTACAACAATATATACATATCTTTGCTCTAGTAGTTTGCACAGTATCGCCCCTTGATATATCGAATATCAAACAAAATCAAGATCGCCATGGAAAATTTGAAACAATAATTACGAGAATTGTTATAAACAGAGTTTGATAGTCTTAATCAGATTTTATTTTTGCTGTTATCATAGTTACATTAAAAAGCATATTTCTGGATGGAACGTAACATTTTATTAAAAACTATAATTATAAATTATAAGAGGTGTTCTATAATACCTCCGTTTTGTGCAATACAGTGAGCATACACCTCCTTAACAAATTTCGTTTGTAAGCCAAGATACCAGTCTCGTTCATGTCTCTGATCTCCCGACATCTTTTTTTTTCTAAGTTCTTCTACGTTATTTGACCTTTCCGTATATACTCGCCTTCAAAGTGCCCAACAGAAATAAATCCAGTGTGGTCAGGTCAGGACTTCTGGTCGGCCATAAAACAGTTCCATTTGAACCTATCCACTCTATAAAAGTATTATCTGAATATCGCTTGACATTTGATTCATGTGCTGAAGCACCGTCTTGTTGCCAAACAGTATTCGGCCCATTTAATTGGATTATTAAATCAGAAATCTCTCCTCTTAAAATATCCAAATATTTTTGTCCTGTTAAACCGCCTTCAAAAAATACTGGTCCAATAATTGAGTTTCGAAAAATACCACACCAAACATTGATTGAAGTACGACCTGGTCGATGGATGGGTATAAGCGGGTGTGGATTTTCTGATGAACAGTGGTGAATCTTTCTTCTATTAAAAATACCACATGTTGAAAAACTGGCTTCTTCAGTCCACATTATAACAATTCTCGTAATTATCAAATTTCAAATTTTCCATGGCGATCTTGATTTTGTTTGATATTCGATATTTCAAAGGGCGATACTGTGCGAACTACTAGAGCAAAGATATAACATGTATATATTATTGTAATCGGAAAACCACGTAGACTTCAAAAATTGAAGAATAAACAGGGTATTCCATTTAAAAAAACATAAGTTTGGTCTAGATCTTCGAAACGCGAGATTCGATTGTTTTTCTAAATACATATCTGAGATAGCAGTAAAATTTCCTACAACTTTCGTATTTACCATTTTTTTCTATTTCAAGAAATAAAACAGTTAAGGGGCGTAGAATATTATGTGGATAACCCTATACATGTCAATATTTTCGTACTTTTTACGCCTCCAAATAGTGTAATACAACTAGTTTTTTTTTTCGCGAACTATGTAGTGTAGTATTTTAAATGAAACCACAAAGAGACTCACTAATTTATAAGTATTATTTAAATATAATGCAAAGTTTTACTTCGCAGAGAGTAATTCTCAAACTACTGAAATAAGGTAATTGTACTCCACCCCATCTGCAACTACCTTATATAATAAGGACTAAACAAATTGGGAGGAGTATAATATCCTTATTTCAGTAGTTATTATTTAAATCTTAACTTTGTTGTGATTAGATTTAGATGGCGTTGCTACAGTATTAATTCCTTAATAATACATTAATCTTAATTTCCACAGCGAAAATTTTCAAATCTATACCCTACATCAAATAAAGCATCACATATTAAATTGTTACATATACAAGTTTGGGCAAGTATTTCCAACAGAACTAACAGAACACGATATTCAGGCTAGACGTGTGTGTTTATTACTGAAGTTGCACTATTTTACAATTTTTTTGATAGAACATCCTGTATTTTTTTAGAATTTGAGAAGAATGAATTATTCTAAATATACTTCTATGATTTTTTTCCTTTTTAATAATTGGCATAAAGGTTTTTAATTGTGCAATACAATATTCGACTCTGGAAAGAGTCGATAAGAGTCAAACTGAACACAGTATCCAACGATAATTTGCGTGAGAGTTTCATTATTGAAATTATACTATCTTAACAAATGTAATCTAATATTTGTGATGCCATTATATGAAGATTACTGGCGTCTGGATATTTTTTGCCAAATAGTGCAACGTCCGCATTTCCTCACGTTTCCTACAAACATATTTTCGTTTATCTCTGAGATTAACAATTGCAATTAAATGAAACCTAATTAAAATATTCAATTAACGATGTATATTTCTTAGCTTCCTATTTTAAAACCGCAGAATATTCAAACCGCAGTTGATAACTTTATAATATCCTAACCTTTCTATAAATCTTTACCGAAAATTTAGTAGATATTGAGGAAAAAATCACATATTACAGTTCTAATACATTTGTCGAGCTTTAGCATATTATTCGGTTTATCTCGACCAAATGAAGGTGCCCTCGCAGGAAATAATCAAATAATGTGAACCCATTCGACAGTCTCTGTTGCATCTATCCATCTCTTGGATTTTTTTACTTTTCCGCACTCAACTATACGCGGAAAAGTAATGTAATCGTGTTAAAAAAAAATTCTAGGTTTTATTTTTCGTTTTTTGGCCCAAAACCCAAAGAAAAATGGTTTTTAAACAATTTTGCGCGTGTGTGTGTCGTTGTCGTCGGCATTAATAGAATTTCTTATTAGCACGATAACTCAACTAAATCGCGTCGGATCGATCGGGTTTTGACTGATTCTAATCGGGGACGTCTCCCAGACGACACCTATTGATTCTGAGGTGGATAGAACACACTCTACCATGTCCATGGGTCATGAGAAAGCACGATGGTGGACTATTTGAGATTTTTTTTTTTAGCACGATAACTCAACTAAATCGCGTCGGATCGATCGGGTTTTGACTGATTCTGATAAAGGACGTCTACCAGACGACATCTATTGATTTTGAGGTGGATAGGACACTCCCCACCCTATCCATGAGTCATGAGAAAGCACGATGGTGGACTATTTGAAAAAAAGTAAAACTGTCGCATAAAACACATTCTGCATTTATGTGTTGGTTTATTTTTTCTCGGTCACTCAATATTCTACGTACGGAAAAGTCCGTTTTAAGATTTTAAAACTATTTATTTCTTAATAAAAAACCCCATTTTTTTTCAAATAATTTTCGATTTCGTTTATAGCGTAATGAAGCATCCTTCCGTTGAAACTAAATATTGTTTTTGAGTTATTGGAATTTGCAAAGAAATTGAAAAAACCTAGTACTACATCGATATCAGATACGGTTTAGTGCATATATTTCAACTATGTTTAAGTATCTTAAATTGCATTGAATACAAAATTTAAACTACCATTGTAACAGTCAAATGCCAATGTTTCTTTTCTCGGTACACTGCAATAGCCATTGTTAGTGGGAGTATGATATCAAAAGGAAGTGGTTACACTTTCATCTAATGGGGACAGACCAGTCTATGATCTATTTTTAAATCCTGTTTTTGCACCACGAACAGTCTAAAACAGAGAACACTCTACCAGAGCTAATTAAGGCCAAGCAGTTTTGGGTATTATTTTTTAAATCTCGCTTAAACAGATAATCAGTAAAATTATGCATTCGTCTTAATTGCATTGACCTGTTTTTTCTTAATATTCAAGAAGTATGTAACGTTAAATAGTTTTAGAAGACGTTACGTCAGGAATATTACCGAATAGCATAAAACGGGAGAAAGGAATAACGCGAAATCAGAACCAATAAAAGACTAAATCTATCACAAAATAGAACAATGCAAACATAAAGAATATAGAATAGAGGATAGTAATAAAGAATGATAGTTATCAACTACATGTGTCGATCAAAATTAAAACTAAAAATTTTAAAAATTAAATTAACTTTTAATAAAAAAAATTGTATTTGCATTTAAAATATTGAAGTCTTTCCAAATATAATATGCACGATGTATTAAAAAAAATAATAAGAATATATAATTCCGCACATAATAACTTTATCGGTGATAATCGTCAATTGCACAGCTTCAACATATTGGATATCCGCCATTTACGCAGGTGTTCGATATCAGTAATAAACATTTGTATTGTACCTATAATATAGTTTATAAACATAACATAAATATCGTATTCCGTTCGGCTGTTATATAATTCATATACATTTGCCCAACCCTGTATGCATGTATTAGTTATTAACCATTATGTATAATATATATTATAGTTGTAAGATACGCCGCATTCGATGATTAAACATTAACTCTGAAAAATAAGGTGATATTAAATTAGACTATAAAAAATACTCGTATCTATTAAAAATCGTTTATGGATATTTGTAAATAAATATTTAAAGGATTATTGCTTTGTACTATAAATAGTATGCCGAAAATATTTACTCCCAAGATCATTAAAACTCGAATAACAATTTATTTATTATTTAATACTCAAATGAAATTATAAATAAAAATACTCATTAATTATATCCTAATTAAATAATTTATTTAAATCACTATTTATTAACGTTAAAAAAGGAAAATAATTTCCTTTATGAATGCTCCAAACATTCCAAAAGTATTTATATAAAAGATATCATTAATATACAAATGTACTTAAAGTAATACATGTAAATCACACAAAAATCAATTACTTGTTTAATACTGAAGCTAATAAAAAGTAAATATATTTTTATAAATAGAATTAAGATATATTAAAATGTAAAGATATGAAATGCAGTTTGAATAAAACGATTTGTATCCTTTGTTCATTATCAATTGGTATGACCCATGCTAACCCTAGCGATCCTCTTATATTACGCGCCTATGTAAGTATCAATGTATAAAAAAAAACAGTTTTATCTATGTACTAATATAGTCTCTTTTTAGGATTAAGCTCGCAAAAAGTCCAAAAAAGATTAAAGAGGAATACGAATCGGAAAACGAGTGGATCCCTAGAGAAGAGAAAATAAGAAAAGAAAGAATAAAAAGGGAAAAAATAAAGAAAGAAAAAGAACGGAAGGAAAAGAAATCTAAAGAAGGAACTAAACCACCAAAAGTTAGGAAACCAAAGAAAAACGGCGACAAACAAGAAAAAGGAAAACGACAGAAAATTCGGAAAAGTGACAAGCCGAGAAGAAACGTTGAGGAGCACCCACCGCCAATGGAGCTTGAGGAACCTATCGAATGTGATGTCTGTAGTGAAACCTATAAAAACAATGTCGCTTTTGCCCTACATTCCATAGCGCACAGTGAAGATGGCAAATACCATTGTCACTTGTGTACATACAGAAATGCGTCCAAGTACCACCTAGAAATGCATGTCAGGGCCCATGAAGGTGCAACAAAATATAAATGCGAAATTTGTAATAAAGCTTTCACAGTCAGCACCCATGCCATTGAGCATAAATATTTCCATACGGGTGAAAAACCATTTCAATGCGAAATATGTGGAAAACATTTTATGTTCTCCTGGTTTTTGGCATCGCACCGTCGAACATCACATTACGAAATTCTCACAGGCAGTCCTTTGGTGAAATTCGATTGCACCATATGCAACAAACATTATGCGTCTGCCTCCGGTCTAAGGAGACACAACCTAAAAAATCACAATGAAGCCGGAATTGACATGTCTGTGCTGTGTGACATTTGTGGCAAGAGGCTATCTAGCAGAGAGAAACTGAAATTCCACCACAGAACTCACACCGGCTACAAACCGTACGGGTGTCAAATTTGTCCGAAGAGTTTTTCTAAAAAAGAACAACTCATCGAACACGTACGCGTCCATACTGGTGAAAAGCCGTACGTTTGTAAATATTGCGGGAAAGCTTTCACACAAAGGACTCCTCTGAGAATTCACGAGAGAACGCATACGGGAGAACGGCCTAATATTTGTCCCATTTGCGGGAAGGGTTTCGTATCCAAAACTGCTGTAGAAAGTCATATTAAAAGTTGCTATAATACTCCTCAAGTACTGATCCAGGGTCCAATTCAGTACCCGTATTACCCGGCAGTTACCACGCCTGTAACTCCGATCGACCAATCTGACATTGAACATAAATTTTCTATCACCAATGCATTCGTTGAACCAAGGACATAATTTGCAAAATATTTTATGCAAAATGTAAAATATTTTGGAATAGTATATGTTATTTTGTTATTGTGCAATTCTTAGAAAACCACGTTCTAAATTTATATCCACTAAGAGCTTACAAATATTTCTCAACTTTCTCTAAATACATATTAAACATAATTCTAAAACTATCATATAGTAACACCCTGCAATGTGTTTGTAGTTTCTGCAACTAAATAAAAAATTACATCAATGAGAAACTCGAAAAATCCAATAATGTAAATTGTTGTTACATAAAAATTATTACGTTACATACTCTAAAACGATTAAAATTCTCTGAGTACACTATAATTATAATTTTTTTTCTATTTGAGGTGCGAAGAGTAGCGCAATTGTTTGATGCAGACATTCTGTAATGATCAATAAATAAAAATCATCTCTATAAATCATTCACGACATTGCAAATAGAAAAAAATTTGTGACTATTTCTATTTTTCTTTAGCAATAAATTGTTTGAAGTCTTTTGAAGCCATATCTAAACATATGTACATATACATACATATATCTGTTTAACGGTTTGCATATAATTTATTTTTTATATAGTTTTGGTATTGCTTGTTATTGTTAGTATTGTTGAAGTAGAGTATTGGAATAATTCGTCACATTCGTCGGAAATAAATTGTTATGTAATTGACAAATTCAGTTATAAAACAAATATGAGAAAAGGGGAAAAAATTGGTCTCATTGACATAAGTATTTGGTGCTAATTATTCAAGATACTTTCTTAAAATTTCTACATGACAAATAGCTAAAAATCTCTTGCAAAATTATTCCATTAAACTCATTCTCAATATATGTGTATTATTGTAGATATGAATTTTCTGTTTATTTTTCAAGAAAAATGTAAAACTCTTTCCTGTACGTTATACATTCAAAACATTATTATACAAAAAGCAAAGATTTTTTCATTTATGTATATTTAGGATTCTTGAGCCTTATTTAAAAATCAAGACATTTTTAATGTTCAGTTAACCGTACGCGAATATACAATTTAGAAATGAAGTTCTGAATGTGACTGTAAAGGAATGTTATACACATTTTCCATATGAGGGCATATATCAATAAGACTGAGATTTTAATAACAGGTAACCAACGTAAAGCTTGTCAATCGTTTCACACATTTATGTTGACATATTCTCAAGTATTACTTAAAATACAATATATCGATTTATTGAGAAATAAATACACATACAATTCGTATCTAGGGTACTATATCTTGATAATCTTGTCGACAGTCAATATCAAACGATCAATTTAGCTCAGATTCCGTAAAGATGTAAAAGCTAAATATTACAGTAAGCATTATACTTTCGGTATACTTTATGTTTTTCAGTTGCCCCTCTAGCTAAAATCACAGTCTTAATGGGAGTATATTGACGTAAAATTAATAGAAAAGCACTGACTACATCTCAATTTTAATCATCAAGTTTTATTTCGCAAATTCGATGTACTCTTGAACGTCGAACAACCACATACGCTCATACACATAAAATGCTTTCCCTTGATTTAAAGAATTACCCCATATTTTAAGTAGCAAAAAAACTGTTGTTATATGGAACATATTTTAAAGAAGCACTCTTTAAAATATTGGATATATCCACTTTATCTACATAGACCTATGATTCTTTGATGTAATTATGTATGTTGCCTACGTTATTTATGGTAAAACAAGCTTATTTCTATTTTTGTTATTCTAGTAGAATCTAAATAAACGTGTCATTTAATTATCTAAGTATATTATATTTTTATATATAAAATAAGCTCTTTATTTTTATGGTATAAGAAAGATTATACCTTGTTTTATATTAGGATTATTAGGTATATAGATGTAGCACCTATTCCTGATTTGTTCACAGATATTATGAGTCAATAAATAATTGTACTTATATAAAGTTTTCTATTTTATTCAAATATATTTTTTGACATTGTTAATGAGACTTAATTATTTTGTTATTTTATTAAATCTCGATGCACAAAACTTCCAGCTATTTTTATATTTCTAACAGCACTAAACTACATATACATACATACGTATGTAAAGTTTACTTGTTAATTGCCACTAACTTATTAGGTTCTTCAATTTATATTTTATTTTTCCTGCAGTGTATTATTTTTTATATTTAGCTGAAATAAAAGAGTATGGTATTATGTATCACATATTTGCATATTTTGTATACAATACCAACCTCCCAACACGAATAAATTTTATTTTACTTAGGTATAATAATAAATAAAACAAATAAGAATTGAATCACTCTAAACTCCAAATGAAAATAAATCTTGACAGGCATATTTTCTTACTAGCTACCATTTATTATATCTAATCAAATTGGAGTAATGAATACTGTATGTATTTATTCTATATATGTAAACTCTGTTAAAGCTATTAGAGTACTTCAACTCGTGCTAACTTTTAAACATAGGTCTTAAAATTATTCCAGTGTATATACTTGTTTTAATATTTGTCTACTTGTAAGGCAGTTAATGCGAAAAAGCATTTAGACCTTTTAACTTATCCATTATCAATTATCTGTGTGCACTAATTAAAGGAATCATAACTCGCCAATATACCAATATCAAATTCCACATAACATTTTTATAGGCTAATTCTCAAATGTAATACACATCGAAGTAACATGAGATTATCTATAAAATGTCTAGCTAATTATTTTTGTTGTCATTATATAAACAATTTCGTCTTTTAATACACCATCATGTACTTGGGTAAATATTGGACAACTAAGGTGGATTCAATTTTTACTAATCTAAAACTAATTACACTGATTTATATCATCTTATACAATAATTAAAATTACCATTAAGCTTGAGTTAATAGTTTTAGTTTGTCCATATCGAACGCACCCTTATGTCTTATGTCCTTACGTGATAGTTAAATACATCCAATGATGCAATTGAGAGGTGAAACTATTGACTCGATTCTCAAGTTGAACGCTATGACGTACTCATCGGGCATGAAATATACTCTTAATGCAAATAATACTGCTTATAAAACGTATTTAAAACACGTTTATATTTAATTTTTTTTTAAGATAAAGGTATTTACAATATTTAGTATTAGTAATTAATTTTATGGAACAATAAAACAAATTTGGTAGTAAATACAGATAACATACAAGGTTCAGTGAGTATTGGTGAGCACACCTTACTAACTTGATAAGCCTTGGACGGATTTCTTCTATATCACAGTACGCATGCGCTACAACCAAGCGCTTGTGCAAATGTGAATACGGAATGACGCGTTCCAAGATGGCGATACACAGGGTGTTGTTTGTGTTAGTGAAAGAAAATGTTGTAGTTTTGTGATTTTAGTAAGTGTGTATATGGTTTCTAATTAAACAATTTGGTGACGTCAGCGTTGTGTAGTTTGTAAACCCTGCAAATGGATGAAAAAGTGTAAGTAATGTACGAGAATTAGATTAATTTGTTTAAAGTTAGTAGACCTGTTGTTGACGATAAAACAGATAACAAAATCCATGTGCTCTGGAGCACATGCGCAATGAATTGATTTGTAAAAAAAAAAATATGAAATTGAGTAATAGTAAATGCTGTATTTTACATTCGTATTTAACATGAAATTAAGTATACAACTCAATAGGTGACATAATTTTGTAGTCAACTATAGTAAATAATTTGCAACTTAACAATTATCTACTTTTTATGTTGTTTAAAAAAGTTGCAATATTCAAAATTTAGATTGATAACTGCGTTTAAAGCTCAACAGACATTTCAAAAATGTACTGTCATTAATGTCAGTGTCAAAGTCAGTTTAATTTGAATAAAATGGTCAACAAATGAAATGTATAATTGTCTTTCATCTCACATGGCCTTAGGTAATTTTTATTGTATACCTAATTTTTTTCTGCCTGTTTGATTAAAATTGGATTATTACCTAATGGTAGGATGGTAGAGTTAACTCATATTTTCACATATGTAGTCAACTACAATAAATTGTTACTTTCGATAAGTATTAATATCTCGTTTTATAATAGCTTTATATAAAATGTATCTTTATAATTATCTGTTGCATTTACATTTAACTAGTTATTTAAATTCAAAATTTGTTGAATATAACCTACCTCTTAAAATATCTACAGAAATAAAAAGAGCAAATGGTCACTAACCTACATTTTTTATCCATTTATCTGTAAAAATATTTTGAATTTACTATTTCGTAATTTTATGGTAACAAAGACTAACGTATTAAATGCTGTTAAAAGGGCCTTTCAAAAGGTTGTGACCCTGACAAGGGCAATTCATTCAACTTCAATTGTTTCTTTTCAAACAGTACGCTCGTCAAATTGTCATAATGCTTCACCAATTTTGTTTAATTTCATTTAAAATAGGTTACCCAATAAGTGGTTAATGTGTTCCGTTTATGATACATAACCAGATAGGTAGACCGGAATTGTCATAATACTATCAAATATTTTTTGTAATACATATACCTAGAAGGGTAGTATTTAAATGTGGAATACTAGAATATTAGATATTCTTCTATATATACAGCTTTGCGTGTTGAGCCGTCCATTAATCTCAAACGATATTTTCTACTTATGTTACTTTGTTGAGAATTTTACCTGTAACATACCTTCAATAAAACCTACCTGTACCAGTACCTACCGAATTACCTACTTACATCCAACCCAATTCAATATAGATGTATAATTAAAGATAAATACTAATCTAATAAGCTATTTGTATCTATCACTGTTTGACTTGTGCCAGCTTTTATATTTTGTCTGGTAGTTAATAATTTCCAATCTATAGATAATCAATAGTCAAAAACAAAAATTTGCTATGCATTGAAACCTAAAACGCTAGAAAAGTTCAGTGAATTTACGTGTAAAATGCAGAAAATCGATAGTGCTCTATAAGTTATTAATAGTAAGTTTCCAACTAGGTTTGTAACATTCAGCGCAGAAATTGTAGTAAATAGTTAAGGACATTACTTATATCAAATATTAATTTAACAAACAGGATGTTTGTGAATGTATTATATTTTTAGTCATACGTATCATATATATTTCTGAGAGAAGTTTTATATAAATATTGATGTAAATATATTGTAACATAACAGACAATTATAATTAATTTTCATTTACTACCCTTAATGGTGCGGAAAACTAAGAAGAAAAATATTTCGAGGATAATGCTCATGTGTGGTAGAAGTACATCCACTAGGTGCCTAAGATATGTTTACCGATATAGAAAAAAATCTATTTACAGATTCTATAAATTTGACCTACAAAGGTGCCATTGATGCCCATGGAGTAATGCAAGTGTCTAGTGTCTAGTGTATTATGTTTCTTTTAAAAGAAACTAAAACCCTTAATTCACTAACATTTTTAGTAGAATATTGATTTGCCTGGGAATTATATTGAAATTCATATGTTTGTTTATATATTCACTGTTACTGAACAGTACAAGATCACGTTAAACGATTTATTGAAGAATTAAACATTTAACATATTTAAAACAATCGTTATTTTTCTGTAATATAAGAACGAATGTTTGTCTCTTTCTATGTTCCGAATAGGCTCCTACACGCGTCAACTAATCGTTATGAAATTTTGGCCACAAATAATATTCGTCAAGAGAAGTAACATAGGCGTAATGCCACCCGGATTATTTTCCATTGCATCGGGGTCAAAGTTCAAAAAAAGTGGGTGAAATTTTATCAATAGTCCCACAGATACTCAGGGGTTGCCCCTAGAAGAGTAGAATGTAAGGCCAACCCCCATTACTTTTCCCCAAACATTTTTTCGGAACATAGGGGGTATCTCCACCCCTTGGGTACCAGCTAGTTTTTCTTTATTTTTAATGAATCTATTCTACATTAACCTCTGAGTTACTCTATAACACTACATCACTTGTAATATATTTTGAATTATCTAGACATGATATCCCTCACACTTCTAGAGAAAATAATTTCATGAATTCAAATTCGAAGAGCAAGGGGTTTATTATATGTGCTACCTCATTATGTTACATTGTATCAAACTATGTCTATAACAACATTGGTCAAAAAAATGCCCGTTAATTTTCATTTTCTGGTCAGGTATTATGGGGTAAAACGAGAGCAACAAACTGTTTTAAGAAAAATTCTAATCAAGACAAAGAATATGTATATTCTTTGTCTTGATGTATGGGGTTGAAGAATGTATGGGGTAACACCCCATATATTTTTAAGTTTTTGGATTCTCGTTTAAGAGTTTATTCCAAACATACATATATCAGACTAGGGTTTACATTTTTATAGGGTGGTCACAAACGCATACATTAATTTTTGATGGAAATGTTATTTCCAATATGTCTAAATGACAGTTGAATTTTTATTTTCCCATAATACTACATGATTGGATGATCTATCGCATTATCTTATAGAGTTGGCTGCAACAATCTCATTCGTACTGTGGTCCAGACTGGACCCAGTATTTCAGGTATCATTGTATAGGTACTTGGATTCGACTTGCTTTCCCAACAGGAAAAGTTTGGCACTTCTTCCTGAGTATGAGTATATATGTCCTTGTTTGTGTGTGTAACTTTCCCCTTTGCGGCCTAATAGGTCGCACCACTTATTTTGACGCCACTTGATTCTCTAGCTGGGAAGCACCACCCACGGCTCCAAGGCCCTTCAGTTGAATAAGTCGGAGAGTTAGCAGCTATAACCTACCTTCATCTACGTAACCGGAAAAAAGAAGAAGAAATAGACGGTTTTAGGTGCATCCTTTATTAAGAGGGATAAAGGAAACTAGTTTCTTCTATTTTGTGTATCCTCATCTCGGACAACATCCTGATAATTTTTTCAATTTCCTCCGGATGTCCACCCCATCATTCAATGAACTACTCGCTCGATGAACATCCCATATAACAGGGCGCTGTTGAATGTCAATAATAAACGCTTCCACATCAAGCACTTTCATCGCTGTGTCCGCTTCCTACGACCACGTGTGACAGACTGATTAGAAAACCATAGCACACTGGGTCACGTCACCGCTGGGTAGCAGGTTGAGTCACAGATAGTCGACCAGGTCACGCTACCTATAAAGTGGCACCACCCCGTGTGAACGCCCAATTTAAACTATCTTGATGATTGGATCGCTCGACCCAGGTAGCGCCACCCGGGAAGCCTCGTCTAACAGAGCTCTTAGGGGAAGGAAGTAGATTTCTGCGTGTCCAAACTTTTATGAAGAAAGGGAAATATAATTTATTTATTTAGAACAATTGAGGTTGGAATAATAATGTCCCTACATGGAACTACAGTTTCATTAAAAAAAAAACAGGTTTTGAATAAGAAATTTGAGAAAGATCGTCAACAAAAAAAAATGCCATTTATATAATTCTAGTTTTCTGTGCCATTTTCCGACATCGTTGTTTGCTGACTGGCTTGTCACTTTCTTTTAATTTAACGTTATTGTCAAATCCTCTGACATATTTCATATCAAATTTCAAGACATTTGATATCAAAATATCCCTCTAGTATAAAAGCATGTTGTGAACGTACAAGCCATTGTGTGAACAGTTATATTTAAAAAAATCCGAATGGCTACATAAAAACGTGGTGGCACACCACGCTATGACAGAAAAATTATAGTATGTAGTGTTAGGGAACTGGATGGTAAGAAAAATACGCGTAAAATCACAGATGAAAATTCAATAATTCGATTTCCTGTAAAACTACCCTATGTAATATCGTTATGTGGTCGTTATCTGTAATATTCTTGCCTCCGATGTGGGTTTTTATCTGACAAACAGCGCATGTTTTTTTTTTATTTATGTCCCCATGGAAAGTTGTTTTGCCCGCAAATAATACATTTTTAATAAATCCACGGTCTTGTGTTAACACTGATCCATGAAGTATTCCCACAATTCAATTTTTTTCAAAATTGTTTTTTGCTAATTCATAAACATAGCGTACTTTGTTTGAATTGTATTTTAGTTTTTTAAACATTTTAGAACAATTTTTGAGTGTTTATGTCTATAGTTAGCCCTCGCACTGTGACAGGACGATTTTCTACAACCGACGGAGTAATATTTTTTTTTTAATACGTTGCATTCTTTGTGTCTCCTTATTTTAGTTTGTCTCCAATATCTCCATATTTTCTATATTTTTGTTCAATACATTGCGAGATAGGGTACGTGTTTCAATAAACAGACTGTATATTTCTTGTATACATATTCGATCGTCAAAATCAATCATCAAATTTTTACCCGCCCCACATGATGATCGCTTTCAGTTAAGTAAACATATTGTATAACAAAGGCTGAACAATATGGGATAATTAAAACTAATAACTTATTAATGGTAAATATACTTTTAAAAAACATTTTTTAAAAGTATATTTACCATTAATATCATACTTTTTTATCTCTAGAATAAATAACATACGAGTAAGTAAATCGCAATAATATTGCGCCGCCACCTCGTTCATATCGAAGACACCTCCGGAGCATGCCTCTAGAGGCTTCAGATTAAAAAACAAAAATGGCCACGTTGTTCTCAAGGGTCGATTTACTATATTTACTTTGTCAAAATTCCGAAGTTCGAACGAAAAGCATTTCGTACATCGACCTAAAAATTTCGTGACGTGACACACACGAAAACAGCCATTTAGTAAATATAGATGTTTTTATGTTACATATAAAAACGATAGAAACAAGTTGTCTATGGCGATACCTGTCCCTTCCCTGCGTGATCGGGGAAACCGTGGTGCCGCTGGGGTGTCCCGGGCGTGGCTCCCAGCATAGCACCACCACTAGTGATGAGCGCTTAGAGCACCTCATTGCTCCTGAATTGGTGGTGGCGACGCGTCCATCCACAGAGGGTCGTCCCGTCGGAGGGTACGATAGCTGATTGCATTATTTCTTTGCTCGTTTCGTTTGTTACAACAATTTTCTGCCTCATCTCTGCTAGGAAGGCTAGGATCGCTACACACGAGAAAGAGCGAGAGAGAGTATGGTTTCCAGTCCAATGACTACTCTTAGATGTTGGTCCTGCAGTGGAAATCTTCGGTATTCTGTAACTGGGTCACTGGTCTGTGAGCCCTCTCAACGGCACGGCACTGGATCACATCAGATCCTCGACGTCGCTAGGTCTGACCATGTTGTCTTAATCTTCATGGCAGCAGGTTCCCTACGACGTCTCAATGACTACCAGAATATCAGCTTCTTCGCATTGTACAACATGCACAATCTGCAGAGTCATTCCCACGATAAAATAATTCTTTCTGAGTAGGTTTTTAGCGGTCTGGTTTTGTTTCCGTCTAGTTGTTTCCCAGCAATTCGTCCTGACTCCCTCGGAACTCAACTAACTCGCAACAGCAAACTACATCTTTTTATATTTTCTATCATGAAAAACCGTTACCTACCAATGCTGTCTCGTTATTGCGCGAAATACAAACTGAGTCGCGCCTGTATGCTCTGTTACCCCCTGACGAAACCTGATCCCGACAAAGCTACCAATGAAGGTATAGAGCAGTAGTTGGGCTCGGTCCCAAACCCACTTATCTCGGAGCATTACTAAGCCTCAAGATAGGCGCGCGCTATCAATTTACTAAATAAAACAATCAGCAGAAATTTTACTCGTATGTGTCCATCCTGTATAAATTTTGGTCCGATGTATAGAACATTTTTGGAATCGGTTTTTCAAGAGACGAATCCAAAATCATAAAAATATATGGGGTGTTAATCAGTGGCGTTAACGTCGTTGGTCTACTAAGATTCACTTGATTGTGTATTTGAATTTTTTTACATACGGTTATTTTAAGTCAGAAATCGTCTTGCATCAATATTTTCAATTTCCTCTTTTTTTAATTAAGATATAAACCATTGTATTTTGCCCAAGTTCAATACGAGAATTAACTTCGATACATTAAATGTACAATAATAGTGTCAACAATCATATAAGCATTTTAAAGCTTAACAATATATTCACAGATTTACTCAGTCTCCCGTCAGCCCCGTTTGCTCAGAGTACTTATCATCAGTTATCAGCATTAGTGCTGTTATCATGTATATGTAAATATATATAATCCATCAAGATGGAACATTGCATACATGCATGGCATATTTCCGTTGAATGTAGTTGCACATCCTCGCGAGTTTATTTTTATAGAATAAGAGAATGACGCAAATGTCACTCACTATATATCGGATTGTCCAAAAAATTCGTTCGGTTTTTTCATAAGTATTTATTACTAACTTTATAGTTATTACAAATTATTTTAATCAATAATGTACGTTCCTCCATTTTCAATAACTTTTTCCCATCTCTCAGTAAACTTTGTGGTTTGCTCGCAAAAAAACGTTTTTAAAAGATTTCTGACTTCCTCGTCATTGGCGAAAGTTAATTTTCATAAACCGTTATGCATGGAGTGGAATAGGTGAAAATCCGAGGGCGCGAGATCTGGAGAATACGGTGGATGGGGTAAAACATCACACTCTAACTCCAACAATTTCCTCCGGGTCTGCAAAGAAATGTGAGGTCGAGCATTGTCGTGATGGAAGACGACCTTCTTACGATTTATAAGTCCTGGGTGCATTTTCTGCATGGCTTGGCTCAATTTTTGTAGTTGCTCACAGTAAACGTCTAAATTTATTGCTTCGTTCCTCGAGAGTATCTCAAAATACATGATTCCTTTGAAATTCCACTAGACGGACAACAAATATTTTCTGGAGTGAAGCCTTGCTTTTGGTGTGGATTGAGAAGGTTCATCAGATTTCACGGTTCAACTCCCGATGATCTTTTTCCACTGACGTCGTAAATGATTTTTCTTTACTCCACTTTTCATCTCCAGTAACCATATTTCTCAAAAAGGGATCGCTACGTTGACGAATTCTTAACATGTCTCAGATGTTGATGCGGTCCATTAAATTGAATTTCGTCAGGAACCCAAACATCGAGTCTACTGACAAACCCAAGTCGTTTAAACAGAAGATGCACAGATAAACAGAAGGTGTGTAGCCCCCTTTATTGATACGGTTTGCATAGAAGAAGAATTGAGGAAACGTGTGAATACGTTTTTTATCGGTTAAGTACGTAACCGAGTGGGTAAAGTTAGTTCTAAATATAGCGAAATATTTTGCAGTAAATGATTATTCCGTAATTACTTCACAAATGATGGTTGAGTTACCCTGAATAGATTTAGGTTATGATGTCCATTGCTCAGTTGAATTGTCGGTTAGTGTATTGTCGAGTTTCCACGCATCTATGTGTAAATTCGACGTCTACGACAGTCAAGTTTGTGTGTGTATTTGCTTATTGATGACGAAGGTGTTAAAAGGAAGAAAAAACAAAATATAATTCAATAATTAGTAGGTATAATACAAATCGATGTGCACTAATTCATTTCCGATAAATATCCAAGTAGAAATGTTGCAAATTCTTCTATAATATAATACATGTCTTCGTATAATTGGTAAATAGGTCACGTATAGCAAAATACCACTTAGAGCAATAGATAACACTAAAAGTAGTTTTGAGACCACATTTGAGGAAATGTGTACCATACTATCGTATGGTCTGCATAATCTCCTCTCCAAATGCCATTTTAGACTTTATACTCTACCGATAATCGAAAAAATATGCACCATATCAAAAATCTTTCGCAATCCTTTATAATAAATTATCTTCCACTCAAGACTTGCAATAGTCGAAGTTCGAATTTACTCAAAGTCAAATTTTATTTCAAAGTTAGAAATAGTTAGAAAAGACAAATTGTGTTTCCTACTAATAGAAAATGACACGTTATTTTAAAGTTACTGTGAAGAAATGCTTATATATTTCATTTAACTATCGATGAGACAAAGATAACTGACAGGGTGAACTAATATTTAAAATGGTGAGTAAAATGCGTCTATGTGGAAGAATATCATCGCGTAAACAATAAGCCATTTTATGGACAATTAAAAAAGTTGGAAATGAAAAAAGTAATTCTTCTCAAAAATATAATTCTTTAAAATAACACAAAATACCAATACTGAAACTAAAAGGTGCAATATATGGAGAAATGACTGGCCACAAGATGTTACCAAAGATAAGTCCATATATAAGCCGGTTCTAAGATATTCCTTCCAAATATTGGTATACAAATAATTGTGGATCGGCCAACCATCTTGTTGGAACCATATCTCCTTTAATCCATCGGCTACTTTGTTTCTTAATAAGATAATTTCTTGTTGAAGTAGATCCAAAAATTGTTGACCAGTTAAATTACCGTCAATACAAAATTGTCCAAAGACATATTCTCCGAGTTGACTTATACTTACCAATTAATGGAAAAGTTTATTCATCGGTAAAAACAATATTCATTAGAAATTGTTCATCTTCCACCATTTCCATTAATTGTTCACGAAATTCCATTCTTCTTGAATTGTTCCCATAGAAAATTTGGGTTTTCGAACTTTGCCTGATTTGAATTATTTTTTTAACAGTCCCAACTATCGATTGCTAACTCTGGGTTACTAATGGGCAGTGCCCAAATGAAGGGTTCGAGTGTAAACAATGGTAGCTGACAATTTTTGGAATTTTCAGTTTTTTGGTGTAAACTATGGTATGTTTGTTTCCGCGCTCTTTTATAGTGGTTAATTTAATTTTACGCTAATAGAGGCGTTGTTATTACCGATCCGATAGGACTTGCACCTTGACGAAGTTCTAGTGCAAACTGGAACGGGTGGGTCGGCTTGCGCGTTTTAATGATTTAAGGAGCCGTACCATAGGTTTAACCATAGTGGGGGGGGGGTCCTTATTGAAAAACCAGACTAAGACAAGTCCCTGAAGGAGGGCAGCAGCTCTTTCAGTAGTCATAGTGGCAGAAACCGTGGGGGTTGGTATGGTGCTATGACACACACGACTGCGATGTGGAAGGCAAGAGGAAACCACCACATTATAATCCTCAGAACAGCTAGCAGAAAGCTTATCCTAAATTAATGATGGCGTCTCCTGGGACAAAAAACTCCGGAGGTAAAATAGTCCTCCGTTCGGATCTCCGGGTGAGGACTGTTCCGGGAGACGTGATCGAGTGCAATCATAATAAGAAGTGTAGCATTTCACGAGTCGGAGCGTGGAATGTCAGAAGCATGAGACAGGCAGGGAAGCTAGAGAATCTGAAGATAGAAATGGATAGGTTAGGATTAGATATAGTAGGTATAAGTGAGATGCGCTGGCCGGAAGTAGGAGATTTTTGGAGCGGTGACTATAGGGTAATACACACAGGATCGGTAAATGGAAACGCGGGAGTAGGGATCGTTATGCGGAAGAACGCAGGACAGTGTGTAGATAGCTACCTACAATACAGCGAGAGAGTAATGATGGTTAGGTTAGATTCGAAGCCAGTGGAAACAGTAATAGTGCAAGTATACATGCCTACTTCTAACCACAGCGAGGAAGAGTTAGAAGCCGTTTATTCGGACATAGAGCAGGTAATAGGATTTGTGAAGGGTCATGAAAATTTAATAATAGTAGGAGATTTTAACGCAGTCGTAGGTGAGGGGAAAGAAGGAGAATTTGTAGGGCCTTATGGATTAGGAAACAGAAACGAGAGAGGTAGCAGACTGATAGAATTCTGTGAGAAGCACAAGATGGTAGTCGCGAACACATTGTTCAAGAATCACGTTAGGAGGCGGTACACATGGAAAATGCCAGGAGGGATAGACAGGTATCAGATAGACTACATTCTGGTTAGGAAGAGATTTAGAAATCAAGTAAAAGACTGTAAGAGTTATCCAGGAGCAGATGTAGACAGCGATCACAACTTGGTAGTCATGAAAGCTAGATTAAAGTTCAAAAATCTGAAAACTCGGAAGGATAAGGAACGTATAAATGTAGACATATTGAGGGATCAGAATATGAAATATAAGTTCCAGGAGAAAACAGATCAGTTAATAAATAAAGCGAGTAAGGACGAAATCAAGAACGCAGAAACTGAGTGGGAGGGTATCAAGAATAGTCTAGCTTCCGCGGCTACGGACGTTTTAGGACACGATAAAAGGGAAGCTAGGAAGCCCTGGATAACGGACGAAATCTTAAACTTAATGCAAAAGAGACGAGGCTACAAAAACAGACGAGACGAAGAAGGACTGAAAACGTATAAGGCAATAAAGTGGGAAATCATTAGAAAATGTAGAAAAGCGAAAGAACAATGGATAGAGGAGAAATGCAAAGAAGTAGAAGATAAGTTGCAAGTAGGTAAGACCGATGAGGCTTACAAAATAATTAAGAGGAACTTCAGGGATGTAGGAACAATAAGTAGAAATGTTAGGAGTCAATCGGGGGACATACTGATAGGAAGAGAGGAGAAAGCGGATAGATGGAAGCAGTACTTAGGAAATTTATACGAGGGTCAGGAATTAGGAGAGATATTAGAGGAAGAATCTAGCATCGATAGGGAAGATGTAGGAAAACCTATATTGAGAGAGGAATTTGAAATAGCACTAAGGGGGCTAAAGAATAATAGAGCGTCGGGTGTAGATAAAATACAGGCGGAAATTTTGAAATATGCGGGACAGAAAGTAGTAAATAGGATGTTTGAACTGGTAAAATACATATACGAAACGGGCGAGATGCCGGAGGATTATAAGAGGAACATTATCGTTACTATACCGAAAAAGAGAGGAGCCGACAAATGCGAGAACTTTAGAACGATTAGCCTAACTTCCCATGCGTCAAAAATCTTAACTAGAATAGTGCAGAAGAGGATGGAAAATAGAGCGGAGGAAATACTAGGAGAAGACCAATTCGGGTTTAGGCGAAATAGGGGAACTCGCGAAGCTATTCTGGCGCTAAGAGTAATGTTAGAGAAAACAATAGAAAAAGGAAAGAACGCTTATATAGGATTTGTAGATTTAGAAAAAGCTTTTGATAACGTAAGATGGGAAAAAATGTTCGAGATACTAAAGAGCGCGGGAATGAAGTATAGAGATAGGAGAGTAGTACACAATCTATACATAGAGCAAACTGCTGTTATAGAAGTAGAAGGGGAAGAAAGGGAAGTAGGTATTAGGAAAGGAGTAAGACAAGGATGTACGCTATCACCACTAATTTTTAATCTGTACATCGAAGAGGCGATTAATGTGGTAAAAGATAGAGTGGATTTCGGGATTAAAGTACAGGGACAGAAACTAAAAATGCTGAGATTCGCGGATGATATAGCAGTATTAGCATCTAGTAAGGAGGAACTAGAATCAGCATTGAACGAAATGGAGGCAGTGTTGACAGAGGAATACGGAATGAGGGTGAATAAAAACAAAACTAAAGTGTTAGTGTGCAGAGGGCGCGAGAGCAGAGCAAAAACGAAAGTACAAATTAATAATGAAAGATTGGAGGAAGTTAAAGACTTCACTTATTTAGGAAGTAAAATAAATTGGGATGGAAGAAGCGATAAAGATATAAAACAAAGAATAGCGCAGGGTCGAGTAGCTTTTAACAAAAAGAAAGCACTTTTATGCTCGGGGGTAATAAACTTAGAAACAAGGAAGAGATTTTTGAAAACATATGTATGGAGCACGGCACTTTACGGCTGCGAAACCTGGACGGTAGGGGAAGCAAGTAGGAAGAAATTAGAAGCTTTTGAGATGTGGTGTTACCGAAGAATGATGAAAATATCATGGACTGATAGGGTTAGAAACGAAGAAGTATTGGAGAAAGTCGGCGAGAAAAGGAGTATGTGGAAAAACTTAAAGAAGAGAAGAGATAGAATGGTAGGCCACTTGCTGAGACATGGGGGAATAGTCCGCGATATTTTGGAGGCAGAAATAGGAGTGAAGAAAGGCCGAGGTAGGCCTAGATTAGACTACTGCTCGCAAATAGTAAGGGATGTAGGCTGTAGCACAATTAGCGAAATGCGTAGGTTAGCACAAGATAGGAGAAGCTGGAGGTTAGCGTCCAACCAGTCTTAGGACTGATGACCTAATGATGATGAGAGGCGTTGTTGTAGTCATTAAAAATTATGGTAACTGTCAGTGTGAGCAAGTAAATAAAGGTATATGCAGTCAACATGGCGGCACGGCGTAGACTCGAATTCAGTTTTCCTGAAAGTTCCTCGGTTTTATCGTCGGAAACTGAACCAGATGATGAAGATAATGACCCTACGTTTTATCCTTCATATCCAGAAAAGAAGTCGCTTTCCCAACGACTGGCATTATTAGGAAATACGGCAAGGGAAAGTATTCTAACCTTTAAAAACAACCTGCATGTAAATAATTGTACCTGCAGCACATACCATTTTATATTTGAGAATATTCGTAGATACCATTATTTACATGCGAAAATGTAAGTTTACTGGTAAACTGGATGCAGTAAAGTCGTGCTTGTCTTGGATACCAGAAGCATATTACCAATACTACAATAATTTAGTTGAAGGATGAGTACTTATATGTAAAATTTTTGCTAATGAAAGTTTGTCTAATTATGTGATGTTTACTACAACTTATTACGATAGTATCTGCATGGTATCTCCCCTTGAAAAAGCATAAAGCAAGATAAACAATGGTATCTACGTGACTTTCAAATAAAAAAAAAGTATGTAAAAGTAAAGACAAAATGCTTTCATCGTATATTTGCCTATAGATTTCATTCTATCTTCTTCAAGACTTCATCATAGCTTCCTGTAAGCTTTACAGATTAAAAATTGATGTAAATAGAAATCTGAATTCAGTTCAACATTTAGGTATAATTATCTCCAAATTTAAAAAATGTCAGTTACCATTGCTTACACCCGAACCCTTCAAATATTAATATTTCTTTCATCACGGGCTTGATTAGAATGAACTGATTATTCTACAATCCAATGTTGTTTTTACAATCCTCTGGTTTCTACAATCAAAGTTGTTAATAATATGACAGCGCTGATATAGGCTGACCACCGGGAAATGCTTCGTTAAATGAAACCCTTGGGTAGTACCATTTAACAAATTAAAATTTGTTGGCTGTCTCGAAAGACATTTTAAAGAATTGTAATTTATAATACCGTTGGGACTACTCTTTTAATTCCCAAATTATACTAATTTTCTGGTTATTCCTGGTCACCGTACCTGTAAGTTCGCAGATGCCCTTACTTGCACATTACACTACGACGGGCACTGTTTATACTTTGAGCGTAATAAAAAAAAACATTAATTTGTCATTGAAAATTACTTTATCGTTTTTCAAAATATTCTCCTTCGTCATTTGTCAAAGCATTTTTTCCATTCCGCTTGAAATATCTTCAAAACATTGTTTTTAAACACATCAAGGGTTTCTTCTGCCGGCGAAAATCGTTGTTCACGCATTTATTTTTGACGTTCGGGAACAGAAAGTCATTGAGTACCAGATCAGGACTGTACGGCGGATGACCCATTAATTCGATTTTTTGAGTGTTCAAACATTCGGTTGTTAGACCAAATATCTTATTTCACCGAAGAGTTCCGGCAAAAACAAATGATTGTGTACCATTCAGAATTGATCGTTTTACATTCCTCTAAAGGCACTGTTGTCACATGACCAGTTTTTTCGAAATAACAGGCGACCATTTGTTTCGAAGTGCTTCGAGCGCGAACAACTTTTGTTGGATTTAGTTCATCTTGAAACACCCATACAGTCGACTGCTCTTTACTTTCCGGCTCACACGCATAGATCCATGATTCCTCATTTGTTACAATTTTATATATGTCTTTTGAAGCACCGTCATTGTATTTTTTCAGTATTTGTTTGCACCAATCGACACGAGCATCTTTTTGAAATTTTTTCAAATTATATGGGATCCAACGAGAACAAACCTTTTTTACAGCTAAACGATCATGCATCATCATCATAAGGTCATCAATCCTAAGACTGGTTGGACGCTAACCTCCAGCTTCTCCTAGCTTGTGCTAACCTACGCATTTCGCTAATTATGCTACAACCTACATGCCTTACTATTTGCGAGCAGTAGTCTAATCTAGGCCTACCTCTGCCTTTCTTCACTCCTATTTCTGCCTCCAAAATATCGCAGACTATTCCCCCATGTCTCAGAACCTACCATTCTATCTCTTCTCTTCTTTATGTTTTTCCACATACTTCTTTTCTCGCCGACTTTTATTTTAACCCTATCAGTCCACGGTATTTTCATCATTCTTCGGTAACACCACATCTCAAAAGCTTCTAATTTCTTCCTACTTACTTCCCCTACCGTCCAGGTTTCGCAACCGTATAGTGCCGTGCTCCATACATACGTTTTCAAAAATCTCTTCCTTATTTCTAAGTTTATTACCCCCGAGCATAAAAGCGCTTTCTTTTTGTTAAAAGCTACTTGACCCTGCGCTATTCTTTGTTTTATATCTTTATCACTTCTTCCATCCCAATTTATTTTACTTCCTAAATAAGTGAAGTTTTTAACTGCCTCCAATCTTTCATTATTAATTTGTACTTTCGTTTTTGCTCTACTCTCGCGCCCTCTGCACACTAACACTTTAGTTTTGTTTTTATTCACCCTCATTCCGTATTCCTCTGTCAACACTGCCTCCATTTCGTTCAACGCTGATTCTAATTCCTCCTTACTAAATGCTAATACTGCTATATCATCCGCGACTCTCAGCATTTTTAGTTTCTGTCCCTGTACTTTAATCCCGAAATCCACTCTATCTTTTACCACATTAATCGCCTCTTCAATGTACAGATTAAAAATTAGTGGTGATAGCGTACATCCTTGTCTTACTCCTTTCCTAATACCTACTTCCCTTCTTTCCCCTTCTACTTCTATAACAGCAGTTTGCTCTTTATATAGATTATGTACTACTCTCCTATCTCTATACTTCATTCCCGCGCTCTTTAGTATCTCGAACATTTTTTCCCATCTTACATTATCAAAAGCTTTTTCTAAGTCTATAAATCCTATATAAGCGCTCTTTCCTTTTTCTATTGTTTTCTCTAACATTACTCTTAGCGCCAGAATAGCTTCGCGAGTTCCCCTATTTCGCATAAACCCGAATTGGTCTTCTCCTAGTTCTTCTCCGCTCTATTTTCCATCCTCTTTTGCACTATTCTGGTTAAGATTTTTGACGCGTGGGAAGTTAGGCTAATCGTTCTAAATTTCTGGCATCTGTCGGCTCCTCTCTTTTTCGGTATAGTAACGATAATGTTCCTCTTATAATCCTCCGGCATCTCGCCCGTTTCGTATTATGTATTTTACCAATTCAAACATCCTATTTACTACTTTCTGTCCCGCACGTTTCAAAATTTCCGCCTGTATTTTATCTACACCCGGCGTTTTATTGTTCTTTAGGCCCCTTAGTGCTATTTCAAATTCCTCTCTCAATATAGGCTTTTCCACATCTTCCCTATCGATGCTAGATTCTTCCTCTAATATCTCTCCTAATTCCTGACCCTCGTATAAGTTTCCTATGTACTGCTTCCATCTATCCGCTTTCTCCTCTCTTCCGATCAGTATGTCCCCCGATTGACTCCTAACGTTTCTACTTATTGGTCCTATATCCCTGAAGTTCCTCTTAATTATTTTGTAAGCCTCATCGGTCTTACCTACTTGGAGCTTATCTTCTACTTCTTTGTATTTATCCTCTATCCATTGTTCTGTCGCTTTTCTACACTTTCTAATGATTTCCCACTTTATTGACTTATAAGTTTTCAGTCCTTCCTCGTCTCGTCTGTTTTTGTAGCCTCGTCTCTTTTGTATTAAGTTTAAGATTTCGTCCGTTATCCAGGGCTTCCTAACTTCCCTTCTCTCGTGTTCTAAAACGTCCGTAGCCGCGAAATCTAGACTATTCTTGATACCCTCCCACTCAGTTTCTGCGTTCTTGATTTCGTCATTACTCGCTTTATTTATTAATTGATCTGTTTTCTCCTTGAACTTATCTTTCATATTCTGATCCCTCAATATGTCTACATTTATACGTTTCTTATTCTGCCGGGTTTTCAGATTTTTGAACTTTAATCTCTCTCTCGCTGTATTATAGGTAGCTATCTACACACTATCCTGCGTTCTTCCGCATAACGATTCCTACTCCCGCGTTTCCATTTACCGATCCTATGTGTATTACCCTATAGTTATCGCTCCAAAAATCTCCTACTTCCAGCCAGCGCATCTCACTTATACCTACTATATCTAATCCTAACCTATCCATTTCTATCTTCAGATTCTCTAGCTTCCCTGCCTGTCTCATGCTTCTGACATTCCACGCTCCGACTCGTGAAATGCTACACTTCTTACTAACCCTACTATTGCACTCGATCACGTCTCCCGGAACAGTCCTCACCCGGAGATCCGAACGGAGGACTATTTTACCTCCGGTATTTTTTGCCCCAGGAGACGCCATCATTATATGGGATAAGCCTAAATGATCATGCAATATTTTATATTTGCTAGTCGAACTAATGCCTAAGGGTGCCTCAATCAGTATGTCACATGACGATCTTGCATTATCAGTTTTTGCACATCAATGTTTTCTGGCACAACAACTGATTTTGGACGACCTTCACGACTTTTGTTGGTGAACGAATGGCGGCCACGATTAAACTCGTTTCACAGTGTTACACCAGCGTTTCACAGTGGCAAAGGATGAGACTTTATCGCCAAAAGTGGTAGTACCTAAGATGATCGATGCACTCTTGTCTTGCGTCCACGCCAAACATCGTAATAAATCATCGCACGAAAATTTTCAGGAGTTTTTCGCGCTGAGATACAATTTTCAAATCACTGTAAACAACACAAATCGCGCTTAAATGATAAAGCGTTCTGAAGAAGGTTATGGTCAAATATGTCAAACTTTCCATTGGAAACCTCAGATGGCGCCTGACAACACTTAGTGTAGCCAAGGTTCAAAATATAAATGGTGCCCCTCATAATACACCGTCCGTTAAAATTTGTAAATTTACCAGGTATTTCCTATGATCGAAGTCCGGTTGTGTTATTTGTACATATATGTATAATAAGCGTAGAAACATAAAAATGTATAAAGTGTAAATTAAAAGTAAAAATATATGCCCCTAAGTTAACCTGCAAAATATGGTGATTGTTCTGACGAAGCAGAAGCCAGCATATATCGGGCTTGCAATTAATAACTGTAAATAACACATATTATATGTTTAGTACACTTCCTATATAAAGTATTCATAAAGATTGTCTAGTGCAATTTCACTTATTTTGTAAGTTGCAGAAAATTTTCTCCGTTCAATATTTTGAGATACTTCTAATTAATAAAGCAAAATTAAGGAGAAGTTTTAAAAAACAAAAGTAAGATACATTTTTCTTAGTTTCACATAAGAATTCACCTCTTCGGTAAAGTTATCTGAAATGTTAGGTTACCTTCAATTTGGTAATTGATTCTATTTATTATTTATTTCCATGCCTTCTAATTTTCCTTAAGAAAGTGCCGGGGTATACTTATGTGTATTGTGTATATTAAACTTTTCTCAATGTTTCATTCATTTATTTGACTGATCTATGAAAATTCAGTGACGGCCAATGAAATTTAAAGTGGACATATCTTTATAATAAACCTGTTTACCCATTGCCTATGACCCAACTTTGCGACAGAAAATAGTAACGTGTTTGTAAACGTATAAATGTTATTTCAAATATTTGACAAATAAATAACAGTATTTGAGAAGTGTTTTATTTTCTTTTTGAAGACTTATTTGAGCTATTATCAATAATTTTATTTCTAGTTTTGAACTTGTTCTACACATAGTCACATACGTATTTCTGTCCAAAGGAATGTAAATTCTGCTTTTTTGTCCAAATGTGCTTTTTGAATAGCATTCAGCAGTAGCTACATTGATAAAGTTCGTATTAATGTATTAGTTGGCTCTACGAATAAATGACAAGTATTAAGAAACAATTGTAAAACACTAGAACTAGAAAACAGACTGTGATTATTTTTTTGTTTAAAATTGTGGTACTTACACCAGCGATAGGCAAATCCGCTCGACATATTCATAAAGATCACTTTCTATTTCAGATCCTGAAAGTCTTATAACATTGTTAATAGAGGTCTGTCAGTAATATGGTAGTTGATATTAGCACCTAGTAAACTTGTTGTCTTTTCATGGCACTCTTGTTTGTGGAGTAAATGGTGAGTATTTTAACATAATATCTCTCCATGAAATAATATACTCCCTGTATGATTATTTCTAGGAGAGAAGCTGCTAATAATGTCGCAAACAGATTAACTTTTGTACAATAAAAACAAAATTAAGAAAAATCTCCACATTCTAAATTCATACATGTACATCGTCTTGAAAATATGAAAATATACAGAATCGGGCCTGCATATGAAATATTGATTAAATAATTTGATACAATTAAGTATCAAGTCATATAACGGCAGTATATAATTTCCTTTGGCTCTACAAATATAAAGGACAATAGTTTCTACCTACGATAGCGTAAAATTTTAACATTTAAATGGCCATTCCAAAAAAAATACTTTTAGAGAAATCAAGACAACTCTTTTAATTTAAAGGAAATTGACGAGAAAAATATTTTACATTTAAATTATAAATTTGGCTATAATTTAAGAGAAAAAGAAAAGAAACGAAGGCAGGAAAACAAATGATATGTAGATATTTCATATTCCAATGAATTGATAATTCACCAGTCATATGTAAAAAAAAACAGTTCAGTAAATGGTAGGCAAATGTTTTGTTGCAATCCAATATTTAGAACTTAATATCAGTTTATTATAAACAAAGTTGTGTTTATGTAATAGTAACATATTTATCGCTTAGCTTTATTTATGCTTCTAATTTTTTTTTATCTGTTAACAAATAACATTAGTCTTAATAAATACATGTTTTCATATGTCAAGCAGTTTTTGGTAATTCGAAGTCAAATAATTTTCTCGGCGAACCTTTCTCTTACGTTCTCCTGGTGGGGGCAGATTCAGAGAAATTCCTCAATCAGTAATCACTTATAAGAGTTAAACAATTTTTTTAGTTGTATCAGAAAAATTAAGTGAGTACTTTGTTGAGTTAATCAACCGCATATAACGACCAATTAATAGTTAATCAATTCACTATAGTACGTTAATATAAATTCTTCATTCACAATCATAAAAAGTTTTTCTTCTTACGCCTTTTCCATACATTCACATCTAGATTTAAAAATATGTATGTAGTCATAAATGATTTATTTATGCATATAATGCAGAAAAAATATATATGGAACGCATGGCCAACTTCCGTTGATTATAGTTACGATACTATGTATAGTTTATTTCATCGCTATTTGCCAAGTAAAAAATCTCAAAACATACCGTGGCTTATTTTTATGGCTAGGCTCAGGTAGACTGTTTCGTTTATCGGTAAGACAAGAGAGTTTTTTATTTGGCAAATAGCGATGAATTAAATAGTACTCACATATACAAGATTACAATAAATTTCTCTCTTATTCATATGCATATTAAATAGTCATGTCAATGTTTTCACAATTTTATTTTTTCGGATAACAGTATCCTGAGGATTGTTATACACAATATATATTCATATGCATATTAAATAGTCCTGTCAATGTTTTCACAATTTTATTTTTTCGGATAACAATATCCTGAGGATTGTTATACATAATATATACCCTCTTTCTGGATTTTAATTTAAAATTACATACAGTAACTCAAGTCAAATTATGATACTATATAAAATCAGTAAAATTTTGAATACGTACAATTTTGAATACATACGTATAAGTAATGTCCTAGCTATTTACATACAAAGAAAAAACGATAGTAATCTCATGCATCCCTTTTTATCCCAAATTATATTGTTTGCAGATTCCCGATGGATTTTTTTACTCCAATCGTAACAATAAATGAAACGCCGCCAGGGGCAACCCCCTCGAAATCCCCTAAAATAAAAAAAATTAAAATAAAAATAGAAGGAAACGATGAAGGGAAAATTTCTGCTGAGATAGTTAAACAAAAGAGGGGTAGGCCAAGAAAAGTTGTAGAGAACAATATTGCCAAAGATAAAACTGAAAAATCGGGGAAAACAAAATCGAAAAGAAATAGAGATGACGACGACAAGGATCCTACATGGTGTACAAATGTTACGAAGAAAAAGAAAAAAATCAAGAAAAATAAAGAAACCACAAAAACTAGAGAACCAAAGAAAAAACCTCCCGAGACAGAAAAACCCGTGCAAATAAAAACTGAGCCACCCGATAGCACTGAAAGTGCTGGTGGTATGATCGAGATAAAAAAAGAAATAAAAGAAGAACCTCTAGATCTTGACATGCCAGTTATCCTGCCATTATCAGAGGAAGAATTAAAAGCAATGTTGCCCTCAGAGGATACGCGAACATTCAAATGTCCTTTATGTAGCAAAGAGAAACAAGACAAAACAGAAAGAACACCTAAAGATCTAAAAGAACATTATAAACTAGATCATCCCGGTAAAAGGTTGAGGCAATCTCGTTTCTCTCTGGAAGTCCATCCGTGTGACATTTGCGGTAAAGAATTCAAAACTAGCGGCGCTGTCAAAGAACACATAGAAACCCACAGTAATTATTTTTACTGTGAAATTTGCAACTCATCTCATAAGAAAATTCTCGACCACATCATTCATTTACGCGTACATTCCGAAATTGGTATATTTCAATGTTTAATGTGCGATTTCAAAACCCCCGATATAAATAATATAACAGAGCACGTCAACAACCACGAAGATTTACTGAAATATTGGTGTAATGCTTGTAAAAAAGGTTTCCAGATATTGCCTTGGTTCCAAGAACACGACAATTACCACACGGGTTTAAAACCTTTCGATTGCGAATTTTGCGGGAAATGCTTTCTGTATTCGCGTTATTTGCACGCACACAAGATCAACATGCACAAAGAAGATATGCATTGCCCTAGCTTGCACGAGTGCGTCATTTGCAAGAAACAGTATCAGCATAAGAATAGCCTAAAATTACACATGAATTCTCACACGGGCAATTTCTCTATATGTGATATATGTGGAAAAATGTTGTCGAGTAAAGAGAAACTTAAATTTCACATTCGAACCCACACAGGGTATAAACCGTACAGCTGCACTTACTGCGAAAAATCGTTCACCAAAAAACCGATACTGGTTGAACATGTAAGGATCCACACAGGAGAACGTCCATACGTTTGCGACTATTGTACCAAAGCTTTCTCTCAGAGATCTAGTTTAGTTATCCACATTAGAGGTCACACAGGTGAAAGGCCCTACGTTTGCCAATTTTGCACGAAGGGCTTTGTTGCAAAAGCCATGTTGAATATACATCTCAAGTCGTGTAAAGGCATAGTCATTGCAGCAAATGATATTTAATATGTTTACTTTATAGTTCTGTGTTACTTCAAATGTATGTATGTATGTATTCTAATATATTTGCCATATAGGGCAATATTTCCGTTTTGTAATTAAATTACATAAAATTATAAATAAATTTGACGTTGTCTCTAGTATGTTACTTCCCACATTAATTAATAAAATCGACGTAATACTCCTGATTTATCGATTACACGGGAGTAGTATAGCAAAGCGGGTACGGGCTCACCCTCGGATTTGTCCGCGGACATTTGATGCGGATGGCATGTGGTCATTGTTGATCTGAAGAACTCTTGGCGCAGGTATAAAACAGGTCTGTACAGGTATAAAACAGGTGTGTATCGGTTTAAAAGAGGTATGGTGGTATTAGGAAAAAAACATGACGTCATTAAACAGGTTACCATACCTGTTTTAAACCGATACACACTTGTTTTATACCTGTACAGACCTGTTTTATACCTGCGCCAAGAGTTCTTCAGATCAACAATGACCACATGCCATCCGCATCAAATGTCCGCGGACAAATCCGAGGGTGAGCCCATACCCGCTTTGCTATACTACTCCCAGGCCCACAAAAAATAAAAGTTGTGTGTGCTAAGGAATAAACCATCCTTGTTTTTTGTATTTTTTTCCCGCTGAACACGAATTAGAGGATACTAATCAAGCCTCTAAGAAGAACCATAAAAACCGATAAAAATCTTAATCTAGATTTCTCTAGATTAAGGTCTAGGAAGGACCCGGACGAAAATCTACGGCCACAAATGATGACAATATTGAGCGTGCACGTGACATGGTTCTGTTAGACAGACGAGTGACTATTGATAAAGTGGCATATCGTCTGCAAATTAGTCATGGTTGGTACGGTTGATACGAAGGTAACGGCTTCTTAGACAGAATCATCACTGGTGATGAAACCTGGATCTACCATTACGAGCCGGAGAGTAAACGGCAGAATATGGAATGGAAACATCCACAATCGCCCAGCAAGAAAAAGTTCAAAACCCAACCATCCGCAGGAAAACTGATGCTTACTGTTTTTTGGGACGCAAAAGGCCCAATACTGGAACATTATCAGGAGAGAGGCACAACAATAAACAGTGGGCGTTACAGTGAGACGCTTACTAACAAGCTAAAGCCTGCAATTCGAAGCAAACGTCGAGGACTACTGTCGAAAGGTGTTGTGTTGTTTCACGACAATGCCCGTGCACATACTGCTGCTCACACTGCTGAAACGCTCCAGAAACTCAAGTTTGAAGTAATAACTCATCCTCCATATAGTCCTGATCTTGCCCCTTCTGATACCACTTGTTTGGTCCACTCAAATAGGCATTAAGAGGCCGCCAATTCACCTCGGACCAAGAAGTAAAGGACGCGGTGCATGCGTGGCTCGCTGCTCAGCCGAAAGCCTTCTTTTCTGAGGGCACCAGGAAGCCTGTGCAATGATGGACCAAGTGCGTTGAAAAGCAAAGGGGCTATATTGAAAAATGATGTTAAGTTCAGTTCAGTTTCTTATTTGTATTGCAAGAAAAGTTATAGCTACAATGCGGATAATTTTTGACTCACCCTCGTAAAAGACTCGTTACAGCTATGAGTCATCGAAGAAAGGTATCATGGTTGAGTTTTGAAGAAGTGTCAACTAAATTAATCAATAATAAAGATGCTAATTACAGAAACATTGTGAGAAATATCGGTTTTTATGGTTTTTCTTAGAGGTTTATTCAGTAACCCCTAATTCTGACATTAGATTCGTGTTCAGCGAGAAAAATGCAAAAAGGTTTATTCCTTAACACACACAACTTTTTTTTTGTGGGCCTATGTTATTCTTATTTCATTGATGAAACTTCGTAAGACGAAAGTAATGAGAAATAAGAAAACAAACGCCAGGTTCATTTCATGGCTAAATTCTGCAAAATGTTTGGTGGTTAACAACGGATCTTGACATCTGTGAAAAAAAGTACTTGACAAGCAGGATTGATAATATAAAAAATGAGCATTATCCAGAGTTTGATCATTCTTATTGCATTTATTTTAGAACTCGATTTTAATTTGCGATTACAAACCATCATTCGAGATATTTTTAAATAAAATGCAGTACATAATTGAACTACCTTTTCGGTACTACCCAAGAACTATTATCTAATTTTAAAGAGGATGTGCATTGCCTTTCTTTCAGTGCAGAAATGAGACAATTAAAAAAAATATCAATATGTAGCGCTTTAAGAAAAATCAATGCATAAAATTAGGGGACAAATATATAATCAATTCGCGTCTAAAAATTCTACTTGAATTTCTACAACCTTTCCTATTTACCCAGTAAATGGGTAAACGTATTAATACATACGCATGTGGAATACCGAATATCTTTAGTCCGGTTCTCAATCTCAATTTCTCATGAAACATTCACTTAAATTTTTTTTTTTTTTTTGTTTAACAAATATGGAAATCATATAAGAGGATTTTAGAAGAAAGGCCAAACAATCTTTTTAGAAGAAAGCTCGGTGTAATTTAAACTGTACTCAAAATGACTACAATTTTACTTGTCCTTCAAAGTTATATAGTTTGAAATGCCAGGGGTAGTCTACCTTCGACGTCATTGATAAATTATCAAAAATCGTATCATACCAGCTCAACTATGTTAATTTGTTGTACATTTCTTCCAAAAATTATCAAAATACAATATAAACTTATGGTATTATTTTTAAGATTGCCCACGTAAACTTATGATATTATTTTTAAAATTGCCCATGTATTCTTATACACCCTGTACAATGTAATTCATATATTAACATTTAGCGTTTAACGTATATATTACGTTTAGCCAGCCATGTATATATATATATTACTACATATGAAATTAAATATAGAGAAAATCATATGTAGTATATGATTTTTTCTATATTTAATTTAATCAATCATTTTTGTTATGTCCTTATGCGTATAGGATGCATATCAAATGAACTATTTTCATCAGTCTTAATTTTATGCAATTTATTTTATATACTCACCTACTAGTGTAAAACGGGGGCACCTCTTCCTAGCATGCGTTTGTGGAAGAAGTAAGGTCCATATAATTAATTTTCCAGTCCAAATAATGGAAATTATATGTAATTAACATGGTTAAACCCCTAGTGCGCATATGAATCATAATTTTGTGGTCAAACTGAAAGTATGGATAATTTTAAAGGTTTTGTATTAATGTATATACATAATTTATTATATAACAATATTGTATCGATAATTTCCATAGGCACTTTCAAAATTTAAACGCAGAATAATTTAAACGGATTTATTTCAGAATTAAATAAATCATTTAAAATAAGACAATTAAATTCTCTATGGATCCCTACTACGTTTAAAACATGTTTGATATCAGTCTTAGTAGGAAATTTGCAACTAACAACAATACAGTGACGTATAGAGGAATCTGAAGAATGCACTATTAATGCATTCCGTAACAAACCAATTACAGATAATGATTATTGTATAACGAAAAATTATAATTATCCACAGTAACATGCCTTTATCAAAGAATTACTAAATTAGGTATGTAATTAGATTATGTAAATTAGGTATGTAAGAAAATATATCATAATTCTTAATCAGATTATAATATGAAAGAAGGATCCCGTTGTTCTAGAGTAAGAGTAAGAAGTTTGTTTGTTATATGTAACAAATAATATTTTAGGCTGCATAAGTATATCTGTCGAAGAGCAGTATTGAATTATTGTAACTATTGAACTATTGTAACTCATTCTCAATTGCAAGTACTAAATAACATTGTTGAATAATTATTATTCAGTTCTTGAAACACTGATATCAGTGATTTAACCATTCATTATAGTTATTCAGCCAATTTGAACAGTTTTAGTCCCACCCTAACAAATGATTTCACTAACATAAATAGATTCTATTGAAATTTAACATTTGATAAGAACACTCTTTTTCCTTACTTTGATTTGAATATTACGTTTATTAAATATTCTTTTGGATCGTTCGACAATTACTCACTTATTGATAAAAATAAAAAATGGGAGAGCAAGTTTTGCTTTTGATTATGCTATTTTGGTATAATTAATGAGTGATACAGAAAATATATAGGAAGGGAAGATTTTTGACACTCGGGAAATGATACCTCCTAAAATAAGGACTAACACAAAGTCAAGACGTAATTTTTTTCATTGTAGTGCAATTTTTCTATTTTTATAGATTTTTTTATGTGATTCTTATTTGAGGAGAGGTACTAGTCTTACTACTCTTAGGTGTATCCTTACTACTGTAGGAGTATACCCTTACCAATAGTAAGTGTACACCTAAATAGGCATTATCTTAGGTTAATAGGTTATGTTATGATTTCCAAAATAGGGGTATACCCTGTACTCCTTAAGTGAAATTTTCGACTTTCGAATTTTTCGAATGAAAATTAGACTAATTTGGTTTTTATTAATATTCCTTCTACTGAAAGCTATCTCAAGTATGGAAGATTCCCCTATCAAATTTTATAATGTAATCTAGATGGAATTAACAAAAACAAAATTAATTTGCATATGGATAAATCTCAGGTTGAAATATATCACTGAACAAAAAACACTTAGTATTAATGAGAAAATATATTCCACAAATAAAACTTCAGCCACTTCAAATTGCCGTCTATCGCCCTATTGAAATGAGAAGATCTCGTCAAAACTAATACTCTATTCTGTGAAGCATTGGAAGAAAACAGCCAAATGAAGACTAACTGGTAATTAATAGCAAAGGGTTTTCATTTCAAGTAAATTTTTACGTTCCTAATAACTCGTATACACGCAAGGTATAATACCTATAAAATACATAAAATTGCAATTTAGTATAAATACAAATGTTATATGTTTATACTTTATGAAAATCGTTGTCAACAAAATAAATGCAAATAACTGTTTCAACTAAAAAAAATATGATATTGTTCTTTTACTTATCCCATCTCATACCAATTGTAAATATGTGTATAAAATTATTATTATCTTGCCCATAAAAATAGCAAAATACAATTCGTTGCAAATAACGTAGTGATTTGTATATTTATGTAGGTAGCGTGATTAAGATATATATTTAGACACTAAGGTGTATAGTTTCTATAGATAAATAAATTCAAGGAAGTAACAATAATAAACTTATCGATGTCTATGTATATTCTATATTCATATGTTACCTATGTATTAACTTTTCTGCAAATGTATTATTTTTCTATTTTGTTTTCGTAGCGTAAATAAAATCCGATTATGTGTTTTTGTACTTTTATTTTCTCCATAACCTAAAAATATTGTAGGTATATGAAAGAATAATGAATACCGCACAGATAAACTTGTTTTTAAATCACTAAATGCTTTTCTAAATATTGAATATAATTATAATAAAATATATCGAAATTATGATATCTGTTCCATTGTTTATTTGTGTAAACATTTGTTTATACCTGTATATGTATCTGTATACCTGTATGTATGTTCAGTAAATGATAAATTATATACATTGTAGTGACGCATTAAAATTAGCGCATTAGCAAGGATAATGAGTGTGCCTCGATAGCTCAGCGGTCAGAGCAACTAGCCGGAAACTGGGAGAGCCGGGTTCGATTCCCGGTCGAGGCAAAAAAAAAGCACTCTTTATCCTTGCTAACGCCAAAGTGGTGACCCCGACGTGATTCGTCGCTCCAGTATATGCAACCTCCCTTACATCTCAAATTCGCGGATTCGATTCCCGTCCTATCGATCGCCCTACAGTCCGGGGGTTACCGAACAACGGTTCGTAAGAATGGCGAACGCGGTCACATTCCGTTAAATTGTATCGAGACAAATCATGTCTCTAGGGAGGGAGTACTGTAGTGACGCATTAAAATTGGCGCACTAGCAAGGATAATGAGTGTGCCTCGATAGCTCAGCGGTCAGAGCAACTAGCCGGAAACTGGGAGAGCCGGGTTCGATTCCCGTCCTATCCATCGCCCTACAGTCCGGAGGTTACCGAACAACGGTTCGTAAGAATGGCGAACGCGGTCACATTCCGTTAAATTGTATCGAGACAAATCATGTCTCTAGGGAGGGAGTACTGTAGTGACGCATTAAAATTGGCGCATTAGCAAGGATAATGAGTGTGCCTCGATAGCTCAGCGGTCAGAGCAACTAGCCAGAAACTGGGAGAGCCGGGTTCGATTCCCGGTCGAGGCAAAATGCACTCGTTATCCGTGCTAACGCCAAAACATAGAATAAATATTTGCCGATAATAAATTATAGGTACTTATGATTGGTAAAATGATTAAGTCTTGTTTTTATGTGTTTTCTATGTCCTCTCCTTTTGTTTTGTGTTTTTATTATTATAAAATATTTACACCACATTCTATTCGGCATCCAGAAAGTCTGACTTGTCCACTAAAGGATAGGTGTGGATGTTGCTGTATGATGGGCTTCTATCAGGCGGTTAGTATTTTTTGTTGTACCTATTTAAATTTACAAATTCAAATATAACCCAAAGGCTGTAGGCAAAAATAAAGTCATTGATTAAAAAAAATTGCTTCAAATAAAAATTTACATTTTTTTGCACGGCATTGGATTTATTGGGAAACGATTCGAAATCATCTTAAGTTGCCTCAGTATTTATGGTACATTTTGATTCTATACAATACCTATATATACCTCTGTGGAATCAGTACTTCGTATATCGTTCATTTCCTTACATACTATCAATTTAAAATGAACTAAGGAATGTGAGTTATTAAAATTATTTAGTATTTCCAATTTGTGACCAGGTTAAAAAAATCAAATATGAACGTTTATTAATTATTTACTTTAGCCTTTTGTAATTCGATTATGAATTCAATTATATTAATTAATAAATACACCATTATTGTTTTATTTTTATGTAGTTAATGTTTTTGTAAATACGATTATTTATGTTTCTGATTAGCTATTGGGATGCTGACAATACAAACATGTTTAGTTATTATAAACAGTCATGTAACAATGTAATAAATATGTTTAGATAATAATACTGTATAATTTTAGGACTTCTCAAAATATAACTACCGAACAAAGGAACGAAGAGGAGGAAATTGTAATTACTTTCGTAGATGAAGACGAAGAACCTACGGAGTATATTAAATTGAATGACTATTCAAATTTGGAGAATATAACTATAATTGACAACAAAAATGTACTAATCGAGAATAATTCCAATATAATAATAGAACCGTTCCAACTAGTAAAAGATGAGTTCAATGAAGAAGAAAACCTGGAAAATGAATTGCTTGTCGGCATAAATAATTCAATGTTGTTGATGCATAAAGTGATTAAAGCCAGTCCCAAATCTAAAAAACGATTTATTGACGGTAGCAGTAAAGGAAACCTCGGATATGCTTTATGTGCTATATGCGGCAAACTTGTGCGAGCCAATACTATCAGTAGACATGTGAACAGTCACGGCAACTACGACTGCTCGTATTGTTCGTCATCTTTTAAGACAATAGAAGAACTGGAGAAGCATAAAGAAATTCATTTGGGCAATGAATATCCATGTCAGGAATGTGATCTAAGTTTTAAAAGTGCCACAGAATATTCCATTCATAATTTCAAGCATAGACAGGCATATCCTTGTCCGCTTTGTAATTTCATCACTAAAGCCAAAAGCTCGATATGTGGTCATATCAAACGGCACGAAGGTCAGTACAAATACCGTTGTACAATATGTGGGAAAGGTTTCATCGGCAAAGCGCTACTCGCAACGCATGAGGAAATCCATCTGGATATCAAACGGTACACTTGTGATCTTTGCGATAAAAAATTTTCCGTTCGGAGATACCTTGATGTCCATCGACAGTTGAATCACAAAAAAGAATTGTATGGTATTGAGGAACTCTTCCAATGCGAGATATGTGGAAGGCAATTCACTTTTGAAAAGAGTTTAAGAAGGCATCGAAGCGTTATCCATCAAATTGGCGAAGATCGTACTGTGGAATGTAAAGTTTGCCACAAAATCATTGCCAACAATTACAACCTCAAGATGCACATGAGGATTCACACGGGAGAGAAAAATTATTGTTGCGATTTGTGTGGCAAAGCATTTTCAGCATATAAATATTGGAAAAAGCACAAATTGACGCATGAACGTAGTGAAGCTCGAAATGCTGGGCAAGAGTTCATTATTCAAGATGAGGAAGATGAGGACGGGGCAATCAAAATAGAAGGCCTGCAAGCAGATTCGCCTATAATGTTTGAAATTAACTAATTTTCTTGTCACAAATTCGCTAGCAAATTTCCTATTATAATAAAATTCTATTCTTCACATTTACTACCATATTTTTAATAATAAAAGTAATCATTTTACACAAAACTAACACGAAATGAGCCTTGTTTAAGAAGTTAATTTAAAGGAGTTGAAAAACAAATTTCCAACCAAACTGACCTATGAATTTTACTTGACAGTGAAGGAAAAATATTTTTGTTGTGATAAGAAAATTATCAATTATTTTGTTTATAACATATGGTCTGAAATCACAGAGTAATGTTGTTGAATTTTATTTCCAAATACATTTTATTTAATTTTTTTACACAAGATACACCAAAGAATTTTGTATATAAGTCAGCATCTTTCAGTATTTATAATATTTCTTTAATTTCATTTTATTTTACATACATTGTACGTATATCTAAATAGTGAGTATTTTTAGCAATTTTAAAATTAAGATAGATTTATGTCTATCTTCGTTTTATAAATTCAAAAGAACTCTCAGGAGGTAATTATGTAATTTCTCGTCAGCAATAGTGTAATATATCATTATTTTTTTTTTTTTTAGTAAGTCGAATAAACCATCATATTCATATTCTAACCACTGGCGATTATTATCTTTATTTTAAGAATATCATAAATCCATTTATTTTCTTACAGTGAAAATAATGGAACTTAGTTATTTGTTAAACGTGAAATTATGCGTAAATTATAAATCTAGTAAAATTAGATAGATAACCCAATTTTAGATTATTGATATTAAATATTAATAAAGCAATATCGGTTCTACATTTTGCGGATGATGGTTTATAATGTTTTCGCAGGAAATAAACTTCTACTATGTTTCTACTGTCTTTTATAGTAAAGAAAAAAAGGGCAATACCAGAAAAATGTTTAATATGTAAATAATAACGACAAATGTATAAATTATGTGTACGAGCTGCTAGTACCTAATAAATTGTTTGCAAATTTTTACAATGTTTCTATACAAGAAAAAGAAAATTTGTAATAAAATTTTTAATAAATACTGAGAAAATTTGTATGCTGTTTATATTTCAATAAGCTACATTATACTTCTAGGGAGTGAAATATATGCATCTAATATATTTGTGTGACATTCGGCAACAATAGATGCCGTTTTCTTAACTAAGCAACTTACTTAATGGTATTCCTACAGTTCCAGCGAATTTCAAAACGCATCCAGCATCTACTTTTATCGAAGTCGCTTTCGGTGCTTCTTAACTCGTCACCGATAAAGTTATATATAAATGTTGATTCAGTATATTTATTCCTACATATCCAGAGGCATCGTTCATAATTGCTAGATCTATCATTTATAGTTAGTGGATCTATTGCTTGCAAGTATGACCATTACTAATACTAGTGATGATCTAGTATGACCCTTATTAATATAAGAAACTGTTTTATAAGAAATTTTTAGAGACACAGAAGTTGACCTTCCCCTAAAGCCTCGGACTGCATAGGGGAAGTAGAGGTGCCAAACTTCCTCGTTGGGATTCGAATCCAAACAACAATGACGCTTCCAATACTGGATTTAGTACGCCACGGACATCTCTATCGGGAAAATGGCAGGTTATTCATTTATGTTGTAGACACAGACCAAGCACTTGACTTATATTAGTTCTGCATCATGCTGACAGTGCCCACTGCAATCTCAACATACATCAACTTTTTTATTATTTTTACTCGACTAATTGAAGTTTTGATAATGTGGGGCCACGAGGCCCCGCATTAAAAGTGGGTAAAAAGTAAAAAATAAAAGTAAAATTTAGTAATTAAACTATGAAAAAGCTAAGAATATGTTTTATTGAAATATAATTGGAGACTTAAAACAACATCAAAATTCTTGTACAAATAACAAAAAAGAGCAAAATGCTTAAAACAAAAAATAATACTTTAAATATTACAAACAATAAGGAAACAAGTAGTCGGCGTCCCATTTATTCATGTGGAATATTGAAATAAAAATGATTATACTCTTCCAACATCGTATAAGATATATTTATCCCACACATAGCGTCCAAATATTAATATTTTAATGAAATATATGTTTTTGTTTTTATTTTCTTAGGTAATGGATTTAAAAATTGCAGAGCGAGGTCTTATAAATATGTCTGTAACTTGAAATCGTCTCAAGTTCGCATTCGAATAAAAAACAACATATCCTGCTGACGAAGATAGTACCGATATCGAAATATGTATATACGTGTGCACTAAAATATTGGTTGTGGTTAAGGGGAATACATATGTTGTATTCCAGACATTTCGTACTATTCTATTTATAGGTTCATTTGCACAAAATGATGTATCACTAGTTACGCCTATTCATGACATTGTGATTTAGGTAAAAGTAACATACGTCGACTGGTTTTATATGTAAGAGACTAAGATCCATCTTGAAAACCAAACATGTAGACGCCCCAATACCAAACCCAGTCATAGATGGATGGCACCCATCCACCAAAAAGGTTGCATCAATTATCAAATGAAAACAATTTTCCATTTTACATTTTTTATACCAATTCGTTGTGCTTGCCCGAAAGCCAAATAAACATGTATTGAATATACTGAGCGATGATGGGGCGTGCCTATATTGTGGCAGCCGTAGTGGTGTTTAAATGAGGGGTACAATACAGGGCAGGACTATCTCTCTTTACCCACACCATAGGTTGGCACACATTCTCCTAGTTTAACACTATGTAATCCACTATTAAAATAGCTAAGAAATAAAAGTATGGAAGTTTACCCATCAAGATAATCAGATTGGTTGCCTTTTACCCCTAACAAGTAACTAATCCTGTAAAAACATTTTAATTTTTAAATTTCTTTTACGTCTTAAGTTCAACTTAAATGTTTATGCCTCAGAATTACAAAAAACATGTATGTAAAATTTTGCAAAATTTCTTTTTATCGCACACGCGGCTAGTGTAACAGTTGTGATTCTTCGTTTCTACAGACAACCGAAATAATTTTTTACATTAACTATTTATCATAAATGTTATAACGTACAATAACTATATATATATATATATATATATATATATATATATATATATATATATATATATATATATATATATATATATATATATAATCTCTAGATAGCTCGACAAAGTCAACGACAACACTTTTAGTATTTGTACACATTAAAAATTAAACGTAAGTACATACTATATATATAAAGGCCTATAAAAACATATCCTGGACTATATAAAGTCCAGAAAAACAAGTACAATGATCTCTTTAATATAAAGTAAATTATCAAATTATCAAAACATCTGGAGGTTAGTTTTAATTGTATTCTAATACTAAAATCATATGTGTATGTAGGACAGTACCATAAATAACATTTTACCTTCACGAATGTCCACTATTATAGAAGACATGAGTGTAATATGAATATCTCGTATAAATTACGTTAAATATCAAATACTTATTCAAATAGTATCTAAATCCTAGGTAAATATATGTATATATATATATATATATATATATATATATATATATATATATATATATATATATATATATATGCTTTGAAGATGTCGTAAATGTTGCTCTGTTATTATTAGTTTAGTATATACCTTTTCATTTTTAGGTCCTCCAATTATATAATATTTTTCTACACATTTTCAAAAAATAAAACCAGCCACAGGTAGGATTCGACATTTGTCCCGGATCGGAACCGAACGACATACAGCTGTTTCGAACTTGTTAGTTCTCATCAGTGCCGCATACGGTACGCCGATTCAGGACAAATGCCGAATGAACTTTATGGCCTATACATCTTTATCGATACGATCTCTGTCAGTAACTTATAAGTCGGAAATCGAGAAAGGAACCACCAAGCCGCCGAGCGGCTATCAAAGTAGTTCCCGAATAGCAAAGCTATTACATAATCGCTCTAGGAGACAACTACTCCTCGGGCTAAAGCCCCGGCAGGCATTGAATTATACCCAGAAGCGATCCTCGACCCCTTTTGCTTTCTCGATTTCCGACTTATAAGTTACTGACAGAGATCGTATCGATAAAGATGTATAGGCCATAAAGTTCATTCGGCATTTGTCCTGAATCGGCGTACCGTATGCGGCACTGATGAGAACTAACAAGTTCGAAACAGCTGTATGTCGTTCGGTTCCGATCCGGGACAAATGTCGAATCCTACCTGTGGCTGGTTTTATTTTTTGAAACCTTATCTGATCGTGCAGAAACACGAGAAAGGGGTCGAGGATCGCTTCTGGGTATAATTCAATGCCTGTCGGGGCTTTAGCCCGAGGGGTAGTTGTTTCCTAGAGCGATTATGTAATAGCTTTGCTATTCGGGAACTACTTTGATAGCCGCTTGGCGGCTTGGTGGTTCCTTTCTCGATTTCCGACTTATAAGTTACTTCTACACATTTGTTAAATGAAAGCGCAAATCTAAATTAATATACATTGAGAAGTAATGTAGTGGTAATCAGACACTATGATACATTCCCCTGGAATATAGAAAATAATGAATAATTTTTTTATTTATTTATGCTTTTTGTACCAAAATGGTCGTTCCTTCATTTCGCCAACCAAGTTGGCATCATCGGGAGTTAATTATAATTCAATTTTAGTCCGGTTGATGCCAGTTACATAGGTTGGTAAAACGCGGGGTGTTTTCCCGTGCGTGAATACTATAAAAATACGAATCAAATTAAAAATTAAATAATAAATACATTTTCAACTCTTAAAATAGGTGATAAATAAAACAAGTGTTTAAATGATACTCCTCTATCCCATTTCATATTTTGTTATATCCTATGACAGTTACTAGTTTACAAAAAGATGCATACATATTAAATTAAGGTCAACTGGAATTATTATGTAAATTCTAATTTCACATATCCTGTACCAGAAACAGCAAATGATCAAATTACTGTATTATTTTTTAGCTTACTCGCTTGTGATACTATTTCCTTTAGTTAATAAATACGAGTAAATCACATTTTATCTAGCCTTTGTAAATTAATTAATGTCTAAATTAAGTAAAGAATATTTACTGTATTACATACTCTCATTAACATTGATAAACCATTTAAGTTCATAGGCTTTCTTTACCTAAATTAGCAAAATTAATTCATTAATTTTATACGTTCATTTTAAAAACATCTAAAATTGACTAGTTTGTAGTAAATTTTAGTTTTAAATCAGCTTAATTTGAAAATTAGTTACGGTCGTAACTCTTCGTTATTTGACTCTAATATTTCTCCTCAAATTGTTACGTAACTCAATTTTAAGCTTAATGGTACGGAATTAGATTTTTCTTTTATAAGTAGAATAGAATCCATAATCAAGCACAAAACCATTTATCAATAAGAGACTATTATATTTCGACATGCTGTTATAAGATATACTTAAAACCTATTAGTAACTCTTTCAGGATATAATAAATCCAGTTTTTTTATCCTCAAGTTTTAATATCGCTATTAAATGTAGTTTTAATATATTTGTTAATTTCGTTTAAAAATTAATTTCGTTTAAAATCTGTTTAATTTCACACAGTACTTTTTGCTTACAATCATTCCTTGGCTACTGTAAGGAAAATATGACTTACGATCACAGAGAAATGAAGATTGCATTATAGCAAGAAGAATAGAAAAACAGGGATTAAAATAAGTAAGTATGCAGATTGTATAAAATCCAGAAGCCTACGTTTATAAGACATTTAAATTCAAAAAATAATGGAATTGAGAATATTAAAATAGCAGATCGTGACACAACGTGAAATGGGTAATAAAATGGAACAATAATTAGTGCTTAACATATTGCTATTATTTATTATTTAGATGGTTCCATGGACCGATATCCAAAGACTTGTACTTTTTACGGTCTATAGACAACAGAGAAAATATACATTTTTTTAATAAAAATTATATTGACTTTGTTACAAAGAATTCCCAACTAATATCCAAAACGTTGATCAGAAGATGACGTATGCTAAGAATTTCAAACCAACAAATATGCACACACCATTATTGATAGACAATATCATATTATACGAGTATGAATGTCTATCTTTTCATTGAAAAAAGTACATGGTTATGTAATCGTCAAGCTGTATACTATAAATTATATTTATTATACGACATATTGTATTTCTGTGAAACTATTTGGTTACAAAGATTCTACAAATAAAGATGGAAATGAAGAAGTATTCACAATGAAGGTTAGCTGAATATAGGGATTCGTTTGGTAATGGAAATGATGTCCACTGGCATGATGTAATTGTAAAAAATTTGTATTTAATTATTTGGAATACGTGTTTAAATTAAGAAAATGATTTCCATTTTCTCAAGACATCGTTGTATTTTTAGCATCCTGTTGCATTTGAGAACTTGCGTACGTTTTAATATAATGAGAGAAAGCAGTAATTCAATTTTCAAAGCATCCAATCAACAACTATCAAGTTAGGTGTCGCAGTTCTCCCTGGGAATTGATTGTTTAAAATTCTTCAATTGTAAGATACAATAATTATAAATTAGATTTTATGAAAATGTTATTTTTATAACTAGAAATACCATCATCAATACTTAGAATCTAAGTATTGATGATGGTATTTCTAGTTACAAAAATTACATTTACATAAAATCTAATTTATAATTGTATCTTACAATTGAAAATTTTAAACAATCAATTCCCAGGAAGAACTTAGAACAATAAGTATTTAAAAAGTATTTTCAACATTATTTAAAATTCAATATAAATCTGAATTTCAAACATACTAAAGTAAAGACTGTACTTAGTTTTAACCAAATTCAGCAGCGATTATTGAATTACAGGGACCACGAACTGCTAGAACAATTATTGTTAGTATCATAGATACATTTTAACATATACAGTGTAGCAAAGATTCTATGGATAAAATCGTTAAAACTGATTTTATAATAAAATCTAGTGATGTGTAACGATTAATAACTATCATGAACATGTACTATTACGAGCAAATTAAAAGTTTGACTTAAATTCAGTGTCGAAAAAGCGACAGCTGAATTTACGAAAATCTATGTGTCATGATCTCATCCTAAGTATAACAATGATACCTCACCTATACCAATTTTTCCAATACTAAACCACAGATGTGGACAAAAAGATTTCACATTCTGAACTGTATGTAAAAACAGTTCATTCGTTTTGACCGTAAGGTCGAGACGAATTGTACGTTTTTAAAGTTTGTGAGTATTGATATTGATGTGATATTAGCAGTTGTTAGTCTGTGTTTGTATGAACTGATCAAACAGAGAATAAGAACACCAAGTCAGTGTCCTCAAAAGACTAATTGGTATTAAAAGGAGTTTACCATCTACAAAGCATGTCCACTGATATGGTAGTGGTAATGGTGTTGTAGATAAGTCTCCTGTTATTTAAAAGTTCACACTTCATAATTCCCTTTTTTATTTGTTATATTTTCGAATACTGCTTGTCACTCCTGTCTTGTTACCAATTTGCTAAGACATGTAAAAAAAAAAAAAAAAAAATATATATATATATATATATATATATATATATATATTTGACGACCATCAAAATTTCACTCATTTTTAACGGTAAACCTTATTTTTTTATGAAAACTGTAATTGTACTTTTCGTATTTCGTTCTACTTAATTTTCTGTGTCACTCGACTCTCTCCGATTGCTCATAGAAAATAGAATCATATAGTCTGTAGAACGAAGACCCATATCTCATATTCAACATAAGATACTTGTAGATAAAATACAAATTACCTAGTTGTTGGTTCTCTTCGAAAATCTATATATATAAGGAAAATTATCCCTGACGTCATGAAAAAATAGATGGCGAATCTACCACTTAACTTAGAAGTTTACATACACACAAAATAATAGTGTGGCCATCTAACTGCTACAGGGAAAACAACTGTCTTTGCGAACGAAATGAGAAACGTATAGTTAAAAAATGTTCATCCAGCTGTATAAATTGGTTATTAATGGCTGTTGTACTTGACAACATTATACCATCTAATACGATATAGAATTTTAAACATTTATTTTAGGATATTTATTTATATTTTACATGCGATATATATTATATATATATATATATATATATATATATATATATATATATATATATATATATATATATATATATATATATATATATATATATATATATACCATTTAATATCATTTAAGAACATATGGAGAACTATTGCCTATGTATCCCTTAGTATAATGAAGGAACCGAGGTAAGATACTAATATACCATATACAAGTATATATATATATATATATATATATATATATATATATATATATATATATATATATATATATATATATATATATATATATTACAGTATGTATATGTAGTTACCTATACATATTGAGATAATTTTGTAGCTGTGATAAAATACAGAATTTTATACTTTTTAGGTTAACACTTACACCGCTGCATTTACCAAACTGTAATCATGTTAGTACAAAAACGTATAAGTGTGCAGAATTATCAGTTCAGGACATCAAACTATTCCAAATAGCCTTCTACAGTTCTGAGAACAAAGTAGCAGAAGATAATTTCATCATCAAATATATCACGCAAAGCCCTCCAAAACGAAGGAGGCCTAGAAACCCTAACAATAGCTTGGCAAGGGAAATATATACGAGGTATCTTGTGCCGACATTTAAAACAGAAGCAGGTGCCGTTCTGCTGCAGGTGTGCCAAAGAGCTTTCGTGCAAATTTTAGGAATTTCGAAAGGGAGAGTGCAACGCTTATCAATGTTGCAAATGAAAACTGGTGAGGCGCCACGAGAAAGACGAGGGGGTGACACTCGAAGTAAAAGCTTTCTTAACAAGAGAAACTCAATAAAAGACTTCCTTGAAAATGTATTTTCTAGAAATAAAAAACATGTTTTGTTACGTGATCAATGTATCCGAAAGTTATGGCAAAAGTACAATTTTCAACATGATCGATCACTTAGAGTTAAATATTCATATTTTAGACAATATTATATTATATTTAACGATATTTTATAATGAGATTATATTATATTTAATTATATCTTAATGATATTTTCTGTTCATTTTAAAAACATTCAAATCTGTTTCGTTGAGAAATTACATTGGAAATAAAATATTTTCTACATTTCCAAATAGTTTATATATCAATAAAAGTGATCAGCGATTGTTATTATATATTGTGAACATTATCATTGATTTTTTTATCCAATGAAATGATTATTTTCCTATTTACTTTCGCTTATATACACTTATTTATTTTCTATAATAGTAAGACCTATCTATAAATAAAGAATATCCATTCACAGTTATGAATATGAGTCCTCAAGTTAAACTTTTATTTACTATTAAACTAATAAGAATGAGCCATCGTTTTCCCCAATGTAGATTTTAGTAAATCCATTTTTTATAACAAATTTTAATAAGGGTAAGTATTATGGAACCTGATGAAAATAGTGTGGTATAAGTGATTATGCTGATGATTTACTAAAGTGTATACGATTAATGCATTTTGACATATATTTGATTTACAAATTTTTTGATAAAGAATTTTGTCGCCTTATTTGATAAACAATAACTAGTTTTGTAAAACTTTCAAAACAGCTACATATTATATATCTTATAAGAAAAAAAATAATAACATATTTTTTTAGGTATGGTCAGTTAATAAGTGACAGCTCAAGCGGAAGACATTTCAATCAAGAGGCAACTAAAAAAACGAGACGAATTGAACAAACGTCACCATCCTCTAAAAAAAAGAAACCCAAAACAAGTAAAACCAGATACGTCCCAAAACAGAAACCAAATCAAAGAGCAAGGAGCTGGATATGCAAAATTTGCTTTGAAGAATTCACTTCGAGAAAGAGTCTGTTTAGTCACAGGAAAACCGTACATGATGACACAGAGGAACTAGTCACAAGCGAAGAAACCGAAAAGTTCATATATGACAAGGAATGTGATTTTTATACCTGTAATAATTGCTCTGCCGAATTCCAAACAAAAGCCGAAGTTGAAAAGCACTATGAAATTCACGAGGAAAAATATTATTGTCAAATATGCGACGAGAGTATTTCTGGAGCGTTCAACTTTTCCTCTCATTTGCAGCAACACAGAGAAGACAAGCATTTCCCTTGTCCGCTGTGCTCGCATGTCACAAGCAGGAAATCGGCCATGCTGATCCACATAGTACGTTTACATTTTGGAAAGTACGATTTTCAATGTCAAACGTGCGGAAAATGTTTCAACGATGCTCTGACATTTAAGGAACACGAAAACCTCCACCTCGGTTTGAAACCCTTCGTCTGCATCGTATGCAACAAGGACTTTGTGTACTCTCGTTACCTAATTGCGCATCAAGTCCGTAATCATAGAGTACGGGTTTTAGATAGGGAGTCAAAAACACAATGCAACATGTGCTCAAAAATTTTCGCCAGAAATGAAACTTTAGCTAAACATATGGTTAAGAAGCACTTATCCTACCAAGAAGGCCCAGCTGAGAAGAAGCATTTGTGCGACGTCTGCGGTCAAGGGTTTTCTAGGACAGACAAACTCAAGATCCATTATAGGAAGCACACTGGTGAGAAACCTTACTCCTGTGTTTATTGTAGCAAGAGCTTTATCAAAAGGGATTACTTGATCATGCACGAGCGAATACATAATGGAGAAAAGCCCTACGTTTGTGATATTTGTGGACAGAGCTTCAACCAAGGAGCTCCTCTGAGGATTCATATACGCACTCATACCGGCGAAAGACCCTATATTTGTCCGCATTGTAATAACGGGTGTATCTCGAAAGGCGCTCTAAATGTGCACATAAAAAGTTGCCTAAATACTTATTAAAATAGCTCTTACTATTTTTGTAATATTTCAATAAATTTTTAATAAATCTTGAAAAAAAAACGTGAGAGTATATTATATTACTATCTTTATTAACATTTTTATGACAATTTTCCATTATCACCTTTTTTCCTTGCCGCTTATCTTCTTTAAAAGTGGTAAAAACACGCACAAACTTAAGCAAGATAAGCATTAGATATTTGGAAACATTAATTTGAAAATGTCTGTTAGAGTTATAAATAAATCATTTTTATCCCTTTCACTACCACTTTTTAAAAATCACATTTGGGTACCTATATTTTGTGACACAATATTTGCCCTTAAATATTTATATAATCTTTAAAATGTAATTAATGCCAATGGGGTAGCTATAATAGGGGTGGTGGGACATATCAGTCCCACTAGTAATGAAAGAAAAATATTTCAGAAGTAATATATATTTATAAAAACCTTATGAGAAAGGTAACTGTCTCAAATGAGATAATTTGCTTTGTATTTAAGAAGTGGCGGCTGGTGACATATAGACAACTCGTACTGTAAACATCGGCAGCCCACTGGCGCGCTTACATTGCAATGCTTTAAACACGTGATCCGTAATTCGTACCAGGCGCAGGCCGGGCTGAAAATATCTCCGGTCTATTGACCGTTCACTCCATTCAACTGAGCGTGCAAGGTGGTATTTTTGGAAGCAATTTAAAATTTAGCTTTACTTGACTTGTAATTTAATTAATTAATGTTGCAGATGAAGATATAATGTAGTGATGTTTTAATTAATACGAATACATAAATTAAATGGAATAATTTTACATAGCTCTTATATACTAACCTCGTCACGGTATAAGTATGATACGAGCTAAAACAATTCTTGCATAACGGACTATCAACATGCACTACAGATAGTGGTGGTTCGAGTTTCTATCTTCAATCTGGAACAACTATGGCATCGCCTTCGTGATGGTCCCTGGATGGGTAAATGATTCCCTACATTCACAAGTAGTTTAGACGTTTTTGATGACCTTCCATATTGTCGTTTATCTAACTATTCATGCATGTTGTCCCCCATAAGCCAGTAAAGCTTCTGCAAGAGGTACTACGAATTCTAAAAACCCTTCTTTTCATGCCGCAATTCATTATAAATTATCCAGGAGTTTACTACAGATGTCACGAAAAACCGATAAACCACCCATTTTTATTATTTTCAGCCCATAATCCTACTAGTTGATCCGAAGGATCCACACCGCCCATATATTTATTGCAATGTGAAATCGATTCAGGACAAAGACATCTTTCTTTAAACTATCTTTACCTGTCCGTATTACAGTAGACATTTCATATCATACAGTTACATATCATAAAAACATCTTTTGTGTTTTTCCAGGAGATGTCCCATATTGATTATAAACAAAATCAGCCTCTCCTGGGGTTCGTTTTCTCGTGGGGAATTTCGGCATATATTTCCGATTAGAAATTGCAGTTCCCACCGCTGCAAATTCTAATTCATTCATTAGACGCATAGACGTGAAAAACTTATCGAAACAAACTTATATTCTTATCCCTTATATTTTGTGACAATCCTTGGACAACACTTTCTGTCTCTGTTCTCGTCGTTCCCTGATTATATATATTCATATTATATGTATATCCACTAGTAGAATCACATCTTACCCAAAGTTTTATGCCTCTCTTGATGGGTTTCAAGGGAAGATATTGTTTGACTGAACTTCTGCCCTTGAATTTGGTCATGGCTTCGTCGATACTTTGGAAGGTACTGTCAGTTCTAATCTTAGAGAAGGTACGTACGTTTTAGACACTGCAAAACTTCCTCAATAGAACAGATCTTGGTAGCATATTTATATTTTTCAGGGCTGTTGACGTACATTTTCGATGATAGCAGTTGTAATGTATTTTTTTTTTATATATACTTTCCTTTATAGCACTGTTGCTAAGAGATGCATTACTAGGCCAATAGTGATGAAGTATGGTACCCTGTTGTAGGACTAATCAGATAATATCCTATTAAAACCATAATTTCATAATGATCAGTAAGTTCTACCGTCACCTTTTTCTTCTTCGCTAATATGTGTAACATTTCATTTGTTTTTTGCTGAAATCCACAAAAAGACACTTTTTGGGAATATTTTGAAAAAACGTCCAACTCTGACGATCCCCTATGTAGTTCTAACAAAATACCACATAGTTTACTGTAGGGAATTGATTTATGTGGCACAAAGGATCTGTCAATTGGTAGACATTTATTTAGTCTAACTGAAATTTCTTCCGGATCGTTACGATTCTCATTTTCTGGTTCTTCGATTTCACTTTCGGACTCGATTTGAATATTTGTTTGTCTGTTTTTTTTTCAGGTTTTCTTTTAGCTTTTCTCCTAGACGTTTTCTTTTGGATGATTTCGCTGCACTGGCTTCATCCTCGATTCTTCCAAATTAGAGCTAATTTCATACTCTGAACCACTATCCTGGAATAGTTCCTCCGGCTCATCTTCATCACTAAATAAATTATTTGCTTGTTCCACCAATTCAACCTCAGTTAGTGGCATGCGTCTAATATGATCAATCTAAGTAATTGTGAAAAAAGAGCTAGTAAAACAGTATAATAAAATATTAACACGTAATTCATAATCAGACATAACATTCAAATTACCTAGCGATATTTTAGAATATGACTTGCTATACGTACGTTACCGTTGGGACACAGATAACCCTCACTGAAATACCATTAAGACATATACATCCCAGTAATAAACAAATTACTAGGAAATACATGCACTTATAATATTTTTCAATGTAAATGTGTAAAAGTGTAAACAGTACTTACCATCTTTTCATTTTTACGTGGAAAATAACTAGACAAAACTATAAAAAATGAACAAAATAGTCACAAGTAGGTACCACTTTCCGTTTACATTTGACTTTTAATAAAGATATGACTAAGTCTGCGTTTATAGCGCTACATGTGTTAGTTGAATCAGACGCCGATGTAGAATTGGACCATTGGGATAAATAAACTGGGAAATATGAAACATCTTACCACTGGAATTCTTTATATTCACGTTGGGATATATATAACCCAGTGGTAGCGAAAGGGTTAAAATTATCATTTTTCCTTGCCATTTATTGATAATCTTCTTTAGCAGTGTAAAGGAAACACGCACAAACTTAAAGTAATTATTTGAAAGCGTTAATTTTAAAATGTCTGATAGCAGAGTTGTTTATTGAAGATATTAACGTAAAGCACATAAAAAATAGGCATTTAATTTATTACTACATTAACGTTAAGACATTAACAATTAAACTGGTATGTTCTCACGTTTTATACGATTTTTAAAATATGTTAAAAACTATATACGAAATAAAAGTTAGGATTGCAAATACATCTTTGTCTTTTCTAAAAGGTTGTTCTTGTGTTATGTTAAAATTGTGTTGTTATTAATTTACGAACAATAGCGGTTTTATAAAGACTAATTCTTCCATTCTGCAAATATCCATTACAGTTTAATAAAAAAATAATTCAATCAGTGATAAAGCAAAACTACACACATGTTTATATAAAATATTTTGAAACAATATGGTGGTACGAATAAGTGTCAAAATATCCCTACGAAATAATTGTTCTTATATTTCAAAAACACCTTTTGAAATTTATTCTCATGTGATATGATTACTTTTAAGTGGAACATCCTATAGATGAATTTAACTTACTTTTTTAACAAATTATTAAATAAACAAGCAATACGAATAAAATTATTTTTCCAAACTACTAAACTGTTCAGTACTAGTATTTATTTTAGTAAAATTAACAGATTTTCATGGTTTATTCATATTAACATGGTGATCGCCCTAAATTTATTGAAAACATTTAATTTAAATTAAATTTTAAATACTTTTTGGTTTTCAAACAACTCGATATTTGAAGTAATTATTACATAACTGGCTTAATTATTTTGTCATTTAAAAAGTTAACATAATTTCCAGTTGATGTTATCATTTTTTTCCACAAATAAATGAGAGATAGTTTCAGTTTCAAAACAAGCTCAATTCCAATCCGTCCATTAAATATGATGCATCTGGTATTCTATAAATAACTGTTCTGTGCCGCTAAGAATTGTCATAATTTCTATTGTTCTTTTAATAAGAAATCTCCGCTTAATGTTACCTTAAAATGATAACCTTCTAATACTTTGAATGATAACCAATCTACGAGTATATATGCACATTCCTTGTCAAGAACAGGAAAAAGTGAAATTCACTGTGTACACGTAGAAGAAAGAGTGAGTCAGCATTCGGACGGAAGAGGATGCACTTTACGCGTGGCCAAATCGAACTCTGTGTACATTTTTTGTACATTTATACATACTCGATATTCACTCTGCAAAAGTCTCAATATGACTGAGTAAAGACCAGGCTATTTACTGCGCACCTCATGGGCGGTCGGATATCGCAATTTTAAGACTTGTTCCTATTCTTGACAAGCTGTACAATAAATCAACCCCGTCCTGTATTAGTCTATTTATTATTATTTTATGTATTATATAAAATTAATAATATTTGTATCACACTTAAGTTTAAGAATAAATTAATTAAAAACAAAACTATTTTTGTATTTTTTTTTTAATTAGCGATATCATCAATACATTACTGTACAGATTTAAAACATAAAAAGGACCAACAAGATACCAAAGTATATAATGTAGATTTTCACGGCTGTCATTTAATATATTGTTCTTCCGGATCTTTCCACAAGTCAATTTGTCTTGGCGTTTCGCTGATCATACTGTGAACTTCTGCAGAAGGTTTCCAAAAACTCTGTTTCTTTATTTGAAGGTTTCCAGTATTTGGGAACCTCTGAGGAACCTGATAACATGACCAGTGAAACGGCAAGACAAGTTGACCAACTGCAGCAAGATCTGGAAGAAAACGGTACAAGACGCCAAAGTATTCTGGTTCTAGTATCGCATAAAATCTTTGTATTTAATAATACAATAAGAAATGTTTACTATTAATATACTGATCATATTAAGAAAAATGTTTATGCAGTCATTCATATTATTAAAGTATTTCTTTGTAAATCGTTTAAATAAGAAATCAATTAAAGGTACTTTATATATATGGTTTTTATGAGACAAAACATACAAGGTATGTTTACACACAAAAATATGTTTTGTCTCATAAACCAAGATTCTAACAGTTTCTTTTTTTAGGTTTTTTCCTGCCTTAGAAGTAGAATTGAAGGTGGACGATGACGACTATGATGTAAAGGATTTCTACAAAAAGAAAAAGGTGTCCGAGAAATGTTTACCCATCAAGAAGAAAATCAAAGTCGAACTTGACGATGAATATACTCCACCCGGATACAAAAAGAAAAAGAACAGAGTAAAAAATACGTCACAGAAGAAGATAAAAAAGCAAGAACATAAAATATGGACCTGCAGGAGGTGTTTGGACGAATTTGAATCGAGAAGAGATTTAACTGAACACACTAAACTTCATCATCCTGACGAACCGAAGGATCAGCACACGTTCAAGTACGATGACGAGCAGGACTTGTACACTTGTAGTACTTGTTCGGCAGAATATCAAACAAAAGGAGAAGTGGAGCAACACATAACGAAAGTGCACGAAGAATTTTACACGTGCGAAGTCTGTAAACACACTTCAAAGAAAGCCTACAGCTTTGCTGTTCATATGAAAGGCCATAGTACCGATGACAATTACACGTGTCCTCTGTGCAACTATAGTACACCTCGGAGAACATGCCTTCAAACGCATATAAATAGAGTGCACTACCACAAATTTTACTACACTTGCCCAACTTGCGGAAAAGGATTTAATGATTCAGTTATATTCAAAGAACATAACAACGAACATTTAGGCATAAAACCTTTCATCTGTGTCGTGTGCAACAAAGAATTTGTTTATTCCAGATATATGCTCATACATCAAACGAGATACCACACGGTTCACATCGAAGGAACCCTCCACAAAACTCAGTGCAGCATATGCTTGAAGGTGTTTAGTAAAGTGGCCACATTATTGAAACACATCACAACTAAGCACAGTAATTCGGGAGACGATAAACCTGAGAAACGCCATCTGTGCGATATGTGCGGTAAAGGATTCGGCACATCGGACAAATTAAAAATACATTATAGAATACACACAGGCGACAAACCCTTCAGTTGCCGCTATTGCGATAAACGATTTACGAAAAAGGATTATCTGGTAATGCATGAGAGGGTCCATACAGGCGAAAAGCCGTACCCCTGTGAATACTGTGGGAAATGCTTCAATCAAGCTGCTTCCTTAAGGATTCACGTGCGTGGACACACTGGAGAAAGACCCTATGTTTGCCAGTTCTGCAATGGAGGTTATATTTCTCGAGGTTCGCTTAATTTACATATGAAAATATGTAATGGAGTCACTGCCTAACGCTGGTATTATTAGAACATACCGAATAGACTTTATATTAGTCTATTATAGATTATTTTTATGTGACTATCTGTCATCTGAAAGATATTTATCAAGATCTGTAGTAGTAGAAGATACATATTAGGATATTTCTTAATTAGGTACATACGTAATATGTATTTATTCAATTAATTAATTTATAATGCAAATATGTTATAGACTTATTGTGTAGAATTACTAAGGTATTATTTACTTAGGAAATATACCGCTAAAATAATCAAAATTACTTGTTATTGATATTTTGACTATATTTTTTAAAAACTCATTACAAAATAACTTAATTAAATGTTATTTAATAACATTTAAATTAAATTACACAAGAATTGTTGATCAGAAAAGTTATCCGATATCCTGTATATACCTCCATATAAAATAATCCGTTTTCGTATATATATTTTTTTCTAATTTTAACGCTGTAGTAATTTTAAGATATTCTGTATATGTAGGAACAATAACAACATTAAAGTAAGATTAGTTGTATACGTATAAGATTTATTTTTAGCAAAAATTGTTTTTTACTTTAAAATAAATAAACATTATCAAAACATAGAACCATATAGACAATACATGTTTTATTACTATGATAATTTAAATATATTTTCAGAACAAATATGTTTACCATTAATTTTATGTAAGGCTCATGTAATCCTAAAATAGTGAAGATAGTTTGTATACAATGAAGAAAGAATATGATGCATCTTATAAGAAAGAAAAAGGTTCTTGAGTGACTTCAGAAAAGGTAAGAATCACAAATACAAGTGTTATACTATGTAATACTACGTAACTTCGATTACGCAGTAATTAATACAGCTAATACGAAGAAACTGTTGCGAATATAAGGAAACACATATGGTATTATGTTTCGAAATTATCCAAAGGAATCGTTTCTAACAATGGAATTGATTTAAAAAATCAGAGTGAAGAATTCTTGGTTCCTATATCGAAAGTTTCAAAATACATGTACAAGATACACAAGCAAATTTCGTCACTTGCATTTTTTTCCAATTAGACATCCTGTAGTATATGTTTATTAATCAGTACTTGTAATATGTTTTAAAATTATATATTTAACAAAAAGGCGTATGTATGAGTGAATATCTGTACATGTATGTAGGTAAGGTGTTTCTCACCATTAAATATATAGTTTATTTCATCTCTATTTGCCAAGTAAAAAATCCCAAATGGCTGTTATCTCATACCGTGGCTTGTTTTTATGGCTAGGCTCCGGTAGACTGTTCCGTTTATCGGCAAGATAAGAGAGTTTTTTATTTGGCAAAAAGCGATTAAATGAATTATACATATGATAGGATCGAGTATCACATATTTATAGGTAAGGTGTTTCTTGCCATTCAATAAATATTTTGTATAATTCCTATTTTCAGAAGCCTATTTTTTATAATTCCTATTTTAATAAATTCTGATAGTAACAGTCAATTAATTGTTTCTTTACTAATTGATTGTTTCTATACGACAGTTTTAATTAATGTAGATGAGTAAGCAAATCGCAATAATATTGCGCCGTCCCCTCGCTTATATCAAAGGCACCTCCAGAGCATGCATCTAGAAGCTTCGGATCAGCATCAAAAAATAAAAGCTACCACGTTGTTCGCAAGGGTCGATTTACTATATTGATTTTGTCAAAATGTCGAAATTCGAACGAAAGGCATTTCGTACATCGACCTAAAAATTTCGTGACACACACGAAAACAGTCGTTTAGTAAATATAGATGTGCGAATACAAACGCGCCCCCTTTTATCATATTACATGCCTTTAGACATCATGTATATTTTCAAATGCATGAAAAATCTGAAAAAAGGTTGCATATTAAAAGTCATTACAAGAATGTATAGGTACATATTCAGTCCATAAATTCGTAACAGTATGTAAGAATAATGTAGAAATAATTCGCGTATACACAATGTTAAATAAATAATGGATAAATTCATTTTCTAATTAACGTAAACGTAATTTACGATTTGTACTGCTCGTCAATAATAGGAAAAGGTGTGAGATAACAATCCCCCCCGCCCTGAAGCATTTCAGGAATATTAACTTAATATAATATGAAGTTTTTAAAATTATTTTTAATTAAAAATATTTTTTATATTACTAAATTGTATTATAAACAAAATGTTCAAAAAAACTTTAAATTAGATGTTCAAACTATGACCTGATTGCCTCTATTATTATAATTTGATCCATTACTGGAGTAGGTTGGAACCTTTGGTGTGAAGATAACACTCGACGCACGTTTCTCCAACAAAATTAGCATCATCTGGAGATGATTAAAACTAATCTTCTTCTAACAATGTATCCCATTTATACCTAAATTTATTGCTGCGACGCAGTGAGCTCTGACCGTCGCGGTTGCGGCCCAGTAAGTCGTTAGTAACCAATAACATGGGCTATTCTAAACTTTCAAATGCATCTAGCTGTCTACATTCCTAATTAATCTTAAGTTGCTAGTATCTATCTTATGATTATTCTCGAATGCATGTTGGGCAACACTGGACTTATCTGTTGTACCATATTTGAGATGCGCCATGTGCTCTTTGAACCTGGTTTGAATAGATCGTCTAATATGTCCAATGTACTTCTGAGTTATAGCTGATTTCGTAAATCCCCGACCTGTCATTTGTGTTAATTTTATCTTTTGGATTGCCTAAGTTGTTTTAATTTATTTCTTGATGAATGAACTACCGTCATTCCTATATCTTCAAAAAGTTTACTAATACCACGGGTGAATCCATAAATACGTTTTACTAATACCACGTGTTTCATATTCTATGTATTAGACGGAGATATTGATTTTGTGATTTTTGTAGCTTGCTGGAGTTGTAGACGGAGAGGCAAGGACCATGTACGAGGTCACAGTAATTCTCATTACTTATATAATGATACACTCGAATTGCACCAATAGCCCTCTGTCACATCTCTAGCAAACAATTACATTTACCTAAACCTCCCTTGGAGTGTGTCATACCCCAATATGTGCAGGGGAATGCTAGCGGCAGCTCCACTGGATATTAAAGATATTCTCGTGGTAGAACTCAACTCAAAGAAGTGTATTTACTAGGATTATTTCACTAAATCAAAAAACTATAGCTAAGAGCGCCAAGTAATTTTACTCCGCATTTAAAATAAAACAAGGATCTATCAGTATCACTAAATCTTTGATATAATATCAGGATACTTCAGTCAAACTTGATAATAGGCCAGTTAACTAATTCTAACAAAAGTTTCTGGTTTCTGTCCCAATTTATTACAGTATAATTGCATTATTTACAACATTTATAACATTTATACACAATTAGTTGTTTTAATTTAATTTTCTCATATAAATGATATATTCAAAATAACCAAAATAATATACTGAGCGTTGTTGCATATAGACCGTCAGCTAGCCGAATTAGTAAAAACGCGTTACGCAATAAATGCGACTAACTTCCAACAACTGTCATGATCTTGGTTCGATTCCAAGTGCCGGCACTGGCAGTGTCGGTAGGAATGAACGTTATCCGTGTTTTTTCAATGTGTATCCCCCACCTAGACAGATTTGGCTTTGGATTTAGAGATTGTCTAATTTATGTGATGTGTTTTATATATTTTTTTAATATTATATGAAGAATATAATCACTTAATAATAATAAATGGTATATTTTCTTCAAATTTCAACACTAATATAATGTTACTATATTAGTAACATATACAAATGTAGATTATATCAAATGTGATTAATGAATATTAACTTAAGTCGAATACTGCACTTAGGTTTTTGGCATTTAATGTTGATATTAGGATGTTGGCAAAGCCCAACTAAATATTAATTTGCTATCTCTTGTACTAATTTTTCCTATTGCTATAAACTAACTAAAGAGTGGACTGTATGAACTTACCGAAATTTTCTGTCAGAATTTTCCCTATTCAAAATGGGATAGGTAAAATTAAGGGATTGAATGATGGGAACTATCATTTAACATACTAGTTTTATATTTTCTAATCTATATCTTACTATTACTACTTTTTAACAAAAACTAAAAACTATCAATAGCCACTGCTAGTGCCATCTATATATAAGGAACCCAGATTTTCCACATTTTAAATTAAAGAATTCATATACCACTACGGATATAGGAATATTCGTATACCACGGGCTCATTTCGTATTCGGCCCAATCAAATGTTGATATTAGGAGTACGTTATTATTAACACTGGCAAAAATTATTAGAGATAATGAAGCAAAAAACATAACAGATGACTTAGTCACATTAGTTAAAAAAGAAAATTTTTAGAAACTTTTAATAGAGTACTTAAACCTATATTGATTTCGGTTCTTATTTAGTGTTCAAGGAACTTATATAACTGCATATAATTGGCATACATATGTATAGCCCTTGCAGTATTATAATACCAATACAAATTTACTAATTTAAATAGTGTAATATAATGGCCGGAGAAATTAAACTCGTGCTACTCCCCGTCTACATGCTCCATGGTGAATGTTAGGCCTTTATACGGGGTTTCAGAATGATTTCTGGCATAACATTAATAGGATAATGACCCCACTACAAGTAGTACACACTACGGATATTTTCGCAGCGTTAATTTTTTTCTGAAAAGGAAGAAACTACCTCTCACATTTTAGAATACAGACTTGAGACTGTGAGCTTTAAATTACTGGCATATTTAAAATTAGTTAAGGGATTTGTATTTTTTATCTCTGTTTTCTGAACTGTTTTATTCTGAGATTAATTTAGTTGATGTGAAAACTGTCTTACTATTCCAATGAGATAAAGGGATAACATAGTTCAAATACCTAAAATTAAAACTACACGAATTTAATTACATAGACCGTGAATTAACAGCATATCTACGTATTTCTGGTGAATAAAGTTTGTAATTTTTAATATTGCTAAATTTTAATCGTTATGACAACTCCTGCAGCCGTACGGACATAATTTATTAGACAACGTAAACTCGATTTTTGATACGGGACATATTGCCTGTTGACCACATGTACAGCAATTTGTACAACTAAATTACCTATTATGAACATACAATGACTACCATGACCTATTCGCTATATGTGATGTTGAGTATGTTACTATACATATTACCATTGGCGTAGAGGTGAGGCAGAAGGAAAGAAAAAGTTAATTACAACTTTTTTATTTTGTGGGATGCTTTAATTTTTTTTGTATTATCTTATATCTGAGGTATACAGGTTCTAACGTAAAGGTTGGGAATAAATTAAACGGTGGATTTTTCAGTAAAAAATATATTTCTTTCATATAAAGTTAAGCTCTACGGGTTTTCGTTTCTAAGCTACAGGGCACTAAATAATTTGAAAATGTTTAGTTTTTCTCTAATAACTTTCGATTATTAGAAGATAATGGAACGAAATTTTAGCCGTAGCTTAATTTGATAATGCCCTAGTAACATGAAAACATATACTTGATAATATTTTTCTTACTTTCATTTTCCTATGTTAGCAGTGGGATAATATAGTATACCATCATTACCACCATTATACCACCATTATTATAATAATAATTACCATAATAAGTACGTAAGCTTAACAATTTTCTATAAAGTTGACCAAAATAAGTTATTGTGTTTAGTGACTATCTAAAATTAAAATTTAGACATGCCTAAATTGACCTCATTACCCTAAAGCCTGGGCTACAAAGAGGAGGCTACACACACAGACGAAAACAAACAAACTTCCAAAGCTGCTCCCCTTGGAAATCGAACCCAAGCATACATACAATACTACATACATTCCCAATACTAGACCTAATTCACCACAGACTAGAATATGAATAACGTTGTTACAGGCAACCTCAAAAAACGGATATGATATACCATGTCTCCATGTATTAGACGCGAAGCAAGCACCTTCCTCTTATTAGCTTCATGTTGGGTCCTGCATAGAATGCCCATAGTATTCGCAAATCGATGTAACTATATTATGGCTTACTCTAATTTACAGCTACATTGGGACACCCATATTTATTAAAACACGCTTCTGCGTTTTTGACCATATCTTCATAAGTTTTTAATCAATCTTTATAAACTAGCTCTCCAACATTCTCAAAGGACGATAAAATAATAGCATTTTTATAAGGTACCAGCAATTTTTAAATGTTAGTAAAGTTACACTATGTTTAGTAGGAACGTGTCGGGGAGTGTTTATAAAAAGAGCAGAAAATACGAAAGCCTGATAGAGTGGAACGGGACAAAGCTTCGGGTAACAACAATGTAAGCAAAACTGAATCAGTATTCTTGAAACCGTAGAAGAAATCTTTGTTTATCACGAGGGCTGTTTATCCGACGGGGTTTGATGCTATAGTTTTTATGTATACAGATTGTCAAGAATATGAAAAAGTGTAAGATTCTCTGGAGGTGTAAAATGCGTAGAAGAAAGAATGAAACAGCATTCGGATTGGAAAAGGGTGCACTTTACGCACGGCCAGATCGAAGTATGTGTACATTCACATTACTCGATATTCAGTCTGCAAAAGTTTCAATGTGATTGAATTAAAGACCAGGCTATTGACTGCGTACCTCGTGGGTGATCTGATATCGCAGTTTTTAACATGTTCCTATTCTTGACAGGCTGTATATATTTGTGGACCCATTGCAATAATTGACTGCATCTGTTACACAGTGAATGAAATTTTGCAAGAGAATGGTACAGTCGATGATCTGCCTGAGTGCGGTCAAACGCGTGCATTAACTAGATTCTCTAATCCTGCGATAGTCACCGCATAGTCGCCATTCGTCGCCCTGCTTTGGTACAAGGTGTAAGACTATGTCTAAGAACTGCTGGAAAGACGGGCAATGCCTAGCTCCAACATTGCGTCGAACTCCTTTTTCTCCTCTTAACTTGTCAGGTGCGAAACGTCTTGACTTCTCAGCTACAGGTGGATATGAACTGCTGTCCATATGATGCATTTTTGGCAGTTCTTCCAAGACAAGTAATGTCAGGGTACTGCTACAGAAGACGATGAAATACCGAGCCTCCTGTCATTGTTCTGATTGACGGCGATGTATACTTAACTACCTAGCCTTCCGCGGTAAGTTACCCGTTACTTACATTGGCGAGTAACCCGTAATGTGATAAAAAATCCACAGCGATTATAGGCCTCGGCACGTCACAAGTTGTCATGAGAAACTGTGTCCTAACTCGATATTCAGTGCCATCATCACTGTACCATACGTAACGATGGGATGTTCTATTCGAGGCGGTAAATTCATAGCCCCACTTCGTACGTGGAGTTCTCACTAACACGCAAGGATATACACAAAGGTCTGTACCGGTCTACGAGAAATTGTCGTTTTTAGTTGAAGGTTTATGTACATATTTGGGAATTATGTATTGAACAACATATCCAGTAAATGACGGCTACAGCTTTTGTGGCACACGAGTATTCTTCTGGTAAAGTTTTCAATAACTGTTTTGCATAAATATAGCGGTATCTCGTTGATACAGCGTTCAATACTTGGGTGGTCGTGAGCTTGTTGGCGTAAATCTTAGATTTCAGACAACCCCACAGAAAAAAGTCCATAGGTGCTAAATCGCAAGATCGTGGCAGCCAATCCAGGTCACCAAAGCGGGAGATGATACAACCAGAAAAAGACTCGTGCAAGACCGTCAACATTTCACGGCTGGCATGGCAAGTGACACCGTCCTGCTGAAACCATATGTCTTCAAGAGCAATATCGTCCAAGTAAAGCACAAAAAACTGTGTTATCATGTCGCGATAACATTCGCCATTTACCGTTAATGCTTCGTTTTCAAGTCAGTGCCTCGTTTCGTTAACCTGCATCGTTTTCAAAGAAAAGTGGTCCAATGATTCCTTCAGACCACAATGACACGTTGGGAATGCATTTGTTTGTCATGAATCATTCGTGGATTTTCTGAGCCCCAAATGCGGCAATTTTGCCTATTAACGAAGCCATCAAGGTGAAAATGGGCCTAATCGTTGAAGATAATTTTGTCCACAATTCACTTGTTTAATGATCCAATTGGTGAAATATTTTGGTTGTGTATGGTATGTTGGGAGAAGTTGCTAACTCAGTTCGACTTTGTAAGTAGGGAGATGCAAATCTTTAGTGAGAATACAGTGGAGTAGCTGTTGAAGTGTCCAATTCTTGTGCACGAGACCGAATCTCAGCCACGCTCTCGCGAACTGCCGCGATGTTTTGTTCTGAACAACCACCACGAGCTCGTGTCGTATGTTTCACATCGATCACTGAACCAATACTTTCAAATTATTCGATTATTCTTTTCACAGTTGATAAATTTGGAACATATATCTACCGAAAATTAGATTAGAAAAGATTAGAAATAAATGCACTTTCACATATCCCCTCATCTGTTTCTCAGATATTTCTCGTCTTAAAGTAATCGTCGACACGTTCTACTACCCAAAGTGTAGAACACTTCCGCTGTACTAGATTTGTTCATAACGTCGGCCTCAAAAAATATTTACCTGCAAGCAATAGCTTGTAAGTGAAACCAAAAACTTACAAATCGATAAACAAATGAAAAAAAAAGTGAATTTGTTTTTTTACCACCCAATACATTTAAAAAAAATAACTTGGAAACATTTCCATCATTAAGATCAAATAATACTGTCCAGTTTAGGAAGAGAAAACCAAAAATAAAATGAGTGTCTATAAATATATTCTGTTTTTATTTTAAAAATGTAAACAAATCAAAGTTTTTTTGACAATCACAAGGAAAATGAATCATTTTGGGACTTTATCCTCCCCTTGCCACTATATTGTACCTCGTGTCTCTGTTAATTTATAACGAACTTCACATTTCTCAATTTTCTCTACTCTAAGTTAACTAATAGCGGTTTTATTTTAGGAAGCAAATAAAATACACTGGAAAGACTGAAAAACGTTACCATAAAATGACAACACGTCAAAAATGGTCACCAGTAATATTCGAAGTTAGTAAAAACGTGGCCACTTGCAAAGATGAATCCAGCCAAGAATCAGACGTAGAATGTGATGAAACCGATTATGAATACATTTCAGTATTAAAAGGAGGAAAACGAAAATCCTCGAGAGACGTGATTCAAATAGTACCCAAAAGGAAACGGCATTACGACAGTAATAAAAAATGGCCATGTAAGAAATGCAGTCAAATATTTCCAACTAAAAGGACGTTAGTAACGCATAGGAAAAATGAACATGTTAAAACGGATATCGAGGAACATACGTATAAATTCGATGAAACACAAGAACTTTACATCTGTAACACCTGTTCAGCAGAATACCAAGAACAAGACGAGGCTACGAAACATGTTAAATCGCATGAAGAAAACTTCATATGTACAATATGCAACAAGACATTTAAGAAAGCCTATGATTTCGGGACACACAACGCAACTCACAGCGAAGATAAACTGTTTCGATGTCCATTATGTACTTACAAGACTCCCAAACGAACCGGACTCTTAATACACATAAATTACGTGCACTTAAAGAAATTTTCATATATTTGCGAAACATGCGGTAAAGGTTATAACGATATTGTTCTCTACAAGGAACACAACAACGAACACTTAGGTCTGAAGCCATTCTCGTGTATAGTGTGCGCAAAGAGCTTCACCTATTCGAGGTACTTACTCACTCATCAAATAAGATCTCATAAAGTCGGCATCGACGGCCAATTACTACCTAACCAGTGTATGGTATGCCATAAAGTATTCAGTAAACTAGCAACGCTGGAAAAGCATTATAAAGAAAGACACGTGCAAAATCAACTGCCTCACGAGAAGAAACATCTCTGCGACACGTGCGGCAAAGGGTTTTCCCAAAAGAACAAGCTTCGCGTCCACTACAGGGTTCACACGGGCTTTAAACCTTATACTTGCACATACTGTGCTAAAAGTTTTACTAAGAAGGATTATTTGGTTATGCACGAGAGAGTACACAGCGGGGAAAAACCGTATTCGTGTGAATACTGTGGCAAATGTTTCAGTCAGGGAGCTCCCCTTAGAATACATTTGCGGACACATACTGGCGAGAGACCTTATGTTTGTCAATTTTGTACTGCTGGGTTCACTTCTAGGGGCGCACTTAACATGCACTGTAGAAATTGTACAGGAACAGTTGCGTCATAATTAAAACGCATATATATTCTTCGATAAAATGAGGGTTAATAAAGTTTTTATTAATGTATGTACTTTTTCTACACATTTTATCCATTTTATAATAAAGTAATTATTAACATAAATTCTCCGATATTACCTCCGACAATTATTGTAAAATCCACGACCATTTTTGACCAAGATAATTGTTGATATCGATACAATTAATTATAATTATTCAACATTCCAATAATACAAAGTAATGAACCATTAATTCACTGTCAAATACGTCTTTAATCACAACACCACTAGGTGTGATACTTTAATGCTAAACATTTGAAAATGAAAACAATCGTTGATGAAATTTACTTACAACGGACGAACGTAGGTATGTAACCTTAAATACCTAAATTTATATTCAGTAAGAATAAGACAAAATCTAATCTGGCTTGGAAAATACCAAAAGAGAATTGTGGATAAATGTGGAACACAAAACAAGCCATGAAATAAGTGAAGCAAACTAAAAAGTTTGTTACACTGTTTTCGTCCAAAAGTTGGTGATCCCATTAATTTTTAATTATCCCTGTCAATCTTCAGTCGTCCTTGTTCATTCTTCTATATACTCAAAAGTATGTAGATTAGTCATAATTCGTTTTATATGAACTTTCTCGATAAAGTCTCAAGTATCGATATCCCAAGGTTTTTCTGAAGACTGTATCGCTATACTATGTAATTGTAAACTAGTTTTTTTTAAAACCATCGGTAATCACTGATAGATTCAATACGATATATTACACGTAGTATTTCCAGTAATTAATACAAAGTTATGACAAAAACGACTAGGTTGGCGCCATTGGGCCTTAAGCCGCTCTTCCATGTAACCAACCAAAAGTAAGAAATTAAAAGTAAACAAAACAAAAGTCTGTGACTAATTACAGTTACTAATTCTATTGAAAATTATGTATAAAGTATGATTTGAATAGTTATTTTAGTATTAGTGTCTATTAAAACAAGAGGTTTTGAATTTATCCAGTTTATAATTTTTGTCTTTCTAGAGCGGATTTCTGTCTAGAGCGGATTTAAAAGAAGCAGGTATATCATCAAATACTCTATTACATTATAACTAAAACACTTTTCAAACTGAGCAGAATTATGTTTATGCTTGACGTTTCAGATAAACCCACAATATCTAATCAATTATCTATAAAATAATTCCGAAAACACATCAAACCCTGTGAAAATTGATCCAATGTTTAGATCTGAAAAATTTATATTTACATTATTAACCATATTCGTGCTAAATCACTTTTCGTGATTTAAACGTTTTAAAAACAATTTTTTATTTAGTATGAGACGCACAAGAATTTTCGATTGTGAGTTAAATTATAATACGATACTAAAACTATACTGCCTATGTAATGGCTCCGCTGCGACTTTATAAGTTCTATTATGCTGACAGAATCAAAACTAATGTATCAAATATAGTTTGCAAAAGATTAATTAAAAGAAATAACGTTGTAAGGTTTCAGCAAGTCATCATAAACGTGAGCTTGGGTACAATTTGGAATTATGATAAGGCACATAGCAGTATCAAATTACATCTAGACTTCAGATAACATACTGAGGGTTTTATGTTACCTGGGAATAAAAGTTATACAAATGCAAAAGCTATTTTATATGATAAATGCAATACAATATATTTTATATAACATTCATATATCTAATTAGTTACGGTGCAAACAACTTAAAGATACAAAAACTTAAATCTAATACAAATAAAGTAAGGCAGAGAGAAGTAACAAATTCTATGAAATTAACTTAAAAAACTTAACTAGTTTAAATTAAACACATAGGTCGACCACGTCGTTAAAGAGAAGTAGGTGTTCCTCGCACAACACTAGCCGTCTTTTCAGCTTTTAATCACACCACATAAATATTGTCATTTAATGACCATGCCTTTTTAGAACCTAGTTTGTTCTTCGCAACATTGAGCAAATCAAATCGTTTTTTAGCAAGATCCTCAAAGATAAAGACAGACCTATTTTTAATAGTTTCTTTCCTCTAATAATATCTAGACGTTTATTTATGTTATGTTAACAAAATTTATTATTTTAGTTTATTTTTGTTGCCATTGAATTTACGACAAATACTAATAAAGTCCTCTTTACTACAGTTGATTCCAAGTTAAAATGAAAAGAAATCATAATCGCATTTTCAGAAACTGCAGTATTTTCTCCTCCCTCGGTTACTCCGCAAATTATTAGAGAGTTGTTTTTGGCGGCTTGCTCTAGTGTATTAGTTTTTTTTTTTATTTAGAATTAGGATACTATTCTCATTGCCAGTTATTGTTTTATTTACATTTTCAATGGAATTACTAAAATCAATTAACTTATCATGGAATATAGAAAACTTTTTATTCATGGTACTTTCTATTCTTTCCATAAATTCTGTACAAATTTTTATTATTAGGTCTTCAATCGAAAGTTCACTTTGTGTTTTTACTTTATTTGTGGTAATCATCTTTTTAGATTTTAATTTTTATGGTCGGACTAGATTTCTAGAATGACAACCTAATACCTGCGCGAACTTATCAACTGCAGTTATATGCACTTAGTATTATTTACAAAAATTTACACTTGGACTACTTAACTTTTAAGTTTATGTAGCACTTTATATTTTAATTAGCAGTTTTTCACTATTTGTATCAGTTCAAAATGATTAAAATTAAGGAGTACCAAAATCGGTGTCTACTCAGTAACAGCCAACTTCACTATATCTTTCATCTTCACTATCACATTTAGAAGAACTTCGTTGAATACAAAGATGTTCAAGAAATACCCAAAGAGTTGATGAATATATTATGCAAGGGAAACCAGCCAACTAATCCATATTCCAATATGGATCAAATATACGAATAACCTAGTAATTGAAGACACCGGTGCAAAAAGGAGGCAACTCCATTTTAGCAATTTTTTCAGGAGAAACAAAAAACTGCTTTACTGCGAATTATTTTAATTTATAGGTTTTATTCATATGCAGGATGAAACTCTAGTACTTGATCATAATATATTCACAAAATACGCTTTTTGGAAATTTGATTAGATAACAATATCAAAAAGAAAACATTGGAGCTGCCCCCTTTTTGCACCGGAAAGTAAAAAAGATGTCAAACACGAATTTCAATGCGATTTATTAGCAAAATGTTATTAAAATTAATAAATAAACACAAACTAATTATCTGTAAAGCCATCTTCTTCTGGCTGAGTAGGTTTTTCTTCTCCTTGAGATTTCAGCCGGTCATAAAACCACAAACAGTCAGAAGGCACATATTTTGCTGCAAGTTCTTTCACCAGAGGAGTAATCACCAGGGTCCAGAGCAGATAAGTAATGTAGAAGGAGGTAAAGTCACGTTACGCCATATTTCTAAAGAGTAAACCAGTCCTTAAGTAAGGCACTGGCCGAACATCTGCATTCCACGCCTTTTGCTGTATACTCCATGACACGATAAGAAAATACCAAATTTTTGTTTTCTTTGGTTTGACACGCACTTTTTAAAAGTCCCGTTGAAATGACCACTGAAGTTTAAAATCATTTCTTGGGAAACTGGAACCACTATAAATTTGCGGCGGTAAAAAAATTATTTATTTATTTTTTAAATGTATCCTTTCCCGTTTCTTTTTCTTCTTTTTGATCAATATGAAGCTCCGATCACGAGGCAGGGAACTATGTCCTGGTTCTGGATATCTGTGTATAATTTTAGCACATCTATTAGTATTTGCAAGTGTGTAAAGATACTGAGCCAAGGCTTGGTTTTTATTTTGTGAGCTGCGGTTATTTTGTCACTATCGATGCTACAAAATCTTCAAGAAAATAATGTAAAAGGCTTACTACATCATTACCTCCTTTCTTGGTTATGGTTTCATCGTACATGGAGAAGTACGACTTTCCAGAACTGGCTGCAAAGACACAAAAGTTGTATTCCCACAATTGTCATTTAAAAAAATCATCTCCACTAGGTGCGTGAGGGAGAGGCATATTCTGTTGAAAATCAAAAGCTAACAGCTCCATCTCATCTTTGTTCTCCGAAATTTCTACAGTATCTGCTTTCGTTTTTGTGTAAAAATAATTTCCTTTCTTCTCATGCACCTGTTTTTCAGTTATTAGATTCCTTTTTACTTCTTCATTCTTTTTCGCTGATATGAGGTTGTCCAGTCTGTCGCAAGCCTGGCAAGTGTCCGACCGAGGCTTTCCAAATGAGTAGGTGTTGCATCCAAGCTAAAGTATGAACTATTCATTCCGTGCAAAAGCGAGGCAGCTCCGGAGCTACCCCCTTTTTGCACCGAATCTAATGAGGAGGCATCTATATATTCATTATATTTCCCTTATGAGTTAACGGAGCTGCCTCGTTTTTTCACTGATCGATAGAGCGCCTTTTAATTACCTTATAGCGATTAAAAACGAAAAATCGTAAATATATGGAACTGCCTCCTTTTTGCACCGGTGTCTTCAATTCGAATACCTATGTGATTGGAATCTAGAGAGTTGTGAATTATAAAGCTCAGATATCTATAAACATCGTCAATGTGAAAATAAGTTTAAACTTATTTTTTTCAACCACCAGATATAAATACAATAAAAAAAACTTAGGTATACGTGATAGCATTATGGCAAGTCAGTGATTTTCACTTTCTTAAATTATTTTTATTTACCGTTTACCGTTATCAATACCTCCTATAATAATATTTTCTTGTACATAAAATATGGGGTTCCTTCCTTATCACTTTTTGTTTTTTATTTACTTTGTGAGAAATACATGTATATCGCTTGTCTTTGTGAACTACAGGAAATACTTTTGGGTTAAATGTAAGAGCAGAATTTAATATCGACATCAAACTCTGATTCTCGTCTGAGATATCGATTCTTTTTATTTATATACCGATGATATGATGTTAATAAAGGCCGCTATTAATTTTCCGCACTCCACTATACGCGGAAAAGTAAGGTAATCGTGTAAAGAAAAAGTGAAAAAAACAACAATTTTTTTGGGTTTATTTTTCGGTCTAAAAACAAAAAAATAAACAGTTTTAAAACCTTAAAACGGACTTTTCCGCACGTAAAACATCTCTATCTCGAAATTGAGTGGCCGAGAAAAAATAAACCAACACATAAATGCAGAATATGTGTTTTATGCGACAGTTTTATTACTTTTTTCAAATAGTTCACCGTCGTGCTTTCTCATGACCCATGGACAGAGTGGGGTGTGTCCTATCCACCTCAAAATCAATAGATATCATCTGGTAGACATCCCCAATTAGAATCAATCGAAACCCGATCGATCCGACACGATTTAATTGAATGATCGTGCTAACAAACAAAATTTCTCAAATAGTCCACCATTGTACTTTCTCATGACCCATGTACCATCACCATGTACTTTCTCATGAACCATGTACCCATGTACATCAGTCAAAACCCGAACGATCCGACACGATTTAGTTGAGTTATCTAGTTTATTTAGTTTAATGAGTTATTTAGTGAGTTTAGTGAGTTATTTAGTTTTAAAACTGTTTACTGTCATTAAACCAGTTGGAATCAAAGATGATTCCTGACCAAGGTCAGGAATGATTTATATTGAATATATTGCCTACATTACACTGTTTATCTATTTTATTAACTAACTAATTAAAGTGCTAGGCAGTCGTTTAAGTCATTAATTCTCATATATAGCTTTAGGTCGCCTCCATATAGAAGGCAAAGAAAGGATATTCAAATTGTCCTCAATATCATTTATAAATACGTTAAAGAGCAAGTATAAAAACGGAACTTTGGTATGCCCTGTAACTTCGTAGTAAATAAAAGGTTTCGCGTCATAGTTGACATATCGCTTGTCCAGAAGAATGACAGAATTACAAATTTTCAAAAATTGAGTTACTTTGAAAACGTTGCTAAAACTAAAGTGTTCCAATTTTCTCTAGAAAAGTGTCACAAATGAACATCCAGTCGTAACCGGTACATGGCGTTAAGCATACTTTTTACAATACATCTAGATATCATTGCCTATATTCTGCAAGAGTGATAACTTCTCAGTTGCCCTATTGCTACAGAAGGTAAGTACTCAAATTGATCGTAGAAACGACGCATTTCTACTTGTAATTGTTTAAATGTGTAACCTGCAAGGAAAACCAACAGCCTTACAGGATAAATGAATTGTGTTATCAAGACGTCTACAGTCTTTACAGAACTTGGCTTTAATAACTTGTTCAAGACATCAAGTGTTTAAGAGTGTTTAACACTTATTAACTTTTCCAAAGCCAAGATAATCGTGCCGAAAAAAGAATTTTCTGATCATATATAGTAAAACGCTATATTCTCGAAAAAAATTGAATCAATTTTTGTAAAACATAATCTGATAAAGTAATCAAGCCGAAAATGAATACAAAATAGACAGGAATTCCTGAAAAAAATAACTTCTTTGTTAAGTTTCATACAAATGAAAGACCTATGCCTAAGATATGGATATTGCACAAATATAAATATAAGTAGTCTGAAATATTTTTGCAACGTTTTTATTATATTATCCACGACCACTAATTAGGAAGGTTTAATACGTCTGTTTTCCATGGATTAGAGGCCTTCTAATACACTAGTAAATTAAAATTCATAATACCACGCTTCTTGATTCCTAATACCAATATTCTTGATCAAAATAAATCTGTCAAATCTGACGTTTTTCAAAACTAGAATTTTTCACCTCCTAATTGACCGGTTTTGCCCGTGGTCGTGGATAAAACGTTGAATTACATTCGGGAATTAACAGCCTTTAATCCGCTCGAAATAATTGGAGCTCTAGAGTGTCCATTTTTTTTCACGGATTAAAAGCTTGTTAATTCGTAAAAAGTTTTCGAGTATTCGTTGTCATAAGGTCGAAAAAAGTCGTTCCGAGAAAAACGCGTTTAAAGTTTTCGTAGCATTTTGTCTCTTGATATAAAGTTATGTACATATTTCCTAAAATATTGATACTTACATTAAACTATCGAGTATCGGGGCATATGATGGGTTCTTTACCAACATCTCCAGTGTCGTTCTTGTATTTTTTGATTTTTTTTTTTGTAATCATTTTTCCTACGCTACAGCGCAGGAAAACTCTTATTTCGAGCAATTTTCTGAATTTTTACTTAAAACTTTACCTACATATTTTAGAAAATATATACTTTAAATAAATGCAAAAAAATATTTTTTTTTTCAAATTTTCACAGTAGCCTTCCCCTTTGATCATCATGAATTAATTCAAAAAATTTTAAAATAATTTTCTAGAAAAATGTCAGGTCATTTAAAAGAAAATTAATTTCAGTCACTACCTAACTACACTAACTCAAATTGTAAAGTAAGATAAGACTACTGTACTGAGACTGTAAGTTAAGACTAGTCCTATGACTTGTAAAATCAGTATGTCTACGTGAAGATTCGCGACGAAGGCATTTACGATATTTATACCTAATATTGAATTATGCAGCATGAATTTGTTGACATGTGAAACCATCATAGTGAAAGACCTGTAACTTTCAATGGTTTGCTTCTTGCTTGTTATCTTTTATTAAATACTGCGACAAATTTACTACATTATAAAACGCCTGAGAAAATATTTTCCTTAATTAAATGAATAAATTTAAAAAACCAATAGGTTTTACTAAGGCACTCGCGCAAGAGAAAGTAAAGAGTTTCTTCAGAACTAATAGCTATTTTAAATTTCAATTGCTTAAGAGTGTTACTTCTAATTCTGAAAAATAGGTGCAGTTCAGTGTTTCGGTATTTGGAACATTATAAGGAGATGAATAGAGCAAAAGCAGTAGATGGCACGACATAAAATATGGAATAAATAAATAATAATTTCTTTAATAAGTAAGTTGATAATAATAGTTATTAATTATATAAGGAAATTAACAAGTTTTTAATCCACGAGAAAAAAAATTTCGAGCAGATTAAAGGCTGTTAATTCCCGAATGTAATTCAACGTTTTATCCACGGCCACGGGCAAAACCGATAAATTAGAATGTGAAAAAATCTGGTTTTGAAAAACGTCAGATTTGACAGATATATTTTGATCAAGAATTTTGATCAAGCGTGGTTGTAGCGACGCGTTAAATTGGTACATTAGCAGGGATAATGAGTGTGCCTCGATAGCTCAGCGGTCAGAGCAACCTACCGGCAATTGGGAGAGCCGAGTTCGATTCCCGGTCAAGGCATGATGCACTTTTATCCTTGCTATCGCCAAAGTTGTGACCCGGATTCGTTCCAGTACATCCAACTTCCCTTACATCTCAAATTCGCGGATTCGATTCCCGTCCTATCCATCGCCCTATAGTCTGCGGGTTACCGAACAACGGTTCGTAAAAATGGCGAACGCGGTCACATTCCGTTAATCGTATCGAGACAAACCATGTCTCTAGGGAGGGAGTACTGTAGCGACGCGTTAAACTAGCGCATTAACAAGGATAATGAGTGTGCCTCGATAGCTCAGCGGTCAGAGCAGCCAACCGGCAATTGGGAGAGCCGGGTTCGATTCCCGGTCAAGGCATGATGCACTTTTATCCTTGCTATCGCCAAAGTGGTATTATGAATTTTAATCCACTCGTGTATTAGAAGGCCTCTAATCCACGGAAAACAGACGTATTAAACCTTCCTAATATTGTGGTCGTAGATAAAATAAATTATAAACTAGAAAACTCTGAATCATTTATTATTAGGAATATAGGGTTTTTCCGATGTTTATGTACTAGAGTCAGACATTTTCCCTGGATGCCATGACAATAGTTAGGTCCTGTTCAGTTTATCTAAATGATATGTAGATACCAGAAGTACATAGATATTAAAACAAACTTACTCATGAAATGCCCTTAGGGTTCATTCAGAGAGTGGCAGTAGAGCAAAGTCATTACGTTTCCACATGTGTTTCGGTTAATTGTAAGCGTCTCGAATGCACAACTTGAAACGCGGATATTATGGACCCATATTATATCACGCTTATTTTGTAACAGAGTATCCCAAATTGTTTTTAAAACTAATTGTAATTTTTGTGTCGTAGCAATACTTCGACAATCTTTATGCACAGCCAATGCATTTTTAATGCTAAAGGGTAGTCCAAAAGAAGGTAACCCATTTTAATTACGATTTTTATTTTATGTTTGTTTCCATTTTATTTTAGAATTGTAGAGAAAACTTGAGAAATTCCTAATAAAACACCTATCAATTCCGCCAACGCACAAAAATTGTCGAATTTTATTTTCTAAATCAGAAATCCATAATTTTAACCCAAGGTCAATACCGTGCCCATTTGAATACCGGAGATGCTCCCACTGAAAACAATTCGTAATGTCGCTAAGTTTGGAGAAACGGAAAATGTGAGAGATTTCTCTAAAACAGGTAGAGACCACGTTCAGCTAGAAATCCGGAAAATATTGAGCGTGTAAGGGAGAGTGTAAATGACGATCTCACAAGTTCAACCAGAAGACGATCAAATGAACTGGAATTGACCATGACTAGCCTGAAACGGGTAGTAAAACTTGATTTGTAGTTTTTCCCTTACAAAGTACAGCTAGTTCATAAAATGAAGCCTCGCAATAATCAATAGCAATAATGGAGAATAGCGTAGCTCTTCAACAATTAACTGCAGAAAATCTTAATTTTATTTTATCTGTACACTTTCAGCTGTACAGATATATCAATAAAATCACGGTAAATCCTCGAATACTTAAAGAGAAAGAGGTGTATCCAATTCGTGTAACTGTTCGGTATGGAATTGCTTCAGCTAGTGTGATCGGGCGATATTTTTTGGAGGATAATGAAGGCAACGCAATAACCGTCAATGCGGAGCGTTACCCAAGAATAGTTAAAGAATTTTTATTTCCAGCTTTACAAAACCCCGATAATTTATGGTTTTAGCAGAACGGTACGACATGCCACACCGCTAGGAAGAGTATTGCCCTTTTAAGAACTGTGAGAAAGAAGAACAGAATAATTTCTGGAAATTGTGACTTGAATTGACCTTTAAAATCGCCCGACATAACGGTGCTCGATTTCTTCTTCTGGGGCTGCAAAGATAAAGCACGGACACTTCTGGAACTGAAAGACAATTTTAGAAACGAAATTGGGGCAATTTTGACGTTAGTGATGGAAATGTAGTGGTTAGAGCAAGACTGTCTGAAGAAGAACAGGACGAAGAAGAAACCTATGAGACGTTATTTTTCACACATAAATCTCCAAGGAATATACTTTTTGTTATCGTTTAAAAAAGTATTATATTGAACTTATTAAATACAGTATTTGAAAAATAAATGGGTTACCTACTTTTGGCCCACCATTATATTTATAACTTCTAGAATAATATCTAGGGAAAGAAGTATATTTTACTAAATATTGATCTAACATTGTTCATATGAGGTGGTTCAAAAAATAACGGGAATTTTGGTTTTTTTTTTTTTTATTTTTATATCTGTCGTCTACATCAATTAGAATAGACTTCAAAATAGTCCTCATTGGATATTATACCCTAATGCGAGCGCTTCTTCTAATCCCCGATACACTTCTGGAATTCGATATTTGGGATAGCGTTTAACTCTCTCAGCGATGCGCTTTTAATTACATATATGCTTGCAATACGACGACCCTTTAAAGTTCTCTTTATTCTTGCGAACAGAGAAAAGTCACACGGAGCCATATCCGGAGAATATGGAGAGTGAGGCATCAATCAGTATTATTTTACGCCAAACATCGTGGTGCCCAATCCATGAATTGTTTCACCATAAATCCGGACGTTTTTCTCAAATTGCTTCACGCAAACGGTGTTGAACTTGTAGGCAATACTTCTTATTGATCGTTTAATCTTATGGCAAAAACTCATAGTGCAATCGAAGAACACAGTGAGCATAACCTTCAAATTCGACCGCACTTGTCGAGCTTTTTCCGGTCTTGGCGATCTAGAAGGTCTCCACTGTAATGATTGTGCCTTAGTTTCGACGTCATGTCCGTAAACCCATGTTTTATCGCCTGTTATGACACGTTTTAGTAGTTCTGCATCATTATTGACTTCATTTAATGACTCCCGAGCAACTTCCATTCGCCGCTGTTTTTGTTCGAAATTCAACAATTCTGGAACAAATTTTGCTGCCACACGTTTCATATCCAAAAAAATTAAAAACAGTTTCATAGCATGAGCCAGTTGATATGCCAACATCATCGGCGACTTCTCTGATTGTGATTCGGCGATCGTTCATAATCATTTCTTTTACTTTCTCCACGAATCCATCGCTGATATCGTTACAGTCCCACAAATAAGAAACGCTAAGCTGTACTTATTGGTTGCAGAATAACTTACTCGTTCTATCGATCCTTTATTATTTAATTATTAATTATTTATCAAGTGTTTACAGATAGTTCGGCACTGTTTTTATCGGATATATTCTCATTCTAGGATGTACTCAATGAAGCTAAGAACTACGTACAAATCCAATAAACTACATACTATATACTAACAATTATTCACGTTTGTTTACACACACCATAGCAACTTGGACATCAACTTATTGGCATTTGATAGATTTAGAAATTTAAGTGGAGTCGTTTCACTGAAATCAGTTATCTATCTATCATGTTCAAGGGGAAATGGGAACATGGCTGGTTCTTGGCAAAACCTAATTCCTGTCGAACTAATTACTGAAATTTACAAATATTTACCTAGAAGCGACCGTCTATCCTGTTCAATGGTTTGTCAAAAATGGAAAAATGCCCTAGACAGAAAAGATCTGTGGAAGAAAATCATACTTTATCTTGACAAAGATTTTCTTGGTATGCGGATTTTTGTAAGATTTATTACAACTAAACTGTTGACTTATTTTAGAACCTAGCACAATTTTATTGACCAGCGAATATTACAGACACATAAATGAATTAGAAATTGGTTGGGAGAAACCGCAAATGCAAAATCGTTGGCTGCCGCTCAAAATTTATGATTTAACTAAAAGGGTGGTTCGATACATGTTTATCTTAAACGAAAATTGTGTACAGCTTAACAGTTTCAAAATTTTCGAATGGTATGATGCGTATCCATTAAAAAAAATTATATATCACTTAGCGCGATTTTTAAGGTAAGTGTACTTTTTATAACAATTTAACAAAACAATTGTAAAAATGTTTTCTGATGCCCTCACGTTTAAGGTAAACTAATCTATTAAATGTTTAATTTTAACATCGCATTAGAACAAAAATACTCTAAATGTACATACATATATAATTTTTTTTTACTATTCCTAAATCTTAACCTTATTGGTATATTAAGTAAAATTTATTGGAGTTATATCAAATATACAAAACAATCGAGTACATTAATATTTAAACAAGCTGTTTTTTATGTTATCATCGTGTATACTATCGTGTATACTTCACGATTAAAGAACGTGCTTTCATTCCTCTATAAGAACAAGAAGTTTTAACTTATTTTTTTACATTCTTGGTTTTTCCTATTATTACACAGCAAAAAATATGAGTTTTCCGAATATAATATGAGTTTGGTAATTCTGGTTGGTGTAAGTAGAGTTTATTTCATCGCTATTTGCCAAATAAAAAATCTCAAAAACTTCCGGTGCCTTGTTTCTATGGCTAGGCTCAGGTAGACTGTTCCGTTTATCAGCAAGATAAGAGAGTTTTTCATTTAGCAAATAGCGATGAAATGAATAGTAGACATATCTGCCAGAACTCTTAAAAATATGGAAAGCGCTAGCATCACACATAAGTCACAGTTACCTGATAGAATAGTTACCTCTTCTCATATGAGCACAGATATAAACAAATTTTATATAATAATTAATAATAATATAATAATTATTATTAATAATCTAAGAATCATTTAATTTCAAAATAACGATTATCCATTACCTTCATTAATGTTCACAAACCACGTGATCTATTAGACTATTTAAATGGTTATTTTGTTGTTTTTAAATTAGTTCCATTTTGTCTAATAATTGTTTGAACCTAATGTAATACTTTGGCAAAATCCTAACGTATAATAGTCTGGTTGACTACTCTGCTTTGGTTGGCTAAAAGACTAAATGGCTAAATGTTAAAAGACTTAGAGAAAAGGCTATTCGTTGGTTATTTGCTTTCCTATTTTATCGCTTATTTTCATATTAGGTCTTTATAGGGCTAAATAATTTGCTTTTTTTTTGTTCTTGTGGTAAATTGAAGAAGAAATAAGATTTTCAAGTTAAATAATAAAATAAATATAAATAGGTAAGCAAAATGGTTTTGATATCCACTTAAAAACCTCTTATTTTAAAGATTCAAATGGAATGCAATATTCAGATTGAAAACAAACATTATAGTTCTTTACAGTCATGTATAGACTAATTCATAAAGTCGTAACGTTTTAATATTACTATTTATTCTGTAACAGCTTTCTAAAAGCAAAATAATTTTTTAATTTTTTGTCTAATGTTTCTAATTATTCTAAAAATCCAAAAGAGATTACTTTCAACCATCGCTATTAAGTTAACGGATTATTTTACTGATGATGATGACTAGCTAGTATCCGGCGCGCCCAAAAAAACAATTTTAAGACCTTAAAACGAAATTTTCCGCACGTAGAACATCTCTATCTCGACATTGAGTGGCCGAGAAAAAATAGACCAACACATGAATGCAGAATATGTGTTTTATGCGACAGTTTTTACTTTTTTTCAAATAGTCCACCATTGTGCTTTTTCATAACTCATGGACAGGGTGGGGCGTGTCCTATCCACCTCACAATGAATAGATGTCGTCTGGTAGACGTCCCTAATTAGAATCAGTCGAAAGCCGATCGATCCAACATGATTTAATTGAGTGATCGTACTAACAAAAAAAATTCTCAAATAGTCCACCATTGTACTTTCTCATGACCTATGTACATGGTAGAGTGTGTTCTATCCACTTCAAAATCAATAGGTGTCGTCTAGGAGACGTCCCCAATCAGAATCAGTCAAAACCCGATCGATCCGACACGATTTAGTTAAGTACAACAAGTATAAATGCCAACAACGACAGCGCCAACGATAACGACACACACACAGCAAACATTTTTTAAAAACCATTTTTTTTTGTTTTTAGGCCGAAAAACGAAAAATAAACCCAAAAAAAATTTATATTTTCACTGTTTCTTTACACTATTACATTACTTTTCCGCGTATAGTGGAGTGCGGAAAAATAGAAGAAATAAACCACCGGACTGATCCAGGTGGCATTACGCCTATGTTACTTCTCTTGACGAATATTATTTGTGGTTAAAATTGGTGGTTAATTATGTTTGATTTAATTGACATATTCTATATTATTATTTTGTGATGTTGGATAGGTAGCTTATGCAACCTATTCAACTTGTTAATGTTGGATAGGTATATATTATAATTCGAATTTATACATGACAGCTATTATATTGACAATTCTAAAATTAACATTTTATTAGGCGGCAGCTTTGATTGCACTGGATGTCGAGAATTTTCTAATTAATTAATACCTACTAATGGCATAATTTTAATTGACTAGATTTTAAGGCCACGTGATTTGTGAACTTTAATAAAAGAACTGTACGTGAAGCAAATTGAAATAAACTCTAACAGTAATGAGTACAATAAATAATCACTTGCTCAGTAACTTTAATAAATATCTTCTAAGTTAATCTTAAGTAAGATTTTTTTAGGTTTTGAATTAGTAATCATGCTAATAGTTCTGGTTAATCTAGGTTACCATAGATAGATTTTCTAATGTAGTGCTTTGTAGAAAATAACAAAACAATATCAATTTCAGGATCCAAAAAAAATTAGAAAAGATAATATTTCACAATACGAACTTGCCAAAAGTTGAGTGCTTGAAAATTTTGGATGCATGCATGGGATCGAAGAATACCGTTGAATATCTAGAAATTCACAACTACTTCTACAATTACAATACAGCTTTCGATACAGTCGAATTCCTGGAATATTTGAGAGAATTTACTTACCTCAAGGAGTTGAAGGTGGACTACTTTATTTTTTGCGGGCGAAAAGTTATCGACATAATTGCCGAAAATGGCAAAGATCATTTGAGGAATGTGGAAATATATTTCGATGAAACGGATTTACACAGTAACGTAATTCCAGATAATAAATGGCGCAAACTGAAAAAATGCTGTCCTGTACTGAAAGTCTCCATCACCATAAGTAAGGGCCGTACCCATAGTCGATACTTGGTTTTGCCTACAATGTCTGCAAGTAAATCGTACATCACGTAAAAACCAGGGGCGGATTCAGGACACCGCGCTGACATACTCATATAAAGATGTGATAAATACTATACTACGTTTTAATTGTCGATTTTGCGATATCTAAAACAACAGGAGCAATAAATGTCTCTGAACATACAACACTACACACTAATCATGTTTAAAGTTCCAGTATATTAGCACAATCTATTCTAAATGTTCAAAAGTAAAAAGTTGATACCTACCGTTCAAAATCCATTTATATGCGGAAAAAGAGGAGGGTATAATACCTACCACCATAGGTGCCGCTCAGGGTGCGTGCATTTTAAGTTGAGAAAAATCTGCGTCTTTACCTATGAGAAGGTCCACAATACCACTTAGTATACGAAATCCGAGATTGTATTGTAAAACTGTTTTCAATTTAGTTCTCACTGAATAAAGAACTGATGCAGGTCAAACATAATATGTACTGCGTTAACTATTTTGTATCCAGAGGAAATAGGTATACAATCAAGGTTCCTTATTGACAAATCAATTATTGAAAAATGGTTGTATTTACTTTAAATCTTCCCCAAACAGTTGGGTAATTGAACGCCTGCTGAGCGTGTAAGATAGAGAAGAATTCGTTTGCATTTAGTTTGTCGATCACTTTCTTTGCATTACCAAAATGAAGATATTAATAGCTTACCGCCTCTAAATGCCCTACTCGTCACAATAGTCTGTAATGGGAAAGGCGTATTCGGTAATTCATCTTGAATACATTTTCTTCGCGATGGCGCTTTTAAAAACGTCTTGTTCACATTGGTTATTAATTTGTCGATTGTGGGATATCACTCTTAACAGTTTCTGAAATACGATTTCAAAACATGTTTGGCATACGAGTCCGTATGCCAAACATGTTACATATAATAGTCTGGCAGTTGTATGTGTTTTTAAGCGCACTTCAAATTCTTTCATATAGGAAGCTACTTCAATTGTTTCGAATAACTCACGTTCTATTGTGCCCTAAATCGCGCCTTATATTTTTCTTAGACTACTATCCACAAAGTCAGATACTGTCTCTAAATTTACTCGCATTAAACACTTTTAAGATAAAATTAACCGTTGTCTCACACATGCCGCTAACTACAACGTGAGCTATGTTCCAGGTCCGCATCATCCATGCGGATGGTTTTAGCCATAGTCACCAATACGTTACTGTCACTCAGTTCAGGAACTACGTTTCTTTGAATTTTTCCGCACGTTAGCACTACATAACCATTTCGAAAAATGAGACCCGCCACGGGTAGGATTCGACATCTGTCCCGGATAGGAACTGAACGACAGACAGCTGTTTCGAACTTATGACTGTTAGTTCTCATCAGTGCCGTATACGGTACGCCGATCCAGGACAAATGCGGAATGAAATCCGTGGGGTATACATCTACATCGATACCATCTATGTCAGTAACATATAAGTCGGGAATCGAGAAAGAAACTAGCAAACCGCCAAGCGGTTATCAAGTAGTTTCCGAATAGCAAGGCTATTACATAATCGCTGTAGGAAACAATTACTCCTCTTGCTTTTATTTTTTGAAACCTTGTCTGATCGTGCAGAAACACGAGAAAGGGGTCGAGGATCGATTTTAGGTATAATTCAATACCTGGCCGGTCTTTAGCCCGAGAAGTATTTGTTTCCTATAGCGATTATGTAATAACCTTGCTATTCGGGAACTAGAGTGTGTCCCAGCGAGAGGTAGCCGATTATGTTTGTAATTATTGGGCAAATAAATAACATTTGTACAATCATTTTGAGTTGAATTATTTATTTAAACTATGCCATTAGACATGGAATACAATATCTTGTAAGTGGCCGCCTCCGCTTATCTGGAAGCAGTGGATTTTTTTATTGAAGTTTTCGATCACTTCGTGACATAGCTGTGGCCCTATGTCCGCAATAACTTCGCTAATGCTATTTTTCTTATTTAATCGTATATTTAATCGTAACGGGATTATTGGCATAGACTTTTCCTTTAACGTAGTCCCACAAGAGAAAGTCTAATGGGGTCAAGTCACGAGAGCTTGAATGGTCTGCTTAGGAGGTGCCTCACGACGACCCATAATTGCACGTAATTTTCTTTCAGTTCCCACAATTGAACCATTACTTTCGTAGTACGCTTTGACAATAAGTATGCGTTGCTGAACAGTATACCATTCCATTTTGTAATGGCATACTTTCCACGTAATAACTACGAAGCATCAACTTCCAAAACCTGCCGCAAAAGTAATGGCGGCAAGTTTAAATCGGCTACCTCTCGCTGGGACACCCTTTACTTGCTAACCGCTTGGCGGTTTGGTAGGTCCTTTCCCGATTCCCGACATATGTTACTGATTACATAACCATATCTTAGAGTTTACTGGGCAGGCACAATAACAGTATTGTATTTTCCATCGATATAATTTTGTAGCAATTGTCTAAACATTGGATTGGACAGCATGTTCCTCAGCAGTATGTTGCAAGCAATTATTACTTAAACGAGTTTTATGTTTCTCAGTCGCGACATGTTCTGTATCTCGCGTTTTTACGCTCCATGAAATCACTGTATCGCATACATTACGCCGTATAGTTCGGTGTTATCAAAATTCAGCTCGACAAACTCACTCAGACACTTTTCCACTGTAATTGGCAATGGGTAATCCTCTGACATTTTAAAGTATAATGATAATATTAATTCAATTTAATCGATTCGGGAATTCTGAAACAAAATTATGTACCTCAATTAATACTCTGTATAAATATAAAGAATGTACATATTACCAAAAATGTGCCTTCCTTGGCTTCCTTGGCACATGAATCTTTTAGTTTTGTACTTTCGTGGTGGATATGCGATGGAAATATTTCGCCCAAGGTGACTATGAACATAACAGTTGCAAAAAAATTACCTGAAAATTTACTAAACAAGTTACTTAAAAATAATAGAGAAAATCCTAAATTTTTAGGTGATTTTCAAAGGGCTGTGACTTGGAGAAAAATAGTGGCAGAGCAATTTTAAAATTTAAAAGCAAATGGAAACTCTATCTTTCTAATTTTCAGATCTCCAATTAAATTTTTTTTTTACCATCGACAGTTTTTGAGCAATCATAAGAAAACCATCGAAAATTTGTTTTCCCAAATTTTTGCTTGCATTTCAAAAGGTTCACGGACTTCAATAATTTGTTTTCATTGAATTCATAAAGCTTTTTTAGATAATTTTATCCTCTTTAATTTGAGCTATCTAATAGCCTTTACAATGATTTTTCGCTGTTATCATTCAAAGCAAAAAAATCAGTGTTAACTTTTTTGAAAAACAATTTTTTCCATTTTTTTCAATAATCCATATTTTTTTATTAAAAATATGGATTATTGCTAAAAAAACATTTTCAACCTCAAAAAAATAATAAAAAATGAAAAATTCACCCTTAAATTGATTTTCAGTAAAAACAGCAAATTCAATCATTCTGAACATGATAAAAAAAATCGGAGCGCTTTGAAATTTTCAAAATTTCTTTAAGATACTTTGAAATTGAAAAGAAGCAGTCAACATCTTTAGTCTAACCATTATTTGCAAAGTTAAGCGAATATCCCTAAGTACGCAATTTTTTACCTGCTATTCAATTAACATTCTCACACCGATTTTTTGTTTTATCAAAAACCAATAACTACTACTTGTAAAAAATACTTTGCAGTTTTTAAGACGGTAATTGAATTTTCTGTACGATCATTATTTCCCGAATAATTAATTACCAAAGTCAAAACTGACTTTTTTGCTTTAAACGACGATAACTCATCGTATACAAGGAATTTTAGAGAGCTCAAATTAAAGAGGATAGAATTATCTAAAAAATCTTTATAATGAAATCACTGAAAAAAATTTCATATACTTTTTGAAAAACAAGTAAAAATTTGGATTTTTTTTACGATGGTTTTCTTATGATTACTCAAAACTTAATAAAAAATTTTGCTCTGCTGAATTGCTCTGCGATTATATTTCTCTAAATTACAGCCTTTTGAAAATCAAATTAGGATTTTTCCCCTTAAATTTTGTGTCTAATGTATTACTATTGAAGGCAAACTTATTTTTAAATACGTTTCACATAACACGCCCCATATTTAAAAAATTCAAATAAAAACTTAAAATAAAACAACCCCAACAAAGAATTTTAAATGTTAATATTGTATTCTTTATATTTATTTCATACTAGAAATAACAGCCGTCACACAAACACATAATTATTTTTTTATATTCATATATGTTATACTTATTCTATTCTCGTAGATTAAAGTTGTCTAAATTTTATTGCCATACGGATTTACTTTCGATTTTCGGTTATGGTATATGTTCCATACATACTCGTATATGTATGGAACAGAAATAAGAGCATTTCTTTATTAATTTAATTTACATTTATTATTTTTTAGAAAACATATGCCACTATGAACAAATACAATTTATTTTTCTGATGAAAAGCATACCCCTAAATTCCTTCTCCTTGCATACCAGCAGCAAATATAATCAAAAAATTAGTCGGAACTTTGAGGAAACGTTAACCCATCTGTTAAACAATCACTGTAAGACCTTAGGTAAACGCAAATATAGACTAATTTTCTTATATTTTTGTATAATATATAATTTTAACAGTAAATTATGCACATTATAAACAGAATTAACTCATCAGTCTTCAACTTCACATTATGCTGCAAACTTCACTTTATTCAAACTAAAATTATTAAAAAAATGTACAAACTTCACATTATTACTGTTATTTTTTCGAAGATTTAAATCAATACATTAGTTCCTATGTAATATAATGAAATGATAGCAATTAATGGTTAACAAATTAGAATTATATTATCGGGGAAAAAACATGAATAAATAACAGAAAGGAACAAAAATATCAAATGCAATGAAACCGATGTTAATGAAAACTTTTAACAATAAACAGTTTTAAATCTTAAAACGGACTTTTTCGCACACAGAACATCTCTATCTCGAAATTGAATGGCCGAGAAAAAATGAACCAACACATAAATGCAGAATATGTGTTTTATGCGACAGTTTTACTTTTTTCTATTTTTCTCAAATAGTCCACCATCGCGCTTTCTCATGACCCATGGATAGGATGGGGTGTGTCCTATCCACCTCAAAACCAATAGATGTCGTCTGGTAGATGTCTCTAATCAGAATCAGTCGAAACCAGGTCGATCCGACACGATTTAATTGAGTGATCGTGCTAACAAAAACAATTTCTCAAATAGTCCACCATTCTGCTTTCTCATGGCCCATGAACATGGTAGAGAGTGTGTTCTATCCACCTCAAAATCAATAGGTGTCATCTGGGGGACATTCCCGATCACAATCAGTCAAGAACTCTATCGATTCGACACGATTTAGTTGAGTTATCGTGTTAACAGAAAAAAAATCTCAAATAGTCCACCATCGTGCTTTCTCATGATCCATGGACAAAATGGGGTGTGTCCCATCCACCTCAAAATCAATAGGTATCGTCTGGGAGACGTCCCCGATCAGAATCAGTTAAAACCCGATCGATCCGACACGATTTAGTTGAGTTATCATGCTAACAAAAAAAAATCTAAAAATAGTCCACCATATTGCTTTCTCATGGCCCATGGACAAGGTGGAGTGTGTCCTATCCACCTCAAAATCAATAGGTGTCGTCTGGGAGACGTCCCCAAGCAGAATCAGTCAAAACCCGATCGATCCGACACGATTTAGTTGAGGTATCGTGCTAACAAGAATAAATGTCAACAACACACACACACACAAAAAAAGGTTTAAAACCATTTCTTTTTTTTTGTTTTTAGGCCGAAAAATGAAAAATAAACCCTAGAAAACAAACGATTTAATTTTTTTACGCGATTACATTATTTTTCCGCGTAAAGTGGAGTGCGGAAAAGTAAAAATGGAGATGAAACTAAATTGTAATAATTTTAATTCAGTAGCCAGTAAATCCTCTTCTAGCTCGTATCACTCCTTCCATTCAGAATACTAACCAGGACGGACTGGTGTATGGTTTCCTAAGGAATATTCTCCCATTCGAAGGAACGACTTGTTCGAATTCCCTAAGAGTCATAGGAGCAGGTATGTGGCGCCTAGCTGATCGTTTTAGTACATCCCATAGATACTCTGGTGAAGTTCATATCGCGGCTTCTTGATGGGCAGTTCATAGTTGGAATATTTATTCACAAATCGAAGGTAGCCCAATATGTACCTTTCTAGCAACGTGGGGCCGAGCGTTATCCTGCGTAAAAATTAAATTGTCTCCGACAAACGAGACAAATGACATCACATGTTCTTCTACGATGTTTTTTTTTTTACGTAGAAATGAACCGTATATAAAACAAATCTGTCCGACCATTAAAACAAATTCCTCCCCAGAACATTGTTAATCCACCAAAAAATGGGATCCTCGCAGACATATTACAGGCAGCAAACTTTTATCCTGGCCAGACTCGTTGACGTCCATCTGGTGAATTAAGACTTACTCTTGTTTCGTCTGAAAACAAAACTCTCATCTAGTCGTCAATGGTCCAATCACGTGTTCTCTTGTAAAACGCAGTCTAGTAACTCTATGTTCTCTGGTGAATAGTGATGCATTATGATCTGATGATGATTGGTTGATCTTCTACTGTCTAATCCTCCTTCATTAAGCCTTTCCTAACTGTTCGTCCAGAATTTGCTACATTTCGAGATGCTGCTAGGCCTCTGTTTAGCTCTAATCTGGTAGAATACCTGTTTCTTATGGCAACTTGCATAATATGTCGCTCATCTCTTGCATCTGTAGACTTCTTACGACCTTATCCTGGGATGCTACAGCAACTTCCAAGTTCATTGAAACTGTTAACAATTCGACTAATTGTTGTTTGTCTAACTCCTAACAAATTAGCCGCATATCACTGGCTACGTCCCTCGTTAACCAGAGTTACCACTTGCTTCGTCTTCTCTTAAGTTGCGTGGAAAATTCATTTCTTCTACTCTAATTGTAAGTATACTGGACAAGGTGTTTCATTCACTTAATGACATTAAATTTTTTAAAAATCACTATCGTAACTGAATTTATTGCCTATTACAAATCACTAAACAGTGTTAAATATATTATTAACAAACAATTACAAAATGTTACTTTCGATCTGTCAAACAATTGTAGTTGTTTATCGGTGGTGATAGAGGATATTCTAGACCACCTACATAAAGGATGTCCAAGGATTTAAAACTTAAAAAAATTATAAATAATGAAAAGTTTTGCTAATGCGTTAATTTTGTCTATGAGTGTAAATTGTATGTATATGGTATGTATATTAATACATATATTTGCTTACGGAGGACTTGGCATATAGGAAATGCCTTCGAACAATTCCTCCCCTTGAAATTTTATCATTTCCTTCTCGCATGTATTGCATATGCGCGAGAGTCCCCATAAGCATGTCAAAAAATTGTACCATTGTCACCAAGAATCTGTATTCAGATTTATAGAATTGTTCCAACATGTCCAACAACTTGAATGATTTGATATGATTAAGAATATAGGTCGAACTCGCATTTTTTGTCTTCTTTTTAGAATTTACTGGATGTCATTTATATTATCTCAAATAACAACTAAGTACTTTCATTTGAAATTAACTTTCATTTAAAGAAAAGATAAGACTCATTACATAAGTGATGAAATTGTGTCTAAAATAAAAATTCTAGTCTGAAATAGAAAGTGAAGAGATAATTTTATACCCGGTCATACAAAAACATTTTAATCTCATTATTAAAGTATTACAGAATTTATTAATCTGGACATAAAAAACAACAAGGAAAACATTGACGACCTTCTTTTCCAAATAGTAAAGAAATGCCCGAACCTTAAAAGACTCTTTTTTGATGGCGTTATTAACGAAGATATGGATTTAATAAAGGAGATTTGTAAATATAAGAAGAGTGCCAAAGGTAATCAATAATTTTTCATTTGTTTAAATTACGTAGTACAAGTCAAAACAAATTTGAAAAACCCTCAGATACCATGACGTGTGACGTATAATCGTGACGTATGATTAAGTCGTCACACTTAAATGTAATGTAATAATAGAAACGCAGGTTTACATTTTTTTAAGGATATAGGGTTTGTATAATGATTCTTTGCGTGTGCGTCACAGATAACAATCGTATGAATCAATCAACTGACATTTTTTAACAGTGTCGTCGTGCCGAAAACACATTTTAGGATAATACAATAAAAATCCGTCAACCTATGACAGAGTAATGAAAAGGTGCTCCACAAAAACCTTCATAGAATATTTCCATGAAAATAAATGAAATAAAAATGAAATAAATTTTACAGATATATTGAGACGCCAATGAATCAAATTATACAATAAAACTAAGACGTGACCTCATAATAGCATTTTGTTCGGCAAATTATTAACTGTCTATGCCGTACGTAGTTGATTGAAACATGTCGCTAGACATACGTGCTGATAATTGTGGCATATTAGTAACAATTGCTAGTGGTGTAGCATGTGATCCGTGCGTCGTCACTAAATTGATATACACGCAAAGATCCATTATACAAATTGTACTTAAAAGACTCAAAATTTCTTCCTCTAATTGTAATCGTTATTATTATAGTTATATATTTTATCCTTTACTTACATTATTTTACTTGCCTCATAATATTTACGAGTAGTAGTATCCTTTCTGACTATAACAGCTTGTCCACAATAAATCAGAGGAAAATGGCATGATTTTAAATTAAATATTTAGTCAATTTGCTTTACAATATGTGTTCTTCATATTTTACGATTATAAAGTTATTCTTATGCATCTACATTTTCAGGAAAAGTCAAGGTTTCTGTTATTTAAATGTTTGTAAGTATGATGTAGCTTTCTTAAGGTTTTACCGTTATTAACCACTATAGAAAAGAAGAATCGGCGTTGATTATTAAAAAAGCTAAGAAAACTAATCTTTAGAATATAAGTTTCCTCACATTAATATATTAATGTGAAATAATTAATAATTAATTCACATACATATAGGTATGTGAAAAATAGCGATTTTAATTTGTTACATGATATTGTGGAATTCTGTATTACTCACGACTGGACCAATAACAGCGCCGCGGTTGTAAAAAAACACTCGAGATCATCTTTCAAGGTGATACTGATAAAGTTGGCCATAAGGATAATAGCTTTCTGTGAGTAAGTAAGATTATTACAAACCCGAAAATGTTCATTCTAAATATGTCTTAATATAGGCATTTCTGATATTTACCCAGTGGCTTGCGGTATAGTTTCTCTGGGGCACAGTACTATTCATTTCATCACTATTTGCCAAATAAAAGACTCTTATCTTACCGATAAATGGAACAGTCTACCTGAGCCTAGCCATAAAAACAAGGCACCGGAAGTTTTTCAGATTTTTTATTTGGTAAATAGCGATGAAATAAACTATAATAAGTATTTTGCAAGACATTCTGCTTACTCTCTTGTAAATCAACTTTATGAAAAATATTAAAACTGTTCTCTTTTTATAACTAATCGAGTTTCAAAGGCACTGATGTTTCAACACAGATACCGGTATCAATTGATTTAGTTCATAGCATAGATACTACATAAAATATCGATTTAGAAAAAAAAATTATGAAAGAACCAGAAAAAAAATTAGATTAAGCAGAAAAAAAATTAAAATCATTATTGAGAAATTTGAAATACTCTCGTGTAGAAAATTTTAAATTGATCGTTTTAGCTTCCCGTTTTTCTTAATTAAATTTCCGTCAAATAATTCTCCCGTGCCGTTAAATTTCCAAGTAGGAATAACTAGAAAACCTCTTTTTAACTTGTATATCTAAGACATAAGTTCTTTTAGAGGACTATAAAAAACCGATAAAATTTCACTGACTAATTGTCGAAAGAGTGTTTAATTCCTCCCAAATATTTTTCTTTCTTTAATTGTCGTATTCAAATGTGCCTTCCTATTAACATGTCTTTTAACATTTTTATGAAAATGTTTTCACACACAGATTTCAGTTATATTAAAAAGTAAACATAACTACCAACAAAATATATTTAACCAAATTTTACATATTAATCACTTGTTTTTATTATAAAACAGTTAGTTTCTAGAAAAGTTTAATTTACAGATTTACTGACAATATTCACATGAGATATTTCTTCAAAATAATGTTATAAAAATTTTGTTTATGAATTAAACACTACACAAATAAACATAACATAAAACACACCACATAAATTAATAATCCCCCAGCCCAAGCTATATGAGCGGAAGGTACTTCCGGCGTTATAACATTTGTTATTGTCTCGGAAGCATATTCGAAGTTGCTTCCAAGCAGAAATGTATTTACTGTTTCACGTACAATGCACTTGTGACTTACACATTAATCGCCAGCTATTCTCCGCGCTTACAGTACTCAAGCCTTCAAAATGCTTCCAAATGCGCCATGCTCTTTGCACTCTTTGCCAACCAGCAACGTTTAACCTTACTTTAAAATCTTTATATTGTTTCTTTTCTTTTACATTGTTCTACAGCTAATATGTGAGGTGCTTATATATCATCTCGTAAGCAGCTAAGATTACGTCTTTGCTACAGCGTTTAACCGACAATTCCGAACGTCGTTAATACAGGAAACTTATATTTCTCATAATAACGCGCGTTGCGAGAATAGATCTATATCAGTCGCATAAACCGAACAGGATAAACAATTTCGATATTTCAGGGGATAAAGTATTATTATTTGATTTTACCACAAATAACGATTATTGTGAGTTGTAAAAATAAATCTGTCAATTGGCATCCTTGCTGAGTATTAGTTTCATCATGGTTATGTTAATATATTATGGGGGTGTTTGTTATAGAAAAAATAATACATACTGTCATAAACCCTAAGGTAATCCACGATATTTTTCATGAAGAGAAGTACCACACTGTTAGAGGAGGACATTAAAAAAACACCACACCCCCAGTAGGCTTCCGCCAACCCCTATATTTACCACAGACAATGTTCAGAATCTCGACTAAGCCACTTTAAATATAAAACACCCCTAATGATTATTTCACCGATCCTACGACTTTTTTGTAGACAAAAAACAAAGTCATTAGAGTAGACAACTGAAGAAATGTCACCACACTCCCAACAGGCTTTCCCCAATCTTGATATTGGCTACACACATCCCTTAGCCTTTCTAATAAGATCACCTATATATGGAACCATCCCAGTAATTTTCTTACAACCGCTACTAATTTTTTAACAAAGAAACGGTATTACATAAGAGGAAATGGAGAAAAATTTACCTCACCCTGAGCAGGCCTTCCTCAGGATAACCCCAATAGTTTATTTGCAACCCTGCAAATGTTTGAATACAAGTTGTTCAGGGAAGAAAATAAAATACAAAATCACCACCCTCCAGTAAGCTTTCCCCAGCCTCGATATTCATCACGAACAGCCCTTTAAGTCTCTTCTGAGTTACTCGGTAAAGGAATAACTGCCTTGATTAGTTTTTACAAACGCTACTAATTTCTCAGTGAGAAAGTGCAAAATTTTTGCACCTCCGGTAGGCCTTCTGCGACCTCGATATTTAACGACCCTCAAAGGGCCAGTAAATCGTCCTGAAGGTAAGGCAGTCCTAATATTTTTTACGGGCCCTACCTTTTTTCTAATGATAAAAATACAAGGTTTTTAGTGGAAGAAATCGTCACTGTTCCAGTAGGCTTTTCTGAGACCTCGATTTTCACTACACACAACCCTCAATATTTTTAATCAAAACGGTGCCACGCTATTAGAGAAGTAGATTTAGAAAAACAGCCCCCACCCAGTAGGCTTCCCCCAACCCCAATGTTCACCACAGACGATCTTTAAAATTTCGACTAATCCACTTTAGATATAAAACGCCATAATTATTACAACAATACCGCCACGAATTTGTAAAGTCGCCTAATTTTTCAGAATAATTAAGTTAATGGTGAGGATAATGTTTTGTAATACTTTAACACAATCTGTTATGAACCTAAGAAAGCTTACACCATTCTTGTAAATATGCTGGAATCACCTTATAAACGAATTGCTCGATATTATTTGATATATATTTTTTAGGGTTGTACATGAAGATTATTCAACAAAATTTTAAATATATGACAAACCTAGTGTATATGTTTTCATAATAAAAATTTAATGCCTCTGAATACTTATTTCATATTTAATATTTGTCATACAAATGCTGCTGGTAAGTAAGACATAACGTTATAAGTATATATAACGTTGACATAACCAGTGGCGGATTTACCAGCAGGCTGAGTAGGCTGGAGCCTAGGGCGGTAAATTTGGGGCCAAACATTTTTTTGTCTTACAGATATCAACAAGATTCATATATAAGGTATCGAATGGCAGAGATCGGTAGGAGCGGCAACATTTGGATAGCTTACTGGCGGCAAAAGTGTAAATCCGCCACTGAACTCAACCAACACTTTAAGTTTTAATTAGCAACTACTTTGGTTGAACTACATTAGATTTTGAGTTTTAGCGTGTGTACAAGTAAGACATTTTCTCAAGTGCAGCTTATTGCACAGTTGATGGTATAAAATAAATACAGGTATCTATGAGTATGCCAAATCAACTCGAAAATTCTACTTACACTTTTTTACACAATAAAGTGCATTTTTATTCAAAATAATTAACCAAAAAACTGTTTCCCAGTAATCGCTTTTTACTTTCATCAAACTTCACTTTGGACTATCAAGTAAGATGTATGTATGTATATACATTTCTTAAAACAATAAAAACTCAAACATCAACAAAATATCTAACAAAATTAAACTATGGTTGCATGAATTAACTCTTTTTTTTACAAGTAGGTAATTAGGCTTATGATCTAACAGTCATATATATTGTGTTAAAATAGGAACAAAGAAATAAAAAATTATCTTCAATGACCGATCCTTATGGGTCAGGTTATGGCATATCCCACTTGTCTCCCAAATTTTGAAAATAAAACCAAATATTATGCGAATTAGAAATATGTAGTGAGCACGTAAAGGTTGAAACAAATTTGATAAAATCATTATCGAGCAAGTAGGAAAAAATATTTGGACAGATCGATTTTGTTTTTTAGATGTTGATTGATCTTTTGGAATGCATATATTCTTCTGGCTTCATTAAGGCCGATTCACACTATAGTTCAGGTCACGCTCCACTCAAGGTGCGATAAAATATTATGGCGTGCTATTTAAAGGCCGATTCACACTGTTATTCAGGTCACACTCCACTCAAGACACGATGAAATATTGTAACGTGCTATTTAAATGGAAATATTCATATTTAGCGCTTCGCTCACGGTACGCTGACAATCTTTGACCGCGGTCAGTGTGTTGTAATTTTATCCAAAATGTATTGAAATGTATGTTTTTCCATGCAAAATTATTGGAAAAATTTTGTTTTATCATCTACAAGGCCTTTATATAGACTGAAATATTCTCCAAATGTCATAAACCCATATCTTCCTGCGTTTCTTGTATTGTTACTCTTCATTATCCAAACATATGGCAATTGCAGCCAAATTACTTATAGAAAATGTATTCATCTTACAATAGGAATGTATTGACATGTTTCATACTGATCAAAAATGAGCGCCAATTGAATGTAAAGTGTGAATACTACCCTAAATCTTTGACGGTGAGAGGATCGTGAGCATAGTGTGACCTGAGCGCCTAGTTATGACGGAATTGATAAGTTTCTATAGGATAGGATGCCTGCACCCGTTTCTGATGATGCCATTTAAGAGAGCACATTTTTTTCTTATGATGCGTTAAGTTTTATAGTACGTTACATAGCAACTATTTCTAGAAATATATTAACTTAATTTTTAATAGCATTTATTTCCATTCTTTAATTCCTACACTGGTTGTAGCTACTTTTTGGAGAATTCTACTTTTAGGCTGTTGTACTTTTTCCTCTTTTGTATTGAAGCTTGCAATGCATCAGCCATCTATTTTGAAATGCCTGAAAAAGAAAAAGTGTCAGTCATTAAAAGTGCAGAATGTCCTCATTGGATAATAGAGTGACACACACAGCACTCTCTCTGTGTGTGTCCCTCTTTGAGTATTGATACAACTGAGAGTGTATGTGTGTTGATACAACGTGTCAACCTGTAGCTTGTAATTGTTGGTACCACAATAAAGGTAACACCCTTTTGTATTATTGACGGTGCATTAACTATTGAAGAGTATTTGGAGATGCTACAACAGCGGGTAGTTCCCCTACTTGTAGCACCTTATCCAAATCCTGAAAATCACCAAATACCAGAACAGTCAATATGATACCAACACGACAGCGCGATACCTCATTATTCATTATATACGAATTGTGCGTGATTACCTAAACACCATCTTTCCCAATAAGGGAACTGGTAGAACATGAGCTATTGAATGACCAGGCTCTATCTCCGCTGGAGCATTTTTTCTAGGATTACCTTAAATCCAAGGTATATTTTAACAGACGAAATATTAAATATTATTAAGGGATTAAAAACAAAATTCATAAAAAAGTAAGGTTATTTAACGCTGAAGCTGTAACTAACCTTTTACAAGAATTTCAGTTTCGACTTGCACATTGCACATTATCAAGAGGTGAACGACAGACAATTTTAATACTTAATTTAATGATTTTTGTTTGTATTATTATTTTTCAAAACATTGTTCTGATTAATTTATTAAAATATTTTACATAACAATAATATAACTTACTACAAAATTTTAAGCAACATGCACAAAAAATCTATCAAAAAATATACGTATACTAAAAGATGCCCAGCCAAAAAATAAAATAGAGCTGTCCGAGCATTTTTTACTCTATCTATATAATATTATATTAAAGTAAACCAAAGAAATAATCCTTCTAGTGACCCTACAGCTACAATAAATGCAGGTGTCAAGTCAACCAACCTAGCCGAACTATGGTTTTCCCCGAACTCCTCGGGGAAATAAAATTATAGTTAAGCCCGTCATTTTGAGGTTGTTGAAAGACCGAAAATACTTTTCGGTTATTCCATACACATGTTGCCTTTAACCGCGTAGAAACATACATGGGAGTACTAATTTTTTAACACTTAAAAATGAACCACTTTCTGTCAGAAAACGATAATTGTTCAGTTTTCATTGCTTTTTTCTGTTTTTATATATATATATATATATATATATATATATATATATATATATATATATATATATATATATAAAGAACCAATAGGTAAAATTGACGAAAAAAAGGCCTATTAATAGATGGGTAAGTCCGCTGTAATCCCCCACGTGATCTAAATTATTATTCATTTTGCTTTTACTAAAGAAAATATCTTGGTGCACTCAGGTATTTTTTTAACGTATTTGGTTGTCTTGAGAGGAGGACCAAAAAAGTAAAATAAAAATAAAGCTTTTTCTGCGATCAACCCTTCCCAGAACCTTTGAGCTTCGCCATCTTTCGAAGGATAAGTTGCTTGTTACCTTTTTGTTGTACTGAGGCAATTTATTTATCTAGTCCAACATTTATTTCCTTGATTTAATTATTTTTCTTAACGCTGAACAATGTATTTTTCTCGAATTACAATTTTGATTGTACGGAACAAATGTAAGATTAAAAATTCAAGTTGGATGTTCTTTTAAATGTTCATTAACTGAATCTTTTTGTTATTACTTCTTTTTTTTTTTTAATACAACAAGAAATTGTGGATCCGCGTTATTGATTTGAATTAAACGCCCTATTCGTCTTATTGGTTACGATCGCTATAGGAGTAATCAAATCTGTCGGTGAACCATATTTCTTCAGCACTCAGAACTTCAGCATTCATGAGCAGTCGTCATTTTTTTGTAGCAGATAAAAATTGAGCTCAGTCGCCAGAATTCGATTAAAATTTTAGGGCCAATTACTTTAATGAAAATTGAGCTAATTTAAGTTGAACTTAACTGAACTATGTACAATATATTCTGAACTTGAACAGCTATATATTCTACGACACAGAGTTATCTGTGGTATTACCAGAGATCGAGTCTATTACAAACTAGTAAGTATTCGATATATTTTGATATTCATTTGATACATACTCAAGTTAGAATAATATTCACTAATTCGTATACCATCTATAATGCTAGAAAATTTTTATTACCGTTGAAATTCCAAATATATTTCAGTAAATGATACTTTTGGAAAGAATTATTAAATTAAAAACGTCTTGGTAACTGACCGATTCCGATGTTTCGACATGTTCTGTGGTTTCTAATATTGAGCTGTCATTTTATATATATTCTATGATTAGAACTTTAAATTTAAGGAATTTAATATTGGGTTTAATATTTTTTTGAATTTACAAGTGAGTCGTATAAAGAGACACTAGTCAAAAAGAAATAAATTACTGAAATATTGTATATCATTCATTATTTATATATGTCTCATTGCGTTACCATGGAAACCCCTGTATGAAACCATATGAAAATTTTATTGAAGACCATTAAGTATTAATACGTAAATAAATGCTATTCTTCAATTTGTTATTTGTAAATCTAAAATAATGGATGACGAAGATATTGATGATATAGATCCTGATGATGCGATATCTCCAATAGCTACCAATTCTGTGCTAGAAGAATCATTGCACCGAAGTCATGATTCTATTCCAGCTGTTAATGCTTATCAAATTAAGCCATCTTTACAAGACAAGTAGGAATAAAATATCTATTAACAGTAGTTATAACCACAAAATATATTTTTTATTTCAAGATTCAAAGAGATACCTGTTAAAGAAATTATCAGGAACGTAGTTTCAACCGTTTTATCAGGTAAATCGTATGAACCAGAAAATGTTAAAAAGTGGACTATAAACATTGCAAATGAAATTAATGAAAAAGTAAAAGGTAAGTCACTACCTTTTTAGGGGTTAAATACTTAAAACTCGTTTTAAATTGAATTTTAAATAATTTTTAATTGCACTTTAAAATTAACCTGTTAAATATAGTTGTATTGTGTGATTTTTATTTATAACATATTAAAGTCAATATTTTGGGTAATTGTATAGAACACCCCCTTCTGGATTTTCGCGTTTTTTTTTTTTATGGACATGTAGGTTGCTATAGGAACAGTTTTTCACAAACGAAACTTTGCGCAAATTAATAATAACCCATCTAGCTAACGGGAGGTGGAAGCGAATAGGGGTGCTGGGTGGGGTAAACAGGTGTATTGAGGAATGTTAATTTAGCTAGGGTACATTAAAAAAATTTAAATTTTTGAAAATATTCAACATATAGGGGTAGTTTTTAAGGGTTGAAGCAATATTTGTGTGGTGAAAGGATGTGGCATTGTGTGCACATAGAGACCGCAAAATTAAATCTTGCTTTTTTTTTTTTGTTAAATTTTGGCGTCTGTTGTTGAAGGGCAAGGGATATATTTGGTATATAAATGATCAATGTTCAAAAATAATTTACAAGATAGAGGGATAGTTTGTAAGGGTTGAAATAATCGTGAATCCTAATTGTTTCTATTTGTCATAATCTGCCTGACCCTTTTTTATGCACGTGATATGGTCATTATTTAAATTGATGTATATTTAATTAATTAACTCACATGTTGTATTCCAATTATTAAAACGCCATGTCTATTTAAGAACAATGTAAGTCCTTCATTTGATGCTGTAATAGCATAAAATTTCGCGTAAGTGACATCGCAAGAGTCACAGGTGTTGAAATCACAAAACCGCACAGGCACAGGTGTAAGATTCACAGTCAATACTCTGTTTTCACTCATATTTTTGTCGCATTCGAGGCGCAAGAATATTTTAAGTTTAAGTTCTAGCTGTGAACAAAGAACTGAATAGCTGTGGTATGGAAAGTGTCTTTTCAGCATCCCTTGGCGCGTGAAGTCGTTTCCAACTAATCAGGGCGTCTGATTTTGTTTACATATTTGTAAATTCAATAGACAGTGATGTCTGCGCTTTAGGTAAGCAAGTAATTTGTAGCCTATATTGTATATTATGATAGTTGTACAAAAGTTGATGTGGTAACATGGGAACTTTGGTGAACTACAGAAACGATTAAGTAAACAGTAAATCAGCTGTGCCCATGGAGAAATGTTCCAATTTTAATTTATTTATAAAAAATACTTAACGCCATTTGCGCAAGATATGATAAGGTGCGTTGTACTCGTGATGGAATGTAGAATGTGTGAGTAAGTTTAGTTTTTCTATAAGGCAGAAGGGGGTGTTCTATACAATGACCATATTTTGTTCCATTAACTTATTAAATTTCTAACATAACTCACATAATAGAATTTGAATTAGTAAATCATTTTGTACAATTTTTCACAATTTTAACGTAACTATTAATCATTACCAAAACATCATTGTACCATTACAAAGAAAGCATGATGCATGATGTTATGAGATAGGCATGAGGTCATAAGTTTGATTTAATACTGGATTTGTTATAGAATTACAGATGAAACGATATAAACATATAGTACAGGTTGTAATAGGAGAAATGAGAGGAGCTGGAGTTAAATCGGGTGTTAGATGTCTCTGGGATTCAGATGTGGATGGTTACACAAGTGATATTTTTATGAATGTAAGTGAATCTGTTTATAAAACATTTCTAAGACAGAACCTTAATAGAAAGTATGTAATAAATCAACTTAATAACAATAAAGTTAACTATTTAATTCTCTTAAATTTTTAACAAACTGGGTATATTTGATAAGTGCAATATATTTCATATATTAGTAACATAAGAAGAAATTAAACATTCCCAGAAATACTACAAATCACTGAAATTTTCCTTAGTTTTCTTTTGTTATGGCATTTTTCAATTGTGCACAAATATGTAACAAAGTGATGTTTCTTATTTTGTATTTGTTGTAAGTTAACTTTGTTTTACAATTAATCTTTTACTACTACATTAGAATCTTTCAAATAGACATTGGCAAACGTAAATTTAATTCAGTTAATTTTTGCCAAAGTATGAATGTTTAAGATAATGTCATGTCAAATGCATCTTTAAATACAGATATTTCTTTCATTTTAAACAGACAACTTCAATTTTCAAGGAATACATTTTTTTTTATCTAATGCATAGTTCCTACTGTTTCATTTAAATATATTTTTTAGGAGGGGATCTTCTGCTTGACAACTGTCTTTGCTGTTTATTTATATTAACTATGTCTATTTAAATCTTGCATAGTCTGAGGTTTTAGTTTACACAATTTACTGCATAACTACATTGTTTTACTTTATGTCAGTTTTATTCCATATATGTACTGTTTTTTTTTTTTTGTATTAAATAACTCAATATATTATCATACATTTTTATGTACCTACACATAATTGACTTATTTTTTTACAATAGTCTTACTAAAGGTTCTGATTCTAAATATAAAATATATCAGCCACACATTTTAGAACATTATTATTATTAATATCATCATAATTAATTATTTACTTTCATTCTTTTTAATTAGGGTAAAAGATGTTTACCATCAAAATTCTTTACAAAATGTTAAGAGATATTTGTACCTTTTCTAATTGGTCTTAAAATAATAAAGTTCAATTAAGTATAGCAAAATAGGCTTCAAAAAATGTTGTCCTGGTGTCCTGGGCAATTAAGGGTGCAATTTCACTTCAATGTTAACGTTCAAAATCTTTAAAAATGTTGTCAACTTAATCTCAAAAATCACACAACAGATTTAAAGATTTGGGAGCTATGATTGGTAACTATGAGAATTATATTATATTTTATATTGTAATATTAGATACACCTTTTTTATACTTTTACACAATACTTTCTTTCATATTTCATGAAATTTTTGCTGAATATTTTTTGTATCAGAAATAGTAATCAGATTAGGCCCGATTTGACAATATTATTTATATTAACATGGAAATACCTTGAAGTTAAGTTGAGTAAGAATTAATTACTATTCTCGAAATTTCAAGAACTGTACATAAGAACGCTGCATCTCTAGTATTCATTTGAATCATCTGTTCTTAGCGAAGCGAATTCTGTTTTTAAGGTTCAAAGTTTTAAATTGCCATAAGTGTCAATGTTTTTTGTTTATTAAATATTTTTTTAGAATAATGGCTACAGACTTTTCAATAACTGTTGCTAAAATATTTGCTTTACTTACTAATACTTGTACTAACCGTTCAGTATGAGTATCTTGAAAATTTTTAACAGCTCAAGACAATTTTGGCAAACCTTATATATAATAAAGACATTTAATTAGGAGATATCAAGTAAGACCAGCTACAGCTTTAATCGACTCTGGGGGCTAAAAATAATATGACCAATTTTACACGAACTCTGAAAACAGTGATGGATATTTTGTATCTGAAATTGACAAGGTTGAAGGTTGCTCCTTATGTAGCGAAGGTACTATAAAGTTTTTCCTTTAAATGAACAATAAATAACAAAAATAAAAGATATTATTAAATGATACAATGTGTCGGTCATTAATAACACGTTAAGAAGAGCTCATAAAAGTATATAAAACTGATGTATGATTTGCAGTACACAAGATGATTAAATAAGACTTAAAAATATGTATATGATTACAAAATTGTATATGAAATGAAAAATAGTCTACAGAGTGTAATAAACAACATTAAAGACAAAACGAAAAACAGTAATAAGCCGAGATATACAAAAACAGTTGTTATAATTGCGACAAATTTTATAGAGCACACAAAAGTATCGATAAACATTAGATTCAGGGAACATGTAACTCACTTTAAATATAATAGAATTAAAAAATCAAAAGTAGTCGAGCATATGTACAAGACTCGACAAAATAAATGAAACATAAAATGTGTAAATAACAATATACGAGGTTTGATTGTTGTGTTGTTGAATTTTTTTCCATTAATGTAATTAGCAACAAACATTTTTGGTTGGTTACTGAAAGCAGTGATTGAAGAGGTGAGATTATATTATTATTTTATTATATATGTATGTTTATTATTATTATATTTATATACATATAAATGTATATGTATGTATTTGGATGTATGTAGATGCATATACAAATAGGTCCCTAAAGTGAAGACTTTAAAAATAGAAAGGTTTATAACACATTTATGCACATCTGAAACATATGCCTGAGATCTCTAAAAGAACCCCGGACAAAACTAAGTAAACAATCGGAAAGTCCGTGTCTGGCATACTTCGCATATTGTTTAAGTATAAATCAAATGGTGAGTATTGTAATGGCATGAAGATTTTTTCTGTTAGTTTTAAGTTTGCATTCGAACAAGAAAGAACATTCTTGTGGTTAATATAATAAACATATTGCAATGCATATAAGATTTTATCCAAAGATCTCATCACCTGACTTATTAAAAGATTATTGTTTGTTTAGATAACATTTTTTAACAATTATTTTCTATTTATAATTATTAAAATAATTATTGTTCTCTTTATATTGCAATAAAAAGGGTACATTTAAAAAGATTTAGAACGTACTTAATTAGGACTAACACTAAAAATAATTCATATCTGTTCAATAATTTACTTTTATTAATTTTGAAAATTAATTCATCATGCATGATTCATATGTTGGTATTAGATATTTAATATTAATGAAAGCATCCTCTCCACCATATCTTTCTAGTATCTCCAAAGTTTCGTTAATCACATCTGCTAGATTATCGCCTCTCATTTGGCTATAGTCGATTCCATCCCCACAATTAACTGCAAATAGAATATTGTACACAAAAAATATTTAACATGAATAGATTATTTAAATATGTATTATATTTTTTTATCTAATACAAAGTTATTTGCATTACCTCTAATTTCGGTTGAATAAAAGAATATACAAGAAACATGTTATTCAAAATTACTATAACAAAATAATATTGAACTTTTACACTGACAATATCTAATAACTTTCCAGCAATGTTTTTATTTTAATACATGTTGCATTCCTGTTTATTTTCTTTCCATTTTTGTTTATGTGAAGTTGAATAGGTACATATGTATTTACATATCAAATTGACATTTCATATAATGCATTAATGCAATAGCAGAATTTTTGTCTCAGCAACTAATAAACATAAGAACATGCGATTTATTGTGCGTAAAAATTTACACATTGATCTTTAAAGAAAAATCCCCCCTCAGTTCGGTGAATTCTACCATTCCCGATAAGAGCGTGCTCGTGGTTCCTATGATTGGCAACGTACGGTTCATCAGAAAGCAAAAATTGGATATAGGGTTTTAAAGTGTATGAGAATGCGCATCGTTTGACATTTTAATTTCGAATTTGTGACAAAATGGCAAACACTCGAAGTTAAGATATCGAAAAAAAACCATGTCAAACAATGCGGAATTTGATGCTATAAAAAAAGAAAATCGAATTATTCTGTATTGAGATATCTTAAGCTCGCTACAGACTATGCATGTATTCCCGATTCGTTATGCGCGATGCGTGATTTTTCCAGTTCGTTGTAGTTCGTAGCAATTCGCAAATCAGAGCCTACAGACTATGCGTTATATACTATGTTAATACGCGACCTTTGGTATTCGTCAATTTACCGCCTCCAAGAGCGAATCACTGCGAATACACGAATCGTGTTTTCCAATCGATTTTCAGCGAACGAGTCCCTACACACCATTCGCGAATTTCCCACGAATCGCGAATACACGCAGTCTGTAACGGGCTTTAGGAACCGCCTTGAAAAACATGGTTTCGAGAAAAACGCGTTTAAAGTTTTGGAATCAATTTAAACTATTAAATTACACTGATTTTAACACGTCTTATATCTTAAAAAAAAACGTCGTGCATACTATACACAAACAAAATGTCTACACAAATGCCGAACGCGACTGAATTTATGAGCTGTGCGAATCTATACTTGTATGTGCTTGCGCGCGGCCGCTCAAATCGCGCTTCGTAAACAGTGCTATGATTAAGCCATTTTTGCGAATTTCGTTAAGCGGTTGAAAAGAAATTGATTTTTTTGAGCCGACAAAGCTGACGTGCCCCTTAATATCAATTTTTAGTATAACAACATATAATTTTCTACAATGGAGATCTCACCAGACTTAAATTACCTTTTTCCTCCCACCCCAATAGTTTTTTACATTATTTAAATTGAACAGGGACCAAGAAAGACATTACATCTATGCAACTGAGCGATGCAAGATACAAACTATTAACGGATCAGTCGTTTACAACACATTTTATTAAGAAATAGAACTTGAGTGTTAATAATGAATAAATATTTTCTCAAAATATAAGATACTCATAATGTTATATATTGACTCATTAACTGTCAACTACAAAATTGATTTAAATACGCCTTAATGTTTAAATTTGCCATGTAACTGCTTAAAACGAAATTAGTATTTAAAGTTCAATCTTACAGTATTACATAATGTAATTTTGTTCTCTAGGTTTTTTGTGCAGAAGTACCAAGTCATAGAACACATAATTTCAAATAATTATTTTTTTACAAAGTTTTAAACTCCAGTTTATTTCATATAACTTCGCAATGTGACATTATCCTTCTACAACATACCCAATTTTTTCGATAATTAAATCATAATAAGGATGTGAATATATTATTTAAATACAGCATATATGTAGATGTAATAATGCGTACCATTTTTTTCTTTAAACAAGTTTAAGGTTGATAAGATTTGCCTATAATATGGAACAAGTGCTTCTCCTATCATATCGCCTGATTTAACCAAGTGCTGTAGGACCCTTAATGTTGCACACATAACATCTTTATTTTTAGTTTTTAAGGCATCTGAAAATGATAAACGGTAATTAACAGTATTTATTTAAATCCTCAATTAATAGATAAAGGGGTGTTGATTAGTTCAAGCTCTTATTTTTTGAATTGTCAAAATGACTGAAGTGTTTTAAACATTTTTGGGCCTTGATAACCCAGGTTTTAATAATAACTTATTCTGTCATTAGACAAACTTGCTAACTAAATATTTGGACAAACACAAATATATTTCGCAGTAAAATATTTTATATATACAGGTTTGTAAAAAATGGCATATTTATTTATTAAAAATTTATAAAATATTTAAGTGTTTTGTGATTTAATTAACTTAATGGGACATCGCCATAGACAAGAAATCGCATGAAATTATTTCAAAAATAAAAGCTTGCCCCAACATACAGTTGTTAGGATTCTCAAGTACTGAATAGACTACCATATCTTATTTTGATCATTTATAAGAAACTTCTATGCTTTAAAAAATATTTATATCAATGTTCTAACATTTACAAGATATGTTCATTCCTTTTACTGATTGAAGATGAAACAAAGAAAAAAAGTTCAAATTATTGTACTTACCTTTTATTGGTATAATTAGTTGAGGTATACAAGGAAATATTTTTGGTCCTCCGTGTGCCAACATGTCATGAATTCCTTGCTGTGCAAATAATTTATAAGGGTTTTCTGTTTCACACAGGCCTTCGAAGAACATTGGTAAGTAATAATGAAAATCTAGTTTATTTATATCAGCCTAAAAAATTGCATGGTGTAATAACTTGTACACATTGTACCACTCCATACATATATGCACTATGATAATAATTTCATAACAATGAATTAATATTTTAATATTAAATTTTATTTAATCTAGTTAAACTTTTATCGGATTCAATATTGAATAATCTACCTAATTTTTTAAATTCAAAATTACATCAAGAAATGATTACCAAAATTGCATAATCAATAGTAAATCTGGGTAGTTGGTACTAATAGGGTTTTTTTTGTAAATAACTATTTCGTTGCTGACATTTTGGGTAATTTTTGAGCTTGAACAAAAATAATAAAGGTTAGAATTATGCAGAAGTTTTCTACATAGCAATCTGAATTTTTTTAATTTACACAAAGCACTATTGAACTTTGTCAAAAAAAAACTACTTTAGTACAATATAATTTAATTAAGTAATTTAGAATAAATATAAGATAATACTAACAATTATACAAGAAGCATTATTGTACTTCTATTATTATATCTGCCATTGCTGAAAGTGACTATCACGTGATCATTTTTTCGAGGAACACTGCATTTTTTTAATACCATTATTCGCATCAATTTAGATCCGCTATAGATAACGTTAATATTTTACCGAACCACCATTCTTCTAGTGTGGTAGAGATATGGTACTTTACTAACATATAATACTGTCTTCTGCTTTATACCCTATCCGAGAGGGATAGTATATCTTCTACACAAACCTCATATATGTTTATGGGACTTCTGCGAATACATTGACTATACAAGTTGCTTGATGTTATAAGTAAGAGGCCACGCTACCCATCCAAATGATGGACAACCCATCCAAATGATGGACAGACGCTTTAGCTGTTACTTAATTTATAATAACTTATAAATCCTGTATATTTTGCATTTTCTAATCCGTTCCAGCTTCTATATCCACAGATATACTGTTTCAAAAAGGGACCTAAAAAATTACATCTCCATTATGAATAAGTGAACAAAAAATATACAAAATATATATTTATAATTTCAACACGAAAAGAACAAAAAAAAATAGCACTTAGTTTTCCACAAAACGCTATACACTACTAGTATAGTGTTCTGGTGTTTTGCGGAAAACTAAGTTAGTGTTATCTTCACACCAAAGGTTCCAACCTACTCCAGTACAAAAAAATAAGTCTCAAAAAATGGATAAATGATAGTCACTTCTGCGAATGACAAATATCGCATATGATAAGGCACCAGATAGTTTTATTATTATATTGCCTGTACAAGTATTCATGTCTCTCACCTTAAAATGCTATTTCATTTTGAGGAGTATCCTTTTAATAACAGAAGAGCATTAAATTAAAACCCCTTGCACGTTTAAAAAAGTCAATAGATTTGCCTTTTTGCATATAAATGTTAAAGTGAAGATTATATATTTAAACAGACCAGATTTATTTATTATAATATAATATGACATTACTTACTTTCCATATGACTTGTCCGCCTTTAGCTGCAAGGGCAATAGGTAAATTTCCTCTTTTATAATTTTGCTGAAATTTTGTATGTCTTGGAAGCACTTCTTTATAAGCATCACATTTTGGAGGAGGAATCACACAAGTGCCTTTTTGCATTGCTTGTATCGTAAAAGCAGGAACAATTCGACATTCTTGACTTTTTATATTACTGTTTGGTGAAGGTTTCCGTAAATTTGATCTAAATTCCTTGCCACTCACCATGTTAAATATTGAATTACTGTATAAACGTTTTTGATCTAATACGCTCTAGAAACTGACATATCAAAGTAATTTTTCATGCATGTATGTTACTATAGCAATATGTTTGATCGATCAAACATGTTTAGTTTCACAATACATTGAAACAATCTAAGGTATCTAAACTTGTAAAATCAACATTATTTTTCAGAATATTAATCAAATAATTTAAGATATGTAAAATGGTTATTAAATATTACTGTGATAATACTGATAAGTTACTGGGTAGCTAAGAGGGTATTCTCAGTTTCATCTTAATTGAAATCCCACAAACTAAGAGTGAAGTTAGGCAAAATATATTTTTTAAATATCCAAGAAGTACTTTTGAAAAATATATATGTTTCAAACAAAGTCAATTTAATGCATATTATTAAGGTTTTAATTCAAAAATAAATATTAAGGATTGTAGACTATCCCCGAGGGGGTTCGAGTATTTGATATTTAGGTTACTAACTATAAAAACTTTAGTTTCATATCAGTTTTCAATGATCATTACTTTCCAGTATTCCAATGAAAACACCGTACAATTTCAATATACAGTCCATGTATCTACAACTAGAAAATAAATTTAAAAATATTTATACTCATTTATTGATAAATATTTACATAATTTTAAAAATTTTTCTAAGTGGAAATTAAATAGCATAACTCATACAGGAAATGAAAACATTAATTACTATTTATCATAGTAAGATGATTTAACCAACTATTAGCAGACCTTCACTAGGGAAGGAATATTCTGGTACTTCAAGATTAAGAGGGGCTGGTCCTTTGCGAATACGTCCAGATGCATCATAATGAGATCCATGGCAAGGACAATAGTATCCTCCAAAATCACCAGCATTACTAATTGGTACGCAGCCTAAATGAGTGCAGACGCCCAAAACTATTAACCATGCAGGGTCCTTGACACGATCATTGTCATGTTGAGGGTCTCTGAGTGATGAGACTGGTACACTCTGTTCAGCCTGAATTTCAGCACCTGTCCTATGCCGAATAAATAAGGGTTTACCTGAAAAATATTTTTTTTTATAAATTAGATGGTATATATTAATAATGAAATTTTAATTCTAATTAAAGACGTTACATGCATAAACGAATAATTGAACTACTACTTAGCTACTCAATATTTCCATATACAAGTACTAAAGTCTTCTCAGCACAACATAATACTCCGTAAAGGATTTACTCACCTCTCCATTTGAAAGTAACAGACTTGCCTTCAGGTATATCGCTAAGTTTTATTTCTATCTTAGCCAGTGCCAATACATCAGCTGATGCACTCATAGAACTAACAAACTGTGTAACCACAGACTTGGCAGCGTATGCTGAACCAACGCCTAGGCCTCCAGCCATAAGGTAGGAAAAGCTCTTCCTGGCATCCTCGGAATCACTTGACCTAACTTCTGGAGATTTCACACTATCTCTTCTATAGTTGCTCCAGTCGGGTACTGTAATATCCGTATGCGCCCACCTGACTTGACAAGATGCAGCTGGACCAGAATTTATGCTTACATTTCCGTTAGGAAGAGTTTTGCTAAGAGCTATAGCAGAGGTTCCAGAAAAGGGAATTTGAACTGTCGTCTTTGTTGGCAGAACTGCTACTTGTTTTCCTGTATTTAATTGATTGCTCACTACTTGGCTTATTCCTTTAAAATATGTTGAAACGTTCGCAGGCTTCAACATTTTTATTTTTTAATGATTTTACGATTATGCAACGGACACTACACGCAACACAATGCACAGCTTTTGACAGCTGTCTATCTTCTGACAGCGAATCAAAGAACATATTAACGTTTGTGAAATGTACGCATTCAGTATTCTGTAGTAGAAAGGGTAGCTATTCCGTGATACGAAGGAATTATATGGGAACAGGTGTAGGAGCACGGTATTTTTTATATGTATGAGAAAATAGCTTCTTCTTTATTAACACGGAAAATCATATCCAATAAACTGCTTGTAAGGCACGATCACTCCCCCTAGGGGCTGTAAGACCTTGCAGTTGGTGGGGGGGGGGGGGGGGGTCTTGTGGGCTCGGCGGCGCTCTAAGGGTCCATACCTGTATGAATGATGACACCCCTTTAAGTAGGGGTTGCACAAGCGAATGGGAGTATGAATGAGGCGGCCCTGGTAAAGGGCCCGTCCATGCGAATGAAGGGATGTGGCTTGGCAGCATCCCGGTTATGAACCCTTCTTGAGTTTACTCAAGGGGGGCGACAAACCCGGTTCACAACTAAGAAACAGACCCCCATTCAGCCTGGTGAAACTGGATGGGTATGACACACCCGCCTAATCCGATGGTGTGAGATACCGAGCCTATCGGACTGCTTGGCTCTCAGGGGATACCGAGAGTCGCTATCGCTGCCTCAGGAGCATCTGGTGCAACTCCTGAGTATTTAAGTCGCCTTACCCCCGCATGCAGGGCTCTGCGGGGGTGGACCTTTATTTCCCTAGCCACTCGTGGGACCAAAAATGGAACCAGTCCACAAAGGAAAAAGCTTGGAGGATAAGGAGGTCGAAAGCGGGCCTGTACCGCGGACGTCTCCATCCTCCCTGCCAAGCAGTTGCTCCATCGCCGACACCCAGGTCACACTCGGGATCTTGCCCTTGATCTCTATTGAGGGAAGGGGCGAGGGAAACCTGAGTAAACCGGAGGACGAAAGTGGGGCAAGTGCTAAAAAACGAATGAGCGGAAGCCAGCGAAGGAAGCTGGCTAAAGCTAGACGTGAGGGAGCAACTCCTAGGAGTGTTGGCGACCTCAATGATGATGATGTTCCTAGCCCGTCTAAAATGGGACCAAAAATGGAACCATCAATCCATGAAAGAATCTTGGAGGATAAGGAGGTCGAAAGCGGGCCTGTACCGTGGACGCCTCCATCCTCCCAGACAAGCAGTTGCTCCACCGCCGATATCCAGGTCACACTCGGGACCTTGACCTTAACCTCTATTGAGGAAGAGGGCGAGAGGAATCTGAGCAAACCAGGGGACGAAAGTGGTGCAAGTGCTAAGAAAAGAATGATTCAAATTATTCAGATTAACTTACATCGAAGCAAAGATGCCTCTTCTATTCTGCAGAGGAGTCTGGCTAAGATGCACACAGGGATAGCACTCATCCAAAAACCTTGGGTGGTGCAGGGATCTATAAAGGGACTGGGAAATTTTCTCTGTTACAGGAGTAGTAGTACCAACAGACCCAGAGCCGGCATCGTAATGAAGAACATTAGCACCACACCCCTGTGGAAATGGTCCACAGGGGACCTAATGGCGGTAACTACGATGCTTGAAAATGTAGGTAGGGTGGTTATAGCGTCAGCCTATCTACCATATGACAGCAGGGACAATCCGACACCAGAGGTGAAGGAACTTGTGGACTTCTGTCAAAAAGCCGACCTGCCTTTGCTGATGGGATGTGATGCGAACTCACACCATATGGTCTGGGGTAGCACGAACACCAATAGCAGAGGTATGGAGCTCATGGAATATCTGGTAAGTACAGAGCTAGATATTTTAAATGTGGGAAACACACCCACTTTTCATAACGCTATAAGGGAGGAGGTAATTGATATTACCTTGGGTTCCAGACACCTGGCGGGATACGTGCGGAACTGGAGAGTCTCGGATGAACTCACACTCTCGGATCACTCTGCCATTAAGCTTGATTTGGGAGTGAGGGAGCATGAGGAGACGAAATGGGTCCGTAACCCCAGATTCACAAACTGGGAACAGTTTAAATCGGATCTTCTAGTAACAGTTCGGGGGATCCCCTCCAGAATTAGTGAGAGGGAAGTACTGGAGGCGGCAGCCTCCCGACTGAGTAGAGGATTGATAGAAGCCTATGAAGGGAACTGTACACCTAAACGAGCTAGGCCGAAAGGCCAGGTAAGATAGTGGAACAATAAGCTGGAAAACCTTAGATGTAAGGTAAGGAACCTTCTCAAGGGAGCCAGAAAACGTAACAGCCTACAACCTGGGAGGACTATAGGACTGCCAGGGATCAGTATAGCGCTGAGGTTAGGGAAGCCCAAAGAAGTAGTTGGGTTTCTTTCTGTAATGAAATAAATAAGGGAACTGAGGCAACACGGCTGAACAAGATCCTAGCCCGCAGCCCGGAAGCGATACTGGGATCGCTCAAGCTCCATAATGGCAAATTCTCGGAATCGGATGAGGAAACCTTAGACCATCTCATCAAAGCACATTTTCCGGGCTTTTATAGACCGGAGAGGGGAGACATTTCCGACCTGCTAGTAGGGGCACATCGGACCTGGGCGGTAAACCGAGAGGGGGACGACTGGGAACTTGTGAAGGAGATAGTTTCACCGGCTAAGATGAGGTGGGCCTTGAGGTCCTTTGATCCATATAAATCGCCGGGACCGGACGGCATTTATCCGGTACTTCTGCAGGAAGCAGAAGAGATAATCCTCGGTCCACTCATAAGGATCACCAAGGCCAGCTTGGCACTGAAGATGGTCCTGAAAGTGTGGCTAGACACAAAGGTTGTTTTTATACCTAAACCGGGCAAAGTCGGATACACGTCCCCTAAGGACTTTCGGCCGATTTTAATGACGATTTTACTAAAGACGGCGGAACGATTAGTTGACAGGTACCTTCGGGATACTGTCCTAATAGAGAGGCCGCTTCAAGGGAGCCAGCATGCTTATCAAGCTGGTAAATCAACAGAAACAGCTCTGGATAAGGTTGTGTCATCGATACGGTCACAACTGGACTCCGGAGGATACGTTGTCGGCACCTTCCTTGATATTGAAGGAGCCTTCAACTTTACATCGAGGGAAGTGATTAGCGGAGCACTAGGCAGATGCTACACCCCCAGAATAATCGCTGAATGGATAGACCATATATTGGGAAACAGACAGCTTACTACCAATAAAGGCAAGACTACCATCGAGGGCCGGGTCGACTCGGAATGTCCACAGGGAGGGGTATTGTCCCCCCTTCTGTGGTGCCTAGTAGTAGATGAGCTGCTTGAAAGGTTAAATAACTACCAAGTAATTGGCTATGCCGATGACTTAGTAATAATAACGAAGGGTCCTTTCCTGGAGCTGATTCTCGATATAATGCAGGGAGCTTTAAATAAGGTTGGGAATTGGTGTAGGGAGAGGGACTCTCGGTCAATCCTTCTAAAATTGAGGTGATGGTGTTCACCAAGAAATATAAGTGGAACAAAACATGTCCGCTGAAACTTGGTGGTCAAGAACTAAGCTATAATAGCGAAGTGAAATACTTAGGAGTAATCCTGGACGGTAAACTGTCATGGGGAAAACATCTAAGTCACATATGTTCCAAGATCACAGCAACACTTTGGCAACTGAGAAGAGCCAGTGGTAGTAGCTGGGGCTTGAAACCGGAAACCATGAAATGGATGTATGAGGCAATTCTCAAACCCAGACTGACGTATGCAGCACTGGTCTGGTGGGAGAGAGCCTGTTTAAAGTCGGAAGCCAACCGACTTAACAAGTTAAGAGAATTGATTCTTAGAAGTATAACCGGAGCCCCAAGATCAACACGGATCGAGGCGATGGGGATACTGACGGGGATACCACCTCTTGATGTCATCCTGAAAGCGGAAGCCGCAAGGGCAATGCACAGGGTGGGAAACATGAATAGGAAGGTAAGGGACCTGAATAGACTCTCAAGAGAGTTAACTGAGGAGGGACTCCTATGGATGCCCTCTGACAGTACGGGTGTCCACTTCCTGTTTGACAAGAAATATAAGATCACCCTCACCAGTAAGACCGACTGGATGGAGGGTCGAGCTGGATTGCCGCTCAATGGAGACATCTGGTACACGGATGGAGCCGAGAGTGAGAACAGAGCGGGTGCGGGGGTGTATAGGCGACGCGACGGGATAGGTAAAACCTTCCCCTTGGGCAAATACACTACCGCACTCCAGGCCGAGCTAGTTGGAATTACATACGGTGTTCTGGGGGCGGGCCAAAATCGGACCCAAGAGAAGGTATGTATCTGCTCGGATAGCAGGGCGGCGTTGGCAGCCCTGAATTCAGCAGCGACAAAGTCGAAGCTAGTCTATAATTGCTTGAAGCATTGAACCACTTGGCAGGGAAGGGACCGGTGGAACTCTTATGGATACCTGGGCATAATGGCATTAAGGAAAATCTAATTGCAGATGACCCTGCCAGACTAGGGACCAGGGAAAACCTCTATGGACCAGAACCTGCAGTGGGAATAAGTCGGAATCTGATCAGAGACCGCATCAATGGCTGGGCAAGAGACCAGCACAATAAAAGATGGAGAGGAGTAACGGGTTGTCGAATAACCAAACTCTTCATCGAATACTCAGAGATTGAAAAATGGGCCCAAGAATTCATTAAATTGAACAGGCACAAAGCCAGAACTCTGGTGGGAATCATAACGGGCCACCATAGTAGCCTGAATGCATATAAGCACAAGCTGAGGCTGACTGATAGCCCGGCCTGCAGATACTGTAAATAAGACGAGGAAACCTCGATTCATCTTCTTTACATCTGCCCCGCACTGGAGGAGAAGAGGTATCTTATATTAGGGACCCCTGTTATCCTAGGGGAGGCGAGGCTTAAGGCGGGGGACGTGCCTAAATTGCTCCTTTTATGGGATAGCATTTTTGGATAATGACCCGGATAAGAGGGGATCGCCAAGGGGCTACCCATGCGATCAGTGGCTGATGAGGCCCAAACCTATATAATATAATAATAATAAAAGGCACGATCACAGAACACCTAATACAGTTATATAGACAACGCTATCGCCTTAAACTTGTTGGGTAAAGAGTGATTTACACGTTCGGCCCAACACCCGCTTATCTCGGGTTCAAGAAGACTAGAGAATAAGGAGATATAGCTCCTCGAAAAATCAGTGGTGGGGGTGGCACGAAAAACGCGGCAATATGGCACTTCGCGTGAAGCGCGCGGGATCTGCGTATGCCGTTTATCCTCGTCTATCGCGGTTTCTCTCTCACTATCGAAATGTTGGGTTCCATTGAGCCACGATCAGGGCTTTTGCAGGAACAATTCGCAACGCAACAGTATCTCGACGCTTTTGACATATTCAACAGAAAAACTGGAAATGCTCAAAACACAGCAAACAAAAATAACCTCGCTCGATTCCACGCAATGACCGCCATAATGAAACACACCACGTGATAACAGTGCGGACGCTTTTCGTGCTACCCCCACCACTCGAGTTATGTCTCCAATTATCTAGTCTTCTTGCTCGGGCTATTATCAAACGTCAAGGATGGACGCGCTGTTAACTTCGACATTTATTACAAGCATATTTTCAAGAATACCGTTTGATAATTAACAGGGACAACGTTTAAGAGCTTAAAAAATAAATGTCAAATCCCAACCACATTTAAAACTACTTCTCATAATAAGCATCATATAAACTTCATATTTCAATTAATCGGTTTAATTAAAATATTACAAAAAATATAATCTTATTGAAGCGAACTTCAGTAATGTTAACTGTTGTCTTTTGTGCTTATAACGTATCCTTTTAATAATGCATCTATTAATGTAAAAATGTTCATGTATATTATTAAATCTCTATATAACATTTTATAAGTCATTAACTGACTTATAAAAATGATACAAAATATTGTGGTATTGAAACTTATCTATTATTAATACGATACTGCATCTAATACATAATCAGAATAGTACAATAATTTTCTTTCCATTATGTCAACATGAAAAAGATAGCACCAACTAACCACCATCGATGTTTACAATAAAAGACAAAAAAAAAAAACAGCCTCCGAAACTGATCAGCCAGAAAATATAACTCAAAAAATTAGTAACATAGTACTTAGGGCTTTTCGTTGACCGTAACTTCCCATTGATTCGACTGACAACTGGTATTGAGCCGTGATATTGGTATCACAATTTTAGTATATTATTTTTCAATAACGCTTAAGTACGTCACGCATCCAGGCTGCAGTTCTCGAGATGGACGAAAAGAGATAAATGGAAATTAAAGATGAAATAATAAAAAGAAGAGAGTATGAATATCTAGTAATAAAATTCTAGGTCAAATTACCCAAATTTGGGGAGAACAAAGTCCCGATTCCCCATACATACTTATTTCAACAAAAAAAAACAAGTATTAATAATAAATCAAAAATATTTTATAATTTATCATATAATATAATAGTTTTTTAATTCCGTCTCTGATAGCCATTAAAAGTACTACAGTATCTGTATATAAGTAATCTCGGTTTATGTTATTAAGATCCCTGAATGTTCTTTCTACGAATGCATTTGCAAATGGCAACACAAGGTGATTTTTAAATTTGGGAACATATGTTGTCCCGCGCCCACATATATACATAAACACTTTACCCCAGTAACAGTAAACAAACAGTAAACAGTCGTACGTACTAGTGCCTAATGTGCTTATTAGCCTGTTATTGTTTTCATTTTTCCGTCGAAAAGGGGATTCCCCGAATTATTACTTGACGATGATGTAGTGTTGCTACACAGGGATGTGCGATATTTCAAAAAAAGATTTAGTTCATCATAATCGATCGATCGCTAACCATCAAAATATCGATGTATCAGCTATTGATAAATTAATAAATGGTAAAATGTTAAAATCCCCGCATAGTGCCAATTCCCAATCGTATTGAAATTCGGAAGTCAACGAGCGCAAAGAGAGGAGGAAAAAATTAGAAAAGAGAAAATTGAGAAAGAGAAAGAAAAGATATTGAAGCAACAGGAAAAAATTAAGATAATAGAAGCCAAACAAAAAGAAAGAGAAGAAATGTTATTAAAAAAAAAGAGGCGGCTGAAAAAATTGACGAACTCGAAAGAAAGAAAGGAGGCTGTGATATAGACTTTAATATTAAGTTAGAAAGTATTATATAATAATTTATAAGTATAAAGTACGTGAGTAAAATTATAAAAAACGTGATAATTCAGTAAAAATATGGCTGTTCTTGCTCGATAATATTAATGTATAACATTTGTTATTAATATTAATGTTTAAACCGTTGATAAATATAATTATCGTTGTCTGGTTTATTTATTTTGTCTATGTTCTATTCCGTAGTATTACGTGCGCAGTAATTGACTGAAGCGTCTCTAAGACCCGCAGTAATACATGCATCTACTTTTTTTTTTCAACTGCCTTTTATTTAAAGAAAATAGTATTTAATGGCATCCATGATTTTTTTTTCAAGTTCGGGGTAGGTCGACTTTAAAAACTTAAAGAAAACGGAAATTTAAAATTTCTTTTCAAAACATACTCTTTCAGCTGCCATCGCGTTTTTGTCCGCAGTAATACCAACACTTACCCTATTCATGGTTGCTAAACTTTAGATATTGTTTTATCAGCTCAAAATTATTTTGCTTGATCTTACATTAATTATGCTCCACCTTTGTTATTCACATGAAAGGATAAGATGAAAATAGGATAACTTTATAAGCAGGTCATAAACATACCTACAACAGATGAAGATGCAAATAAAAGATCGTAAAATTGTAAAATCTAACCGTCTTTATCTATCGTTATAGTGTCACTACCAACTTATTTTGTCTCAAACGTATATTGTTAGACTTATAGACTTTCCAACTGTGTATATCTTCAAAACGTTGACAAGTTCACGTTTAAGGTTTTCTTGCACCATTATATATATTCTACGAAGACTAGAGAACTCTCTAGTCTTCTTGGTATGTTCATATTTAAAACTATTCAAAATAGTTATAAACTTTAATTTGCTGTACATGCCATGCAAAAATTTTCAAAAGGCAGCAGAAAATAATTTTTTTTCTTATGTTTAAGGAACTATCTCAGTGAATTGTGTTTTATGAAACATTTTTCTGGCTTATTTTCACCTCACCTACATGTATGCGAAAAATTGCCCATGGGACAACCCGTATATATGTATATATTCTGAACACGATTGAAAAACTAAAACTTTAAATTTATTTTAATATTCAGAATTTACATAACTGATCAATCAACCTAATGTCAACCAATACATGCCAATGACAAGTTGGTAATGGAGAACACAATACTTTTATTATATGCTATTAAAAGATGTGTACAAATTTAAATTTTTAAATTATTTTTGTGCAAAATACAGTTTGTATTCCTTAATAAATATTTTTCTTAAAATACCCTCACAAATGGTAATAGCAGTAAGACACCGTAATACTCTGAAATTCCCAAGGATTTCACTACCGTTTAAAAAACTGAGCAGAGTTCAAGCAAGTGGAATTAAAACAAATAGATAACTAAAAACTCGAAACTGATATTAAATATATATATATTTTTTTTTAGAAAATTTTTTAAAAAATTAAATTTTAACTATTCCAGATTTTTTTTCTTAATAATAGGTTTTAAAATGTGTGCAACTCTATCACTTTGCTTAATAATAAATGTATAAAATACTTACCAATTGCACATAATGATTCTTCTATATAAAAATTAAATAGAAATAAAACAATTTATAAAAACTGTATAACTTATTAAAAATATAATCCTGCAAACATTGAAGGGTAAGCCTTCCACTTCTCCACATCTACACATATTTGTGATAGACATAAGAAATTACACATTTCACTACTATGAGCGAAATGTTAAGTAGAACAAAATTACACTACCATTTACTACAGAATATCTACCATTGTGAATATAATTTTAGTGATAGCATTTTTCATTAGTGATTCCACTGATATACTGAGTATATTAGTTTAAACCTCTATGAACAAAAAATAGAAATTATATTCATAAAACTTTATTCACAATAATTAAAAAAACACATTAATTTACTTTCCAACATCTTCTTTAAGACCGACAGTTTGATTGAAGACAAGCTGAAAAGAATCATAGATAAGCCAACCATTTTAGTAATATATTTACCTACAGTTATGATAATTACCTTATTGTTATTGGTATCTGGATCAACTGAAAAAAATCCAATCCGTTCAAACTGATATTTTTTATAAACATTCACATTCTGAAGGGATCCATCAGCCATACTTTTTACCACTGTTAAAGAATCTATGTTACAGTCTGTTAAGAAACCGCCTGGGACCTCATTAGGATCTTCTGGATTTTTATGTTTAAACCTAGAATATGGTTATGTTAGCTGAGACAATCAACATAAAGTGTACATCTACGGAGTACAGAATAATTATTTTCTGCTTTTAGAGTTCATGATGGATCACAATAATATTGAATATACCTACTTTTTTTTTTTAATCGAGTTTTAACTTACAAAGGTTTGTAGATACGAACTTCAACCTCTCTTGGATTGCTCACCCAATGGATAAATGCCTTGGGTTTAGTTGATATTTTATTAACATCAAAGCATTTACAAATAACCTCAGTTACTTCATTCAAAGAATTTTTCTTAATGTCGCTAACCTCCAAAATATATCCTGCATGACGTAAACCAACAGACTGGTTTTTTGTTAAACGTCGATATCCCCTATCGCCTATCTAAAAATATAAAGGTAAAATATTGTTGACATTACTCATAATTAAGTTACCTCCATAAAGTCATTTTTTTCTATGTAAATTATTCTGTCAAATATAACCTCATGGTTTCCTAACTCGGGCTTATTCGGAAAATTAGGTACAGAAATTTTAATAGCTTTTTCATGAGGATAATTCTCTATTACTATTTTCAGAGGTTCTAAAACAACCATGCGCCTGAAAGAATGTAAAATATGTATGGAAAGGGAAATATGTCGCAGCTTATTTTACATAAATTTAATGTTTGAATTAAGATTATACTATATAAGGTAATGGAGATAAAGGTAAAGGAGGTTTTGAAAATGCTACTTAAACAATTTACACAAAACTCATCTAACGGGACTGTATACTAAAAATAACTTTTCATTTAACTTTTGTGATGTGCTCATCACATATCGAACTTTTATATTACCTTGGTGCTGTATTATTTAAATAATCTCTAACAAATGCATCCAACATAGAAGGGTCGACTGTACTTTGAGCTCCTGTAACTCCAAGTTGAGCGCAAAAATTGTTTATTGCTTCTGAGGGAAAACCTCGCCTTCTAAGAGCAGTTAAAGTAAACAATCTAGGATCATCCCAATCTAAATAAAAAACCATTAAAGACACATTTACTAATACATAACATCTATAATCTCTAACTTTTACTACTTACCTTTAACAATTCCTTCCTCTATTAACTTTGCTATCTTCCTTTTAGATACTACTGTATAATTTACGTTAAGTCTTCCATACTCCCACTGAACAGGACAATAAATATTTAAAGCATTACATAACCAATAATAACTTGATCTCCTAAAAATACCAATTTAGCCAGGGAGAATCATAATTAAAAGAACGATGTTTATTTTCTTTAACAATAATTAATGATACACATGGTACATATAACCCACCTGATGGCAATAACTTTCATATCCGCCTATTTGTTATAAACATAAATCATAAGCACCTATTTACATGTTACATTTGGGCCTATAATAGCCATCCATATTATGACAATGCATGGCTGTTAGGAGTTCTGTCCAGAGACAAGCTTTTTGAAAACAATTTGCCTGTTTGCGGAGAACTATCAACTGTATTGCATATTAAATAGTATCATATGCACTATCTTGCAACTATAATATCTGGCAGTAATTTTGCAGATGTATTTAAGATCTATATACAGTATCCGTCAAAAGTATTCATACCCCTGATATAAATTGTAAAATCTTTATTTACTATAACAAATAATCAATGTTTTACAAACTCAACATTATATTTAAAATATATAACAAAAGTACTAATACATATAATAAATAAAACCAAGAATGCTGTATTAATTCGTAAATCGGCGAAAGTGTCTGAAACATAACGATAATGTATCGACAAAAATTTTCATAGCCCTTGATAATTTTACACTTGCCAACTAAAAACAATAATTAATACTTTGTATTCGTTCCCTTTGCCAAGTTATCGCCTTTAGACACCTAGGAATGTTAGAAACCAATGATTGTAATACGTTTGTGGGAACAGAATTCCACGTTGTAAGCAAAGCGTTGAAAAATAGAGTATGGTTACTTCCAAAGTCAAATCTATTAACATATTCATCTAAGTAGGCCAACAAATTCTCAATGGGATTCATATCAGGGCTTTGCGGTGGCTATTGTAAAAGTTGTATGCCGCTTTGTTGGAAAAACTGTGATGCAACTTTACTTCTATGTTTAGGATCTCGATCCTGCTGGTAAATGAAATCGTTTCCAACACCCATCTTTTGGGCAGAGGACTGTAAATGAGAGGAAAGTATATTGACATAAGATGCTCCTGTCATTGTTTCATCAACTAGTACAAGATCTTCTACTCCTCTGTAACTGAAACAACCTCAGACCATCACATTCCCTCCCCCATGCTGAACGGTAGTTTGAATGTTCATTTTATTAAATTTATTTTCTGGACGCCTCCAAACTCGTCGTTTCTTTACGTTTCTTAATTTGAATTTGCTCTCATCGCTCCAAATTATATTCCTCCAGAAAGTTTCAGGTTTAATAGCATGAGTTTTTGCAAAGTTTAATCGCAATTTTCTATTCTTTTCCGAAATGTGTGGTTTCTTAATTTTATAGTGACTTGTGTATCCACATTCTCGAATCCTTCTCTGAATTGTCCTTTCAGAAACATTAATGCACAATTGTTCCTTAATACTCCTAGCAGATACAGTAGGCGTTTTCTTCACTTCTCGGACAATTCTGGTGTCTACTATATTTTACAATCATTGATTGTATCGTTGATTTACATTTATTATATTTTTTTGCAATTTTTCCATAACCCATTCCATTTAAATAATCGTCCACAATGAGTTTAGGGAGATCTAAACTAATTTCCGCAGATTTCAGCATTTCACTTTATTAATAGGGACAATCTACGTGTGGATTTGATTTATTTGGTATCACGTAAACACTGTTGTTTTCAATTATATAAAATAAATGTAGTTTATTACATAATAATGCACATTTATACACAATACACTTATTTATTAACAAGGTGGTATGAATACTTTTGTCGCACACAACAAAATATTTGACCTCTAAATCTCAATGCTATTTGGTATCGGGGAAACCCCAGCCTGCTTTTACTGCTAAATCTATCAGAGAATGCTAGAAGCACAATACTGCTTTGTTATCAAGAACATTCATAGAGGGCGTAATCAAAAACAGACTAACAGATGAAAATGTTGTTTGGGGTATGAATACTTTTGACGGGTACTGTATATGCAAGCTTTATTTTTAGTTATAATTTAAATATCTCGGACAACTCCAAATAATTGTTCTATTGCTGATATGAACATTTTTCTTATAAACATATCAAAATAATAATTTAATTTATTATATGCTACATTTCTTCAATCCGTATCTTAATTTGAGACAAATTAATGGTTACTTTTTAAGATATTCACCAAATACAAATTATTTTTTTAATAATGTGCTGATAAATTAGAAATCCTAGTTTGCAGTCACAAAATCTACTGAGTTTATAAAGAGATAGGTTTACATGCAAAAATTAGTTTTATCACAAACGTCGTTTGTGTCAGAATGAGTGGTCACGTTCAGTTTTTTGTTGGGGTATATGAATGTATCCACATCCATCACAAAATTCGATTTTTCATTAATTTTTGACTGACCTTGACTGAAATTCTTTAGTGCATAAAGAATGAGTAATATGCTCAATACTATCACAGAGACAGTGAGTGTAATCATATGTAGGATATATACACCACTTTTCACCTGTACGATGATGGGGGATGAATCGTACTCTGTATGCTACTGGATCTAATTTTCCCTCCTCTAAAGTAATTTTCATTCTCAATGTAGCAGCCCCTTCATCAATTTTGCCATTTTTCATATCCTGAATTCAAATAGCACTGTTAATTGAACGGCAATTTTGTGACAGATAATTTTCTATTTCCAATAAACTGCCATATGTGCAACTAGTGAATGCATACCATACCTCAAAAAGTTGTAAGTTTTCATCTACTGGACGGTCACGCCAAGGGGACGGTTGAGGATTAAACCCCTTCATTTCTTCTGCAGTCTGATGGCACACATATGCCAAGCCTTTTTTTATTAGCTCCACAGCCCACACATATAATTGGTCGAAATAGTCAGATGAATGGGTAATTTTGTAAGGTGTATATCCTGCAATATTTAATGAAAATGGAGAACTTAAGCATCAGTTATGTTTTTCATAGTACTCATTTCCAAAAAACTTTTACATTGTACTTTTTTATATATAGGATTTCAGGATAGTTTCCCCACTATCAGATAGCTTAAACTTAGATTGTAAGGCAATTCAATAAAAAATCTCATGTCCCCTATGACAAAACACCAGTATATTGGGTTAATGAATTGTTAGAATCAGGGCAACAGCTAACGCAATTGTTATTATTCCATGTACTGTTGACTATTATTTTACACTAATTTTTGTCTTTCACTAATCACAACAGCTTTCTTTTATACATGGAAAGGAATTTTAAACTAGTGTCTTATATTCATAGTATTTACCCAAAGTAGCCACATTAACCCTTTCGTTGCTCAAAGCGCATATACGCGCGCGAAAAATAAATGGGTCCACTATGCTCCAAGCGCGTTAACGCGTTAAATTGAACCAGACTGCTCAAGACGATTTAACACGCGTGTACACCCTCCTAACGTGTAATTGGTCATGATGTAATGTACACCACCACTAAAAATTAGATTATTCTAATATGGGCGAGGCCACCTGCCACCTTCCTGAATTCCAGTGGATTACTGGATTAGTCTACATTTAGCATTCAAACAGGTGTTTGTACTAGTTTGTTCCTAAATAGTAAATAATATTCGTATATAGGAAATGGCACGACGTTATCTCACAGACAAAGAATTGGAGGAAATTCTTACAAGAAGTGACAGTGAGGACGATTATTTATGTGACTCCGATGATGGACGGGATCAGATGATGATAATGAATATGAAAGTCCTAGAAACCACACTCATGTTCTGGATGATATTAGGGATTTTATAGCAGATATTACAGATCCTTTGCCGACCCACCCAGAACCTGCCGATTTCGATGCATTGGCGGAAAACGATGTTTTATCATCATAAGAGGACGCAAATGATGCAGATGACACTCCAGACAGTCATGAATTTGTCTGGAGTACTAATAAAGATTTTACGCCGGAAATACATGTTTTTGACAATACTAATTCCGGTTGTAAAATTCAAAACAATACTGACGATTTAATTCTAGAATATTTTAAGTATTTCTTTGACCAGGAAATAATGGAATATACGGCAAACGAAACAAATCGATATTATGAACATTTATGTGGAAATGATATACCTACAAGTTCGCGTCTAAGAAGATCTAAAGAAGTCAATGCATCAATAAATATTAAGCCTGAGTCCCTAATTGCATGAAATACGTTCGCGTAACTGAGCACGTGACCGTATTTACTAAAATGATTGGTCGAGAGATCTTTTTTTTATTTGATATTTACGACGAACCACTGTCAGTTAATGCGTTCATGTGCTCAGTTATGCGGCCGTATTTTATGCAAGTTGGGACTTGGGCTGACACTAAAATGAACTAGTGTGCTCCAAGCGCGTATATGCGCAAGCAGCCAATTTATTGCGCCTGACGCGAGAGTTCCGCGAAAACGTATTGCGCAGCGAAAGGGTTAAAACAAAGTACATACTTCAGTTAATTTCGCAGTGTTCGTGTTTTTTGTGAAAAAAAATCTTTCCTCTCGCATTGTAAAACAAATTTGAAACTGTCAGCTGTCAGTTTCAAATTGCTGGCATACTTAAAATTGGTTAAGGGCTTGTATTTTTAACTTTGCTGAATTATTTTAATCTGAGATTAATTTAATCAATGTCAAGACTGTGTTTCTATTCCAACGAGATAAACAAATCACAATCCAAACACTGACTAAATCAACCTAAGATTAAAACTAGCTCTGGAAATCTTATTGCATATTTCCACATACGCAGCCACACTATTTTCACTACAGACTGAAAATTAACAGCATAGCTGAATATCCCTGATGAGTAGTCTGCCATTTTTAATGCTAAATTTAAATAATTACGACAACGCGTGCGACCGTACAGATGTAATTTACCTTACTAAACTCGATTCATTTTCAGGATTTCGGATAGACGCAATCCTACTTGACCCCACACGACAAACAACAGTCACCACGTGAACAGGCAGTGAAATTTATACAACTAAATTTCCCATTATAAAAGAGCAATGACTCATCTTGACTGACTTATTGTATGTGATGTTGGGTATGTTATTATGAATGTTGTCATTAGGGTAGAGAAGAGGCAGACATGTTTTTAGTAGTTACTTCATAATTACAACTATTTTTATTTCATGGCACACTAGTTTTTTTTTTTTTTTGTATTAGTATCTGAGGTATGTATATATAACGTTATACTAGAAACTGTCCTGAAACCCTGTATATAAACAGTGTGAGTAAAGCGTATTTCTCCAGTATCTGCCATATTGTTGGAAATTGAGCACCATTTCAAAATTACTTTTTATTATCTGGTTGGAAGGTACTTATGATAAGGTTTTCAACAATGTAATATAGGTATAACATTAATGTACATATACATTATTATACATAATACAAGGTATTTTTAAGAGCACTGTTAAAATATAGATATTCAAAACTATATTAAATTATAGTCTGAAGGGATATTAACCTTTTTTTTTTTAATGTAGAACGGATAAGATGGAAAGGCTCAAAATTAATTAATAACTGAAAACTTACAAAAACAATTACTTATCAATATACATCATTTTGTTATATACAAAACTTAAATCATTCTTGAAAAGAATTATCATTATTCCTAAAAGTATCATCATTTTGAAAAGCATTTCATAGTATGTTTCATATGTAAAAAATAAGAAATAGATAAGCTTTATATTTAACATAACTCCTCATATTAAATGAAAGCAAAAAAAAGTTAATTATATCCCCTATATGTATAATCCGCATTATAATAAAGAATATAATTTTTTGTCCACCTCTTTAATTTATTGAACTGTATAACAATAAAAACAATTACTTTTACTTGAAATTCAGTTGACAATTTAAGCCTTGTCTCTATCTCCAAAGATATAGTAGATACTTAAATAATACGTCATTCGTCTTGACTCACCTTGTATCAAAGAATTTGCTTGAAGTTAAAGAAAATAAAGAAATACCAATTTAATAGAAAACAGGTAGTTAACAATTCATAACTGAACTATATTCAATAAAGATTAATTGCACAATACGAGTGTGTTACGAACTAAAATAACCATTACAACAAAACCATAAAGATTATAGAAACAAGAAAACTGTTCAGAAATGGCCGGTTGAAACAGGTTATTTTACCATCATTATTACCAATGTAATGAGCTTTTGATATGTTATCATCATATATATGGAATCATGGAATATAGACAATAATGAATAAATATTAGGGGCGAATTATATTCGTCTCAAAAAAATTGCACCTTTGATCTATTATTGCCTATATTTCAGAGGGACATATCCAAATCATGTATCATTATATTCTTTTGCAATAGCACACAGGATAACACATCAAAGTTAAAATTAATACCACTACCTCACTACACTCAGATTAATTAATTATTGTTTTTACCTAACCAGGTGACCATATCTTTAATTCCTACAAAAAATTTTTCTTCCTCTTTTTCAGGATTGGTATCATCATACCTAAGGAAGCATAAACCGTTATGTGCTGCAGCATATCCAAAATTTATATTTATAGCTTTTGCATGTCCAATATGTAAAATTCCATTAGGTTCTGGCGGAAATCTTGTTCTGACCTATTGAAGCAAAATTATTATATTTATGAAATTGGGCAATTAAAAAAATAACATCCAAACCATTCATTTTTTATTTGTTATTACTTCTTTCAAACAACTAGTCCTTATTAATTTTTTAGATTAAAGGCATCTTCATTACAACATAATTTTATTATTGATATACACATTTATATATTGATAAATATTTGGTTTTTAATATTCTTTTAATCCCCAGAATGGTGTTAAAAATAATTTATAGCCTTATAAAAAATTGACCAACTACAAATTTAATTTGGAGACTGTACAACTACAAAAATGCAATATTTACTATCATTCCTTTAGTTTTTAATATGTTTAATCTATATATCTAAAAACTCTTACATAGCAAATCATAATAACTATAACAAAATCATAACAAAATAATTTCTTCTATCAAACAAAAGCATATTGGTTAGGTTAGGAGAAATAAGAATATAATTTTTTACATGGATATACCAAACTCAAGATATCTACTATATAAATGGATATATATTATAATTCACAATTGTCTTTAGATTTGAAAATGTATGTGGATAATGACAAGATTTTCATTCTCCAAATTTCAATTTTCTATTCCAAATATTTGATTTATCACAGCCACATATGCATTGATCCAGTATACATAATTATATATATTTTATGTAATTCAGTTTTGTAAGTTGTCCTTAGTTAATTGTTTGTTTCATACATTGTTAAAAAGTAAAAACTATACTTTACCTTCCCACCTGTTATTTTTAAATGTTCTTCAAGTAATCTGTGGGTATTTTCTGTAACAACATACCCATCTGTTTTGAAATTTTCTCCTGGGGCATGGAAGTTTATTTTTCTCATAACATCTAAGATCGTTAGACCCTGGTTGGAAGTATCTATAATATAACATCCTATAATATAATTATACAAAATATGTATAATTATGTTGTTGATGCTCTTGAACTGTTCTTATTAGTATAAAGCTTAAAATTGAAATTGTTAAGTGTCAATATAACATTTCTAAATTTCTTAAAATTCCATAAATTTCTGAAAATATTTACCACTTGTAAGGATACAAGGAGTAATGTTATAGTTATGCCAAGTTCCTAAACCTAAATTTTACTATATTTCTATTTATAATTAATTTTATAAACATAAAAGTGAAATGAAAAGTGTCAGATATAAATATTTTATTATATAAATGAGTATATGTGAAAAATAAAAATGTATGTGATTTAATTTAATTTAATTTTTTTTTTTTTTTTTTTCGTTCATATAAAACCTATTTTGTATATATAGGGTTTGTTAGGCTGGGCATTACCACTGAACCACTGAACAATTTCATCAAATTTAAACTCAAAACGTAAAAAAGGCAGTCCATCCCTTTAGTTGTTTTAGTAAAAATCATACCATTTAATGACTCTTCAGTAATTTTATCTTCCTTTTTCAAAGCAGAATCTTTTAAAGGTTTTGCAGTTTTTTTATTAGGTTTAGAAACAGGAGTTAGATCTGCTTCAGTTTTTGGTCCTAATAAATCTAAAACCTAAATCATGAGCAAGTCAGGTTTATATTTATAGATGCATTATTCTACTTTGGAAAAATACCTTACCTACATTTTTCTGCTAAACTGAATTTGTACTAATCTTACAAGGTATCCACTAGTGGGTTATTAGGTAATATTAATAATATCATTATTTTATGCCCACATTTTACATATTATTCTAAACTCTTAAGAGGCTTTGTTTATTGAATTAAAACATTAAATTAAACCACATTATTTCAAATGAAGATGAATCCAATCAGAGAAATAAAAAATGTAACAATTGTGGAAATCAAAATATACTGGAAAATAAAAAAAATCTACATAACTTCTTATCTCGGATGTCTTTTATTCTAATGTATGTAATGTATATTTCAATACTTTTGTCTGCCTTTGTGGACTGTTTATGTCTTTTCGTAATTAATAGAATAAATTTTTTCTCTGTATTGAGTACCTAGCATTACCCTATAAAGCAGTAGTAGAAGTCTGGAAAATAAAAATATTTAGAAGTATATATATTTCATCATCAAATCATAAAGAATTCCTAACATGAGCCCATGATATTGCGAGTCAATGGATATACATCAATGAAGTAAGAAACGCGTTATAAAAAAAAGAATAGAAATTTTAATAGAGCAAATATTCACTTCATATCTCCATAGTTACATTTAACTTTTATTGTAAGTTACACAGTTTGCATTAATTTGTAGGTATAGTATTCTTCGGCCTATAAGATACTAGGAGTGTATTTGATAGCATATACCTGAATATCTACTTCATTTTTAACTGCTTTACCATCTGCCCACTGTAATTCCGTTCTTATTTTTTGCATAAGTGGTCCTGTATTAAACCTATATCTCTTTTCCAACAAATCCTTTTTATTTTCAAGTATAAGTTTCTCCACAACTTTCTCTATTTCTTCTGGTGTTACACTAATACCTACTCCACAAAATTTTTCGAATTCATCATTTTTAATACCCTGAATATGAGACAGAGCATATTCAATAGCTTTATCAACACGTAATGTATTATCTAATTTATTTGAGGCAATATATTTCACTATCAAGGGGAGGTGATGCAATATCTGAGGCTTAATTTTAGTAGCAAGATGATACAAGAGAATTCCAGTTCCTTCTGATAACTGCACACCACGTACCTTAAAGCATTTATAGTTTTTAAGTCCTGTAGAAATTTTTATTATCTTTGTATTCGTACCTCATTTAAAATACTGAGTAAAGTTTTGGAAACTGCAGAATTTTTTAAAGTTTCTTTTGCTTTTTGCTCACTCAAACCTAAGGATTTAAAAACTCCTATTATTTCTTCTTCAGTTTGGGTCATATTTATTTTTTTTTGTAACAGAACCCGGTAGAAATATGTAAATTAAGTATATATAAAAACAAATTAAGCTATGAGCTAATTATTAACATCTGTTCATAAAACACATGTCTTGTACCACGTTATGTGACGGTCTCATCATAAAAAAAAAGTTCGGAGGTTATGTTTGTTACCACAGAAGCAAGCCACAGATTTTTCGAAATATTTTTATTTCGTATTTTCTAGTGATATCTGGCAGCGATGATAATAGTTAATAATGAATGTGATTTTAAAGTCACTGGTATAATATTAGTGACAGTTACTATTAAATCACTGCGATCAAAGGTAATCACTGTTTGAATTGACATATACAGGCAAGAAGACTAGATTTTCTAGTCTTCTTGCCAGGAAGACTAGTTCTCTAGGCTTCTTGCTTCTTGCATACAGGCATATGGTTCTATCAAGAAGACTAGAGAGTAGTCTTCTTGGGTTCTATAAAGGGTTTATTTGAGTGGACACGTTCCGTGTATAAAATAAATTGTCTTACGGTCGCAAAATCAATAAATTTTATAGAAATAAAGAAAAAAACTAAAATTATTCTATTCACGAAATTTTATAGTTTTCTTAACTTTGTCCAGTGTTTATTATTTATATTGTTATTTCATGTACAAAATGCATATTTTTTTAACTATGTATCATATATACAATATGAATAAATATATAAATTTTTAATGGATAATAATGTATTACCCATGTTCTGCAGTTTTCTGCATCACTACCTATTAGTGAAAGTATGGTTGTTACTACTGATAGATTTAACAGATAATGGTCTCCTTTAGGTTTTTGTTTATTACTTTTATAACTATACAGTGAAAGTTTTTGATAAATATTACTAATAGTTGTTAGACCATGGATAACAGAGTAAGAAATGTTAAGTAATAGTAGAAAAATGGGTATCTTGCGATGAAAAAATAGTATTCAAGTAATTTGCTGTGATCAACAAAGTGACCGGTGAACGGTAACCTGGATGTAGTAAACAACGGAATAAAATGTTAACTATTAAACTAAAAATATTTATTCTGTGCTAAAAAAAATTTCAACAGTACATTTTCCATTGTACAACCAGATTTACATTTACGTGGTCTGTGCTGTGGTTTTACTGGTGTTAGTCTGTGGCTGAAGTTAAAAAATAAAAATGAATATTCTTGAAAAAATAAATACTTTGCTACATTATGTAAGGTGTCGCGACGAATTGATCAGCTACAAGAAACTTAATAGATGTGTTGCTGAATCACTGAGGAGCTGTTTTTATTATAGCATTAATATAAATGACCAAAATCGAGATTTAAAAAAACTAATAGAAATAGATAGTGTTTTAGATTTTATACATGATGACTTAAATACAGGTCACTGGAGTGATGTCGCGTTATATACGAGACAGTGTTTTACTTCTGCTAGTTATATAAAATGTTTAATAATACTGAAATGTTCCGAAACTTGCTCAGTAGAACTTTTTCAAAAATGTCTAAAGTGCCTCGATATGGGATTATTATTGGGAGCTCCATTAGAATTGAATTGTGACTTATTAACATCGTCAGCAAACTTTTTAACACAAGAAATTAACAAAACATTCAACGAAAGGCATAAACAAGAGAATTCAAAATTTGGTGACATTAAAAGGAAATTGGATGATAATGAAAGATCTTCATTCCAAAAGTTAAATGGAAAAGAAATATTATGCATCGATCATCCATCAGTAGAACATTTTAATAAAAATTATTTTATACCACAAATGCCCATTAAATTAAAAGGTTATTTAAATCCTTTTAAATTACTATTAGATTATTAATATTTTTAATAGGTTGTATGGGTTATTGGCCAGCAACAAAAAAATGGTTGGATGTTAATTATTTTTTAAATATAGCTGGTGATCGTACAGTTCCTATAGAAGTAGGAAGTCATTATGTAGACGAAAATTGGTCACAACACCTGATGACTCTGAGGGACTTCATAATAAACCATTATTTGGAGAAAAATGATAATGTTGGTTATTTAGCGCAACATAATTTATTCGAACAGGTAAGTAAATTATCTAGTTATTTAGAGCAAGAATTCAAAGTTCTTTAATTGATATAATTCTGATAAATTGGAAGTAATCTTCTATATATCTATAAGAATGTATTTTGGAGAAAATTACAAATAGAAAGGTAAACACTGACTTAGTTTTCCACAAAATACTACACTTGGCGCGCGTTTCGCCAAAAGAGTTGGCATCATCTGGAGATGATTAAACTCAGATGTTTTAATCATCTCCAGATAATGCCAACTTTGTTGGCGAAACACGCGTCGAGTGTAGTGTTTTGTGGAAAACTAAGTCAGTGTTATCTTCACACCAAAGGTTCCAACCTACTTTAGTAAATAGAAAGGTACTATTTGAAGTTACTATTAATTATTCACTTTAACCATTTTTGTTAAATAAGTCTTTTCTACTCCAGGAAAACCAGCTGTTTTCTTGGAGACAGAATGTTTTAGCTATAAAAAAATATAAATATACACACTATTATATCTGTTTCGCTTACTTACTTATAACTGTTAGAGAGGAGTAAACATATAGTATATACATACATTTTCTTTATATTTCTGTTGACATTATAGATTAACAATTTTTTTTTTTTCTATATATACATGGAATATATTTTTAGATACCAGAACTTAAAAAAGATATTTGTGTACCAGATTATTGTTGCCTAAGTACCGATTATGATAATGCTACTGACCCAGATATAAATGCTTGGTTTGGACCTAAAGGCACTGTATCTCCACTACATTACGATCCAAAAAACAATATTCTAGCCCAGGTACTTTATTTTTTTGTATTAAACTTAAAACTTATATTTTTTATAATGCAGGTATATGGAACAAAGCAACTAATTTTATTTTCACCTAATGATTCAGCATATTTATATCCACATGAAGGAAGTTTGCTATTTAATACTGCACAAGTTGATCCGCTTGAACCAGATGTTGAGAAATATCCAACATTTTCTAAATCTACAATGTACAAATGCCTTTTGGAACCTGAAGAAATGTTATTCATACCTTCAAAATGGTGGCATCATGTAACTGCTTTGGATAAAAGTTTTTCTATTAGTTTTTGGTGGCAATAATTGGAACAATTATATATTTATTTTACAATATTTACGATTTAAGGAAACCTCTAACCTAATCCATGTTTTAGTTAATTATATGCTTACAAATAATGTGGTATGATGAAACTATATTAATACAGAACAGAAAGTGATCTCATCAAAGACCAGGGATATGTTCTTTTTTCCATATTTGATGAATCTTCTATCATGATTTAACAAAATATTGAATCTATTCAAAATAATATTCATCAAGTTTTTGAAGTGATATTAGTCAATGCCAACCTTTTGATAAGCCATGTAAGTGGAACCAAACTGATATTGCCACTTTTGATATTGATAGGCATGGCCACATATTATATTATATAGGTTTGGGCCTCATCAGCCACTGATCACATGGGTAGTCCCTTGGCGATCCCCTCTTATCCGGGTCATTATCCAAAAATGCTATCCCATAAAAGGAGCAATTTAGGCACGTCCCCCGCATGGGCACAAGTTTACATAAATATCAATTTAAATGTCGATATAACTTTCTTTAATTCACTTACTGTCAAATCCACTAAAAATTACTTTGACTTGGATGAAATATATTTTCCCCATTGCATTAATTGTATATATTCACATTGAAGTCACATTCAAATGTTTATGCTTTATATATCTTTTATTATTTCTATTAACGAACAAATAAAATGAAATAATTTAAACTGGGAAACTATGAAAAAAAACTTAAATATAATATAATTGTAATGAAAAAAATACAAACAACCATAAATAAAAGTAAGGTTACTTAGCATAACATGTGTGTAAACTAATTTTAGATGTCCAGTTAACTACACAAAACTCAAAACATTAATTACAGTAGTTAAAAATTTGTTTTCAAATATTTTTACCAACTAAAAAGTACTCAACGGATATTTAAAAGTAGATGACAGGAAAATCAAGACACATTTTACAAGTTTTTCAATAAAATAGTAATCCAAAATCATAACAGCTTGATATAACATGAAAATTTATTTTTGTGTCATTATTTTCATAAAACATGGCACCTTTTAAGATGAAATGTATTTAGCTGTTGAAAATTAAGATTGTAGGTTAGGCATTAATTAGACTGCAAAATTACAGTAATTTGATGTCCAAATTTATTTTTTATCAATCTTTATTTTAGATATATTGACAGTATAAAATGAATTATGCAAATTTTGTCTACTACAAAAATAGGAACATTAATTTGGATTAACAGACCTTGAGACACATTACCTTAATAACAAACAGAGATTTAACAGAATGTAAGCCATTTTTACTAAAGCTATAGCTTCTACAGTTAAAGCTATAGCTAAGTGTTTTTAATTATATGTTACCGATTTGCGGTTATGAGTATTTTGTACAGTACCTCAAGTACACAATTTAATTTTTATATTTTAATTGAGTACAACATCCTGATTAGATAACATTTGCAGACATATATCTTTAGTTCTATCAAAATATTTACAGTTGTGAAACTGTTCCTTAACCAGAATGCAGTGCCAATTTGACAGTTTTGACGTAGTATCATTGCTTATGTAAATATGTCACCACATAGTTGAAGCTAAATAATGGTTACTGCATAAGATATAGATTTGGAAGTACTGAAAATGTACGAGATTAATCGTCTTTTTTAGTATCGCCCGTTCCAATGGTAATTTTCTTTTGAAGTTTACTATGTTCCTCAGCTAAACGATCATATTCTTTGGCCAGATTTTCAGCTTGTTGTTTAATTGCATTTTTATCCTTTTTCTCTACTTTAAGTTCTTCTTCCAACGATGTAAGCTTACTTTTCAGCTCAGCGATCTGAAAGATTATTTATTATACTGATGATATTAAATCTTTCGGAGATTGTGTTGTTTTTAATTGTTTGACATTTCATGTTACCTTATAATTTGTCGAAAAGTATTGAATATGAGCATAATAGTATGGGCATTAATATATAAACAAGGTAATAAATACTTCTCGAAATTATTTTTCAATAATATGGTAATCCATTGTTTTAATTTGCTTTTTCACAGCAAAATTTGCGTTTATTTTTTTCTATGAAATTTCATAAGAAAAATTCAATATCTTTTGTAAATACTAAGGCTTTATTGATGAAAAAAGAAGCTACTGATTGAAAAACTACACTTGACCTAGAATTCCTGGAGCTTATAGAAATTGCATGAGTTTGGAACATTACAGTATATAAATATATTCATGACAAAATAGGTGTTATTAGAAGTCAACTGTCATCTTATTAAAGTGACAATTTAATTTTATTATCTTCAATAAAATTGGACTCGTTCATTAAAAGTGGTAAGATATAGTTAGTCATATATTTGAGTAATGAAAGATAATGGTGCGTATACCTTTTTTACGAATTATGCAATATTAAATATAAATAAATTGTGGCCATACCTCCTTCTCATCAACTTCATTGCCCTCATTTTTGGTTGTTTGAGCAAGTAAACCTTTAGCAGCTGTGGTTGCACTTTGAGCTTGTCTCAGTGATGCTTCAGATTGTGCTTGCAACGTAGCTTGCATAGATATCAGGATAACTAGACGTCGTATTACCAATGATAAAAATAAAGAAAACCCAGAAATGTAGAAGTTTCTTTGAGCCCTAAATAATCGCATACTTCCTTGCATTTCACGATCTAAATGTGCATGCCCATGCTCATCTGCCTCTAAAATGATAAAGAAACAATAGCTAAGAATAAAAGAAGCAACATTAACATGGTAACAATCTTATTATCATGGTAAATAAAAATTATATCAACAACTTACCAAGATTAGAGTATTTTCTCATTTCCCTAATTGCATCGAGCAGAAACAGCACCAATATAGCAAGTAGAATTAAAAAATATACGCCAGCTTGCCGTTGCAATCCTTGCAAAAATCTTGACTTAAATAAAGCATTCCACCGCCTAGCACTAGCTACTGGTAGCACTAAAACTAGTACTACCGCAATTTCTATATACAGAAAGCCAGCAATTAAAGTCCACTGTAAACTCATATTGATGAGCAATTATATTATTAAATATTCGCGTCTAATAAACTCCAAATTGTTAACGTAAGATGCGGTGAGGAAAATGCAATAGTTTTAAAATAAAAGAGATAAGAATTACAAGGAAACTGACCAAAAATCAAATTCACAACTTTTCTTTTGCTGGACTATGACAGAACTGCAAAATCACAGAATAATTCTATATATAGACATTTTCAATATTTCCATAGACAAACATTTTGAACCACGTAATGCTTATTCGTTATTGGCTAGAGTTAGTCATCCCAATACGACCTCTTGTGGAAGCCCAGGTACAAATACAGTAAATTTGTATTAGCTAATACCTAATAATAATAAATAAACGGCAACGGGAAAATAAGTTCGCCACGTTTAGACTTCTTTACTGTCATCTTCAGGAAAACAAGGTGTACACTAACGTACTAGTGTTCTGATATTTGTTTAAGTGACCTAATACACCGAAATATAAATGTAAAAATGTTTGCCGTTTATGCGTTTTAGACATATAGATTGTGTACATTTGATTTGTGTTTTAAATATGATTATTGAACACAACACAAATTCTATTCATTGTATATAGGTAATACAAATTTACTGCATTACGTGGCTAAAAAAATCTGGAATTTCAAAATGTTTATTATCTGTAAAAATATTGAGAATGTCTTTGTATATAGAATTGTTCTTTGATTTTACGATTCTGTTAAAGTCGAATAAACGAGAAGTCGTATTATAAAACAGCACTTTTTGTGGTTTATGCGTTTTAGATATTGTAAATTATTTAAAATATTTAATTTATATTTTAACATCTTGAAATGATTATTGAACAGCGTAATATATTCAATAGCGAATACAAATTTACTGTTCTTGGTAGTAATTGAGTTTCCACTAGAGATCGTATCTCGGAGATTAACTCGCTAGTATCCTTGTAGGCTTACTGCCTATCTGCATAAAATTAGCAATATAATCTAACAATTTAGCTTAGGTATAATACAATTAGTACTCCTTTAAATATACACTACCTACCACCCTGTAAACAGCACCTATAAGTTTCCAGTTGACGGAGATTATATTTTTCTATGACTATATAGTTATTGATTTTGCTATTTTCTTTACTAAACATTAAGAAATAACGGTTTTAAAGGAAACGAAAATAGAGAAGGGAGGCCTTCTTTTCCCCATTTTCTCGTCCAATAGAGAAGGAACTCCGCAGGGGCACTAGTAAATTCTTCTCTGATCAAGGATTGAAAAAGGTCGGAAAGGGTTTGTCCCATTTTACCTGAAAAGTGGCAAACTCGTCCTTACTCAGTGGTGGGGGTAACACGAAAAACGTCGGCAATATGGCAGGCTCGCGTAGAAGCGCGCGGGATCTGCGCATGCCGTTTATCCTCGTCTATCGCGGTTTCTCTCTCACACTATCAAAATGTCGGGTTCCATTGAGCAACGATTAGGGCTTTTGCAGGAACAATTCTCAACGCAGCAATATCTTGACGCTTTTGATATATTCAACAGAAAAACTAGAAACGCTCAAAACACAGCAAACAAAAAATAACCTCAAATAACCTCGCTCGATTCTACGCAATGACCGCCATGATGAAGCACACCACGTGATCACAGTGCGGACGCTTTTCGTGCTACCCCCACTACTCGAGTTATGTCTCCTGTTCTCTAGTCTTTTTGGTATAAACTAATTACCAAGAAGCAAGAAGACTAGAGAACAGGAGACTAACTCGAATGGTGGGGGTAGGACGAAAAACGTCCGCACCATGGCGGTCCTTGCGTAGAACCGAGCGAGGTTATGTTTATTTTTGTTTATTGTGTTTTGAACGTTTCCAGTTTTTCCGTTAAATATGTCAAAAGCGTCGAGATATTGTTACATTACGAATTGTTCCAGCAAAAGTCATTCCAGATTGTGTCATAAATAAACGAACAATTTTTAAAGTTCCTGAGGTGTCTTTCGATAAACAAGTATTGTAATGTTTGTATACACCGATAGTAACGCTTACTTTGTAGTAAATAGTAAAAGTGCAGTGTAATGTAGAAGTATATTGTCAAATAGTAATTTACAACTCAATTTCGTTTAAGGACTGTGAGAGACGAGAAAAATGGTTGGAGGTGCTGTCACCGTATTACCTTAATATTATGCAGCTCAAGGAAAGAATACTTTATAATCCCATTCCATGCATTCCAAATATTCACTGTGTAAATACACATTCACATTCAACTTCTTATCAATGCATATGTTTAAATTGGTGTCCAAACCAGACTCAACATACCATTTTTTGCTTGGCAATTCAATGGAGTGTCAAACAAAATATTTCCTTCCGAGATCGAACACTTCTTCATTTCCCCATGCAAAAGTGATCGCAGTTCGACATTTTCAATTCCACTTGTGGCCATGGTTAAAATATGTAATCTTCCTGTAGATAATTAAAACTCGTTAGACTAAAAGCTCATTATGTTATTTCATTTCCACAAAGCTAAATTATCATCGATATCCTCCTCGTGGCAGACATAAAAGAAAATTATAATTGATAGATGAAAAAATGCAATAACATTTCTTGCTCTAAAAGAAAAGCATTCAGAACTATTATTTTTTGTACATACTATGTATTTAGGACTGAAAATACTGTATCCCAATTTTCATGACGTGTTTTCACCAAACAATTCGGAAACAACAATTGTAAAGAAATGCACGCGAAAATTGTTTACTGCTTACATAATGAGCACAATAGAACCCTAACCCTACATTTAAATAGTGAAGACCCGCGATAGACGAGGATAAACGGCATGCGCAGATCCCACGCGATTCTACGCGAGGCTGCCATATTGGCGCCGTTTTTCATCCTACCCCCACCACTGATTTTTCGAGGAGCTATGTCTCCTTACTCTTACTCTCTAGTGTTCTTGCTAATTACTAAACATTAAATGGGTAAATTATGTTAGGTTATCTGATCTATCAGTGGTCTACTAATTATTACCAAAAAAGGTAAGATATAATTCTTCATGTTTAAAAAAAATAAACTGTTTGGTAGCGCAATAGAGAATGTTCAGAACTGAAAGTTTTAGCTGGAAAATGTGTTTGTGCTTCAGAATTGATGAATTTATTATATACAACAAATAAACCAACCCTGATCCTCATAATTTAAATGGAACTTTAATACATATTTAATTTGGGCTACTGAACGGAAATATTTTAATTATATTATTAATAATTATTTTAATTTAAGGTACATCAAACTATAATATTGAAAGAAGTATTTATACTAAACAAACTTGCATGTATATAGTAAAATCGTAATGAACGATTTTAAACCCAGATTTCTGAGACCCAGTGAGACATCAAGTTTCTTAGATAGGAATGAATCATCTGCTGTAGAAACTACAAACTTCATATTTAACAAATTCGTCTCACAATCTATACAAACTCAACGACAGCGATTACCTATATTCAATAATAGAAATCATATACTTTATCTACTTGAAAAGTACCAAACACTTATATTAATTGGAGAGACTGGTTGTGGAAAGAGTACCCAACTTCCACAGGTAAGGTGTTTTTATTATAATTACTGTACTGTTTATATAACATTTATAATTTTTTTCAATAAAATTCACTTTTATACATGTAAATATGTAATGCATAACTGCTGGTATTATTTCTGTTCATTAATAAGTGGGTAACTGTTTAGTACAGAATTATAAATCATGTAAATATTTTTTATGAATATTTAAAGGGCAGAATACTACTTTTTAAATGGAAAATTAATAAAATTATTAAAAGATTACAATTATATAGAAGGCTTTAATTTTTTGTTTTTAAATTAACAAACTAAGAAAATATTGCGTTGAAAATTAATGTTAAAATAATTATGATCGTAATAATTCCCAGACGCTTCGTGTATACATTTCTTTTGAACTTCTCATTGTTTCCCTAAAAAATTTTAGGGTGAATGGAATATAATAAATTTAATTCACAAATAACAAAATGATAAAAATAAAATAAAAATTAGTAGTAGTATATATCTTTAAAGATTTTTCAAATCAATGCTCAAAATGTGCATCCCTCTCTTGCTGACAGTGCAATATCTTGTTATAAAACTCTTCTCTCCCCCATTCGTGTGTTTTTGCAGAAACTAATCTACATACTTCAGTAATTCTAGTAGAATGATTGGTAGATCTCATTGAAAGTTCTTTTAGCTGCATGTAGATTTCTTTCAGTGTCACCAATAATTAGAATTATCTTTTAGTATTAACTTTTTCTTCTAAAGTATGTGCTATGTTATGAGAATCAACCAAAACGTCACTAAAACTAATTTCTGAATATAAAGAAAATGAAATTCAGATATGTAAAATGTCTAATTGACTTTGAAGGAGCTCCCAAATAAGGTGTTATTCGCACACTATTACCATTTAAACATGATTTTAAATATCATTGAAAATGATTTTAAAAATTATTTTGAAGATAATTGCTGCAATGCGATTTTTTGTGATTATATCACTATTTATTAACTAAGACATTATTTTCACACTTTACCGTATGTATGCCATTTTTCGTTTTTTTTTCAAGTTTCTCAGTTCCAATGTTAAAGGAGGGGAGGGAGAAGGGACTTTAGACTCGTACAGTATGTTTGCTTTTATCTGTTGTGTAAGTCTTATATTATCTGTTATCAATTGTGAAAGAAATAGCCAATATTCACTGTTATTAATTATATCCTAACATAAATCAATATCCTGGTGTACTGCAATGAATGATTTTTCATGTAATCTGTTAGGTAAAAGAACTTTTTCCTTGCCTCACTAGTGATTAAATTGTTAAATCTTGTTATAAAATAATATATGGGTTACTGCTTCTTATTTTTATAAATAAAATACTTTCCATTATACTTTTGAATTCCAGGAACATTTGTAAATAATTTTTAATGCCTTATCTTTAAAATAAGCCTATCCCAAAAACATTGGCTTTTTAAATATTTCTATTTTTCCAAAAATTTTAAGATAATTTTAACATATTAAAAATGTCATATCTTAGTAAACTGTAAAGTAGCAAATAATTTTTTCCATTAAAATACATAAATAATTTCACAATGAAAGAGGGGCATTTTTTAAGAAATAAAAAGCATTTTTGTTCAAATCAAATACTCTGATGTTGACAAATTGAATGCCTTTAACTTCTACATTGATTAATGATAATTCTTAGGTCTATCGTCATAATGATTCTCAAATTAATTTATTTCCTTGGCAGAGAGTGATTAAATTTGAAAACCTTGTCATAAATAATATTAAACTAGAGAAATAAAAAAGAAAAATTAACTGTTTCAGTTATTATTTTCTAACCTAATCTGATTATTATATATTTCTCTATGATGTTTTTTATTCTTTCTTCTAGTCTTTTGTTGGTAATAAATTAAATTTATTATGTAAAATGTATTAGATTTTATTAACACTATTGAAGTTACCAACAATTTAATAAATACGTAATAAATAAATAGTATAATATTTCAGCAGAGCGCAATACAGTAATTATAGGACATAGTCCAATGAATGTGGTCTGATTATATGTTAATTTTATTATACACGTTATTTTATGTTTGTGATTGAAAAAATTGATGTGACGACATGTATTAGAATACGTTATTTATTTTTGTTATATAATACATTGCAATAGTGGGAACCTTGTTTAGGATTTCTCAATATGCCTCCATTAATAGGTATTGTAATTAATAATATCAGTGACCTATCAGATATCATAATAATGAATTACAAATTACTTTTATATCAAACTGTGTCAGAATATTCCTTTTTTCCTTTCTCTAACTCAGTCTGTGAAGTCAAAGGGAATATGTTCCTGGAGAGCTATGATTGCTATATATAATTAACGAATTCAATGATCACTCAATAATGGCCATCATTTAATCTTTTCTTAAGATAATAGAGGAAGCAAAATTAACTTTTAGTATTTTATTATGCGGAGTAAAGTTAGAATGCACAGTTATAAATATATGTGTTGTTAATGGATACTGATATGTGAATAGATACTGTTAGATGTCACACAATAAAAAAGAAACAAGCGAGAATGTCAACAGACTAAGAATTTTTTTTTCGTCCAAGAATCAGTCAATTGATTTATGTGTCCTTTCACAATTTATTCACTTAAATTATCTAAATATTACAGAATAAATAATTTTTATACTAATAAGATTTAATATAACGACATTTTAACGTATTGTATCATACAAGTATTTTGCGATAAATATAATGTACAGACTTGCCAGAAGTCATTTGTCTAAGTTGACCTAGTGCAATATATGTATACATTGTGAAAAAATGTATACGACAGTGGGGTAGTTTCTTCGGCGTTGAATGAGATGTAAAGCATGAAGTTTTAGCATTTTCGGAAACTTCTCTCTTTTCAAATAACGGATATAATATAAATGGAATTCTGGGACACACACACATATATGCATAATGTTTTTAATCCCTAAAAAATCTCAAAATATGTAAAAACACTTCATTACAGTAAAATTAAATTTGTATACTATATTTGTAGTAAAATCAGTTGTAAGAAAATAAGGAATTATTTAAATTTCACTTACCCAATCTGGTTATGCACTTGAGAGAAAAAATTTTTGACAAACCTGTGTTGTGTAATATGTTTACTTCTGTTTATGTTAGTTATAAATATTTTAGTTTTATTAATTATGTAAGCTTACAACATAGTAGATTTAATTAAAAAAATTGTTGATATGAGTATAATGAGTACAAGACTTAAGAAAGTGCAAATACAGAATATCCAATATTCCTTATAGCCCTTATGACTACAAATTTCATTTAAATTTGTAGTCATAAGGGTATATAAAGATGAACTGATATATAAAGGTAAACTGTTATATATCAGTTTGCCACAGACATACAAAAAATTATTCCACGTTAATGTAATATGAAATGGACAATATCCATGAGATGATTTGACTGATAAGGAACAAAATTATTTTCAGTATAATTAATTGCATGCGAGTGGCAAAAAATAAAGAGGTCGTGCTACTCAAGTAAATTGAATACGCCAATACTTTGTCGCCTAGTAATTTGATGCACAATTTATCTTGTATGTGTAACATAATATGACAAGCTCTTTGTTTTATGTTTAGTTATAAGCATAACGAAGAGATGACTATTCATTGTGTCCAATTATAAATGATAATGAAATGTGAACAATAACCGTCTTATTTGTCTATGAAGTATTTGTCATCACTTTCTTTCAGTTTTTTATTTTAGTAAATTAGTATTTCATATACAGAAATAGTGGAGTTTATTTGGCTTACAGTGTATATTTAAGCGATTGCAATAACTGAAATTGATTGATAATTAAACAAATAAATATAGAATACAATGTATGTGTATTATATACTTAAACTTCCATTAACTCCTTTTTAAATTAAAAATTATGTATTCTTATTTCATATTAGCCATATGACTATTTATTGCAACATATTGAATAAGATGCAACTTTTATCCACAAAGAATAGCCATTTGGGCAAATCGTGAAATACAATTAATTTCCATTTGCACACCTGGATGTCTAAAAGATCCCAAATCACAAATTTATTGTTGTCAGTGAAAGTAAGATGTCTCTTCCTTAGAAGTTTCACTAGTAAACAAAATATATAACAACCATCCTGTGGTACAAGAATATGGATTTTAATTGAAAATTGTTCGCCAAGAAATTGAATGCTATTTTTTTATATTTTGAATATTTTCTAATTCCTGTTTTTTCTTTTTTGTAGACATGGTGGATGTCTACTACACATCTACAGATGTGTATACTAATTAAATTTACATGTAACAACAATAATAATAGTTCCGTTATTTTCAATAATTCATACAAAATTATAATAAAAACATTTTTGATTATTAAATAACCATGGAATTGTTTTCTTACCACTTTATTTATTCTTTACACTATGAAACTGCAGTTTCGTAGTTACTAAACTATATTTACAAGCAATGTAGTTTAACAACTACGCAACTACAGTATAATAAATAAAGTGATATATAGCAAAACAATTCCATGCTCGTTATTTAATATAATGAAATATCACAAAATAGTAGACAAATACATCGAGTATTTTTGATTAGGTTGACGCCATTCGGCCTTAAGTCGCTGTTTCATGTAACTCCCAAAGGAAAAAAATAAAAAGCTGTGGCTGATTATAATTACTCATATTATTAAAAATATATGGTGTAACAGTATTATATTAAGATCAGCATCTACAATAAAGCCCAAATTGTTACATTGGTTAACGACTAATAATTTGATTATTCATTTTGATAACAAAATAAGGAATTTCCAGTAATTTAACTTTGTCTTTATCAAAAGTCAAAAGCTGTGTTTTATGTTTTTTAAGTACTAATTTATATACATTGGCGTTACTAATAATTAATTTAGATCGCTATTAAAACAACTGGCGGCAACCATAATATTGGCCTGTCTAATTGTAAATGAGAAATATAATAACTGCATCGTCCTCGTATTTATAAATTGTACAATAATTTAAAAATGAACAAAAAGCCCCTGTATAAATAGAGACCAAATATCAGTACCTTGTGGTACACCTTGTCTGACAAAACGATATGAAGATAAAGAATTTCCGAGGTTAACTTTTATCTTTGTTGGTGATTTGTTAAATATTTTTTAAAAAATAAATTTGCTTTGCCAGTATTACCACCAGTAAATACTTTGATTTATTTAGCTAAATAAAATAGTAAAATACACTAATAAAATAATGTGGTCTAAGGTATCAAAAGCTTTATTAAAACCTAACAGCATTAAACACACGTTTTAATTGATATGTTTTGCTCTAAATATATCATCAGTAACTTAAACAAATGCAGTGGTTGTACTATGTAACGCTCTACACCCAGATTGAATAGGAGGTAGTATATTTATATTTAAATAATTATTTAGTTGTTCTTAGATAATGGTTTCCAATACCTTAGACAATGTCTGTAAAATACTGATAGGGCGGTAGTCAGAAAAGACTTTTAAGATTCGTTTTTGGAACAGGTATAACATAAGAATATTTCCAAGTTACAGGAAAATATCTTGTAGTTAAGATTAGTAAGTTGTATTTATTTGCAATAAATGTAAAGTAACTTATATAGGAAAACACATATAACAACATTTTCTGATTAATATTATCAGAACCTTTGGCCTAAGTTTTAATTTTATATACAGTCTTTTCTACATGATTTGTACCTAGTAACCGTAAAAAATCGTATTTTTTAGCCAGAAATGTCTCACAATATTTATCAAGAATTAAATTATCAGTATTTGTTAGGTTGTTGAGGTACATTATCAATTGAAAGTTTAGTAGACAAGTGGGAGTGTAACATATTACTTTAATGTACTATAATATTTTAATGTTTTCCAAAAACCTTTGGTATTGGTTCTAAATTATAATTTCAAAAATTCGTTTTTCTCAGCTCTGTCAGATCGACTAACAAGATTGCATAGGTCTTTATATTCAGTATAGGATGTGTTTATTGTTAGGTTTTAATTTTATATATTAGGAGTTTCTTAAATGCTGGCCTGTTTCGCAAAGCTTGGGTTTTTCCTTTTTTTTTTTTGTATTTTATATTTTCGGCTATTCATATTTATGATTTCCCTTCAAAATTTATGTAGTTATATAGTTCTAGGAAGGTGAGACACTTTGTATTTATAAGTCTGTACCCCAAAATTTATAGGCCGGTTATACCTACTATATTAGTATAATAAGGCATCTTCTAAATCCTACCTTAAGTTATATGTTTGAAATAGGGATAATATACTGTGAGATTCCAATTTAGATCAATAGCGTACCCCTGGTAGATAGGTCGACCAGGAAAGAAAAATGTATGTTTTAACCAGTTCGAATGTAGAAGCACTACAGAAAGGTCATAGTTTTTCTACCTTGTGCTCACTGAGATGTATGTATCATTAGATACCTTCCCTTTAAAATTACTGTTTGTAAATACTTGTAAATAGGAAATATAGTGTTTAGTAAAAGGTTACTTTAATTTTTTCTACAAGTTAAAGTTTACAAAGAAGATGTGGCGCAACAGCACAACGAGATGATTTAAACAACAGTCATCAACTTAACAGGATGTATTAGTATTTAATTTTTTATATTTACTAAAAGCTTGTTTTTTAAGTTTTACCATAAATTTAAGGATTGGTGTGGTGTACACAATTAAAAAAAAAAACAAAAGAAAGAATAAAGCAAAAGTAATAAGTAAGGCAGAAAAAAGGTTCCTGATTCTAATAAATTTACTTTAGGCAAAAACTTAACAGATAAAATAATATACATAGGTCGACCATCTCGTTAAAGAAGTAGGTCTACCTCGCATAGCCTTAGATGCCTCTTTTGCGTTTGATAACACCACATAAATATCGCCATTTGATGACCATGCCTCTTTAGGGCCCATTTTTTTACTCGCAGCATTGAACAAGCCAAATCATCTTTTAGTAGATCATCAAAGACAATAACATTAAAATTCCATAGACGGAAACGTTTCTGACGAACTATTTTTTTTATATATCCTACATAAGTGAACGCCGTCTATAAGATGAGCTACTAAATATGCCCTTGATATAATAATGATTTAAAGAGAACAAAGTTATCATCATTTATACTTTTTGTTTTTAGTTGGAATGTTTGATTTTAATCTTTTAAATGGATTTAACCCCGTCTATGTCAGTATATTGATTGTATAACAACTTTTATCTAGTCTGAATGGTACTTAGCTTTATTTTGTGTGAAAAAATATTTAGATGTTGTATCATTATTTCTGACATTCCTGTTTATTAATTTTATGGGCAAGTAATAGGAATTGTAATAAGTAATATATACTTTTTTACTTATTTTAGGTGTTACACAACCTCTCCAACTTGGCAGTCCTTTAGCTGAACTTCATTAAGTGTGCTATATGTATCTCGAGATAATAAAAAATAATTTATTGTATCTTCCGCAGCAAAGTATGCATTATTTAAATGAATAAGACTGAGTAATACCACAACAAACTGTGGCTAACATATATGCGTGTATAGATATCAAATAAAAAATGATAGGGCCGTCATCACAAATAAGTAAATTGCTGTTAACCTTGCTCATCTTAATTGTAATATTTTATATTTATATGGATTTTAATTTATATATTAGAATTCAGAATTATCCTTTGAGCGATGATGACAATAATACTCTTAACTATAAGGATATCACTTGGGTAAGTTGTGACATAAACCCACTTTGCGATGTAACGGTTAAAGCTGTACTTTTAGATCACACTAACTACTACTTATTTGCTCCTCTTGTCCAAATAGTTGATAATGTTTTAAAAATAAGTGAAACAAAATGGATTACACCTAACTCTATTAGTTTTTTTCATATATTTGTTGCTATTTTAAGTGCGAAGTGTATTTCTAGTAACAACTTAGCTTATAGGCGGGTTGGTGTTTTACTATTTGAATTCAGAACATGGTTAGATGATTTCGATGGTCACGTGGCTAGAGTTCGAAAACACATAAAAGGGGAAAGATCAGAAATTGGCACTGCTGGTTACTACATTGATGGAATATGTGATGCCATCGGGTGTACTGCTTTAGTAATTGGTATGTTTATTTTTCTTAAAAATAATCCTCCAAGAAGAGGGTATATACAGCTACCTACAACTGTTGACAGTAAAGAAACCAATATTGTTTACAATTTGAAAGTAACAACGAAAAAAGTAGTACGAATAGTTTGTTGTTTCTCTTTACAACTCATTATAAGTTCAACTGCATGGAATCGTTATATAGCTTTATATCAAGATTTATTGGAACATACGGATGTTAAGCCCTCTGAATTAATTAGACAGAATGACATATTTAGAAGTTCCTTTTTCTTTATGATAACCTGGCTGTGGAGAGTTATAAATGTACATAATTTGACACACGTTTTACTATTGTCAATTTTTTGTGATAAATTGTGGGAGTTTTTAAACAATGTACAGTATATTGGTTATGGTGTATTGTTGTCCGTTATTTGCATCACTGAAATAAATATTATTGATGCTAAAAGTTTTATTTTCCATAAATTAACTAGAATTACTAGTAAATGATTGAAATTAGGTTATGTGTAGCATTAAGTTTGTTCTATATATATTTTTTTACATACATAAGTGTGATATTTTTAGTACAACAAAAAAGCTCCATTCCAATATAGTAATAGTCCAATTAAATTTTAATAGAATCTATATATTATTTTCATGAAATATTAATATATTTTTCGCTGTTTATAGTGAGGACCAAAATGAGGTACTTAGTTCAATTGTGTGACAAAAGTTAATCTTATCTTATACTTATCTTTATAAATTCAGTAGATGTAATTTTAGACTCGGGATGTATTTCACTGAATTTATCCTATTCAATGTAATAAATAATATGTGACACACCAATATAATTCAAAATAAAATACGTTCTCGAGTCCCAATTGATATGTGTCGTGTCTGATAATACATGTAAATTTTGATACTACAAAAATAAAGAAAAATATTCTTGACAGCCACATACATATACTATGTATAATAAAATCATAAAGATATTGCTAATATTACCTCGGTGAATAATATTATTTTTTAATCAATAATTTTTTTCAAGTTTTATTAATTTGAATGTAAACCATTTAACATTTCAGTTGTCACATTTGATGGGACCTCTTTTCTATAACCTTTTAAGAATTTTTACGTTATATGTTCATAGTTGATCATAGTGATTATTTGGCTCTTGCCAAATGAAATATCAAAAGGTATGTTAGATAAGTGAAATAATAAAGCAAATGCATTTATTCGTTTTGAGATGATAATAAAAACATTACAAACTGCACACATTTGTAGGTATAAGCTAGCTAATCTCTAGTAATGAAAATATACATTATAAGTATAACTACAAATAGCAAGTCCCAATAATGTAATTGTATGTTATTTAGTTATTTTACAATAAAAATATAAATCTACTTGATACATACATACATATATGCCAAGTTTCAGCTAACATCAAGGGACACTTTCCCCTAAAAATAAACAATAATGAAGTAGGAGATAATATGTTCACCCCTTTGTACCATAATTACAAATTTGTTCCTAAAACTGCTATTTAAACAAAGTTTTCCAATTTCTGTAACTTGATGCAAAACTATAAAGATAGAGTCTCATGATTTTAAAGGAAATGGTACTCCATTAACCTTAGAAGGATTTTAATTCACAAAATATGCTTGAGTTTTTTCAGCACTATCGTAGAAAAATGGAGACTGATTTAAAACATGTCTCCAAAAATATCTGGCAATTTGTTAATGAGACAAAATAAATTCTAATATTTTAATTTATATCACATTTAATATTATCCCTGCTAGATATACAAATGAAAATTTAAATGTCGAAGGCCCATATTTTATTGTTATTTTATGTGAACTTGAGTATGTTCAAAGTTAATGGTTATATCTATGAGATTGTTTTCTTGCCTATTTATCTCTAGAGCTGATTGTGATTGTTATTGAATTTTAATTGTGGATTATGGTAATGACTTTTTGTAATAATATTGTATAAATAATAGAGTATAAATATATAGAGATAAAGGAAATAAAAAAATATATAACCTATTCGGAAAAATATGTAAACAACAGTTAATTATCTCATTAGATTAAGTTAACATCCCAAAATGAGCTACTGTTTGACAATATACACAATACAAGATAAATAATTGGTCTACCCGATGGATAATTACCATTTTTCCTCAACGAAATGGAATATTAATGTTACAATTTTTCATTATTACATAATATAATTATTTGGAAATGTAATTTTATATAATTTTGCACTCTAATGTATGACTTCTTTGGATAATTACCATTTTTCTTCAACGAAATGGAATATTAATGCTACAATTTTTCATTATTACATAATATAATTATTTGGAAATGTAATTTTAAATAATTTTGCACCCTAATGTATGACTTCTTTAATTTCATCAGTGCTAAGACGAGCAGTATTCAGCAGAATGAAGGTCATGCGAATCAAATTCAGGGCAATTCCACTGAGCATCAAATAAATGCTTATAAGTATTCCACAATATATTTAATACCTCATTGATAGAAATTGGTAAAATCACTTCTATACTATACGTTTATTCTCCAATGGTTATAAATCAAAGAGTATCAGGTGTAGTTTGATTAAGTAGAGGTTATGTGATATTGCGCCGAAGTCGTCAGTGAGAATGGGATCGAATTTATTTAATCTCACGCACATATTCATAGTCTCATTCTGTCGTTTATCTTTTTCCTAATTTGTACCGTTCCGTTTGTAAACTACTGTATATCATCAGTGACCTATTAGCAGTTGTGATTACATGATGCTTTTTTGTATAATTGGGAGCAAATAAATTTATCTATAGTCCCTGCTCACTTTATTAGACTCACTTGCAAAATTGTTGTTTTTTGAGGTGTATAAATAATATTGGCTTTGTTAAGTATATGTACATGAGAATAAAGCGTGGTTTCACATTTCTGATTCTTTATTATACAAAAAAATATATAGATACTAATTACTGAACATATTTTTATACTACCAGTATTTTGTCAAACCGCCTTTGGCTTTTATTAGCGCGTCCACCCTTCGAAGCATGCTGTTTATGCAGTTTTTTTGCAATTTCCTTTAATTTATCATTATGATTCCAATGATAAATTATTCTCTCAATTAATTGAACCTTATTGGTTATGTTTTCCTTTGCTAATTCTCGTTTTAAGCATTCCCACACATTATCGATAGGGTTCATGTCTGGCGATTTCCCTGACCATGTTAATAAAGATATTCCTTGTTCTGTTAAGAATTTTTTTATATTCTTGGCTGTATGATAAGGGGCCCCGTCTTGCATAAATATCTTACGACCATTTCCAAACCATTCATTCCCTTATCTGTGGGATCAATTTTGTTTGGAGAACCTTTTTATATTGATCTTGCCGCATGGTTCCTTCTACGACATAAAGCCTTCCCAATCCCTTCCCACTTATGACAGACTATATCATCACAGATGTAGGATGCTTCACTCTCTTTACTACACAATCTGTATTAAACTTTTCACCTGGACGTCTTCGAACAAACTGGATTTTATCATCCATAATTTGAAAAGTTGCTTCATCACTAAAGCAGACCTGGAGACATGCAACAAAAATAATAAAACCACAAAGCAAAATAAATATTAATGACCTACCATTTGCCAGTCATCGACAGAAAGCCTTTTATGCAAAATAGCCTAATTCTGCCTCTTCTTGACCATGGCTAGTGTTAGTTTTGGTTTTTTAAATGGTCTTCGACATTTGAAATCCAAATCGTACAATAGCCACCGATACCTTGTAGCCTGCCTCATGAAACTTATTCCTTATTTCACTGTGGGTTGCCCTTCTGTATTCCACAGCCATATTTCTTAAGAATCTCTGCCCTGTAGGAGTTATCAGCGATTTACACACAGCGACCTGTCCGAGCCGAACCAACAGGTAGGTCCGCTTGCAATTTTGGACTCAACCGTCGAACTGATGATTGGGATATCCCACATTTGTTTGCAATTTCCCGTTGACTCTATTCAGTATTTCGTAAAAGTGCAATTACAGATGATTTTTCGTCCGAAGAAAGATCTTGACGTTTACCCATCTAAAAAAAAATCCATTTAGGGGTTAGTCGACTGAAGTTTTTGTAACAAAAAGTATAAAAACCGTAAATAATGGCATTATATAGTAAAATCATTACTCACCTTTGAATTACTATAATGAAAATAGGTAAAGTTTAAAAGCAAAACAAATATTTTCATCCAAAATCAACACAAGTTCCAGCTTGTGCTGGAACAGACATACAGAGCATAAAAAATCACTTTCTGACAGTTGCATGAAAATTCTGCAATACCGACTGAATTATGTTATCAAATCGAAACCTTTTGGTTATGCATCCATCAATATTTATTTGTTGTAACATACGCATACCCATCAGGTGCAAAGACTGATTTTAATATATGCCAGAAATTAAAAAACCGCGCTATGAGGGCTGAGTAATAAATTGAGCAGGGAGTGTATATGTGTTGTGGTACTATTTGAAGATTTTAGATTTAGGATTTTTAGATATATAGGCATTCCGTTATTCCTGTGCAGACAATAGGACTTCCACAAAGTCCATCCATTAAGCTCTGTTTCTAGTGAGTCCTTTGAATTGAACTCCAGGTTTTTCCCAGTGTGCGCTCTTCCTGAAATATCGTCCTCTTCCATATTTCCTTTGGCTTGCCTCTAGTTTTGCTGCCTTGTAATGATTATTTTGAGTCCTACATTCTGGTCTTCCTTCTTTAATCGTTAAAGTTGTTCCTGCATGTCTCTGAATGTATATGCCATAAGTCATAATAATATCAGTGTAGTATGAGTCTTCCAGACTATTTGTCAGTCTCCTGCTTATGCCTCTATGTATGTCATTTGATTTCTGAAATACTATGTACGACTAATTGTCATGATTGTGGAGAATTGTTTATCTTTATTTATTGCGATATCTGCGCTAACTGTTCCTTTATATAGTACTCTGCAATATGCAACTACTTGATTATATAGATGATTTTCCAGGGCGTTCTTTGATCTTTTGAAAGATTTTCCATATTACTTAATTTGATATATACACCCCCTGTACCTATTCGTCAATAGTTTTGATAATGGCTCAAATCCCCTTTTTTGATAGCCTATCAAAGTTTCTTACTGTTCATTTGGAAGACTTTCATTTCCCCAAGCTTTTTGAATTAAAGGTGAAGTAAAAAGTAAAATGACCATATCATAGGAGCAGTTTTTCATTATCTCCACTAGAATATTGTCCGGATGTGCGACTTTGTAAGTCTTTATTTCCACGTCTATATTGTTGATAAATTGGGTGGCGGGTTATTTGGCTGTGGTTCAACTAAATTAGGAGATATGCTAAGGACACTGAAATTTATGCATCGATTCTAGTTGTTACATTAATGCAGTTATAGTATTTCCATGTTTGTTGCAAATTGGGACTCCATTGGTGAAATTCTTATTTGCATATCATGCATATACTGTGTGTATTTCTTAATTCAACACTGCCTCTTGTGTTGCCTTGCCTATCAGCGATCAGTTTCCAAGCCACAATCTCTTCTAGACGATTTTTTTACCGCCTTATTTGTTTGTTTATACTCTTGTTTTAATATGTAACATTCTTCTGTATTGGCTGTGAGACTCTTGTTAATTTCCCTCAATGTTCTCGTAGTAATTTCCCACTGATTTTTCATTGAAAAAATTCATTGTTTAATTATTAGTGATAGTTATTCGTCACAATAACACATTTTGGCAGAATTATAATTGAACCAAAGCGAAACTGCATAAAAAACAGCTTTTTCAATGTTGAATTGCAAACAATATTGATTTGAGCTATCTATACCGTTTTTTCTTCCTTTCTAATAGAGAAAAAATATGCTGTCAAATGTTCTTCAAAACGTATTATTGTCAGTGATGTATATAAAGTATAGAACTTAACAGGAACCTCAACAAGACATGTAGATTAGATAAAAATTTCAGTTGTCTTTTTGAAAATAAATATGTACGGTTTCATATATTTACCATTAATGGTGTATTTTCATTATTAGGTAACATTAAATAAAGTAGCAAGGCCGTGGGCAAACATAAGTTTTTCCCACATGAAATCTATGAAGCAGAAGGCAACATTAAGACCTGAATTTTGCAATTCAGACCTGTGCCATTGAAATTAAGAACTATCTATTACATTTATTAATTAACTCAGTTTGGTTGGGCGAAGATATTCGCCACAATATAATACAAGATTGTTTGGAGATTATGGTCTATATTTTAGGGTTTTAACATAAATCCTACTTTTTAGTAAAACTCTAAGAACTCATTTGATAGGAATATCACTAGCTATTGAATTTAAAGGCAAAATTAATTTTTACTGAAAACTGTATGAATTGTCAAGATAATAGTTCTTGTCAATTAATATAGTTACAATTAAAAATTATTTTGAACTCATTCTTCAAATTAATATCTGAAAAAACAAAACTTTAAACTCAAATATCTTCAAATGAATATTTTGATTGGAATCTACACACTAAAATCTCCAAACAAATATCAATCAATAATGTGGTATGGGATTAGAATATAATAATTTTGTGAAGTCTTAAATGGTTTTTCATTATTAAAGGAAAAGAAGAGAAGACGTTACTAAAATGTTAAAATCTGTTTCACTCATAGTAACCCTACAATATCTGCCAGAATGTGAGAATTATATCGACATTTTTGATAGTATAATATCATAACAAATAGGTATCTGATATATTAAAAAAATACTTGTAAAAATTATTCTGAATTTGATTTTAGTAATATGCAGAAAGTTTAAAGCAAAAACTGGAATTTAAATTTTCTGAAAGAGAGTATTCCATACAAAAAAAAAGAAATAGTAATATAAAAATTAAATTTAAAATGCATAATTAAAATATAATGGAAATGTTAAAAATAATCATCCCAATATAACAAACATTACGGATAGTTTAGGTGACTGGTAATACTGGTGTTACTACATACAAAGAAATCAGAGTAATTTAGCCCAAATAATGTAAATACATTTTTATTTGTTGTTTTTTAATATACAAAAATTCATAAGGCCTGTAAAATTATATGAAACAAAATAACACAAATACTAAATAAGGGGAGATTCGTTTTGTAAGGTGACTGATTTTATAAGCATGGAATATTACTAAATTAATATTTTCATCCTTAATTATATATTAAAATACCTACGATACTGATCATAGCCATCCTGTAGTCTCTAATGACCTAAACGGTCATTGGAGTGGCAATTACTTCTAAAATAAATGTTAGTACTTGATTTTTATATTTTTTCACATTATAGTATATTCATCGACAGAACATTAGATCTTTTTTTAATCCATACTCAATTTGACGGTGTATGTGATTTTTGAGATAATGTTTATAATAGGTATAAGCATATATAGCTTTTACATATTTGTATACCTCTTATTACTGTCCACAATGAATCAATAATAGTATTATGTTTCTACTCACTTTTACTTATACAGAAAAAATAAAAACAATATATCCACATCTTGCCAATCAATATACTAATCTACTAATACAGTTACATGGTTATTAATCCAATTAAAATGGATGTGTGGATACTCTTATTATATAAATAAATATGAAATACATTCGGAATCGCCATAGTGACAAATTACCAATTGTTTAGATAGAAATGCTATAATAATTTTGAAACAAAAGTAGAATTATCTCCATTCATGTAATGGAATTGATTACAAAATCACACAGTAATTTCTCGTTTATACGAGTAGTTAAAACTAGTCAAGACAAATAATTTTATAAGAAACTTTCTCTACATATAATGGATTTCAGCCAGCAATATCTAGTGACTCTATTTTATAATCATCTTTCATGATGTAAAGTTTTTGTGATGATGGTGACAACACTAAATAATATAACCTTTTATAAACATGATAGTATATTTAACAAGCTGAACATAATGTTTATAAACATCAATGTTAAAATGTGTATTTAAAAAAAGGGCCTTTTTAGTATCAACAAACATAAAACATTTTGCTTTAGGATAGAATTATACACCTTTTCTTTTTTTGTTATCTTGCCTTGTTCATTGAATTATTTGTTGGTAATTTATTGAAACCTATTACCTGAGTTATGACAAAAAAAGATCATATTCTATTGCCATTAAATACAACAGAGATTAATGCTATTTTTTATAGTTTTATTTAATACTGTTCAAAATGATTTTATTTTATATGTAAAGTATTTCTATGGTAGAAATCAAATATAATTCTACTTAACAATCTATAATATAAAGGAGAGGGCAGCAATTTTTATATGTATTAGTAATTATTAATCAAAGTATTATTTTAGTATGTATGTATTACATATTTCTATAATAGGGAGGTTTTGCAACAGTGGCGCTAAATATACACTAACGTTAATTTGTTAAGACAAGAGCTCCATGAATAAGTCCTACTATTGTATTTTTAGCAGATGTTATGGAAATACATTAGTGTGATTTTTTCGGTCTTTAATGGTTATTGGTAAAATTTCTTTTACATTAAATGGCATACCATCTAATTTAATTTTAATATATTGTAATTTATAGGAATCAAATCCTACTAGTCAGATGAAGGTTGTCTTTTCTCCTTCTCTCTAATTGTTAATTTCTGTTATGTTCATATTATTTTTATTTTAAAATACGTGCCTGTAATGTCACTGCCAAAGTATTTGCAAATTTGCGATTAATTTTTTTGGTGTCCATTTAGATACATGACATTATGTATTTGAATAGTCATGAATTCTTTTGAAATGTGACTTTTTTGTTTATTTCATGTTTTATGTTTAAATTATGTTAAACATGTTTTTTTTTTTTACTTAATATTATTGTATTAATATTGTTTATTGGTGAACTTTGTTAAATGGATGTATAAAAATAGTGTTTGAGAGCTTAATAAAGATGCCTTTTGTTTATGTTTGAATATTATTTTTTACCCTGATTAATTCCTTTAGTATATGATTGAAGCCAAATGGCCGGGCCAGATTGGAGTATGTGAGCCTAGAAGAGTAGCAGCAATATCTTTAGCTAACAGAGTGGCAGATGAAACGGGAAGTTTAATTCAGGGCGAAATTGTGGGCTATGCTGTGCGATTCGATACATGTCAAAATAAACCAAAAATTAAGGTATGTAAATTATATATAATAAGTTAGATTGAAACATATATAAATAGAAAGGTAGTAAGGGCATGTATGCATGTATTAAAGGTTTAATGACTGGATGTAGAAATTAGTTTAGAATTTGATTTTCTCATAATACCAACTGATTCACCAAGCCATTAGAATAAGGCATTGGTCAAATATTTTTGTAGAGGAAATGACATGGTAACAATATAGTTTATTAAGCAAATATATATATATATATATATATATATATATATATATATATATATATATATATATTCTTTGGAGGCAGAAATAGGAGTGAAGAAAGGCAGAGGTAGGCCTAGATTAGACTATTGCTCGCAAATAGTAAGGGATGTAGGTTGTAGCACAATTAGCGAAATGCGTAGGTTAGCACAAGATAGGAGAAGCTGGAGGTTAGCGTCCAACCAGTCTTAGGACTGATGACCTAATGATGATGAAGCAAATATAGTATTTTCATAACTTGAAAAAAAAACATGAGTTTATTCTGATTAAATATTCATAAAATTTGAGGCAAGATGAGGATGTTTGTATTCCTGCATCTTGCCTCCACTACATAACCTGACTATAATAGAATAGAAATGTTCAAAGGGAAATATAAACATTTTGATATTTCATTTGGTGATCGTTTGAGAAAATAATAGTTTAATTAACACCAATAAGATTTAATCAACAGTTAAAGAGCCATTACTGCATTATTATTTTAACTATTTCTATGGCTTAATATAATAAGGGAAAATCTAAAGCTTTTTTTTTTATGATCTAATTATGGCCTTTTATGATCTTAAAAGTATTTTATTATTATGTTATATGGGTTTGGGCCTCATCAGCCAGTGATCGCATGAGTAGTCCCTTGGCGATCCCCTCTTATCCGGGTCATTATCCAACAATGCTATCCCATAAAAGGAGCAATTTAGATACATCCCCCACCTTCTCTAGAACATGGGTCCCTAATATAATGTACCTCTTCTCCTCCGGTGCAGGGAAGGTGTAAAGAAAATCGAGGTTTCCTCTTCTTCTTTACAGTATCTGCAGGCCGGGCTGTCGATCAGCCTCAGCTTGTGCTTATATGCATTCAGGCTACTATGGTGGCCTGTTATAATTCCCACCAGGGTTCTGGCTTTGTGCCTGTTCAATTTAATGAATTCTTGGGCCCATTTCTCAATCTCTTGAGTATTCGATGAAGAGTTTGATTATTCGACAACCCGTTACTCCTCGCCATCTTTTATTGTGCTGGTCTCTTGTCCAGCCATTGATGCGGTCTCTGATCAGATTCCGACTTATTCCCACTGCAGGTTCTGGTCCATAGATGTTTTCCCTGGTCCCTAGTCTGGCAAGGTCATCTGCAATTGGATTTCCCTTATTGCCATTATGACCAGGTATCCATAAGAGTTCCACCGGTCCCTTCCCTGCCAAGTGGTTCAATGCTTCATAGCAATTATAGACCAGCTTCGACTTTGTCGTTGCTCAATTCACCAATAAGATTTAATCAACAGTCAAAGAGCCATTACTGCATTATTATTTTAACTATTTCTATGGTAATATAATTAGGGAAAAATCTAAAGATTTTTTGATCTAATTTTGGCCCTTAAAAGTAAAGCACCTAAACTATTTAAAAATCTAAACATATTGTCCCTTGTGGTTCTTGTTACTTATAAGGAAACGTGTTATGTATATATAAAAAAATAAAATTTAAAATACCACACTACACAAAAATACAATGTATTATTGCATTTAACATTTACTTTTTGAAAGATCCAGTTTCATGTATTCTCTGTCTATAAAATACCAAATACTGACAAGTTGTGATTGAAAATGTGGATAAATTAATCCCTTAACATTACAACTTGCCTGTGACCTTAACATAACACGCAAAAAAAACTACTGTTATATCAATTGCTAAAGCAATGGAAAAAATGTAACAATAGTTAACTGTGCAGACAATATTTTGCTTAGTTATTTTCTTGGTAGCTCAGTTGGTTAAAATGTTATATGTAAACTACTAATCTGAAAATTACTAATTACTGCCTATTGTGGCCTGGGTTTCAGGTAGCTCTGCCACTAGCCGTAACCAAGGACTAAGTGTTTTTCTAAAAATATAACTTGAAACATTCCCCTAAAGTATGGGCAATATTAAATTAATTTTAGAGTTAAGTATAATCTTGGTCAATAGAGGGCGTGCTTATTTTAAGACCAACTGCATAATTAATTTTAAAATCAATTCCTTATTGCCTATATTTTGGTAGAACGTATCAAAAGTGCCTCATAAAATCCTTTCTCAATGATACAAACTAAATATTCTGAAAATCTATTTAATTATATGCATTAAAATAATTTATAGAAACTTACATATAACACTTATGTTACATAATAAGTGCGTAAATATACTACAGTATAATTTTATATTATCCATAAAATTATATTCAACATATTGTATCAAAGTTGTAAAATGAAAAAATAAAAAGTTGCTACACAACTACGTAATAAACGTTATTTATTACTGGAGTAGGTTGGAACCTTTGGTGTGAAGATAACCACTGACTTAGTTTTCCACAAAACACTATACACTACACTCAACGCGCGTTTCGCCAACAAAGTTGGCATCATCTGGAGATGATTAAAACTGCTATCTTGAGTTTTAATTATCTCCAGATGATGCCAACTTTTTTTTTACACATTGCATTACTTTAACTAACTAAATAAACAAGAAATTTCAAATAAAATGGAATGTGGCATAGTATCATTTAGTAGTGAAATATTGTAATATTCTCTATGTAGGAATTTCATTTTATCTTTCGTTTTAATCTAATTACTTATTGAACTATTATTTTAAAGTACACTACTTTACAATTTTTAATAGTTTACAGTATTTAATAGTTTAACTTGATAGATAATTTGTATAAATGAGATTAGGTTTCCTATGTGTTAATAAATTATTTTAGTATATGACAGAAGGCATACTTCTGAGAGAAATGATGTCGGATCCACTACTAAAAAGTTATTCAGCAATCATGCTAGATGAAGTACATGAACGTACTTTGTACACTGATGTCCTTATGGGTCTTATAAAAAGAATACTCAAGGTAAGACTATTTAAGTGTATTGTTTGTATTATTGTATCCTTGACATATATTATATTACAGAAAAGAAGTGATTTAAGGCTGATTGTAGCTTCTGCAACTTTAGATGCAAATGAACTTCGATTATTTTTTAATAATAATCCTACTGGTGATAAGAAAGATGATTCAGCTGTTATAATTTCTGTGGAAGGAAGACAGTTTCCAGTTGATATATTCTATGTTACAGGTATGAAGATACAAATTATTAGGACAAGTATTCTTGATTATTATTTCAATCAGTTCAAAAATAAATTACAATTAACTGAGAATGAATTTGAATAATGTTAAAAGTGACAATGAAACTGGCACTGAGACGGCTAGTTCGTTTAAGTTTTCATCCTAGAATTATAATACACATATTCAATAAGATGATTTAAAATTTTCTGAGAAAGAAGTAGAATCTCTGAAGCAACGACAAAAACAAGAAATCGACTTTCCACAAACACTCAAATATTATACGTCACACAGCGCGCATTTTATCAATCAAGTTAGCATCACGGGGATTATTCAGACTAAACATCATCTGAACAATGTTAATCGTATAATGATGCCTTGGTTGCGAAAATACGTGTTGAGTAACATAATCTTTTGGGGTTCTTTAAAAACTAGTGTCCAGAATTTAAACTTTGTCAATCATCTATGAATTACATATATAGTAAATACTTGTACATAATAAATGTTTTTTTTCTGTGGCAGAAATGTAATTAAAATATTAAATTGTTAATAGTGGTAATTAAGTTGTACATCACTGTATTTATATTGAAAAAAGTAGCCAGAAGGAATTTTCAATATCATTCAAACTGGTATTTCTATTTAACTATTTAATAGGTAGTAAATAACTAACAAAAGGAAATTCTAGGATGCACTATATATAACATTCATAAAGTCTGTAAAAATGTGTTTTTAGCTTATTTATGATAAATAAAAATACATTATTTGTACAAATAATATTTAAACAAACTTGTATACATAAATGTATGTTAACTTCCTGAGAGTTTTCTAAAATAATAATTTTCTTCTGATTTATTTGTTTTTCTTTTATTTAGAGCCTATACCTTGTTATGTACAAGCTTCAGTAGACACCGTTCTTAAAATACACTCCTTCAAGGAGCAAGGCGACATTCTCGTATTTTTAACAGGTCAAGAGGAAGTAGAACGGGCTGTAAGGTTATTAAATGAACATGCAAAAATAATTGAAGACTCAAAACAGAAACAAAACCTATTTGTATTACCTATGTATGGATCACTACCCTATAACGAGCAACTTAAAGTTTTTAAACCTGCTCCAACAGGTTACAGAAAGATCGTTGTGGCTACAAATATAGCTGAGACATCTATTACGATACCAGGAATTGTCCACGGTAAGTTTAGATATGTTGAAATTTATATAAACATAAACTATCTACTATTCAAAATTGCTATAATGAACATAATAAATACATGATATTTCCAAATAGTCAGAATGGAAAATTTATATTCCTCTTCTCAAAACTTGTTTTTAGTAGGAAATAAATTGTTTAATCATAATTTATACAGTTTATCAATTTTTAATACTCCTTTTTTCTAATTAATGAAAGGCATAATAATTAAAAATGATGATATTCAAATCTATTTGAATTTTAAATATATTCTTTTTTAAAACACATCAATATTGGAATAAAGGTAAACATACATTCAATTAAAAACACTATTATATAATTTTGCTTTTGTTAAGACATACAATCTGCACCATTGGTAAAATTGTCACCTCATGCATCTATTAGAAACATTATTGCATTAATTTATCTCACATTTTTGTGAAATAAAGTATACTGCAATGCTTTTAATTACGCTCATTACATTTTTTCTAGTAATTGACTGTGGATTTGTTAAAATGCGATGGTTTAACAGTGAAACACACACAGATAGTTTAATGACGTTGCCCATAAGCAAAGCTTCTGCAGACCAAAGGGCAGGAAGAGCTGGTAGATTGAGATCTGGGAAAGTTTATAGGTAAGATATATAGTATGTCATAAATATGCAGAGAATGTTCTCATAACAGAAGATTATGAGGTTTTAACATTTTTTGATATACCACGAAATGGTTTATCTATTTAATAAATGTCTTTAATGATACTTTCGGTAGAATTTCTTATGATACTTTTGGTAGAAATAATAAAATGCTTCTTTAATAACTCGGAGAACGTAAAAACAATAATTTATGCATCAAAGATACTTTATGCCAACATAAACAGATACACTTCAATACAGTGCTTCTGATATGGTCTAAAAAGAAATGAGACGCTACTTAAAAAAAAAAAAAGTTTGGAAGCACATTTATAAAAAAAAACACTGCATCAGATTTCCTTTTGTAGTTCATTTTCTTTCAATTTTTTTTTTATTATGATTATATTAGAACGCTTATAGTAATGTAAGGTTTTGTTTATAAGCATTAATTATTATTAAATTAAGTTTAATTATTGTAGGTTATACACTGAAGAATATGCCTTAAAATTAGCTGAAAATACACCGCCTGAAATGGTGCGAAGCAATCTGACATTTATAATATTGCAACTTAAAGCATTGGGTATCAGAAACATTTTAAAATTCAAATTCCCCAGCCCGCCTCCACTTGCGAGCATACGAAGTGGATTAGAAATACTATATGCCTTAGATGCTATCGACATTCAAGGAGAACTTACAAGGCCTTTAGGTTTTCATATGTCCGAATTTGCCCTTGATCCACTTTATTCAAAAATTTTATTAAGTTCAGGTACGTTATTTGCTATAGATTTCACGTTATTAATTCTGCAAGCAAAAGATATAAGAAAAAGCAAAGTGGGAAAACATTGAGTTGTTAAAAAGTACAATATTTTGTAGGTAATTTTGGTTGTTCTGAAGAAATTTTAACAATAATATCTATGCTACAAGTTGAAACAGTGTTTACAAAACCATCAACAGGAAATTTAGCTGTTAAAGCTAGAATCCAGAAAAGACTTTTTGAAGTTGAAGAAGGCGATTTAATAACCTATTTAAATGTATACAATGGGTTCATAGAGAGCAACATGTCACAAGGATTTTGTCATAAGAACTTTATTAACTATAAGAGTATGAAAAGAGTCCTTGAAATCAGAAATAAGTTGGAAAAGATGTTGAATAATTATAATGTGCCTATAGTATCCTGTATCAGTAAGTTTCTTATATATGTTAATTTTGTAGTAATTCTATGAAAAATTTTAGGATCTACAGAAACAATTTGCAAATGTTTAGTTAAAGGGTTGTTTCCTAATACTGCATATTTGCATTATAGTGGTATTTATAAAACTATTAGGGGAGATATAGAACTTTATGTACATCCTGATAGCGTACTTTATACAATTCCACAGCCTCAATGGTGGGTGTATGAATTTTTTATTCAAACATAACTATATCTTTATTATTTTTTTAGGGTACTATTTTGTGAGGTGATACATACGACCAAACTTTACATGCGAGATCTCGCAGTAATAAAAAGCGATTGGCTATTGGAATTAGCACCACATTTCTATTATAAAACTAATTTTAATGATTAGAATGGACGTGAGTTTATAAATATAAAATATATTCTATTAATGTTAATATGTTAATCACATTTCAGATATTTTACATTAACGTGTACCGTTGTATATATGACTTCTTTTATCCAAAATTGTAGGAATATACACTATTTCATTTAAGAAAATAAAAGACTGTTCCAAGTTATTTACCTCATATGGGATAAACCTTGAGTTAAAAATTAACGGCTATCATTTCTGGAGAAATCGAAAGACTTAAAGAGCACTCGTCACATATACAATTTAAATCCAACAAAGGTTTTCCATCAGTGTCCTAATTTCAATTTAAGATCCTGTGTATATAACAATACAATACAATAATATAGGGACAAAAGAAACTTTCCCATCATTCTATATAGCCTAAAAATGAATCCCATTTTAATTACTGTGGATATTGTTAATGATGTGAATTAAAAAACATTATAAGAAAATAGTTTTTATTTTACTTCTAACCTTTGCCTTTTCCTTTCCAAATATTCTTTCATATTATCATATTTCCTTTTATATAGTTTAATGATATCTAAATTATCATTGTCTACATTTAAAATATGTTTATATTTATCATAAAACTTGTCTATATAAGGATCATCTATTTGTGTAAAATTATTATTTATTAATTTAAGAATTAAAAGCCTATCGCTAAGAATATAAAGGTCCATTTTTAACAAGAAAGTAAAAGGGTGGCTTACATTTACTTTACTTATATAATTTGACTTAAAAGATGTTAAATCTGTAGTATACAACTGAATACTGTCAAATTTATAAATTGCAACTGCTATATACAGTTTACTTCCTTTATATGTTTGCATGTCACTAATTGGCAAAGCTGTAACTTCTATTTTTTCTTTATCCATTTCTTCAACAAAAGTTCTTAACAAGTTACCATCAATAAATTCATTAGTGTTAATTAAACCAAGTTGTTCACCTTTAATAAAATTCCAGAAGCGAATTGTACCATCTCCTGAAGCAGACAGTAAAACATTGTTAGTCAAGACAAGCTTCGTTACAAATTCTTTATGACCTAAACAGAAACTAATAATATTGTAACAATTAGGAAAACATGACACTCTTATTTTTTCATCCCTATCACAAGTTATTACATATTTGCCACAGTCACTGATAACTACATCCAATATAACACTGTGATGTCCAAGAAGAAGACTTGGCCGATCCTTGGAATCAGATTTGTATAAATAAACATCTCCAGTTTTGTCTGCTACTAAAATATCATTCGAAGGAGTAAAGCATACTTTACTTGGAATTCGGTTCACCATAAAGTTTTTTATAACGTGAAAATTTTTATCATAAACAACTACTTGTTTACTTTCTGTCGCAACAACATAATTCCCCAGTTCAGAGCAGTCAATTGATGTTATATTGTTAACTTCTAAATTTTGTGCCTGCCCTTTTGTTAATTTTTCTTGCAGAACAATTTCTGGAACTTTTATATGATAATCATTTTTATTCTCCTTATCATATATAATTATGTTGTCACGTAAAGCAATAATGACATTATTTTCATTTTTTATTAAAATCATTTTCTCTCACAAACTTAACCACAAAACAACAACAAAAACCATGTTTTCAACAGACTAATATTTCTAACCACTAACCAGGTGGTCTGTGATTTTACTATTATAATAACACTATAATCTGTGCTAATAACTTAATCAAATGTCTATTGTATCGAGTTCTGGTGTAGTGTAGTACTCCAAAGAACGAATATAATGCGAACGAATGTAATTAAAGGTAATTCAATCTGTCCGATCATATTTAAATGTTGTATTGAAATATTTCATTAGTATATTTAAAAGTTATATCACACATAAATTTCAATAAAAATACAGAACAATTTATGTTCTTATAATAAAAATGACCTGAAATCTTAGAGTTTGTTTTAAATTATAACTATAAACAAAACATTAACAGTACCATTTAATGATTATTAATGATTGTTTTTTTCAATTATCAATGATCCTGTATTAGAACATGAAACTTTAAATTTGTTTTTATATAATCCTGTAGAAACAGGATATTCTCAGATGTGAATTCATAAGAGAAAATTTTGCTATCTATTCCAAATTTCGACCATTGATTCGATATATTTTCAATACTTTTAAAATGAATTTCAATCTATAAATGACAGCATTTTTTGATGTTCCGTGAAGTGAAGGTTAAAATTAGTGATGCGACCTACGAGCAAAGAGTCTGTCTTTTTGCTCGTAGGATGCGACCAAAAAGACTAATGCTAGTCTTCTTGGATGCGACTTAATGAAAATTAAGGAATATTCCAATTCCTCAAAATACTCAGAATATTGTAATTAATTTAAAGTGGATAGATGATTATTTCGAATAAACTTGGTATACTAGTTACGGCCTGTCGCTCAGTGCTCACTGTTATTTCGCTGCAGTAGAATCGACAAACGACTTTTAGTTTTATAGTATAAAAATATAAGAATTCAATTGACCGTATTCGAAGCTATTTGAAGCTACACACACCATTTATATCTGCCGTCATATGTATAATGACAATAAAAACATATTCAAGGCTTTGTTTGAAGTTTTATTAAAAGATTAAGTAACGAAGTAATATTCAAAATTGATAACTGGCTTATTAACAGTAACACAAATAATTTACGATATAAATATACAAATGCTATTTAACATTCAGAATATTATTCCGATTATATAAATCATCTAAACGCCTGATTATCGAAATCATCCGATAAATGCCTGGTGGTTAAAATGGTTTATAATAAGGGCTGCCTTTTAACACGAAATTATTTCTGAAGAAACATTAACAATTTTAATTGGTTCTGTATTTATAAGATACGCTATAGCTAAAAGAATAATTAAAATAAATTCTAACTTTTGAGGGTACATTTGTCATAAGTAGTAACTAGACTAGGTGAACTAATCAAATAACATATACATCAGGTTTAATAGATATGTACATTTCGTCATGCCTAAATAACTTACTGCATCTAACAATAAAATATACAATTCCATTAGACCTGTACTAGTAATAGGCATAACCTAAAGGCTCCTCTACACGTTGGCCAATGCTTGTTGGCCAGCGTGTAGAGGAGACTATTTGTCGTATTGGCGGCATTGACAGAGCTGGCCCAAGCGTTGGCGACCGATCCGTCATGGTGTCGGTTTTTCAAGACACATCAAAGGGCGTTGGCGGCACTGGCCTAGTATGTGAACAGCTGCCGCAGGGATAGTAGGGAGATATTTTAATTATTTAATAAATAAATATTATTTAATTACTACTAATACTATTAAATATTAAAATAAAGGTAGTATTTAATGAATAAACTGCAGCAGCTGCTACTCTCATGACGCCCATGTTGTTGTTCATATTGGCCTGCGTCGAAACAAACAACGTTCTTCCAACGTGTGGACAGGTATTCAAACTTGCTTGCGAGCGTGTTAGCCAACGCATTGGCCAACGTGTAGAGGAGCCATAAGATAATAGAATGTTTATAATCTGAATGATAATAATCGGATTATAATTCAAATTATCACTTGAATAGTCTGGTTTTTACTTGCTATTGTTGCAGTTGTAAGATGTATATTGCTTAGAATTTTATTTTTATCTTATATTTTATCTCATTAATTACTACAAAATGATACAAATACTAATTTTCATATTAACCAATTACTTAAAAATATATCTTTAATGCAGTTTTCTAATGATTTAATAACATTTTCATAAAAATATTTGTGGAGAAAACCCGTAGAAAATACAGAAACCGTTTTCATTCCATTATTGGTCAATGTGATGTTACTGTAATCTCCGGTTATTTTAAAAACTGAATATGCAGTTATTTTTCTATCAATGTATTCTTCATTAACTTGTATATTTCGTCGGGCGCGTCTCGGAACAGATCTTGTTGTAAATTTTGAGAAAAATTAAATTTCCGTTAACTACATTTAGTAAGTTACATATCATTACAAGACATTACATACATACAAGATGCTTATAGAATAATTATAAACTAGCTGATCCGATTATTTAACTAATCTGCGTAACGCAATTAGTGCATTCGAATGTTCAACATTTTATGTCGCATTCTAATATCTATAAAATTAACATTAATATAAAATTTATATTTTTAATATTACAATCTGGGAAAACTCTAGTCCATAAAACTTGTATATTTACCCATTCATTTCAAATTCTATTGAAAATAGAATAGATATATAATATTCGAGAAGTCGTATTTTTAATGGCAAATTTCGATAGATATTTATGATAGTATGAAGCTAGGAAAAGACAATTATTTATCAATATACATTTATTATACAATAAAAAAAATATAATATAAAAAAATCTAATAAACATATTTAATATAAAATGAGTGACTAGCAAATAAACACAGCACCCAATATTATATTCAATAAACATGAATTTCAAGCCTGCAAATTATATCTGTTCGTGAAGTAGTCAAGTTTAAAACAATAAAAACCGCAAGTTTATTACATGCCTAAATGTTTGCTTTGATCGAGGATTTGCTTACTACAGATTAATATTACATTTTTCCAGTTATGTTTGGATAAGGAGCAACTATAACGTTTATATGTATAGAAATAAGATTGTAAAGATATGTACTTGCACATACATGTTCACAGATATATAAAATTGAGGGTTGTTTCTGAAACCATAAAAATTATTCAATAGATTTTCACCTATGGAATATTTTATTTATAATAAACACTTATAAGGAAATACTATTTACACAAACTCCCAATCACTTAAAGAATTGTCAGAACTAATCTTCCTGTCTTTTACTTGGATATTACTTAACTTCCACTCATTCGGAATGTTGATACATGCTAAAACAGAGTTATGTTTCTGTTGATGAGACTTACTTGTGAATTTTTTGTTTTAATATACCTGGAGGGGAATTCTTTTGTTGTTTTAATACCTCAAAGTTATGTGACAATGGGCTAATTGGAGGTATGTCGGCAGTCTTTACCTCTGAGCAGCATATGTCAGAATAATTTTGATTATCTCTATATACGTTGTTCAAAATTTGTTGATCCCTTTCTATGGTATCGTCTTTCTTTACTAAATTATAATCACAGTTAACTTCAACATGACCCTGCGTCTGAACTTCATCATGGTCTTCAACTGATGAACTGTTTGATCTGATTTTGACTTTACCTAAATTTAGTACATCTGCAAGTACTTTTTCTTTGTATTCTATATCATATTTAATAGACTCGGGACTTCTAAGGTCTGGTAAAACTCCCACAGTACTTAAAGTCATTAGAGTCGGGCGAGTGTAGCTTAGCTCTTTATCTTCTGAGCTATTTGAGCTCAAACTTGTAGTACTAGTATTGAAATTAGATTTTTTCTTATGATGCTTACTCTTCTTAAATAATATGTTGTCATTAAATTCTTGCCTACCAATATCATCAAATTTTTTCTGAACATATGAGTCAACATTTCGAATTTTAATAGGGGATTCTTTTGCTTCTTCAGCATTCATAATCAGTTTCTCATCTGTATGAATGTTAACATTATCCACCAAGGAATTATCTAACATTGGAGGAATGGCTGGGACTATGCTTGAATTTTGCAGTTTTGTTGTGAGATCTTTTATTGATGTTAATGGAAGAAAGTTACCTGCTGACGAAAATGTAGTCGTACCTGTAGAAATTACATAATATATTGAGTATACCGTTCTTAATTAAATGTTTGAGTGAATATAATTTATTGTATGTATCGAATATACTTGGTATAGTTTTATTGTCAATCTGATTGTAAGATTAAGTAGGTATCAAGCACCATTTACAATAGCATTACTAGAGCCCAGACACTAGTTCACAACTATGGAATGAGACATATTAACATATATTAAACCTGTTTTAAAGTATGTTCCCCTTTCGTTCTGTACTAGACTATATTTTTGTATATCGGTGATGTTATTAGCTACTACTGGTAAATAATTATTCTTTAGTTTTTTCTATTTCTTGCGTCTTTGTGTCATACATTTGTGGAAAATACAATTTCCTTCATCTCCAATATGGAAGGATTATCTGTCGTACTTTTTTATAGATATCTTGAATAATATCATTTATATATAGGCTTGCCAGATTTCTGAAATGTTCAACCTGGGCACCGGAATGCCCCCCAGCGTCGAGGGTATTCAAGGGTACACACCCTTGGCGGATATTTAGAGCATTTTAGAGGGTAGTTTAGTCTCAATGTTATGAGTAAATAGTTACTGATTAGGAACCTAAACCAAGGGTAATAATAAATGACACAAGCGTATAAGCGGCTAGCGCCGAGATGGGCGAGTCCAGTTATTGCACACGAAATGCCTCTCATATCGCGCATGGTCACGATTGGCGAGACAAGACGATACGATGACAATATTATTTATTAGCAGACCATCACTCTTCTAGTTTTCACTTTTCATACAGTACAGCGAAATAAATGACAAAGTAATTATTCTAAATAATCCTTCACAGTTAATCATTTTTAGACATTTTTGGTCATCTATAATCAAATTTGATTTTTACCGGGACGTGAAGTAAACCGGCCGGGACACTGGGATTTTGTCTGAAAACCGGGACGTCTGGCAAGCATATTTACACAGTGGTCAGGGGTGGCAGACCGAGTTCAGTATTGGCCCAACAGGGAGTGTTCAGAAATTTGGCACCTCTCCCTTAGCATGAGTGTGTGTATTCTCACCTCTATATGTAATATTCCCCTCCACAACCTGAGGCTTTAGGGGAAGGAGGTTGGTTTCTGTGTGTTTAAAATAACCTCATCTGGTAGTTATAGTGATAACTGATATTTGTTCACAATATCGGATATCACATATAAATGGAACATAGGTTATTAAAAGAAATATTTGGGTAAAAAAAAGCCTTTCCAGGCCTAAAAAAAAGTAAATGAAACTATCTCGAAACTGTATATTCTCCACAACTTGTACAAAACACATTACATTGTCGATCTACATTCCCTTTTCTATTACATTGAAATATCGATTCATTTAAGATGCATATTAAGAAATCAGCATCATAGATAATTTCAGAAGGTTTGAATATATACATCAAGATCTGTGGAACGTTCAGTTCCAATTATTACGAATAAACCACCCTACCAGAAACCTCCACAAACAAATGCATAAATAAGCGTTTGTAACATTTCGTCTACAATACATTTTCTTCGAACATACACAACTGTCTTGTGGGTTCCTTTGTGACACCCTTACACTAGTAAACAAAATTCTTTCAAAGTCACAAAATTCAATAACACCCAATATTCAGTCACGCAAGCACTTTATATCAGAATAACTAGCCACCTCCTATATTAAATTTATTTACATCAGTTTTTAGTATACTTTATTTCTAATTTACAAACAGTTTAGTTTAACCTATGGCTTGTTATATCATTAATTAATCTGTATACCGGACCCTATAGCTTTCACACAATTCCATCTTAAATTCAAATTAATTCAACAAATTCACCTTAATTAGTTTAAACTTACCAGGTGCAGCCTCTGGCTTATAACTAATTCGAATCAAACTTCTGTCTTCTTCTAAAATAAATATCTCATCTTTATAAGTAGCTACATTTAGAACACTACAAATTAATATTTTAGTATCTTAAATTAATGTGGTTATATCGATTACCCTCTGAGGTGACTGATTGTATATAAAATTGTCATTTCTTGTGGATTCAATATGTATACAATATCACTGTTGTATGTTACCATTAGATTTTCATTGAAAGGTAAGAGTATACCAAATGAAGGTTCTCTCTGTGGTTTTAGTGAACGTAAGTTTCTGGAGATTGGATTTATTATTGGCACTTCAGGGCATTCTTTAGATAAAAGTTCCTATAATATAATTACATTTTATACTATCAATAGAAGTCTGTAGCTGTATATTTTCTTACAATAATTGAATATTTAATTTTTCATTTAAATTACATATGATTATTTATATTTCCTTCAATATCAACCCACTTGTCAAAACACTACTCTGTTTTTACAGTAGTAATAGTGTAAAATTATATATTAATGTAGCTAACCAAACCAACCTTAAACAACAATGTCTTTTGCACATTTCCATCAATATCCGCAATCCATACTCTCAATCCAGGCCTTGTACAAAACAAACAGCTATCAGAAATCTTATAACCATTCTGAAATATTATTCCACCAAAACTCCCTAAACTAAGAGAAAAATGCAACGTATTTTGTTAAACCTAATATATCTTCTATACTGAATGAAATATTACAGTGTATGGTATGTTACACTGTATTATACAAGTAATAAAATACTTACACTTTTCTGTCTTTTTTACCAACTTGAGATACTTTCCACTTATCCTGTTTTAAACAAATAATACTTCTGTAAGTGGTTGACACTAATAAACGCTGGAGATTATAACTTAATTGAATCACTTCATATGCTTCATTTAATATTTCCATTGATTTACATATATGCTAAAAAATTCAATCAGTTTACCTCACCAATAAAATTGACACTATATATATATATAGGCGAGACAGAGATGAAGTTGAATATATATATTAATAGATTTTGTCACTAGGTAATCAGAGATTAATCACTTTAAAAATTGATAAAACAAATTTACTTTGAAGTTTTAGTCGAATGACCCTATTAGCGTCGCTAAAACTCTAAAGACAGAATCGGTCTTTGGATTTCTTTTAAAGAAATTTTAAGACGAATTTTATAACAACCACAGCATAACCTGGAACAAATTATTTCATTGGCAATGATCATGAAAGCCTGCATTCTACCATATTTCTAATGGATAGAATGTTATACCATTAATGTATTTACTGATAGCATGTTAACAACAATAATTAAATGTATATAAATCGTATTTTACAAATTGAATTTAAATTTTCTTGATACTACTACTAGTAAATAAGAGTATATAATCTTAGAAGATAATAAAAAACAATTAAATCATTTTGTATTGGAAACACATCTTTTTGACCAATGATATATGAATTTAATGTTGGTATCAAGTGTTAAAACTAAAAATTCCAAATCGACCATATTTCTGTTTCTAAAAAAATAATTTCAGTTACTACTGCCGAGTCAAATTGAAGAAATAGATTATAAATATTTCGATGGGTGCTTATATAAAAAATAATGCAGACATAAAAAGTTGAAATGCCAGTTGAATTTGCCAGGACTACCAAACTGAGTAAAAGTACATCAAAACTTTGTAACTGTCCTTTAGATATTTTATTGGTAGTAATAGAAACAAAAAATGTGTTAAAAATATCTTAAATGAGATATTCTATCAACATACAAAAATTAGTTGTCTTTATGTCTACTTACTTTATTTTTAATATACCCAGTAAATTATATTGATTAAATTCAACATTTTTTTGTAACATTTGTATAGTATTCATTATAAGTATATGTTTGATTATTATAAATTATTGGTATCCCCTAGAATAGTATTACCTACTGCTTTACTATTTTATAGCCATATATCCTTAAAATACACAATATAATTATTATACTTACCATATAAAAATCAATTTCGGTTAATACTACACATCCATTTTTATCACCTGAAAACAATTTCATACCATTTTTTGACCATTCAATAGCACTTATGGGTGCTTTGTGCAATTCTGTTACTGTATATCTCTCAACCTGTTTATTCTTCGGTTTTAGATTTTCAGGAAGAGATTCATGGTGTGACTTAGGAATTTGAAATATACTAATGTTTCCAACATTATTTCCACAAGCTAACATGTAGTCTACTGTTGATATAACTTTAACAGATGTTATTGGAACATTTGGATTCTGAAAGGAATTAACAATTATAAGATGACACGGTTTTGCTATTACTACTCATATATAAATATATAAGGAAATTATATAGGGCTTGTTGAGACTCGTTCTTAGACATAATACAAAAGTCGAACAATTGGTGTAGCAATTGTTATATTATTAAAGCATTAACAAACCTCACATCTTAGTCTTTGTATATCCTTTTTCTTTCTATCAAACCAGTATACAATTCCTATATTTGTTCCTAATGCTAAAAATTCAGGTAGTATATCAATACAAGTAAGCTTTATTTCTTGATGAAATATGCCATTCTGAGTTTTAATAGGAAGTTTGGAAAACAAATCAGTTAAAGGGGCCCATTCCCTTAAAACCATATTATTAAAGGCATTTTGTGCCAATGCCATTTTGGCAATTTTAGCATTGTTTTCACAATCGTTAAACAAAAACTGTAACTACAGATTAACCCCAATACGCCCAGCGGTCAATGTAGTATATAGTTACTGATGTTAGTCTGATATAGTTCATACCATAGACTTACTATGGTCCATACACAATCCAGAGAACAAACGTGGTTTTGGTTGGTCTGTGATACGTGGGCGAAACCGGAGAAACCAAAGACCACATCTATCTAAGAATATATATCTAAAATTGCAGTATACGTGTCTGAGTAGCGAGAGACAATAATGACATATCGGGGTGGTAAAGCACGCTTATTTAACAACTGCCTTCCTCAGCAAGTTATTTTATATTTTCCATTAATCCGTTTGAATGAAAAGGAAAAATATAGCATTTACAATAACTTTTGTTTAAAACATTTATGTTCATACTTTTCAATATTTCTGAAAAAAATTTTAAGATTGACATATTACATATTTTAAAATTTAAAATATGTAAGAATAATAAGGGCAATAAACACGGTATATAAATACATACATTATATAATACATAAAAATACATATACAATATATATACATACATAAATTTTAAAATATCAAAAATATGCACCAACGTAAATATTGTTCTAAGATAAGTTGTTGAAGAGAAGCTAGAATAACTAGAATAGAATTAAAATATCATTGGTACTGTAGAAGAAGTCTTCTAAGGGTGTATAATATAAAACCAGTTAGCAGTTTTCTATGCAAGCCTCAACCTTGATGTTATCATATAAAGAAATTAAAAAATGAACTAAGTCAACTTGGTTACTGCTGAACTCTTTTATATCTTTCTTGTTGTTCTTAACCCGTTAATTTGTATTTTATAAAAGTGCTTATAATATCGTCTATAAAATTAAAATATTACAAAATGCGAAAGAGTACACAAATTTATCATTGAGAATGTTTGAAAATTTATTTTTGTAGATATTTGTAACCAATTACCAAATAATTGATGCAAATAAATTTAAATAGTATTGACCCAATTAATATATTTATCTTTTGCAAACTTTGGGATTTTGTTTGACAAAAAAATAGTTGATAATACTAAGTATGTACTTGTAATGTAGCAAAACATTTCATTTTATGCATATAATACTTCGTTAACCATTATCTGAAGCGATCACATTTTAATATTGAAATTAAATATACAAAATACCGATATTACTTTCAAGGTAAAATTGTACCATTTCGTATTCAATTTAAAATTTTGGTTTCAACTAAAAACCAATATTTTCTATTTCAATCAATGTATATCATAGATAGGTAGACCTAGAGAGCCCACATGCACGCAGGCTATCATATCGGGCCCATTACGCTACTTCTACCAGAGCCGCCATTTTATCACCAAACACCGACCTCAATGTTTTAACCATTCAATTTATTCATTATAAATTTCAAATAAATCGAGGGCGGCTCTGATTAGTGATCAGATGTAGTTATACCTATAATACAAATATCAGTTATATGTCGCTATCAAAATCGCCGCAGTAATATTAGGCGGGTGAATAGAATAAGGGGTTCCAGGCCGAGCAGGATTACTTCTCTAATACCTGTTCTAGACTTTACGCAATTTTATCAATGAGATGTGCTATTCATTTCATAGCTATTTGCCAAATAAAAAACTCCCTTATCTTGCCAATAAACGGAAAAGAATATCTGAGCCTAACCATATAAACAAGCCACGGTATGTTTTGAGACTTTTTAGAGTATTCAGGCGATATTTTTTTGGATCAACCAAGTTTATAGTTTACTAAGTGAATGGTTTGAACTGAACCTAATATCGCAATCTTCTATTTGCAAAAATGTTCCAAATTGATACAATTGTGTTACTTCTGGTAACCGTATGTTTAACTTAAAGTCAAACATGGCTATACGTTTCGTTGTAAGCCCTAATAGCTCAGAGGCGTTATTGTCATCGTGTATTATGCAGTGAACTCTATGCTAGTATAGAGTTCACTGGTATTCTGTGAGTGTCTACGAGCAAAATCCTTTGCTCGTAGGTGAGTGTCATCCGTCAAACATCATTTTCTGTTTGTAAACTGTGGTCACTGTCATGTAGTGTATTCTGTGGTCTACTGATAGTACTGATTATTATATTTATTATTATATGGTGTCGATGAATGATTGTTTATAAAATATTTTGAATTATGGTTGAAGAAGTAAGAAAATCTTTGCAAGATCTATTAGGAAGAGTTAATGGTTTATACTGTATATTAATCACTGATAGAGATGGAGTACCTTTGTTAAAAGTAGGATCTGATAAAGCTCCAGAACATGCTCTAAGACCCAACTTCATTTCCACATTTGGTTTAGCCATAGATCAAGGTAGCAAGTTGGGATTGGGGAAAACAAATACAGTTATTTGTTCATATTCTCAGTTTCAAGTTATTCAAATGAACAAGTTACCTCTTATCGTTACATTTATTACGAGTGATTCATGTAATACTGGACACGTATTAGCATTGGAAAAACAATTAAATCCAATAGTATCTGACCTAACCTTAGCAGTAGCTGAATCGTAAGATTAAATAACTTCAAATGATATATGTTAGTGATTTATTCTGATATGATATTGTATACAATGTTTAACAGGCAATGTAGAATAAAATTAATTTTGTAATTATTCTCTGACTAGTATTATTGGAAAATTATTTGTTATTAAGTGATCATCTTGGAAGACTATAACGATGTTTACTTCAAACTCTAAAACAAAAAAAATACTAATAAATTTGTTTATTACCATTAAATCATACGTAATGCAAAGTATTTTGATTAAACATTATTAACAGCATAGTTGAGCTAGTTACCACAAATTTAAAAAAATTGTAGAATATTTGTTCTGGAACAGATGCTATAATGCTGTAATTAGACACCCAATGTATTAAAAGGAAGGAAATAATATACAAACCTATTTTGAAATTGGTTGTTATTAACGTTGGACAAGTGAAAAGCCTTGGAAATATCATATATATGGGGATAGGAATATTCTGTGGAACATCACCATCACCTATTTGGATGTTCTGTATTTCAGTTGCTACAAAAATAAGTCAATACATTATATAATTTATAATGGTAGCACATCCACCGTAATTGGTTAATAACTAGTGTTATAAAAGTAGTAGCTAAAGTTAATGATTTATAATAATTGTCTCTGCTTGTTTAACTCAATGCATGAGGGTAATAAAATACTGTGGAAATAAAAAGTAAAAGATCTACATCTATTAACACTAAACCTGATTTATTTATATGTAATATAGAACACAAACTGTTGTGGAAGATGATGACAAGTGAATGTTAGAATACCTTCATTGCCTCTTAGAACGAGTGAAAGAATTTGGCTGAATTGAAGTATACTTTAAAGCTCTATACAAAAACTTTAACCAATCAAATCACATTATTTTATAAAGGATATAAAACATGCACGGTAATTTACTATATGGTTATTGTAAGTTCTATACCGTTACTATATGGTTATTCACATATAGTACGGAGTAAAAAAACGATTCTATGATATATGTATGTGATATATATTATGTGCAAATCTGTGGGTACCAGAGTCAATGTTAATTTACACAAATTACTGTATGTCTACATAAAGGTATGTCGCACCACTAAGTCATACAAATATTATGTAGAGGAGCAATATACCTATATGCTGTCTAATTGGTTAATTATGCAGCGAGTAACAAAATCACAAATTAAACTTCAAGATGTGGCTGGAGCTGTTTAGGTCCAGAATATTTTCCACGATTATAAAATTTATTGTACTGCCTTGAAATTTGAAAATTCATTCATTTATTGTATATGTTTATAAATATAGACCTGTTCACTAGCCTATGGAGCTTTTGTAGTGCTGGCCTGATTGAATGAATACAGACAGTTGTATCCTAAATTGCCTTTACCTTTGCATCTGGTAACAATACAGTGGGAAACGTGATTACATGTCACAACTGTCACGCTGATGATTTTAAAGCAATTCGTCAAAACTGTTTTGAACTTACACAAGATAATGCCAGGAATATTTGAGAACTTAAAATTACTGTCCTCTGTTATCCTCTAACAGCAGCGATTTATAAAAAAATTTACCATGCTTACGACATTTATAGTGACACTAGGAACAAGTGTGGCAGTTTATCTACTGCTATAATGGAAGTAAATACTACTGTATCACAGTGACAGAACATTATTGTTAAGAAGTCGGACTTCAGATCAAAGGCATCAGTTTGCAGATGAAAATACTAGTTAATTGAAACGTGGTTGAAATTTTTTAAGATGTTTGACTTAAGTATACATGTAAATTATTAATCAATATGTGGCTTTTTGGTTTATTATATCAGGTCTCCTTGATATGGTATCAGGTATATGTATTGATCGGCTGTTCTACATACATCTAGCTGTGTTTCTCTTTTGTCACTGTTAGTAATATAAATTATATACTACATATATATGTTCTATAAATAAAAAAGAATCAAGCCTATATCTTGTCTAAATATTTATCAATAATGCTCCATATAATACACTGTATCAGCACATCCTTAATTAATACATCGATTACCAATACATCCAGATAACATTCATTAAAATTTGCTGACACCAAAAAAACTATTATCCACCTATTTTGTTATTACATACATACATAACTGACTGAAAGCTACATAATGAAATGTAGGACACACAGTTATGTCAGTATTGTAAGTAAATAACATATGTACTGTAAGTAAATACATTTTAGTGTAGAGTACACATCTTTAAACCAAATTTGACCACATCACAAGGTTATATACTTTTTAAGTACACACAAATATATTTTTCTAAAATTAATATTTTTAAACTGATATTCAATTTTGTATAATATGCTTACACTTTTCTTGGAAATTCTGATTGCCTTGCTATACTTTTAGTATAACATTGACTGTGTAAACAGTAAATGTGCATAATAAAAGTAGATGATCAATGCACCAGTTTCCATTTTTAATATTGATTTTCTAACAAAATCAAACCACAATGTGTTTGTGTTAAATTTAATGACCTACCTTCTCTTGCATAACCTTCTGCACACCCACAAGTTTCTACTCTAACAAGCTGTAGTTCTATAGATCGAATTGGTGCTGCACATCTAACCACAGTAAATGTCCCTTTAAGTGGTTTCATAATATTACAACACACTGAGTCTAATTGTCCTTTCAGGAGAAAATCTGGTGCACCTAAAACATAATAGCAATTAGATTTATTAGGATAACAATTTATTGAGATGTCATAGTAATCCTATATTTCTGCTAAATGGAAATAAATAATGAACATTAATGTAGGTCTATAGTAAAAAATATAAAAAAATACTTGGTGGGTTATTTGGTAACGTAACGTGTGTCAATGTTAATTCCAATTAAATAACATTGTACATTGTGCCTCAATTTCAATATTGGTATTTCTAACATAAAATAAAGTCAACTGCAATATATACTAAATTTTATGGAAGTGATAGAAACAATTTTTCTACTGAAGATGATTATTGATGAGTGTACACACACTAGAACTACAGAAACAGAAAACACTTGTTCTTAGTGTACACTTGCATGTAACTATCTGCATTGATGTCAACATTAATTGTCAAGTGCCAATAATCACATAGGTAACCTTAACTGACAGAACTTTTAGGAACTCAAGTTATTCCCAATTCATAACGAACATAAATCCACAAGGTGTGATAACTGCTTATGTGGTATTACTTTTATCACCCTAACTCATCTATTGGGTAACATAATACAGGGAAAACGTTGCTGCAATATGACCACATTTAGTAACGTTAAATGTCAGATCAAGTTGCTTCCCAGATAATAGATGCCTTCAAATAACCAATTCAAGGTTACATAGGAAAGTAAATGAGGAAAACGTTTTATTGCTTAGAGCTATATCAGTCATATGTAAGAACAACTGCAGAACTATTTCTACATTTTATGTAGTGTCTAGTAATACTAGATACTACATCAGATGTAGTACTTTAGTAATATCACTACTTTGTTACCTTCCCTACTATATAACTTCGAAGGAAAAACAAAATTTATTACATGTAAGTGTGTTTCACAAGAAAGAGTCTTTAATTACTTCACCACTTAACCGATTTAAATATTTAATCTTATGCAATGTTATGTATAAACTCACTATAATTAAAAAATTTCTAATATACAAAAATGAAATATACTTACATGATATATTTCTAGATATATTTATGTATGATATATTGCTTTAAATAAAAAATATAAGTACATTATTATATATATTACATTTTATATAGTGTATTATATTTTTTGATGGTAATAATTTATATCATGTAATATAATTTGATTATTTTACCAACCTGCACTACCAGAAGACAATGTAGCTGGACTCAATTCAAAATATACAGGCGTTCGATTATCTTTTACAGGTATCTGTGGAGATGCATTATATCCCGGAATATATTGTACCAAAAATTGTTGGCACTTTTGAAGGTCTTTGGACAGAAATGGCCTTTTTATATCACATCTTAAACCATAACTTATATTAACATACACACCATGGTATGTTTCATATAATACCCTATTTGATTTTGGTTTTAATGGTATCTCAAAAGGTATCTGAGTAACACCTGATGGCAATCTACCAGATCCACTCACCTCACAAGTTATACCAATGAGTTGAATAGGCTAGTAGAACATACTTGAGTAATGCAGTTTAAGAAGTGTTAATAACATCTATTACCTTTACTGAATTGTAGAATGCTTCAAGTATACCCACATTTTTTGAACTTATTTGTAAGTTAACTGAACCTTCCATTGTTAAAGTTATGCCTTCATGTTTGAAATCGTTATTCGAGGATATAATGATGACTCCTGACACATTTTCCTGAAAAGTAGATTCTATGTTAATTTTTATACGATTTCACAAACGTTTTACTTACTTTTTCATGATATACCTTATCTGCTCGTTTTAATTTTATATCTAGATTTATAGACATTGATGTTAATATTGCCTTTTAGATGGAATATTTTATAAAAAAAAAATCTACGGGGATTATATATTTGTCCAATTTGTATAAAAATTATGGTGCAAAAACGGACCGTTGTGTATTTTGTGTTAAAATATGAAAACAAAACAAAAAATACAAAAATAAAGATATTTTAAATATTTTTGGGGTTAACAAACAATATATTCTGTGTATACAAATTTACAATCCCCATGGATACAAAATATCAGAGATCTTGTATTTTATGATCTGAAAAATACAGATGTTATTAGTTATTATCATAGAATAATAAAAATAAATCAAGTGACAAACACATGTGTTACATTTGTAAATACATTTAAACGCATATTGTGTTCTCCGCTTCAAATTTACTATCGATTCGACTTCGTCGAATGAGCGACGTCCTTATTAGTGTCAAGCAAGAAGACTAGAGAGTTCTCTAGTCTTCTTGGTGTCAAGAAATAGGCGAATAAACTTTTTTAAATCTTGTCTTATAGTCTTGTTATCTTATATTCTGTGGTTTTATTTGTGCCTATATTCACTGTTTTGTTTTCCTTATTTCTAAATTTTCTATTGCCCGTCAAAATATGAACATTTCTGTTCTATTAATAAATGTTTTTTTATGTTAATAAATTATATTGAATTGAAAGAAACATGAATAAAAAAATTAGTTTTGGTAAGATTAGTTCAAATTTTGGTCGAAACTCTGAGAAAATAGAGGCAACAGGGACGTTTGGAACATTTGGCCCACCTAAAGCAATAGAAGTCCTGGAAGATGATACAGAAGCTCAACAAATGAAAGAAATTATGGGTATATCAACTTTTGGTAAGAAAGCAAAAACCTTTGATATAAAGGAAATGATTGCCCAAGTAAAAGAAACAGCTAGAGAGGTTACTAAAAAAATAGAAAGTGAAGAAATTGAAGAATGTGAAGACGATGAAGACTTAATTGGTCCTCCCATTCCTGACAATTTAGAATTAAATAATGAAGAGTCTGGGGAAGACAAATCACAATCCAATAAAGATAGTAATGATAGTGAAAGTGACGAAAGCGAAGAAGATAGTACAAGAAATCATTTATTTATACCTTGTTCTCATGAAGCACAAATGGTACATGGTACAAAAGCAGTGACTGCTATTAGCGTTGATCCCAGTGGAGCTCGTTTGGCCTCAGGTGCGAATTGAATTTAACAATTATAATAAGTGGAATTAGGTTAGAAGGAATAGATTAGAAGATTACTAATTTTTAAATCTTACCCTAGGTTCAGTGGATTATGATGTAAGTTTTTGGGATTTTGCTGGAATGGATTCAAACATGAGAAGTTTTCGAACATTACAACCGGCAGATAACCATCCAATCAGAGGCCTCCATTATTCAAGTACCGGAGATTTACTACTAGTGATATCAGGTGCAAGCCAAGCTAAAGTTATTGATAGAGATGGCTTTGAGAAATTAGAAACTGTTAAAGGTGATATGTATATTACTGATCAAGCAAAAACCAAAGGACACACTGCCGGACTGTTAGCCGGCTGTTGGAATCCCATTATAAAAGAAGAATTTCTTACGACAAGTGCAGATGGAACAGTAAGAACGTGGAATTTTTATGAAAGTGGGAAACACCATAAACAAATTATTAAATGCAGGGCTCAAAATGGTTTAAAAGTATCACCGACAGCTGTTAATTATAACAGAGAAGGTAAAGTGATTTCTTGTGGCTGTGCAGATGGTTCATTGCAGTTATGGGATTTTCGAAAGAGTTCTGTAGCTCCTGCTATGCAGATTAGAAAGGCTCACCAACCTGTTGAAATAACCAGTATATGTTTTTCACATGTGGGTGACAATTTGCTTACAAGAAGTTGTGATGAAACAATGAAACTCTGGGATCTTAGAAATTTCAAACAGGCTGTTTATGAAATTGGAGATTTATTTACAAGATATGACACTACTGACGCTATCTTTAGTCCTAATGACGCAGTTGTGGCCACTGGATTATCAGTAAAGAAAGGTTAGTATTGATGTTTTTAATAAATTATAAAGCAAGTTTCCCAAATTTTTTTGTACATTTATTTTAGCATAGAATTAAATACATTTAGCATAGTCTCATCTATTTTACCAATGATACGGGCATATGAAAAATTGTCATTTGTGTAATAATTGTTATACAATTGTGTAGTTAAACTCCTACTATTATCTCAACACTAAATCACCACCTTGCATCAAAAAGGGTATATTTCAAGATAGGTGGAAGACAAGAGAGGCATTTTAAACTTTCGGTTCCAATATGTTATCAAAACAACATATATTTTAAAAAATAAACTGATAAACAATTTGAGTGCGCATTCTAGACTACGCTACATATGCCAGAAACTTCCTGTAAAAAAATGATACAATCTATGTAAAGTTTATAGGTCTACTTCATTTACTTAACAGCTTGTTTGGATATTGTTATTTGGATATTTATTTAGATGGTAGACGAGTCCTAACAATTAACAGCTTTTATCCAACTTACATTTTCCACAACCTTGAATGACCAAAAACAATTCATATTCTTTCTGATGTAATTTTTGCTATAATCCATATTAAAAACTCTTGTAAATTTTTTTCTATTAGAGTTCATTCTTTTTTTTTTGTTGGCAACCCAAAAATATATATACAAATACGCAATAAGAAACTTTTTAACAACAAATTTTAATACTGGTAAAAATATAGCGATTATAATTGTGATAAATGGACAGGCATTTTACAGATTAAGATCTTTATATTAAGGCCTATTCAAGAGTAATAATTGGGTTAAGTAATACTGTAAACATTATCTGAGCCTGAATAAATGTAAAAACATATATTTTATAAATATCTGTTTCTTTTTATAGTGTGGTAGTCAGTAATAGACTACCATGCTACTACTAAACTAGTAGGTATAAAGAAGTTTTAAAGATTATATCCATCTAGGATCTTATTTGTAAAAATTAAAAAGATTTCTTTATAAATATATTTTTTGAAATTTTGCATAAGAGATTGTATATTCTGCTAGAGAATAAAAATTGTTTAATGAATGACATATTGTAATAGGATGCAACATTGAAAGCGGTGACTATTTTTTAGATAATTACCTCTTTTTTTATCAATTTATTGCAACAGTCTGGCTTGGTATTTAGTCATGGAGTGTTGGTCCTAATACTAGAGTATCATTGTATGTTCTATACCTCCCCCAATGAGAATTCACACCTCTATTAGGACACAGCATGTATGTCTATGTAACCTTCCTCAACATAATTTTAAAAGTCTACCATATGGGCAATTTTTTTCCATTAATTCTATTTGTGTAGTGGGTCTCCAGTTACTGTACTTCTTTCATATTTACTCACACAAAACTCCAATGATGGTTGTTCATTACTATGGTAGTAGTAATTTTAAAATGTGTAATAATAACATATTTGAATTAGTTGTGATTTATAATTTCTCAATGTCCACAGTAACTTAGATAATAGATAAATACAAAATATAGCTAGTGGGTATATACATAAGTATATCAAGTATATATGTGGATTGTACTACTCTGTCGATTGACAGAATAAAAGACTGATGTGTATGCCATATTCACTATGTATACTTTTGTTTAAATATTATTTTTATGAAAGAGATTGATAAAATTTAATCTTACTAGTATTTGATATGTTTAATTCATTATGAACTGTGGATAATATTAAATTATGAATATTATAAATACTGTTAAGAAATAAGGGGTGAATAATAATCCGATTTTCGTTATACCCCAATTTATTTAAATTCTCAGAGATTACAACTGAATATCAGAACAGATTGGCCGACTGGCGCGTATATCTCAACTATTGAATGGTCGGTCCCTCTATCGAAACCGCGCCGAAAGCTGATGTCATAGTTTATACTACATGTCTCATAAAATATTTAATAAATGACTAAAATTCTGCTGGCTGCACAATACCTATTACAAATTATGAATGTGCTTACATTACAATAAATTGCATTTACTTACAGGTGAAAAAATTGGAGTTGTACAGTTTTATAGCACTGTGAATTTTCGACTTATTCGTAAAATGCAAGTAGCCCAATCTCATGTAATAAAACTGTTCTGGCACCCAAAATTAAATCAGATATTTGTTGGAGCTGGAAATGGATTGATTAAATGTTATTATGATGAAAAACGCAGTTTGAGAGGTGCCACATTATGTGCTATAAAAGTACATCGAAAGGCTCAACATTCGGAAGTGGTTAGTACTCAACAAGTTATTACACCACACGCCTTGCCCCTATTTAGACAAGAAAGAAGAAAAACTAGTCGAAAGCAAATGGAGAAAGACAGGCTAGATCCTGTCAAATCTCATAGACCCGATCTGCCTATTACATCGGGTCAAGGTGGTAGAGTTGCTTCTAGTGGTGGAACTCTTAGCAGTTATGTTATTAGGAATTTGGGTTTAAGTAAAAGAGTTGATGATGATCAAGACCCTAGAGAAGCTATTCTTAAGTATGCCAAAGAAGCAGAAGAAAATCCATATTGGATAACACCTGCTTATAACAAGACTCAACCCCAGGCATGTACTAGTAAATTTAAAAGTGACGAAGAACCCGAATCCAAGAAATCAAAAACAGAGTAATGAAGTTATGAAAACTATTAAATATATTAATTTTTAAGTATAGTAATAATGGTGCTTTTTTATCTAGTTTTTCCTATAAGCAAGCTATCTAGTCATTTAAACAGTAGTTTTAATACGTGATTCGGTATTGAAACTTTTCACTAAATAGATGTTTGAATTTTTTACACAAACGTGTTTTAGTAAACTACTCTGTAAAAGATATAACAGCAATGACTATGTCGTTTTCTTAAAAAAAAAAACATGTTCTATAGTTAATTGACTTGGAATATCTTATTTTTCTGTATAACCCATAGTTTAATTTGCTTATATCGTAATAACAGCATGTTTTATATAAATTGCTTAATAATACACCGATCATGATAATTTAATCATAATTGATAATTTAATAAACTATAAATAACCAGGTATTACAAATTTAGTCTCAGAAGTATGAATATATTGGAAAAAATTTAAAATAAGAATGTACCCACCAAATTAAGTTTCTAACAAAATACATTTCAACAGAAACAAAGAGTTCTTATTTGTAGATATAAGATTCAATTAAAAAAAAAAAAAGAGTTCCAGAACTCCTATACATTCTTGGGGGTTATATTAATTGTACTTTAGGCACACGATAGAATGGTATACAGAAATAAAAAAGAAATGTTTAGGAGAACTCTATTGGAGCATATAAAACTTGACACATTCTGTCTAATTTTTAGTCTAATTTATTTAATCTAAAATATTTACAAAATATGTATTTAGTAACCTGATGACCTAGTTAAGATACTAACAGATGTGATGTGTAAAATGGCTACACTACATTATATATATATAATGTAGTTCAGGTGACGCTTCACTCAAGGCGCGATAAAATATTGTGACGTGCTATTTAAATGGAATTATTCATATTTGGCGCAACGCTCATGATCTTTGACCGCGGCCTTTCTCCTCGCGAATATTTTGAATGAACCGTGAGCGAACCATTGCGTCAGTGTGTTGTAATTTTATCCAAAATGTATTGAAATATGTTTTGCATTGCGAAAATATTGGAAAAATTTTGTTTCATCATCTACAAGGCCTTTATATAACCTGTATAGACTAAAAAATTCTCTAAATGTCATGAACCCATATCTTCCTGCGTTTCCTGTATTGTTGCTCTTCATCATCCAAATAAGTATATGGCAATTGCAGCCAAATCACTTAATTTATTCATCTTACTATAGGAATGTGTCGACATGTTTCATACTGATTAAAAATGAGCGCCAATTGAATGTAAAATGTGAATACTACCCTAAATCTTTGACTGTGAGCGTAGTGTGACCTGAGCGCCTAGTATGAATTGGCCTTAACCAACACTTAGGTACATAATACACATTTCTCAGATGAAGCCACAATTCACTTTAATGTTAATGGCAGCACAAATAGATAAACGACAAGATACTTGTAGTAAAGACCAACAAATCTCAATACTTGGGCGGGAATAATCGTCAATAGAATTTTGGGACTATATTTTTATATATATTTGGGAAGATTTTTAAATAAATCATATCTAAACAGAAGAGCAGTAAAATGGCCTTCAAGATCTTCTGACACAACTGCTTTAGATTTTTATTTATGGGGTTACTGTAGGGTGTATATGAATCAGTCAGGAAGTATTGAAGAACCGAGGACTAGAAAAAGAGAATAGTAAGAATTCGTAGAGTAGAGAAAAGTAGAATTCGTCCTAACACTATTGGTTCTTCCATAAATGCTGTCCAGAATCGAATAGGTTATTGTCAAGTTCAGAATGGTGGTTACTTTGAACAACTGTTGTCAAAGTTTTTGTTTTATTCAGTTTCGTTGTTTATAATAATAAAATTAAAGATATAGGTAGATCCATTTTTGAATTTTTCAAACGGAAATATTCAATATATTTCCATTTTATTCAATATATTTCTGTTTACTAATCAAATTTCAATTTCGTTGAATTCAGCTTTAAAACAACGAGGTATATAATTCATTTTGATATTTAAAATTTTAAAGTTGGGTTGTTAGGATTTATGGGGGTGAGGAGTTGAAAACAGCTCCTACAGGTGTATTGAAAGTAAAAATGTGTTCGAGGAGTTCCAAAAAATGTCCATTTCAATTTGAAAAATTTTATTCCAAACTTTAGGGGCAAATTGTACATTACATGTCTCATTTGACCGAATTTCATATTTATAGTTGCAGAAAGTTCAAAGCATTTTCTGCAAGTTCATTTTCAGATTAAAAGGAGGGCATGATCACTTTTCTGCTGAAATAAAGTGCTCAGTGGTTCAATTTTAGAAATCATAATAAAATTTAGGTATTTGATTTCTCTGACTACTTGGTTTTGATTTGATTTTTACAAAACCTTGTAGTTTATAATTAAAAAATATATCTACAAAGCGTTTTTATAAACAAACAAAACTGTAAATGTTATCAATATGCCTACATTTACCTAGAATAATTATTGAATCTTTTGCAATCAAACCAATTATTCAATAGTTCAATTTTAATATAACAAAAAATATATTTTGTAGAATATATTTTCAAATTTACAGAAAAATTTAACAATTTTAAGAAATATATTATTTTTTTAATAAATAGTTTTACATCTTTTTCATTAGTACCATATAGGAATGAATAAAGTATCTTAATTAAATTAAAACCAAAACATGGTTTGAGATCCGAATCATTCACTATAGACCCACCAGTCTTTTTCGTAACCCTCATGGACATGGTCCAGCAATGCCATTCTCCTTCCATCACAGTATCGATACTTATCTTGTACTTTTTGTTTTATATCGATCAGATTTTCTTGAGTAATGTCCCTTTCTAAATATTCACTTAGTAGCTCAGTTGCTCTCTCAAGATCCTTTTGGTTATCCTCGAATATCACAGACTGATTGTTTTTCTTTAAATAATAAGCAAACACGTATGTATACATCAGTGTTTGACGGCATTGGCACAAAATGTCAACAGCTTTCTTTAAAAACTGAACTTCAATCCAACTCATATTGTGTTGCTGCATTTCTTCCATTTTGTCTTTTACAGAGGCATATAATTTATGCTCAAACTTTAATGATTGCATGTGATTCATATAACGATTACAATAAAAAAGATATCGTTGTAAAGCTGCTCTTGATTTTTCTTGAGCATCTCTAGCTGCTTTAGCTTCATCTTCATCATATCTGTTGCAATTATACCAAGAGCTTCCATGTGGCTCCCAAGGGCCTAGACAAACCCAACAGAAATCAGCTTTACAATTTTGATTTTTACAAACCATATGATTGCAGCCCCCATCCTTTTCTATTGTAGCATTGCATTTAGGACATTCTTTAGTATTAGCAGCTATCCAGTTTGAAGTTTCAGAGTCATCGTCACATTTCTTTTGCCATTTCCTTAACAATGCACATTTCACAGGATCATGCCAATTCTCTCCACATGCGAAGCAAAACACGTGACCACAGCCACACGCTACTGGTTTTGCTTCAACATAAGCGACCTACAAAAGTATTATCTTTTTAATGTTTTTATTAATTGTAATTAAAATGTTGGTTCTATCAACTGGCCAGGCCTAATTCTGGGATCTGATTTGGGATATTTGAAATAAAAGCTAATAGAAAATTAGCCTTTAAAGCATGGTATAAATATACTTTATATTTATACCAAATTAGGCTTAGTGCATTTAGTTTCATGGATTTCAGATGGTCAAAATGAGGAAAAATTTATTATAAAACTTAGAATCCTACTTTTATGGCATAACTGCAATCAGGACTTGGACACCATCTAAGTAAACGGTTACATTCTACAAAGCTGTTTGTAATCAGATGCTGATATTTTAGCTTAACTCGGGGATCTTTTAGTAACCTCATTGCTGTTTGGTCATCTACGAGAATAGGACAATTATGTGCAGCACAAGCTATAGTTTGTCCAACGCCCTCTTCCATGATTTTAGTTGTTAAATATTCATTCCAACATTGATAACAAAACCTATGTCCACATTCTAATCCTGTCATTTGTGCTGGAGGAAAGACCATGAAACAAATATCACATTCTTCAGTTCCTAAGACTTTTAGGGACAGTTTCGGTTTAACTACATTGACTTTTTTAAAGGGATTGATAACATGTGCCTCTCGAAACAATTCGTCTTGATTGCCATCAAAGAACTTTTCCATAAGTTTTTCTTTATCCCAATTAAAATAATTTAATAGTATTCTAGTAGTGGTAGAGGGTATTTGAACAACCATGTTAACCTCCTTAATACAGTCAACCATGTGCTGCACTATGTCATCAGTGGACAACACTTCATATTGGTATTCATCATCATAACATTGTAGTTCTCTATGCAAAGTATTATCTATATCTATTGCAAAATCAACATCGTCGCCGCTGGTCTCATTACCAGAATCGTCGTACGGTGGATTATCATCATCGACGTTCATTATTTTACATTAACGTAACATTTAACAACGTTGATGTAATTAATAAATATATTAGATATTTCAGAATTATGACACTGTCTGATTTAGACAAATTATATTAAACCCGAAATTGTTTTGTTTTTATTTCCATCACTCACATGTTTGCAAACGTCAAAATAAGAATAAATCATAGATAGACAATATTTGTTTTTGGTTCAGTTCACAGAATAATCACTGGACTTGGGTTTGGACGAAGAGTTTAGGTTCTCATTTCAAAACAAGACGTGTTTTATTCGCCTTGACAAAACGAAGTTAAAGTAATTGAGACAAAAAAGTTTTATCTGTGATAATTGATGAATTGATAACAAAACAAGAATCGGATTATTTAACATTATTTGTCTAAAATATTACCGAGTGTTTTTTTAAAAATAAATAATAAATATTTAAGTTCATTTTAGAGGCTTTAGAATACCGTATGTAAAAAGAATATATGTGCTCTCAATAATATCCGTTCTATTTTATTGTACAAAACACTAAACTAAATAATGTACTAAAACAACAGGACATAAGCGTTCTATGTATTCTGTTATATTATGTTCTAACAAATATTTTAAACAATCCTAACTTAACTTTTGAGCTTTATGCATACAAGAGCTATTATTTTCGTATAGTTCATAAACAGCTTCATTCTGGGCTGAAATTTTCGAGATGTACGAAACTACATATTGCATGAAGAGTGAGAGATCGACACAGGAATAGTAGAAAGAAGAGAGTAAAAATATGTGATCCATATATGAAATATTTCAACAATACCAAGGTCCTCCCAAGTTCCATTCAACGAATATTTTTTTAAAATGTTGTTAAATATCAATGAAATACTTCAAGTATCCTTTGGAGAATTAAAACTGTTGGTGGTGACAAAAAATTGGATTAATTATAACATTTATTGAAATTCTCCTCGTATTCATAATTTCTGTTGAGTGTAGTTAAAAAATTATATTTTTATAAATACCATTATATATATTATTATAGTCGTAAAAACTTTAAATAGTTTGAAGTCTCTGATATAAGATAAATAAAGGCAAGTATGTAATAGCGTTCTTAAAATAATGGATTTAAATATTTAGAAAAACAATTGATTATTTTGCTCCATTTATTAACAATAGAAGTGAAACGTTAGTGATAATAAATTCTCGGACGCCAGTCGTCATTCTCTGAAAGATGCTTTAGGACTATGATTCTCGAATCAGAATAATGCAAATAAAATATACTTATAGTTCTTCCAAAAAAATTATATTTTATATAATTTGGAACATATTACACTTCGGAGCTTTTTGACTATATTCCACGAGATCCGAAGAAATCACAGTTGAAATATGACCAAAAGAATTAGTCTCGTGATTTCATAGAAATATAATTTCTTTATATATTTATACGGCTGATTTTTAGTTGTTAATGATCCAGATAAGTTGTTTTTAATAGCAAGCAGTTCATCAAAGTAGGCATAACTTAATCAATAAGAATGGAGATAGAAAACAAAGAAATAATTTTTAGTTGGTTTGTTTATATAGGTAGTAGTATTAATTATTTATAATCCCAATTCTAATACTCATAATTGCTATTTACTATTTAATATCTTATTAATACAATATCGAACTGATGCAATCTGGTAGAGACAACATTCAAAAAATCAGTAGTACACATTTAAATATCGCGCCATTTTTAAAATTCATTATATATATATATATATATATATATATATATATATATATATATATATATATATATATATATATATATATATATATATATATATATATATATATATATATATATATATATATATATATATATATATATATATATTCCCGCTTCCTAATACATTTAAGGCTAACGGTGAAAAACGAGTGACTGCGATTTCTAACGAGGATAAACAAGAAGCAAACATCCTTATAGAGCGTTTTCTTACTGACACGATATCGGGAGGATATTTGCACATACGCAACCGTGCAAATGCAGTTGCCGTCATGGCGGGAGTTAACAAACTGTATTTGCTTTATTTGTTATATTTGAGGCGCAGAAGACTAAAGCAAAAGCAGTTACGGGTACATACAATTCTAAAAGTGAGATATTTAGAGGGTACCTTTTATACACTGTTTGAGAATTCCCAATTATCCCAAATATCGGGCCGAGATTCCACTATAGTTCAGTTAATGTTACTACATCGTATTTAAAATCGGCCATTTTTGTTATTTTCAACTAAAAAATCCCACATCACTCAAAAATCGAATAAAAATATTACAAATCGTCGTCGACACGAGTGGAGTGGATGCTGCTCGCTGACACGTCTTTGCCTGTAACGACACGATACCGACATATCAGCGCGTGAGAAAACTTCCCTTGATTTACATGAGATTACGCGTCCACCAGCATCGCTGTCGTGTCGACTAGCGTGAAGACGCTCATTCGGTTATATACTGGTTAAATAGATCACGGGATTAAAAAGTATAGTTAACATTTCCCCAGATACAAGGACAATGAAATTTGTAGCTTCACATTTATTTCAAATGAATTAGGTAAGACTAAAACAACTAGTAATTTTGCGCAGTTGACATGTCGTTCGGAGGGCACGTGTGTCATGCTTGTGATTTACTAAACTTAATTGAAAAACTTGCATTACATTAAATTTTATATTAAGATAATGACTGTGATTAAAGGGTGATGATTGTGAATAGATTTTATTGTAGTTGATTTTCATAAAACCTTGCCATAATGAATCAAATAAGAAACTATTCTCGTAGCATCTACTTGTTAACGTTAACAAAATTTTCGTTAATTTTCTGTATGGGGATGTAAAAAAATCATCAAGTCGATCATGAACAGTAAAAGAATATTTTGATTGCTTGTAAATTTCTTATTTTAGCAAAACAACATTGTAAATATTATTGATTCAAGATATAACAATCAAATTTATTCCACGAAGATGTCATATAATGAAATATTTTGTTGACTAAGGAAGTTCCTATTCAATATATCCTGCTAGTGTTTCAAAGCAAGGGGCCTCAGGCTGAATCATATACCACCTATTTAATAATGAAATATTTCGTTGATAAGGAAGTTCCTATGCAATATACCCTGCTAGTGTTTCAAAACAAGAATTAGGAAATGCATTTGTTGGGTTTTAATCTTCTGTTGGGCGCAGCCAATCTGTGAGATCCGGGCAGTAATTTTTTTCTTTGCCCTTTCGTGTGTATTATGAATAGTAACTCGAACTTCTTCATAGCCTCCTAGCTCCAAATCACTTCTCGATATGGTCACCGAATAGAAATTACAACTAGAAGGTTCACTCTATGTCGGTACTTTTATTTTTCGCTTACAAAGGCATCGTCACCATGCAGCTGTTGAATGCCGGCCTTCTTTAGATATGGGGGGTACTTCGTATGATCCTATACATGCGCCGCGTGTTAGTTAGCTTATACTCGCTCTCGCTGAACGACGAGACGGGGTAGAGGGAAACTTAGCGGGCGGAGCTTAGAGCAAACCTTCTAGTTGTAATTTCTGATCGATGATATGGTGTTGATTTTTCTTTAGTACATACTCTGGCCACCGAACAGAAATTACAACTAGAAGGCTCACTCTAAACTCCGTCCGCTAAGTTTGCCTCCTTACTCCGTCTTGTCATTCAGCGAATATAAGCTAACTAGCACGCGGCGTATGTATAGGATCATACGAAGTATCGCCTATATATTAAAGAAGGCCGCCGTTCAACAACTTCATGCCGGCAATGCCTCTGTAAGCGAAAGAAAAAAGTACCGTCGGAGACTGAACCTTCTATAATAGTTGTAATTTCTGTTCGGTGCTCTGGCCTTGTATGGGTTACCTGGATCTGTCAGATACATGGCGCCTGATTGCGTCATTATCTTCACTTTTTTATTTTGTTAGATTTCTTTTATTTAAATTAATATTTTTTGGGATCTCTACACTTACTTATTCTGGCTTTTTATGGTATCATTATTCAAAATTAACACATTTAGGTGTTAACAGAAAAAAACTTGTATTAATTGAATCCCCACCTCATTAAAATCTAAATTGTGTAAAGATTTGATATGGGATCTCTGATGCATTGCGCCCCAATGTGTTTGGATTCAGACTGGACCCTACGGAAGGTTAATCAAGAGTTCCTCAAATTATAAACGACATTTTCCAATTGACTGATCTCATTGTATTAAGTATATAAATCATAAATTTTAAGTTTAATGAATTGATTACGAACAAATCAATTAATAAATAAAGCGAGTAAGGACAAAATCAAGAACGCAGAAACTGAGTGGGAGGGTATCAAGAATAGTCTAAATTCCGCGGCTACGGACGTTTTAGGACACGATAAAAGGGAAGCTAGGAAGCCCTGGATAACGGACGAAACCTTAAACTTAATGCAAAAGAGACAAGGCTACAAACACAGACGAGACGAGGAAGGACTGAAAACTTATAAGTCAATAAAGTGGGAAATAATTAGAAAATGTAGAAAAGCGAAAGAACAATGGATAGAGGATAAATGCAAAGAAGTAGAAGATAAGTTGCAAGTAGGTAAGACCGATGAGGCTTACAAAATAATTAAGAGGAACTTCAGGGATATAGGAACAATAAGTAGAAACGTTAGGAGTCAATCGGGGGATATACTGATCGGAAGAGAGGAGAAAGCGGACAGATGGAAGCAGTACTTAGGAAATTTATTCGAGGGTCAGGAATTAGGAGAGATATTAGAGGAAGAATCTAGCATCGATAGGGAAGATGTAGGAAACCCTAATTGAGAGAGGAATTTAAAATATCACAAAGGGGGCTAAAGAATAATAGAGCGCCGGGTGTAGATAAAATACAGGCGGAAATTTTGAAATGTGCGGAACAGAAAGTAGTAAACAGGATGAACTGGTAAAATACATATACGAAACGGGCGAGATGCCGGAGGATTATAAGAGGAACATTATCGTTACTATACCGAAAAAGAGAGGAGCTGACAAATGCGAGAACTTTAGAACGATTAGCCTAACTTCCCATGCGTCAAAAATCTTAACCAGAATAGTGCAGAAGAGGATGGAAAATAGAGCGGAGGAAATACTAGGAGAAGACCAATTCGGGTTTAGGCGAAATAGGGGAACTCGCGAAGCTATTCTGGCGCTAAGAGTAATGTTAGAGAAAACAATAGAAAAAGGAAAGAACGCTCATATGGGATTTGTAGATTTAGAAAAAGCTTTTGATAACGTAAGATGGGAAAAAATGTTCGAGATACTAAAGAGCGCGGGAATGAAGTATAGAGATAGGAGAGTAGTACACAATCTATACAAAGAGCAAACTGTTGTTATAGAAGTAGAAGGGGAAAAAAGGGAAGTAGGTATTAGGAAAGGAGTAAGACAAGGATGTACGCTATCACCACTAATTTTTAATCTGTACATCGAAGAGGCGATTAGTGTGGTAAAAGATAGAGTGGATTTCGGGATTAAAGTACAGGGACAGAAACTAAAAATGCTGAGATTTGCGGATGATATAGCAGTATTAGCATCTAGTAAGGAGAAATTAGAATCAGCATTGAACGAAATGGAGGCAGTGTTGACAGAGGAATACGGAATGAGGGTGAATAAAAACAAAACTAAAGTGTTAGTGTGCAGAGGGCGCGAGAGCAGAGCAAAAACGAAAGTACAAATTAATAATGAAAGATTGGAGGAAGTTAAAGACTTCACTTATTTAGGAAGTACAATAAATTGGGATGGAAGAAGTGATAAAGACATAAAACAAAGAATAGCGCAGGGACGAGTAGCTTTTAACAAAAAGAAAGCACTTTTATGCTCGGGGGTAATAAACTTAGAAACAAGGAAGAGATTTTTGAAAGCATATGTATGGAGCACGGCACTATACGGTTGCGAAACCTGGACGGTAGGGGAAGCAAGTAGGAAGAAATTAGAAGCTTTTGAGATGTGTTGTTACCGAAAATGATGAAAATACAATGGACTGATAGGGTTAGAAACGAAGAAGTATTGGAGAAAGTCGGCGAGAAAAGAAGTATGTGGAAAAACATAAAGAAGAGAAGAGATAGAATGGTAGGCCACTTGCTGAGACATGGGGGATTAGTCCGCGATATTTTGGAGGTAGAAATAGGAGTGAAGAAGGGCAGAGGTAGGCCTAGATTAGACTACTGGTCGCAAATAGTAAGGGATGTAGGTTGTAGGACAATTAGCGAAATGCGTAGGTTAGCACAAGATAGAAGCTGGAGGTTAGCGTCCAGCCAGTCTTAGGACTGATGACCTAATGATGATGATGATGAATTGATTACTATTTTATAAATTTGCTTACATATTGGTGGACTTCAATAATGATATTTATTTATCACTATCAATTAAAGTAATGCCAAAGAAATATAGCTTAAAATATCCATATATGGAAAGTATTCATTATTAACATTTATTTTTCACAGAATGGCTTCATAAGTTACAAAAAGATAATATTTTAATCAAAGATCAGTTCAACTTCATATTTAATGTCATACACAGTAATATCTATATCTATGTCCATGTAAACAATTTTGGATTGTAGATATAATTTGATTATACTGGTTTATAATCAAGTTTACTCTCCAATTTTTTATTGTCAGCTACTTTCCTTACAGCTTTCATAAAATCTTCTTGTATAACATATTCCCTTTCAGAACGAATAGCAAATAGTCCAGCCTCCGTACAAACATTTCTAAAATAATGAAAACAAATAAAAAAATAAAAGACAAAATATCCACAGTTTACCTTAAGTCGGCTCCATTGAATGTATCGGAAAGTTTTACAATTGCTTCATAATCAATTTCCCCATGCTTTGCAATTGGGCCAGCATGAATTTTAAGAATTTCCAGTCTCGCTTGTTCATTAGGAAGAGGAATTTCAATTTTACGGTCTAGACGACCTGGACGAAGAAGGGCTGGATCTAAAGTATCTGGTCTATTGGTAGCCATAATCATTTTCACCTAAAAAAATTATAAACAAAGAAAATAAATTACTGTTATGTAAATAATATACAATATAATTTAGAGGAATTAAATTTGACAAATAAGGCACCTTATTTCCATTAAATATAGGAAAAAATGGGATGTCTAAATTTAATCAATATTAGTTTTAGTTAATGCTATTTAAGTACTGTGGCTGTGACTAAACATTATCTATCAGTCAATGCATTGACTGAAAATCGTTTATTGAATAATTTATATTTTGTTTTACTATTTTCTAGATTCTTTATCAAATAATTTTTTTTATCAATTAAGAAAATTATGTTTGATAAGACATGGAATATTGGATTTAACACTAGACTTGTAATTTTTTCTGGTATTCACTACTACTATTCAATTTTAGATTCTTTATTATTTATAATATAGGGTGTCCCATAATGTTATTTACAAGCAATATCTTCATTGGAAAGCTATAGAAGGATGGAAAAAAAAAATCAGTTTTAATGACACCAAAAAACATTTTCTGATTTTACCCTTTAAATCTTATTGGTCGTTACAACCTATAAGACCACCCCTATTTTTTAATCTTCCAAACTACAAACGCTTTTGACCTTTACATATCTTATTGTATTGTGACATACAGAGTGACCCATTTCAAATGTGAGGTGACATAGGTCACCTCTGAAATTTTTGTTTATTGAACAATTTAATCAACTCCAATGTGGCGTAAAATTTCAGAATGAAATTTAAAATTTCAAGTTTTGCTTCAAAGTTTCTTCAAAGCTAAAAATCTGAAAATTCTTAGTAATGTTTTGATCTCTAATCTAACTATACCGACTTCAAATACTTTTATGTATGCAGCCAAAGTTTTGTAAAAAAAATATTTGTTTCTAATAGAAATATAGCATAACTAAAATTTATATTATGTTATTATGTCGAACAGATGTCATGTAAATCACAATTTTGTAAATATTTCTTACAATGGTCCTGTATACCATTGTACACTAGCTAAATTCTAAAATTTTTTAACTAAGTTAATCATAATATTGACGATTTTTGTTTTTTGTATACTGTCTCAGTTGGCAGTGTGTATGATAGATACAAAAGTGACATTAACAAATTGTTTTCGTTTAATGTTCAATAAACTATTTATAATAACATGTATAGGACTCAAAATAAAGACAATATAATCTCACGCAACAGAAATTTTATGAGTGCTAATAACTGATGGTATTCAACAAATACCATACGACTTGTCAATATATTCAAATTAGTTAGTAACTATAGTCTTCAGAAATAAGGATAGGTTTCAAACTAAATTAAAACTAAAGCAGTGAACCAGAGTTTCTAGGTTTTGAAAAAAATCATAAATTATTTCATACTTACCTAATCAATACTTATTTCATAATAATTTAAATATTAACTTAAGAAAACAACCATTTTGAAGATTGGAAATTTCAATAACGGACGAAAAACAAATGAGCCAATATATTTTTGGACTAAGTCATATTCATTGTACGATTGACAAAAACAATAAGAATATTAAAGTGTTCCATGTACTGCACTAATTAAGTACATATTTTGTAGGTAGCTAATTTTAATCAAATTAATTTTTGATTCCTTACAAATATTGTTATTATTTGGAACATAATAAAAATGATGGTTAACCCTTTTCAGCAAGTTATATACTATAAATTTTTATAGTAAATTTCGTTTTTACCTGCCCTAGAGAGTCGAAACCATCCATTTGGTTCAGTAACTCCATTAATGTACGTTGAATTTCTCGATCAGCTGATGTACCCTCAGAAAACCTACGTCCACCTATGTATTAAAGCATAAGAACTAGTGCTGATAATTTAATTTGATACCTTACCAATAGCATCAATTTCATCCATAAAAATAATACATGGTTGATGGTCTTTCGCATAATTAAACATTTCTCTAATAAGTCTAGCCGATTCACCAATGTATTTATCTACTATAGCACTTGAAACTACTTTTAAAAAGTTTGCATCTAATTGTGAAGCAACAGCTCTCGCTAAAAGAGTTTTGCCTGTTCCTGGAGGTCCATACAATAAACAGCCTAGAATTAAAAAAAAAAAAAAAAAATACTGACAAGAGAAACTTACAGTTTGCAGCAACTTGCCTTTAGGTGGTGTGATGCCCACTCTCATGAATAATTCGGGATTCATAAGTGGTAATTCAATAACCTCTCGAAGTTCTCTAATTTGTTCTGATAAACCTCCAATAGCAGAATAGGTTACATCTCCGGGATCTTCATGACTCATATTATATACAAGAGGATCTACTTCTCTAGGTAAATAACGCATAATGGTTAAAGTTGTCATATCAAGAGCTACACGAGTACCAGCTTTTAATTTAGTTTTATCTAATTGACGACGACAACCCACAACATAACGAGGCCCATTTGTTGCTTTAACAATAACTGCAAATGCAAGCATATAATTAAATTTATTAATCGTGTACAAAAAAAATTACATTTTTCCTCCGTAAGCTGTTTCAGGACTTCCCCAACAATTTGTCCCATGCTTTGTAAAGCTTTTAAATCATTCTCAGATTTATCATACTGTTTTGTTAAATCTTTTAATTGCTCACGCACTAAAAAATAATTAATAATGAGAATTGAGTTTTGTTCATAGTAAAATTTTATTTACTTTCTTTTAAGCGCGATTCTACCTCCTTGTGCTCTAGCAACTTTTTTCTGTATTCCTGAAGCCCTTTTTCCCGTTCCGGTTCCATTTGCGTCATATTGTTCTTTCAATTTAATGATATTAATAAGAACGTAAATTTTTCACAATAGAACACCAACTACTAACAACAATATCAAATGACTGGCAAAACCGCAGAACTCGGAATTGCAAAAGAAATAGTGACATAGAGTCACAGACCAATATTTGTAGAATCTCTATTTTATTTTGTTCACATCAAGAAGACTAGGAGGAAGTCTTCTTGGTTCACATATTCTTCTACTCTTGTCTCTTATTAAATAAAAATCGTGTTAGATGTAGAGAATAATTGAGTTCTCTGATGTTCAATCTCTTTGCTCAACACCAAAGAAAAAATGTTTTGTTTTGATATTGCGACTCTAACCTTAAATATTAGATGGTTTTATATGTTTTGAAAACTTGAAATATATATTCTAAAATGGCTGCTCCAGGATCAGCTATGGATTCTTTAAGTGCTGCTTTAAAATGCAATATAATACCTAACCAAGAGTATTTATTACAAGGCTCAGTTTTGGATCAATATGTCGAAGTTCTACTACATCGTTTAAGAGGTTTATGTGATAATGTCGATAGCGGTTCAGAATCCTTTCATGACCATGAACTGTGTTTTACTTTAAGAGCTCCTAATGCAGGAGGACCGATGGTATTGCCATTAAGAGTAAGAAGAGCACTTGATGTTAGTGATGCACCATTCCAGTTACGTTATGTTGGTCAACAAGAATTAGGGGATAAAAATAGACCAACTGTAGTTCGCTCCAGTATAGATATGGCATGTAGTTCAACAATTGTAGAATTTTTAACTGAACTTGGATGTAGGTTAGATTTTGAATATATTGCGAGAGGCTATATGTTTAGAAAAGGGAGAATGAAGATCACTGTTTCAAAAATTTTTAAAATGGGCGGGAGTAAACCTGGTGAAACCGTAGAGCCTATATCTCAAAGTTATTTGGTGGAACTCTCCGTCTTGGCGCCTTCAGGACAAGATGCAATAGGCGAAGATATGCGTGTATTTGCTGAACAACTAAGACCACTTGTGCAGTTAGAGAAAATTGACTATAAACGTTTAGGAAATATTATGTGATTTTTAGTTCAAGGAATTACTTTTAATTTCATGTTAACAATTATAGATATTTGATGTTAAAAAATAAATTATGAAGAATCAACTAATATAACAGTAATGTTGCATACTCCTACTAAAATATTTTAATATAAAGGTTTTATTTTAGACTAGTCAAAATAATAAACAAACTCATTAATAGTAAATTGATCAACATAAAACAATTAATACAAAAATGTCAGTCAGGTGGTGTAGTGAACTATGTTTTAGCCATTCATGCCATCGTCCTAGGCTCAAAGGTGGGAACCGACAAGAACTGGTGGGGATTATTTTTTTCACAGAGCTAGCTCACTACTGGTTCAAATGTGGATTGACATAGATTATTATAGGTATGGCTACATATTCTGAGGGTACAATATTCCATAATTTGCTTCGCAGAAGATTTGTAATTTCACTGGGTTGCTGATTAGGAGTAATCCAAATTTGGGTTTGAGTTCCACATCAGTCGGTGTGGTATATGTGTGTGGCTATGTGATTGTCGGGGATTAGATAGAAGAATAGCTCTAGCTAAATCTCACCCCTGTATATATACAGTTGTAAATTCAAATATATACAGTTAATAGTGCATTTCATTTGGTAATGTTTTCACTTATATATAATAATGAAAATTAATGTTTTTGCATTGAATGTGCAGGCTGACAACTAATCAACCAGTCTAACAACATACTATAACAGTTTCATTAGAGGTGAAACGAGAAATATATATTCTATGCTTAAGAAAGAACATCTTAAGTTTAAGAGTCTTATAGTGTCTAGTGTAAAAAGTGTTAGAGAAATTTGGTCTGGAAATAGTCAACATATTGAGACTTCTTATTTATATCTCTCTCTTAATATCCATAGAGGATGTAATCTGGAATGTACTGGGCGAATAAAAGTAGTGGAAATACATTTCAAAATATAGTCTCTTTTTTTACTTGGCCATTATATTATTTGCCTAGAGGCAAAAATTAATCTTCACAAAATATTTTTCTAAAAAAAAATCATTTTCCTTACTTTTTACACACCACATCTGCCAAATGAAACAAGGATTTGTGAACAGTGTGAACTATGCTTGAACAAAATTAATTGAGATTAATTTAATTAATTAAGAACATTGCTTGAGCTGAAGGATGAGCAAATAAAACAAATGCTAGACTAAATCAAGGCATAATAAAGATGAAATAAATGACCAAGAGACATTATAGTTCTAATTATGTTGGAAAATTATAGTTCACCATTGAACTACAGCACATACAATATTATTAACTATGCAGAAAAGAGACAGAGAGGCTGACTCTAGCTTTCCCAATGCATTTTGAACTCGTTTCAAAGAACTTATTCATAATATGTTACAATAGGTAATAATATAATGAAATATATTCAAGTAGAATATGACATCGTAAAAAACGAAAAATTAGAACACACAAGTCATATTTTTATTAAATCGAAAATTATTTGGTATCTTATGGCTCTGATTTTTAATTTACTTTTATGTAGATCATATTTAAACATAAATTACCTATAATATTTTCTCCCTTTAAGATTTAAAGGATTAAAGATCCTTAACAATTTTTAATTCAAACAAAATAATAAGGCCTTTTAATTATATAGCATTTATTTGCTACAGTATTTTATACTACTGAGGTCTAAATAATATATAATCTTTATTTGCTTGAGTTTTCACTATCAACTTCAGTGATAGTATCCAGGCCTTCATTTCTGAGAAACATGTCATCACTGGGAATATTCGTGCCGTAATTATTGGTAGGAACATTTATGTTATCATCCGTTTCAGTTTGTACAACTAACTGTGATAAATACAATTCAAATGGATCCTTGTAATCAATTCCAAATCTATCATAGGTGCCATACAGTATTTTATCTTGACTTACTGAAACTATTTCATCAGATCGTTCTGATTTTTCTAGGAAAGAAAAACAATAATAAATGATTACTATTTTTTAAATTTATTTGCAGGGTTAACTTCCAGGGAGATTCACTTATAGAATAAACTAATTTTTGGCGTTATTTTAAAGATTTTGAGAAACGCTGTCACGTTGACTTCTTAATCTAAATGGTAGTCTTCTGTACGAAATTTTAAGTACTTATACAGATTGCAGCATATTATATAAGTACAGTACAAGAGAGATGCATGTTTATGGAACACCCTGTATATTTTTATATTATATATTTTCGTTGATGAGCTGATTTCAACCACCTTATAATATTTGTAATCAAACTGACTGATTAGTTAATTAGCATTAAAGTATGAGATTGGTTAAATACTTCATTTGAACGTTATTGTTCATTTAAATGTATTAAATTAAAATATCCAAAATGTTTCTCTTTTACTGCTTGGTAATAATCCAGCCTGTGGTAAAACTCCTACCTAATTTCTCTAAAACTTGATTAGAAATATTCCTTTTTTCTGCTCGTAATCTTTCCTTGATCATTCCAATGTTATTTGGAATTTTTGCTTACTTATACTTTGTCCTTGTGAAACTCACTAACACTTTTTCGTCTAATCCATTTACATTTACATGCTAGTAAATATTTTGCTTAAATATATAAGCTTGCCATTAATAAAAATTGGACCCATAACTACCGATAATATCTGTCCAAACGTTAACATTTTAAGGATGTTAACGACCCTTGTGAGATATTGGTCAAACCAGGATAATTCTTATTATAAACTTGCACTCGAATTCTGCATATATTTCCATAAGCAATCATCATCAAAATTTGTATTCAATGAGTTTTTATGAAATGTCGCATCGACTAACCAGAAAATGGCTTTTCAAGAAACACTTTATTAAAATGTCACTATCTCTGTAGCCACATACTATTTGTACAGAATTTCTTTTATTGTTTGTAGCTGCCTAGATTGTGTTTATTTTAAGGTAAACATTATTTGTAAAATTGTGGGTGATTAATGCTTTGGTTCCATTTATGTATTTGGATAACACGATGAGGAGTGATAGAAAAATCATCTTGATTTTAAGAATCTTTATTTTGTTATGTATTCTTTCACAAATTTAACCATTTATTTATTTACTTAAGCCATTAAGCATTTATTAGCGCTTACAAAATCAATAATATAAAAATATATAGGATAATCCAGTCAAAAAATAATCTCTCTCGTACTGAATTTAGATTAATCACTTAATCACCCTGTCTATCTAAATTTGATATTATACAATATAAAAGTAATGCTCATAAGGTATTTAAGTTTTTCTGGGCAGATTGTTACCCGCCTTAGTTCAAACTGTGTAATATAATATCTACAAATACTACACATAGTATCTGTAGACTGTACATTTTGATCAATTTAATACGAAACAAAAAGCTTTAAAATAGGAATTATGAATTATAAAAATTAATTCTAATTATGACATTATCAATATTATAATAACTTTATATATATATGGAAAAATATTTTTCCATATATACACATTACAAATAACTTTATACATAGCATATCATCCAAATTTACAATAATTATCTTGAACAGATTATTGTGAAAATGTGAAAGAGATATTTGAACGTTTAATATTAATTATGAAGTTATTGTTATACTACTATTGCTAGATACATGCTAGGCTGGAAAACAATGACTAATGAATAAGAGAAATAATTCAAAACACATATTAAAGTAACTGGCAATAATGCTGTCAAATGGTTTAGATACAGCAAGACTTTTTAGAGCATGTATTCAAAATGTTCACCGTTCCTGTCCCTGCATCATAAAATCCTGTGTTGTAAATTTATCGACACGTTCTCAACATTTCTGGGATTATTGTTAGGAACGTATTCCTTATTTTTTAACCAATTTTGAGTTTTCAATGTCCACTGGTGTAAATGTATAAAATGTATAATAATAAAATAAAATACAAAGATGAAACACATCAATGAATTATTTATTTTTGATAGACTGATGGAATTTTTTAAGGTTTTAGAAAGAAAGCCTCCGTGCATCACATTTCGAGTAGGGAGTACCGAAGTCGTGCCGAAGCAGAGTATTAAGTACCTGGGACAGGTACTGTCTCAGCCTTTAGTCGTTTGATGCCAAACATTAAAAGGCAAAGAGGAGACTCCTCAGCGGGGTGGTGCAGTCGATCTTACTGCATGCCGCCTCGGTGTGGGTGGATATATTGAGAAGGAACAAGTGGAGGAGAGAGCTCACTAAAGTCCAGAGAAGAGCAGCGCTAAGGGTTTGTAGTGCATACAGGACCGTATCGGCAGCGGCAACTGCAACGGCATTGACCTTCTACAAAGGGAGAGACGGGAGGTGTATGGAGGAGCTGACAGAGGTGTAGCAAGGGAGAGCCTATGGGAACACCGGCAGGAGAAATGGGAGGCGGAGGCTCGAGGGAGATGGACGAGGGTGCTAATCCCGAACATAAGGCCATGGTGCGAAAGGGCACATGGCGATGTCGGGTATTATTTAACCCAGGTCCTTACTGGCCATGGCTGTTTCGCGGGCTACCTATTGGATATAGGTAAACGCGAGAGCAGAGAGTGCTGGTCCTGTGGAGAGGTCGACGATGCCGGCCACACAGTGTTCAGCTGCAAAAAGTGGATAGGAGAAAGGAGAGCTGCGGAGCAAAATATAGGACATGCTATCATTGCAGATAATATGAAATGCCTGTAGTTTTTCTGGGGAAGGATGTTCTAATTTCTGTGTGTCCAAACATGAGGATGAGACAGCGTACTCCGTTCATTGTCGGACCTGCACTGTTTGAAGTCAAGCAACGGATTGCGCGGCTGCGACTTGGATGGGTGACGCATGGTCTTATTCTCATGGTGCCGCGGTGGTGCTGACTCGGTATTTGGTAACAGGGTGGCAACTGGGCCAAATACTGGGCACATTGTCTGCGTGAGTTCGATTCTCACCAGAGGGAGCTTGGCACTTCCCCCAGGGCTGGGTGTTTGTCCGCGTTTATATGTGTAACCTTCCCCTACACAAAACCTGCTTGTAGGTTTTCTGGGGAAGGATGTTCTAATTTCTGTGTGTCCAAAAAAACTTTTAAACATGATCCCAATTATGCTCAAGAGCAGGGAAAGTTGGACAATGGTAGAGCAGGTGGTAACGGCCATTGTGAAGGAGAAAGAGAAGGAGGAAATGGAAGTGGGGAATGAATAAGTATCCTGATTGATATGCCGAAGAGAAGTAAAGCGAGAGCGGTTCCTCTTCGGTATTACACTGATAGGATAGTGAGGGGTTTTTAGTCGATAGGCGTATACGAATCCGACAGAACCTGGCCAAACAATAATAGAACACCAGAGGCCAGGTGTCTTTTGAAGATTTTCCCCCTGAGGGGAAAAAAGACTGAAGCGCCAAATATAAAATAACAGTTAAAAATAAATATAAGATAATAAATTAAGATAAGCGAAAATAAAGCTATAATCTTTTAAGAAAAATGCCAAAATACCATCTGGGACCGTGTTCAATAGCATTATCTTACAATGCCATTTTTAAGCTCACTAATAAAATGCAAAATAAAAGAATAATAACGTAAAATAATAATTCGGGAATGTATTAGGATTATTAAATATCTTACCGACTTTGGGCAAATTCTCAAATTTAGAATAAACCGCATCGTGGACCATTTTTAAATTATGCGTTTGTTGCGCTCGTATTTTATTCCGAATTATTTTTTTTTGCACTTCTGGAAGTACAAAATGGTGAACTAAGTTGGCAATTACTTCATCTTGTTCATTTATTGTAACTTTTTCGGACCTACAAAAAAGTTTTCATTGTTAATTGCTGTTAATTGAAACTGCTATTGGTAAGTTTCTTCAGTCTTTTTCTGCAAATATCTCATAATCCCAAAATTCAAAGATTACTATAATCTAAACAGGTATTCAAAATTACTAAACTGGTATTGTACTATTATAACACAGCGCGAAAACAAACAACGGTTCTCGTCGAGACGTCATGATAACAGATACCCTCTTTGCGTCTAAATTGTCACATTATGTTTAAATTGTCACAACACGGCTGATGTGTCGACTCGATGAGCATGTCTCTTGTTTTGTGGAAAAATTATATGCTGTGTCAACCACCGCATTGAAAACAATTTGTTTTAGCTAATTTGTTTTGACCAATAATTTGGTCTTGAAACTGGTATAATATGTTGAGCCTACGAAAACCGCTTCATCTGTTTCAACCCTTACTCGCTGTGGGCTTCATCAGTTTCCTTTTCTATTTTATCTGCAAGTTTCAAAACGTAATCAGTCGCCTCTTCCTTTGAAGCAAATTCCATTCCTTCCGTAATTATATCCTGTAAGTACATATCTACGGAATCCTGAGTTACTTTTACTATCTGCTTGAACATTTCATCGTGTTCTCTTCGTCGACGCAATTCTTTTTGTCTTCTACCGGCCTCTGCTGCTTCCCTAATACACCTTTCTCTTTCATACAAGAGACACATTGCATGAATCTTTCTTTCCTCTAGGAGCCTCCTTAGCTCCTTATTTAGAAAGTCCAAAAGAGTTCCTACCACAGAACCCTGTAGTTTACCTAGAGATCCTTTCAGCCTCTCAATCTACAACATTAGTTATGTGCGATTGAAAGTAAACGCGATTAAAAGTAAAAAAGGTAACGCGAGATTTGAACACCTACCATATTTATTTGCATTGTTTCATCCCTTTGTTGACCTTTAACCTTCAATTTATCCTTCGTTCTAAGTTCTTTTTGTTTCTTTAGTAGACCAACCGAATGCTTCAGTTCCTGTATTAATTCCTTACACGTATTTCTACCTTCGTAAATCTGTTAAAACAATCCATAAAATAAAATTACAATATTATAATATTAAAAAAAAAAAGGTTAATATATAAAACAATTCGTAAATTATATTGTAAATAAAAGTGAGCGTCTTTAAGTTAATGTTTTGTTTCAAAATACGCACAATTGAAAATTCTTGCCTTAGGATTTTTACAAAAACATTCGACCTGGTTAATATCTACCCATGATAATTTTTGGTTTATTCTTTTAGCTTCCACCGAATTCGAAATACTTAAATGTTGTATATAAAGCTCCTTATTAAAATTACTTCTAAGGTAACACGTAATAAAGTTTAACACATGTAAACTGTCTAATAAACTAAAATGACGAACATTGAAAATCGGTAATATATTACTTCTATATTAATTTCCACAATAATTAAATTGATGTAATTCAGTCGATCATTATTTATTTTACAAAAGACATTTTAAAGCTACATTACCATAATTTGTGTGGCTCGACCTCGAATTATGCTTTGAAGTAATGCTGTCGCTTGATACTTATCTTCTTGTTGTTGCGGTATTCCCTCCACTTCTGGCGTGTAAGTTTCAACCAAGTTTTCATCTATTTTGGTCCTTAAAGAGCATGGGCGTTTCTTGGTCTCTTTTCGTAGATCTAATCAAAAAGGAACTGTTCTGGTATTATTTGTTATTTAATATGTTATAAGTTTATTTAGAAAGATAATAGAGGTGGCCCGTTTCAACTCCTTTTGTCATGGGATTTGTTTAATTAATAATAATTACACTCCAGAATGTAATTTTATTTTGAGATATATCAAGTATTTCAATTCAGATGTCTTAGACATTAATTTCTGAGGTGCATTAGCAGTAAAGACAAAAGGACGAAGAACAAAAACGATATACTTCGTCTTCTTTAGACGAGGAAGATTTACAAAAGCTCAAGTTGAAAAAAATGTATGTATATTTGGAGGATTTACCCAGGATCATATATGGAATATGTATTTTAAGTATTTGTACATTTTCATGGAACATCATGTACATACATCCAGTGACTTTGACTGTAGCATAGCCAAAGTCATCAAATTAATTTCATTACTGAATGCCTGGCGTATTTTTGACATATAAATGCAGAATTAAAGAAGGATCTTATCTAATAATAAGTTAATAAACATAACATACCATTTTATTAACAGAAAATGATAGTTTTGAAAGTCATGACATACAACAATTTGTAGTTTTTTTTGTGTATTTTTTAAAATTTCGCAATGCCTGCAAAATTTACCGAAATAAGGTGAATTGATTATCGTGAATATAAATTGAATTTTCATTCATGGGTATGATGAATGACAACGCTCTTATGAAAAAAATTGCATTTTGTTCGCATCATCAAATAGTAAATATTCGGTATACTGAACAGTTTAAAGATACCAAACAATTCGCCAAGGGAATTATTATTCGTGAAATATACATCCAAATATGGATATGGAAGGACATCAATATATATTTGGGTAAAATGCAGGGTTCCGAGTCATTGCCCAGTTTCTTCAGAAGATATTTGGTATACTAGAATCTTTCTTCGGAAGAAGCTGATAGGGCGGTCAGCGAAACCTCAAGATCAGTTCAACGAACTGAAATTACATTATAAGATCAAGCAAGTAAACACCTATATAAGACAACGAACGATATTAATTAATTAGTTTTAACTAAATAGTTAGCCAGTAATATCCCTACATTTAAGTTCTTCATGTAGTTGTTTGAGAACTGGAGCTGACCATCTAGTTTCTCTGATACATAATCTTGTTTTCACTGATTTAGATGGCGCGCCATATTTCGATTGTTTCGTTGCTTGATCCAACCATCTCGGCAAGGTGCTAAATTGTTCTACACCTAAAACAAAATAAAAAAGGACAATGTTTGTATAACAATATTTAAAATAGGTTTTGGAGATACATATGAATAATAATAATATGTAATATATTTAACAAATATATCAAAACACATTTGAAAGAAGAGTAGGTAAGCCTAAAAGTTTTCTATGTTCTTGTTCTCTCGCAGAAAGTATTTAAAAATAATATAATAAAGCATATTTTAAAAGTAAATAATGTCATATAATGTTATAAGTAGTTATAATGGGATTAAATATAAAACAAATCCCATAAATTCGGCAATCCCATTGTCAGTATAGTTCAATAGCATCTCATAAAAAGACCAAATGTATTGGGTTTGGCTCTAGCTCTTATCAAATATATGAAACGGGTGTTCTGCACAGGGCCGATCCTAGGGTATTGGCCGCCCGCGTGCAAATTTCAAACGTATCCCAACTACTGGCGCCGTAGGGGCCGCAAAATAATTGCGCCCAGGCGAAAATTTTGAAAATTTTCAAGGTCACGCGTTTTCCTGATACTTCAGAATTTTTATGTAAAATCCGTTTATACAAAAATATAGACTTTCACAAGAAAAATTTTTGGAATTTAATACCTTTTTGAAGAACATTCATGTTTGCCGTCATATTCTTTGGTTAAGAGAAAAGGCTTGTAAGGTGAATTTTCTACTAGAGGGTCTATAACACTTAAAATATTTTCCGAAAGAGTTTCAGCGTCACATTTTGTAGGTTTCAGGTATGTCAAAAAACCAAAAATGAAGGTTTGTTAATTTCTTTAATTATTTCTTTATGACATACTTTTAATATACAGTCTAAAAGATTATTTTGTATTTCTTTAGAGGTTCCTTTAAATACTGAAGCATTTTGTAGATGCTCGCTTAAAGTTACATCAAGCTCAGCAGAAAAAATTATCAAACCACGAAATATCCCCGGGTTATGAGAGGTTTCAGCTTCGTCATGTCCTCGCAGCGCCAGTTCAAAGGCCCCACAAAACTTTATGCAGTTTATAATTTTTGACAAAACGTATCTCTTTTTTGTCACATCATCATTATGCCTTTGCACATTTATCCAATAAGCTGAATCTAGCTGCGCTTTAATATTAGTTGTTCCTAATAAAGCTAATTCCATTGTATTATGTAGATGGTTTTTGGAGTTGTCGTGTTTTTTTTATTTTTTCAGTTAAATGCACCAAATCTATCACCCCTACCTCCGTCCATGCTTTATCACCGCCAAAAAGTAAACAAGGAAAACAAAATAACGCATTTTTTTTGTTGCACCCACAAATCCAATTGCTCCTCGAATAAATGTCTCTATTAAATTGACGTTTACATGCTTTTCCGCGGCTAACACCTGCAGTCTTAATAACAATATCGGGCAATGGCCTACCATTGATTTTTAAATCAATTTTTTCTTCATAAGAGTATTTAAAAAATCGCTTCACATGAACTAAATTATAAACTAAATCCATTGTCACTATCACAGTATATAAATATTAATAATTAGTACAATAAATCACTACACAAATTCACAAAACAGTATTTAAAATCTCAAATTAACACGAAATACGAAATAGGTACGATTTACGCCCGCCAACTGTACGAGAAGTATAAAGGAGTAAACATTCACTGATGTTGCCTTAGCTGGAAAAAATACAGCTCACTGACCGTGTAAATTCGCGCATTTACGAGCGCCAAGTGTGGATTGTCGCGGGAGGAGGGGGAGGACGGATGTGCCGAGCCGTGCTGAGAACTACCTCGTGTGGCCCAGTTCAATATACAGCGACGCACTCGCGTAGAGACCCAGATAATTCATCTGGTCTACTACTCAATAGAGGACGGCGGGCAGAATGCGACGTTAACGCAATAATTTGGTTAGCTGCACCAACTAACCAAATTATTTTATTAATAAATTTTAGTAATTATTATGTCGCGAAAATATACAAATATCTAATTTTTTTGGCAGTTCTGCAGCTCTGCAGCACCTATACACCAGCCGCCCCTGCCTTGTATTAATCGACGAATAATTTTTAAAATCGATTTTCTTAATGTATCTTAGCTAACAAAACATTATTTGATTATTTATTTATGATTCATTATATATACATACATTCGATTCCATCGTCGTTATTTTCTTTTCTTTTTGTCTTTACAACAAACTGTGTTTTTAATCACCTTGGTAGTCGATGGATTCAATTCATGTGTTACTCTCTCGTCTCGTATTTTTATGTTTCTTGCTTCTCTTTTCAATAAGATCTTAATTGTTGATATCGATTGCTCAGTAGGCTTTTTTCCTTTGCTCATCGTTCCTTTCAGACCACCCTTTGCTTTTATTCCCTCACTTCAAACTATATTTTTTTACAATATTCAGTACTATTTAGTACTATTTTAGCTTTTTCGCACAAATGTTTTCTTTTTGATTTCACAGGACATGTAATATCTCTACACCATCTACTGTTTCATTATAAATTTTTTTGTTTGAAGGCAGCAGTAGAGTTGGAGGCTTTTTCACTGGATCAACGTTTTTATACAATAGAAACATAAATCCAGCAAATCACAAAAATTATGTACTAATAAATCACAACAGTTCTAGAAACCAGTTCACTCGCAAAAACTGCACTATCATAGTTCGTCACGTATTCACATCACAACTATAACGCGTAATGTTTTAATTATTTTTTAAACGATAATGTGGTCATTCTATAAAATTTTTGAACCAAATTATCGTATCGATACATTTTTTATATTGCAAATATTTATATTCTCTATCCTCACTGAGAGAAATATTAAAATGCCAGCTTTGCAATTTTCTTCATATGGGACAGTTCGTTAACTAACTGTCATAACAGATTTATAGTGTAGAAATAGTCATGGTCCAAGAGGAATGGAGTACTTCCAAATCAAAATAGGGTTTTGCAAAAAAAAAAATTGACACAAAGCGGAATTTACAAGGTCTGAAACTCATGGGGATGAAGGACTTTAATGTTCTGATTGCACAACGATTAATTAATTGCCGTTGAAATGAATAACATGTGCTTATGTTCTACTTTTTATTGATGAGGAATTTGAGTCGGTTGTTCTCCGATCAGTAGCCAAAATGAAAAGATGCACTGTGGAATTGTTTTACCGAACCCCATACTACTCTTAAATAATATATAACCTGTCTAATACTTTCTCTAATTATTTATCAATGTGGGATCCACGTGATGTCTTACCGGGTATCACAGCAATTTTATGGGCTTGCGAAAGCCCTTGTTGGTTATACATATATTCTATATTTCACTTTTGAAATGAAACTTTTTATTTTTATTTTTAAAATAATATAAATTATTTATAAGTTGAATAAAATGATTTCTATACCAAGAGTAATGTAATAAGTGAATTTGGTCACAAGCAGTAGTTTTATAATTGTGCATTGCCGAGCACATTGTCAGCATTTCTGCAACATACAACATATATACACATACAACATGCAAGTATGTCATGCATGTTTACAAAAAAGTTTAAAGAAGGAAGCTGTTCGCTTGATGTCATGAAATATAATATGTCAGATATATTGAAATGTGATATAATAAAACTATCCATATATTCGCGTATGATGTTTTGAACATTAATGTGTTAAAATTATTTTATTCTCATTAATAACGTAAACAAAATTTGGGTCTGCAGTGTTCGATTAACATTCGATTTTAGATCGGTGTAAATTGTCATTTACAATTTAAAAGTGTACTTTACTATAAATTTTACCTATGAACTGCGCCCTGTACGTTTTCATCTTTTCATCAATTACTTGGTGCCAACGTTTCGGATGTTCACCGTGTCTCATAAGTGGGCCGTATACTTCAGATTGTTTATCCACATGTTCATCAATTATATTAACTTTGTGATACTTCTTATTTACGCCTTTTCTCCATCCTTCTAGTTTTCTTAGTTCTGTAAGGCAAATATAAAATTGTTACAATATCTGAGAAAACAGTGAGGAAACAGCAGCATAATTGTACACTTCTTTGTACTTCTTACCTCTTGCAGCCTTCTTTCTTATTTTAATCAACTGTTCATCAATTTCTGCCTGTTTACAAGCTATTAGTTTTTTTATTTTAATTTCCGTTCTTTCCTTTGTGTATTCATGAAGTTCGTTTAACATTTTCTCTAATAATTCTAGTCTCAAGTCTTGTATTTCCTGGATTTCCTAATAACACAATTGTATTCTATTATAACGTACATAGAATTATTTGAAGTACAACAAATTACTTGTTCTCGAAACGCCCATTCGTCCCTCTCTAAGGCCTCCAGATAATCCTTAAACTGCTTCAGGGAATTTGGATCGTTAACATTTGGTTTCATCACCTTTTCCCAAGCTGCTTTCATTCTAGCTCTCTCTATTAACTCAACTTCATGCACGCCAGCTGGTAATCCGCTTCCTTAAAATGACTCTAGACATTAAGACAGCTAATTTCTCAGTCATGATTTTGGTAGATTTAAATTCCAATCAAGATACACAACGAAGATGAATTAAGTAATAATGCATAATAATGGCAATGGGTAACATTGCGACTGTTATCGCAACACAAAGAAAGATGTAGAATAAAGTTCACAAGAATCTATCAATAAATTATCTAATTATGTAGCAAGCTGTTATGATTCTGGATTTTTTTTCCAAAACTCATGGTATTAATTTGTGTCGTCTAAAAATAAGGCACAAATGCCGAGAACTTACTCTTCAAGGTAATGTTCTGGAGTATGTCTGAAAATACAATTTTAGGTGTTACATTTGACCAAAAATTGTATTGGGGTGCTCATACTCAGTACTCAAGTAGTAAAATTAAATTATCATTATAATGTTAATATATGATTTATTAAAGTTATAACAGAATACATTGCCCTAACATGTGCCACTGAAATGTAGTTTATAAAAAGCTAACCTACGATAGACAAAATATAATTTTTCCGATAGCGATATAGTATATAGTGGTATATAAATTACATCTATAACGATATGTATATGTAGTGATACTACGTACAGGTATATATCGCTATAGATATAATTTATATACAACTTTATATGCATACAATTTATTGTAAGAAAATTAGCTTAATTTAAAAAAAAAAAAACATATACATATCAGGAATAATATATAAGATATAAGTAAAGTAAATTTAGAAGTAATATAATGTTTAAAAAACTACTAAGAGGAACTAAAAAAAGGAAACAAAAAAAGCAACGCTGTTAAATACTGTATTGTATGTATATATAATCTGTATACAGATTATAAGTCACGAGAAAAAAATAAGTTTTTCATTTAATAAATGCACGAAGTTTTAAAATATCCCACAACCATGCAGCTATCGCTTTAGATGTCTGATTTGTTAGATTATTTAGTGTTGTTGCTAATAATTCAAAATCAGTTATAAAGTCGCAGCTGATTGATTTAATTGCACAGTATATAGGGCAGTCAAGTAATAAATAATTGTTTCCTGTACATTAGTGTTGCGTTTATAAAAGAAGCCATTAAGTGTGAATATTGATTGAAATTTATTTGCTTTTCGTAATTAAGCAATAGTAGCATATCTCATCTGTATAGACAGGTTTACATTTACGTAGGGTTGGGGAGAATGATAAAGCAGTAAATATCAAATAGGGCTTTGTTGTTCCGATTTAGAGCTTGGAAAAAATTTCCTCTAGTCGATATAATGTATACAGGGTCTTCATAATTTTACAACCAAGTGAATTATAAATAATAATTGTGACGTATTTAAATAGAAATATACAAATTACGATACTGGTTGTTAAATTATGATGAAATTGTATTTTATTCACTAGGGGAACACTCTTAAATTTCAAAATTCGAATTACAGCTGTTGTAATTAACATTACAACAAAAACAAAATAATATACGAAATATCATCTAGACATATATGTAACAGGTACATATACAGATAAAAATTAAGTTTGAATGTGAAGGTATTTATAGCTGATGTACAATAGACAATGGTAAAACAACACACCGATGCTTACGATACAACACACCTTAAAATAACACAACGAATTCCCACTAATCGGGTAATTTTAACAACTAAACATCTTTTTATTTGATTCATAACTCATCTACTCACTTGCATGTTGCGATACAAAATTAAATTTTATTATAGAATATTTATATTTAGTAGTTGATTGTTAGTTTATTATAGATATGAGTATTGTACTGTTCGGTAACAATTTTAGCAGTTTCTAAATTGGGGTAGTTGTAGACACAGGTGGAATTTGTTTCCGTTCTGTAGGAATTTTAAATATCCGAGGATAAAGTATCCATCGAACTATTTAACACTAGTGTATATTCTTACATACCAAACGATAGAACAAATGACGTGTATGTTTAGAATGTTATTTTCCTTATTGGATGATTAATTTCTAAAGTATTCTTATATGTAACAGAAAACAACAGCAATCAACATTTAGTAGCTGATTGTTAGCATGATATACGTAGGAATCTTGCACTGTTCAGTAACAATTCTAGAAGTTTTTAAATTGGGTAGTTCAATTTTAGGAGTTTCTAAATTGAGGTAGTATTAGGCACAGTGGAAATTATTTCTGTTGTATAGCAGTTCCAAATATGGAAGGATAAGATATCCTTTGAACTATTTAACACAAGTGTACATTCTCACCAAGTAATGTAATAAATGATGTCCATGTTTAGGACGCCATTTCCTTATTTGATCATTAGTTTCTAAAGTTTTCTTATATGTAACATCTAGCAGCAGTAACTTTTAGTAGTTGATGGTTAACACATTATAGGTAAGAGTATTGTATTGTTCAGTAACAATTTTAGATGTTTCTAAATTGGGTAGTTCAATTTTAGGAGTTTCTAAATTGGGGTGGTTGTAGACACAGTGGAAATTATTTATGTTCTGTAGGAGTTTCAAACATGCGAGGATAAGCGAGGATATTTCTGTTGTATAGCAGTTCCAAATATGGGAGGATAAGATATCCTTTGAACTATTTAACACAAGTGTACATTCTCACCAAGTAATGTAATAAATGATGTCCATGTTTAGGACGCCATTTCCTTATTTGATCATTAGTTTCTAAAGTTTTTTCATATGTAACATCTAACAGCCGCAACTTTTAGTAGTTGATGGTTAACATATTATAGGTAAGAGTATTGTATTGTTCAGTAATAATTTTAAATGTTTCTAAATTGGGTAGTTCAGTTTTAGGAGTTTCCAAATTGGGGTAGTTATAAACACAGCGGAATTTATTTTTGTTCTGCAGGAGTTTAATTAATTTCTAATTTTTAATTTCTAAATTTTAATTAATTTCAAGAGGACCATTAATTTCTAAAGTCTTCTTGTACATATATGTAACAGCTAGCAGCAGCATCATTTACTGTTTGATGGTTAGGATATTATTGGTAAGAGTATTGTAGAGTTCAGTAACAATTTTAGAAGTTTCTAAATTGGGTAGTTCAAATTTTAGGAATTCCTAAATTGGGGTAGTTGTAGGCACATGGAAGTTTCGTCCATTCTACAGGAGTTTCAAATATGCGGGATGAAGTATCCATCAAACTATTTGACACAAGTGTATATTCCCACCAAACGAAACAACAAATGATGTCTAAAATGTTTGAGCATTTTCAAGCACTTATTGTTCATACACAGTGGAAATCACTTCAAAAATAACAATATAACACGATGCAATGCGATATTTAACAGATAATTATATAATAGAAATTTTTTTGTTGATCGGTTACGATATTTCAGTTTAGGGGACTTGGACATATTAAACTGTTAAAAATAAAACCTTATTTCGTAAAAGACGATATGAAAGTATATATTAAATATTCAGGATAATCTAACATCAAGTTCACATTAAGTTGCTTTGGAAAACAACGTTACAATTATTTTCACTTCAAAATGAATGAAATAATAAAAAACTTCAACCCTGTACTTTTCCTTTGACTAGAAAACTAATGAAAGGTGAGGTAGATCGTAGAGTTTATTTTTGTAGAAATAATAAAAAAAATTGGATGGAAATGAGGTAGCTTTTGATTCTATTCATCTCCCAGATGAATAACGTTGAATGGGGAAGTAAATCGACAGAATTAGAAGTATTGGTTAGTAAATCAATCCCCATCGGAAGAAGATGTAACATGGGCAACATATTATTGGTTCGATTTCTATTAAAAGGAATTTAATAACTGAAAAATGTTTACATCACATTACACGTTAAGTTGTTTCTATCCTAGCAAACTTGTATCTGAAGTATTGACGAAATTTCACCTGAAGTTTTGACGAAAGTTAAACAAGAGTTTTACTGTCGACTAGATTATTGCTAACAAGTAAATAACGAAAATGCATATTTATTTTAGCTTAATACATGAGAACAACAACAACGTCCAAATATGTGAGGTTTCTGAAAAAGTTTTTCGACAACTTCACAGTTTAATGCCTGTAATTAAGCGATCAAGTAGTAATAACAATAAATACTTTGAACTGTTTTAGATACAGGATGTAAATATACAAATAAGAGAATAAAAATCAAATTGAAAAGAATAATATTAAAAGAAAAAAGCAAGAAAAAGAAATAAAACATAATAAATTAATAAATAAGAATATGCACAGGTATTCACTAAATAAGTTTAATTGATAATAAAATTTCTCTTTTCATAATTACACGAACACAATAAAAGGCCCCATTTTTCACCATATTTTTATATTGCATAATGTTTTAAATGATTCTGATTCCAGTTGGAAGGCTATTGTATAAAATTGACCAACTGTAATATGAGTATTTGTATCGACTTTCATGGTGGATGTGTATGCTAAGTAGATCTCCTTATCTAGTCGCATATTTGTGAAAATAATTTCTTTGAGGAAATAAATTAATTTTTTTATGTACATTAAGTATTTTAATATAAAAATACAGGATGGGGTTAAAATATTATTTATTTCTAAAAGTTTACTTTGGTTAAAATTTAACCAAATTCCTATAACTTTGGTTAAAATTTAGTTTAAACATGAGTACAATAAGCCTTCTTTGGCAAATACATGCTCTATCCTTACCTATTGACGTACCTTAGGCGATGATACTATACGAGATGTGTGAATAAGAAATGTAGAGACCCAAAGAAGGTTTAAAATTCAAATGAAGAATTTAACAGTGTGTGAAATGTATTTGTTATATGAAAATAGGTCATGCGGTAAATTGTAATCTAATCTTGTAACCTAAAGGTAAAATTAGAAGTGTAAAGGTTTAAAATTTAAATGAGGAATTTACAGTATAAAATTTAAATGAGGAACAGTGTGTGAAATGAATTTGTTATATGAAAACAAGTCATGTGGTAAATTGTAATGTAATCTTGTAATCTAAAACTGATTAAAAGTTGAATCCAAAGTGTTATATTTAGCTGTTATAGCTGAAATTAGCTCATCAAAGAGAATTCAATAATATAAACATATAAATGATGTTCTATAAAGGGAATCTCTCATGTAATACACTTACACGAATCACCCTATATACTTAAAATTTCGTATAGACCACGTATTTTTTGGATAAAAGTCGACCCATCTTAGCGTTTCCCATGAATTCCGAAAATAATATCAAAAGTAATTTTTCTCCATAGGTGCTTTTATTCCACTCTGTGTAACAATAGGGTACTCATTTATTGTCAGTGGCATTATTCAGATATGAAGAATACTGTATAAAGGTGGTTATTTAGATGTTAATTGACTTTTAAAAATAGGTATATCTTTCAAAAATACCGTACTCCTCATCTTTAGAATACACCGTTAAGAACGTATAAAAACCCTTAAAATCAAAATGTATTTATGTACATTAAAAAAATTATGTAAATTAAAATTATGTACATTAAAAAATATAATAAATAGTTTTGTAAACTTCTTTTCGGACAATTTTTCACCGCCAGGCAATCACCGACCTACCGTATCTAGCAATAGCAACAACACAATCAATGTTGTGCAGTTCATACAAGAAGAAGTTTATACGGCAATGCGAAAGCTCAAACCAAATCTTACTATGGGCCCTGATTTAATACCGTTGTTTTTTATTAGGGATTGTGCATCTGCTTTGGCATCCCCACTAGCAATTATTTTTAACTTATAATTAGTGTTCAGCACGTCGTGCTTTTCAGATTACTGGAAGTTGGCTAGAATATGTCCAGTGTACAAAAAAGGCAATAAAGAAGAACTAACGAACTATAGACCTATTACTATTATTTGTAATTTCTCAAAAGTTCTAGAAATTTTACTTCACACATCTATATATTAGAGTATGGCTGGAATAATATTACATGAGCAGCATGGTTTTATGAGGGGGAGGTCTAAGGTGACGAACCTTGTATGCGCGATACAGTACATTTCCGAAAAATTGGATCAACTGAGTCAATTAGATGTGATATACCGACTTTACTAAGACATTGGACAGACTTCATCACGCTATACTATTAGATAAATTAAATGCGTTTGGCTTCTCTAACTCTTTAATGCAACTCTTTTATTCATATTTACAAAGAAGATATTTTTTTGTACAGTACCGCGGTTATAAGTCTGACAAGGTTCTGCAAGTGTCTGGAGTGCCGCAGAGCTCGATACTGGACCCCTTCTTTTTGTCATTTTTATAAATGATATCATATCAGACCTACAGGTGCAGTATCTAATCTATGCATATGATCTGAAGTTCTTCCTGTGAAATCAAGCGCATTGGTGATTGTGTGGTATTACAAAATACGACACAATTGATCAAAATATGTGATTGATCAAATAAACCGGTGGTGTTAACACAACAAACTACCTTTAAACGCATCAAAGTGCAATGGTTCTTCAGTAGAAAGAAAGATCCTATCACATTTATGTATAACCTAAATGACGCGTATCTTCAGAAGCCTGATTACATTAAAGATCTTGGAGTGATATTCGAGCCTAAATTGACTTTTTTAAGGCATATAAAAACCATATCATCATCTGCCTTTAGGAGTCTTGATTTTGTTATAAGAAACTCGGCAGGGTTTGCTTATGTGTCTACTCTTCGATTGTTATATGTATCCCTTGTTCGCTCTAATTTAGAATACGCGTCGGTTGTCTGGAGCCCAATCTATGTTACCCATATAACCTCTTTGGAGAGAATACAAAGAAGATTTTTAAAATCGGCAACGTACATAATTGATGGTGTATATCCACCAGTGGGTTTCCCACACAAGTTATTGCTGTTAAAATTTTATTTACAGGAACTTTCGAAAAGGAGATCAATGTATAAAGTCATCTTGTTGTATAAATTTCTGAACAACATTTTGGAACGTCCGAGTCTCTTAAGTTATATTCAAATAAGAATTCCTAGAATTTCAGCACGGAGTCATAATATTATCAATCTTCCTACGGCATGCTCAAATGTCTTTATAGCATCGCCATTATACCAAATGATTAAGCAATATAGTAAAATAGAGCACGAGGTTGATATATTTTTCTGTACCGTACAGCAATTGAACAATGTTATTTTATAGTTTTTTATTTGTTTGTTATAGTTTAATAATATAGTGTTCTATTGTGATATACAATTAAGTGTTTCAAATTATCCATATCTCTGATATAATCTCATAGAAAATTATTTGCATGTGTTGTAAGATTATTGATGTTTAAGTTGATATACAACTTGTTGTGTTATTTAGTGTATTTATATCTATGTATGTATAATAATGTCTGCCGTATCCTGTAATTGGGCATATGCGTGTTGGATATGTAATACAATAAATAAATTAATCTGAGCTATCACCTTCATAAAATTTATATAAAATGTTAGTTCTAATTAAAATGATAAATTGGTTTTCAGTTTAACAGTTTCCATTATGCATTTTGAAAATTCTTATGATCTCACAAACCTAACTGAAAACGGTTCAGAATACTTGCCCCATTTTAGGAAATCCAGTTTCAGTATTTCCGGATCTCCTTCACCTACTACAACATAAGGTGGTTCCCAAGGGATTGTTTGAGCCGCCGATTCCCTAAACACCGTTTCTACTTTCACGTTCCTTGTCGGTTTTGACGACTTTGGTTTATCAACTTTTTCTACAGTGAAAGTTGGGAACTCCATATAGCGAAGATCCTGCGGTGGTAAATTTATTACAGGACAACAGAAGCGTACTCTGTCCTTTCCGACAACGTCCACTTTTCGTGTTGCTGCCGAATGGTTTTCTCCGGATAGCCGTTCTTCATACGATTGAATCGAACGGGATCCTCTTGCGACAAGTTGCACTCTGGGGTAATTGGGGAGGTCGGAGAACATATTTGGAAAAATTGGACATATTTGCTAGAAAAAGTAGTAGTATATACGTATATTTTGTCTCTGAAAACATCTCAACAAGTTCATGCACCGAGATATCAAAATTTATCTTGGTCAAAGGTGGCTGTGGATTTCAAAATACTAAGTTAGTTAGTGCGTTTACATCAACAATTTATTAATTTGGAAAATTTCTCAAGTTTTATTGTTATCTCTATTTACTAAACAACTATTTTCGTGTGTGTCACGAAATTTTTAGGTCGATTTACGAAATGCTTTTCGTTAGAATTGTTTTAGTACATTATTTTAGAATTGTTAGTACATTGTTTTTTGATCCGAAACCTCTAGAGGGATGCAGATGTGCTTTCGATATGAGCGAGGGGGCGGCACAATATTATTGCGATTTTCTTACTCGTTGTCATATTAATCTGGATTATGATTTTCACTACAGAACAAACATTTACATAACTGAAGCATATTTTCAAAACCACGTATTAATCAATTTAATTTGGCAATACAGTCAGCATTTATGTGGACAATTTTGACCAAGATATTTTTGACACAGTCTGCAATATAGCCTGACTTCATTGTTAATTCACAGATTCTGCTAATATATTAATTAATATATATTGTATTGTTATTAGGCAAAAATTAGTAAAAACTAATATCCACTACGTTTTCTCTCACGAGAGTATATTTGAAATGCAATTCATTTATCATATATTTTTAACTGACGTGAAATATTTTGCATGGTGACTTAGAGTGTTTCAGTTGAAACTATAGGATTTGAATTCCGCGCCATTTTTGTTCTGTCAATACAATGATGTTACATACAGTGTTTAGCTACCCCTTGATGTACTTGAAAATTAATTGTCAAATCAATTTTTTCAGTACTATAATTAAAAGTGCGAATCTCATCTAAGAAGCAAGAATACGAAATCAGATATTGATTTCGAAAGGTTGTGATGAAATGAGAATGCTCAATCCAATTTCTAATATTTTTAGTGTTTGATATTCATATCAAGAATCAATAAGAAAGCCGACAATAAGCGAGAGCGTAAAAAATCAAGCAATTTGGAAATGTCCGAGATCGATGCAAAGGTTTACCAGTAATTATAGAAACTGTGCAGTAAGGAATGTTGATGTACAAGAAAATCCATATACTTTTACAAGGGATATGGTATCTAATCATGATATTAATCAAAGTTCGGTAGTAAAATTCATAAAAAAAATAAACAGCGTCCTTACAAGATTCATGTAGTTTGGTAGGTAAATGAAGATGACTCCGATAGAGGAATAGAAGGATGAAAGGGCAATGAATAGGGTGAGTGCCATTTTCATATATGTTAATTTGGGTGGTCCAAAATATTTGGAAATATTAAGGCAATACATAATTCCCGAATTGATTGCAATATTCCCAAATGAAAATGTCCCAAATATTCCGAGAATCTTTGGGGTATCCACAACATGACGCACCGCCTCACTACGACGCCAATGTAAATGTTAGTAACTATGCATTTTTTCTTAACAGAAATGCAGATTGAATGCTGGCCATTCAATAAAACCTCTTCTGGTTTTATTGAATAGCCAGCTCAGCCTCCAAATCTTATCCTTTTGTTTTTTTTATAGATTAACCTAAATCTAAGGTGTATTTTCATTCACTCACATATTCTTTAGGTTTAGACTTAAGATCACTTACAATTAGTCAAATAAACTCTAAATTTAAGTTTTAAATTAAAGAGATTATTATTAAGAGATTATTCACTGGAGTAACACTCTATCTAACATTACATTCTAGTCCCAACCGCTTATTGCCCACTGGGCAAATTGCAAATCTCTCTAAGCGTTAAAAAAAGATATTCTTTAAAAATGTTTTTTAAGTATCAGAGACTTTCAGAGGCTATTGTTACGTAGCGGATGGGTTACAATTTGAACTTTTGATTGGTTTTAGTCGTGTTAGTTATTTTATTGTATTTCAAGAGTGTTTAGTAGCAACTTTATATCTGTTTTTTCTCGGAATCTAAATATCGAAAACTAATTCTTAAATAGTGTTGCATATTGTCATTGTACGAAATATGTAGATTTTCTGCTTAGATTTGATAAAATAACTGGATATTGCCATTAAAAAAAAGGCTGTGACTAGAGTTTCGCGTCGGGACCCAGGTCAAGTCCCGAATAACGTCATCAAATGACGTCATAGGCAGCGTTTCGGGACTGATATTCCTTACCGACTCGGGACCAGCATCCGGTCCCGAATTTATGTATAAGGAGAACCGCACCTTCGTTAGTTATAAACATTATTTATATATGTACATGATATATACGGTGTCCGAGTTTTAAACATCCAAACTCACAGACATGTAGACAATCTCATTCTGAGCAAAAAAGTTCCTATAAACATACCTATTACCTGGCTTCTTTAGGGAGATACAGGATGTTGAAGTTCAACTATACACTTATTTACTGAAGGAAAACTAATATATCCTATTATTTTCGTGGTCAGTAATATTCTGGATGTTCATTTTCTGAGGTCCGGGCAAGATTTTAAACACTAGAATTCTTTTGTCGTGCGCTACTGACATGTGTCTGTCTATACACTACCTTTAAATCACAATGTATTTGTAACATTTTTGCTCTCTTGCAAGTTTGCGATATCTCGAGCGGTTTTCGAGATATTCTAATTTCTTTGCGCATGCTGCAAAATTTTTGCACATAACAGAACAAAAACGTGGGCAAAATGTTTTTAAAACATTTTAGATACACTTAAAGTCAAAAATTGACGCAAAATGTGAACTTATAATGTGTACTTGTAAGAAAAATAAGTTAACTTTCTAGTTTCCCTTAGGAATCCAAATAGGTTTTTTTGAGGACACAAAAAAACCTCACACACGTCCACACGTCGGCGCCGTTTTGGATCCCATCGTTGATCTCTCCATAATTCGGCCATTTTTGACTGGAAACGGCTGGAGTGTTCTACAAAATATGTTATCCAAAAAGGACGGTAATAAATATCACATCTGTGTGAAATGTGTGGTGTGTTATGCGAAACAATGTCGGATTCCTGCATCACTTCAATTAAATGTAAAGTCTTCATATTTCAATGCCTTCAATATTTTCATTTGAAGTGTATAAGTATTAAAAAGAGGTAGTGGTATTGTTTAAAATGTTCAGGTTAGAGTGTTTAAACTGCCCAACTAGATTGTAGCCAAAGTCAAAGAAAATGAATAATTTTAAATTTTTCAAACAATATTTTATCAGCTATTAGTTATTTGCTAGGTATATATCTACTTACTTATACTTAGGTATTTCTTCATCATTATTTGTTATTTTCCGAATACTAAATTACTCTATTTTATTAAACAGGTGTTTTTGAGGTGAAGTAAAGTGAAAGTATGCTATTGTCTTATTTTATTTATTTCAGTTATACAGGGTTTCCCAGTTTGAAACAGCCACACTTCACAGATATGTAGACAATCCTCGGTCTGAGTAAAAAAGTTCCTATAAAAATACCTCCTATCTGGGTTCCTAAGGGAGATACAGGGTGTTGAAATTCAACTATGTTTTTAATTTTCATTAATATTTTCCGAAAAAATGGAGATACAGTTTCCAAATTTGGTACACCTGTTTACGGAATCAAGACAAATATATCGTATTGTTTTCGTGATCAGTGATATACTGGATGTTCATTTTCTGAGGTCAAGGCAAGATTTCAAACACTACAATTTTCTTGTCGTACGTCGCTGACGTTTGTCTATACACTACGTCGAAAGCATGACATACTCGCAATATTTTTGTTCTCTTGTAAATTTGCGATTTCTCGAACGGTTTTCGAGATATTCTCATTTCTCTCGAATGCTGCGAGATTTCTGCGCTATAACGTACCTCTCTTTAAACCCCTTCATGAAGAAAGAACATAATTAAAAATGATTGTAGACCTTTGCCTAGATATAGTAGATGAACCTAGAGTATATTTAGTTGCTCAAACTGTTATTTTCTAAAAAAAAACCTATTTGGATTCCTAAGGGAAACTACATAGAAAGTCAACGTATTTTTCTTACAATTACGCATTAATGTTTGTAACTAACGAAGGTGCGGTTCTCCTTATAAATTCGGGATCGGATGAGAGTCCCGCATCGGGGCGGAATATAAGTCCCGATAAAGCTACTGATGACGTTATTCGGGACTTGACCTGGGTCCCGAGGCAGGACTCTAGTCACAGCCTTAAAAAAATGTCATAATGTCACAGCGACATCGTAGTTACGTCAGACTAAAAACTGTAGCGTCATAAGAGACATTTTGATTGAGTATCCAAAGGTTTTTGCATAACCTACAGAGGGTTTATACAATGATTTTGTATAGTATTGGTCATATATACATATATAAAGTCATCCTCTGGGAACCTGTTAAATTTTATTTTTAGGAGCGGATTTTTTTTTAAATATAATCATTACGTACAAGCTGGGGTGTATAGGCGACGCGCTGGGATAAGTAAAACCTTCCCTCTGGGCAAATACACTACCGCACTCTAGGCCGAGCTAGTTGCAATTGCATACGGTGTTCTGGGGGTCGAGCAAAATCAGACCCAGGAGAAGGTATGTATCTGCTCGGATAGCAGGGCGGCGTTGGCAGCCCTGAATTCAGCAACGACAAAGTCGAAGCTGGCCTATAATTGCTATGAAGGGAAGGTCCACTTGACAGGGAAGGGACAGGTGGAACTCTTATGGATACCTGGGCATAATGGCATTAAGGGAAATCTAATTGCAGATGACCTTGCCAGATTAGGGACCAGGGAAAAACTCTATGGACCAGAACCTGCAGTGGGAATAAGTCGGAATCTGATCAGAGACCGCATCAATGGCTGGGGAAGAGACCAGCACAATAAAAGATGGAGAGGAGTAATGGGTTGTCGAATAACCAAACTCTTCATCGAATACTCAGAGATTGAGAAATAGGCCCAAGAATTCATTAAATTGAACAAGCACAAAGCCAGAACTCTGGTGAGAATCATAACGGGCCACCATAGTAGCCTGAATGCATATAAGCACAAGTTGAGGCTGATTAGGGACCCCTGTTATCCTAGAGGAAGCGAGCCTTAAAGCGGGGGACGTGCCTAAGTTGCTCCTTTTATGGTATAGCATTTTTGGATAATGACCCGGATAAGAGGGGATCGCCAAGGGACTACCCATGCGATCAGTAGCTGATGTGGTCCAAACTCATATAACATAATAATAATAAATTACGTACGGGGTGTTTCGTGTAAAAGATCGACTTTTTTAAGATCGATTAATTGTATTCTAAATTATTGTTGTTGGCTGTCAGACTGTAGGAAAGACAGGTTGTTTAAATAATTTAAACAACCCTCGTATTTATTACGGAATGTGAAAGAGCATATTTTTTACATACGCCAAAGTAATAATTATGCTAGCCTGAATATAGAGTAGATTAAAAAAATGAAGAGAAACGGTTGTGCTATTTCAAATTACTAAATTTAGTGGCAATGATTATTTGAAAAATCAACTAAATCAAATTCTCACATTCTGCATTGTTGGCTGCTTGACGGTAGCTAAGACTATTAATATATTATTTTTGAACATTCTCAATGACTTCATGAGGTATACGTTGTATTTCGTAACGGATTCTTGCTTTTAAATGTTTTAAATTCTTCGGCTTAGCAACCTATACTTTGATTTCTAATTATCCCCACAAAAAGTAATCTAGGGATATCAAATCTGGCGATCTGGCTGGCCACTCAATCGGCCCCTTATCCCTATCCAAAGATTCGGGAACATATCTAAATAAACGGGGATAGGTGGTGCATAATGGGGAGGTGCATCATCTTGTCGAAAGAAAGAGTAATTTCTTGGAACATTAGGTTTCTCTGCATCTGGATATAAAGTTATTTGTGCAAGAATGAGGTCTTGAAGAAAATCCAAATATCTTCTTGCATTAGTTAGCTACACGTCAAAGAAATACGAACCCAGGATTGATATCTATACCGCATCACTCATTTACTTTTAGGGATTCTGAGTGGGATACTACATTATCCATCGGAGATTTTCGGTAGGCCAACAATGGCAGTTTTGCTTATTGACATGCCCGTTCAAAACAGAGGTAGTCCCGTCAGAAAAAATGATCTTTTTTTTTTACAAAATTATTATAATTACTGAATAGCTCTTGCATTTTCTCTCTGAATCGATTTCGCCAATCAAAGTCAAGCTCATGGACTAGGTATACCTTATAAGGATGGTATTTTGCTTTTTTCAGAATTTTGTGTACTGTAGACGTTGCTATATTGAAATCGGAAACCGACTGGTTAAATGTTGAGTGATGATTTTCTTGCGTTACCAACAAAACATTGAGATGATCGTGTTCTGATGGTGACTAGACTTAGAAAGATCACGAATATACCCATACCACATACCCGCAGTACTTAAACTTAACATTGCTTCTCATCACGAAAATTCAGGAATCATGAAATTTACATTCTCTCTCGTTCAGTTAATTTAATTGTATTGTTTACAAACTGACAACAGTGTTACTACTTAATAAACACTTCAAATTCAATGCTTTTGAAAAAAAAACCAATGAATTCTTTAAAGAAATAACTGCAAAAACCAAAAAAACTATTTAACGAAGTACGAATTCAAGTTTTTATCTGACAACAATAAAAAATATTATCAGTCGTTACGGCTACTGTCAGGCATAAGCGGTACACAACTTGAAAGTTTAATTTAGTTGTTTTTTAATTTTTTACTCCCTTTATGGAGTATTCTACACAAGAGTAATAAGCTATTGATCTGACAGCAAATGACTTGAGTAGGTTGATTCCATTGAACTCATCTACATAATACTAACATTACAATTTTGTACCTAACTCAGTAGTTAACTAAATTAAACTAAGCACACTACACACTAATTCAAATTAGTCACAATATCGGAACGTGTGATTCTCTTCAGTCTTCTCACTTTCTCCGTTGGTTTGAATAGCTTTTTGGCTAGCACATTGGGATATTGTAACAGTCTATCATGGGATTTTTTACAAAATCGTTGTCATTAAATTTAGTATTATGAAAGTGCATAATCGTTTTCTTCATTTTTTCTTATCTCTCACTCATTTACTCTATACTCACGATAATAATAATCATTATCTTAGAGTATATAAAAAAATGTACTCTTTCACATTCTATAATAAGAAAGGGAGCTAAAAATGTCGTTGGCACAATACTTGCTACACTAATCAGCCTGTATGTATTAATTATATTTTAAAAATTGCGTAACTATAAACAACAAATAAAAATTTACGGGTTAAAAAGTTTTTCCCAAACATTATGCATTAAATTTTTAACGAATTTATCCATTACTTTACAAAAGCACTGTATTATTAGAAAATGACTGCAATGACTAACAAGTATTATTTTCTTGTCTTGTGAATTTACTTGTCAATTATTATTATTTTTTACTTAATTTCCGTTATTTCTTAACCAAATGTCAGTTTTTATTTTGTTGACTTCTTTACAAAAAATATTTTAAGATAAGGGGTATCACACGGGGCATTTTCATATTTGAAATTTTAAAATTGGGGTTGTTAGGGCTTAGGAGGTTGATGACGAGGAGTTGAAAACACTTCCTGCAGGTGTGGTTTTAAACATAAAAAAGTAAAAACGTCATGTCTAAGAAGGTTCTCCAAAAACTGTCATTGTAATTTTATGAATTTTATTCTAAATTTTAGGGATACTCTACTGTATATTCTATAAATTACGAGTATATGTTTACTGTATATTCTAGTAAATATTTTTTATAAAATTCAAACATTATTTTAGTCATTGACATAAGGGCCCCAGCAGTTGTAATGGAATACACATAATATCTCGATTGTTTCTCTATTCCGAGAATTCAACTGTATTATTACTATTAAATTCTCAAATAGGCAATGTTTAATCATAGTCATAGTTATATTGATAAGGAATAATTAGATTTCACTTACAAATTTTGCTGCCGACATCTTTGCTACAACCGCTGCCTTGTAATGGTCCACCGGTCCGGAAACTGTGAATATTGGATCTGTAAATAAGATATATGCACAGGCTCATTCAGATGTGAAAACATCTGAATGACGCGTATGATTAACATACCTTTGTTAAGCGTGCAGCTCACAGCTGTACGCTTATTGCTTATTGTCTTTTTACGACAAGACATTGTCAAATTTTACTCCTGACTGCATAAGACCGATTTAAATTTTACAAGCAATTTTCAGGTACTTCTTATACTTTTCAAAATTCAAAATAATATTAAAATCATACACATTCCGAAAACAGTAAGTTATCCACTTAATGATATCTGCAGAAATTCTTAGTTTCAGTCTATTAATTATTAGGCAGCATTGATGCCCCATCATTAATGTTTCTGAAAGCGTTTCTTTTCACTAAATTATATATTAGATCTGATCAAAAAATACGGTGAACGAATTTTCATAGCAGAAACTGCTGACGCTACATCTATGTGAAATAATGCGTCCAATAGCCTTTGAGATAATCAGTGTCAAGTTTGAACAAGTTGTGACTTGTCAATTGGCCTCCAGAGCCGAAAGAGTGAGGATGTATTTACCATGTCTGTCACGCATCATGGATTTCGAACAACGTATTAACATTAACTTTAGTTTTAAGTTACAAATAAGTACCAAAGACTCCCATGAAATGTTAAAATCAGTATATAGTGCTAATGTAGTGACTCTGAAGACTGTTTACAAGTAGTATGAATGATTTAAAAGCGGAAATGAATCGGTTGAAGACGGACAACGGTCGGGACGTCCTTCGATCTAAAGAACAGACGAAAACATTGCAAAAGTGGAAAAAATGATTCGTTCAAATAGACGATTGACTATTCGAGAGATTAGCGAAGAACTGAATATCTTGTACGGGCTAATGGCTTCCTCCTTCATCACGACAACGCGCCGTGCCACACCTCGCCTCTCATTCGTGAGTTTTTGACTGAAAAAAATATTCCTGTCTGTCCACATCCACCTTACTCTCCAGATTTAGCATCATGCGACTTCTGGCTCTTTCCAAAAATCAAAGTCGTGCTAAAAGGAAAACGTTTTGATACCATTCCCGACATTGAGAGGGTCGCGACAGAACAGCTACAGGCCCCTCCGAAAGAAGTCTTCCAGAAATGCTTCCAATTATGGAAATAACGTTGGAAAAATTGCATCGCTAGTCAAGGACAATACTTTGAAAGAGATGAGTTCAAATTTGAAGTAAGATTATTACTTGTTCATAATAAAATTATTTTCCATATTTTCTTATCAGCCCTCGTATATATATTTTTTGATCTTAAGTCGAGCGGGTCCTGAAAGTAATTAATCTTAATTCGAAATTATAACCGTAATTAATATTTTGAGAATAAGTAATATAAAACACATCACATAAATTAGATGAATCTCTAAATCCAAAGCTGGTCTGAAAGGGACATGCACATTGAATAGACGTAGACGACATCTATTTTTACCGACACTGATAATACCGGTATGATCATGAGTCTAAGTTACCATGATGATATAGCTCAGATGGTTAGGCAAAAATTAATAATTGTAACTTAAATTGATTGTACCTGATTTGTAGCTGATAGAATGTCATAATATCATAGTAATTTGATTATATACCTATTGGGACAATAAAATATATTTACTCAAATTAATGTACAGGGTAAGCGAAAATCGAATTCTCAGCTCTATTAGAAGAAAAGGAAAAACGATAGAAAAGCGGAGAAAAATATCTAAAAAGAGGTTCTTAAATGAGATTGAGTAAGGTCCATTTTAAGCCGAATTTACATATTTTTCCATATTTGGAAATTGAAATAATGACAACATCGAATTTTTTTTCCCAGAAACATACCTATATTTTGGTATATTTGAAAAGAGCTAATTTTTTGAACAAATTTTGTAAAGGAAAAAATTTGCTCTTTAAAAAAAAATTACAAGCATTATATTATTATATATAGAAGTGAGACATCGAGTTTCACTCACCCTGTACTGACCCTATCTAAAGTAGTGAATTATTATCCAGTTAACAATCGATTTTAAAGGATAATTTCTCATTATAAAAAACCTACTTATACGAAAAAAGTACATTACTTAATACGTCAATTAATTTTCATATTAAGTTTATCCTCGAATAGTCATACAACAAATCGTATCTTTCATCTAATTACTTAAGGACATTTTATTGAAGTGTGCTAAACTAACCTAATTTTTTAGCTATCCTATATATACTTTATATCTCACCTCGTGTATATTTTTCTTTCAAGGCACGCTAAATAATCTAAAGTAAATACATATTCAATTTATTGAAATGAGAAAATATTATGATTTTGTTATAAAAATTATTAAGAACTCGATAATGACCTATTGATATTAAGTTATTTTAAGTAATAAATTACTTACCATACATGTAGTCATGGGGTCGGTAGGGAAAACATTTTGAACCCATGTTGAGCAAATTAATTTGCTAGATTTATTAAGCGCACTAGTTTTTAATTATTGGGTTATCTAACATTTGCTAAAAAGTCAATATGACAGACAATTATCTGGTATTCATAGAAACCATGTTATTTAATCAATACTCTAAGGATAATTTTACTTTATTTTTTCATTATTGCATGTACAAAATAGCATATATATGTCACTGGCTTTTCGGGCATTATCCCATTAAAATACCCACTGGTGTTTTAATTTTCTGATCCATCCTTCCCCCTATATCATTTCAACTTTGGAATTTCCCTTTGTCATATATGTTATTAACGATATTTGGTAGTACCATTTAATTAATTTTAAGCAATGTTAAATCTTTTACAGTTCAACAACTTTCAACAGATTAATTTTATTCTTAATTCCAATGACAGAATTTTAGATCTATGTATCACATTTCCAACCTTAATGTGTTCAAGTTGTTCAAAGAGTTCTCATCCCATCTTTGAAGAGGTTAGTTACCACCCCTCCCTACTAATAATTATTGACTAATCTCAATAATTATTAAAGTCAAGTGGATGTGGTATATACTAGTTTTTCGAAAGCCTTTGACAAGGTGAATAACAATATGTTAATTTCAAAATTATAGTTATATGGATTCAGTACTAATCTTCTTCACTAGCGTCTTCTGGAGTATCTCAAGGCTCAAATTTAGGACCATTATTTTTTATCTTATTTATGAACGATTTGTCTCTAATGCTTATGACATTAGCAGTAACGTGTATATATGTAAATACTCCGATTATCTGGATTCTCAAAACACCGATTAAAATTATTGTCACTCCAGTATTAAAAAAACTGTTCACTCCTTTGCTACTAGTGTAACTAAATTTCACAATACGATATGATTACTCGAGCGCTATTTGTGGGAATGTTCGTATTGAATAACTAATATTTGAACCGGAATTCCCTGGAGACAGATATTTATTAAATGCCTGTTGTACGCTATACTAGGGCCTACACTTTCGTACCGTCGTCCACGAAAGGCAGGAGAAAGTCGCAGCTTTAATGATGAAGAAAATGGTGGAAGATTAATGTCGTAACTATATTGGATTTTTCCGAATCCTTATTATAACTCTGAATTTTCTACCCCGCTTTCTATATTTTAATATCGTTTGATATTAAAATTTGTACAGTTATGAGACATTTACACTGTCTATGGGTAATTTGATCTCAATGATTGTTCTGATTACGGTAAAAAAAATTTGTCTCAATGAAGTATTCTTTAATATTATTTGTTTTACAATGTAAATTATTCTATTAGAGTGTATAATAAGTTTGGATCACGAGGAGATGGCGGAAGAATTTCACTAGTAATATCTTATTTTTTAAGAAATGGCGGAGGTGCCAGTGACAGTTTAAGGTGTATGGATGATTATACACCTTATTTATATATGTATTTATGATGATTGTATTTATATATGTATTTTTTAACCCATAACCAGTAGTATTAAAGAAATAATTAAATCAATTTTATTACGCTAATATATCAAAACATTTCAGGATGATAGTGGCTCCTCTTACAATTCCTTAAAATATGTTTGCTGCCTTAAAAAAATATATTCCTAAGATAAGCACTCTATTGACCATATGAGCATAATACATCCTGCATTATACGAGTAGACTACTTTTGTAATTTTGTTTTGAGAAGTTTTATAATAATTATGCAAATGGTAAGAAGACGAAACATCGTTGTATTTTTATCCATTTGATAAAGAATTAAACAATCAGTTTTTATTGTATATTATTTTTAATTGTGTCAAGTTTATATATCCTTGTAACTTATATCGTTACTTTTTGGTAGTAAAGATTCATACTTTTAAATTGTAATGCATACATCGAAATATTCTTTAATTGGGTTCAATTTTGTAGTTTATTTGATAGTCTGTTAAATAATAGTTTAACTATAAACATCCGGAAAATATTGTTGCTGTTTCAGGCAAAACAATTGAATATATAAAAATATTTTTCTCAATATATCAAAGAAAACAAAATATATCAAACAAGGCGATTTTGAAGTATCTTGTATTAATGAATCATCTACATTATCATACATTTTAGTTGTCATAGTGTGTGTACATTGGGTACATCGTGACAGAAATAAGTTTCACGTTTCTGTTTAGTTTATAGTTTGACTATAAATATTCGGAAAATGCTGTAGCTGCTTCATGCAAAAAAAAAATGAGAACGAAAATGGGAAAACACGTCGAGCAAATGTTTTCAAGTATGAAACATAAGTCATATAATTTTGTAGCCATTGGAATGTTTTTCTGTGCTAAAACTATTAGTGAATTATAATTCTTAAAATAACCAATAAAGACCATAGCGATTATTAAAAACCAGCGTATTGTAAAATTCTTAAACACATTAATATATGAATTGGAAATCAATTTAAAAATATATAAAAATATTTTTTCTCAATATATCCAACAAAATATATCAAACAAAGCGATCTTGAAATTTATTGTATTAATGAATAATCTACGTTTTCACACATTTTATCTGTGATAGTGTATGTACATTGTGACAAAAATAAATCTCACTGACATTGACCTATTTCTATGAGATAATTAAAGGTGCATCTGTGCATTAAAGTTGCATGCACGCAAAAATAGCAACACATTATATATGTATCTTGACAATAACGATAGTTTAATTTGACACTTAAAATTGTTTCCAATCAGAGATCGTTACTATGTTTTGTTTTGCCCTTTCACTAGCATTATAAAATAATAAAAAATGTTACTACTATATTGTCAACGTATTAAGATATCCCTCAAATGGGTATCTGGGCAGTTCGAGTGTGAATGCTCTTAGGAGTAGAACGTTTATTTTTTTTTATTTTTATATTTCAGTTAGTGGTCTGGAGACCGTGTTAAGAATAATATAAATTATGATTATTATATCCATTATGTCCTCCAGATGGGTCATTATTATACGAGCGTGTACTCGTATCCGTACTGTTTTCGTAAAAAAACTCTCGGACCCGTCAAATTTTATATTCAGTGGGGCATTTTTTAAAATATAATTAATACACATAGGGTGATTCGTGTAGGAGGTATCATGTCAACGATATTTTTGTTAATGCCATTCCTCTTTTTATTTTTTAATAAAATATAATATAATAATAATTACATTAGTGCGAGTATAGGTTAGATAAAAAAATTAAAGTAAACGAAATCAACTAAACAAATGTTCAAATTGTGCATCGTTGGTTGTCTGATAGTGGCCTTAGCGATCAATAGTGTTTTTATTGCTGTTAGATGAAACTTTGACATCGTACCTAGAATCCCAGAGGTATGATGGAATATAATGCTCAAAATCGCCAGAAATAAAATGTGTGGTGTGGCATAGTAGACGGAAGAATTCTGGGTCCCCATTTCTTTGACGTGAATATTTGGGTTTTCTTCGGTACGAGTGTGTAAGCCAGCCTATCCCAGTATAGCGTGAAGCAGACATTTAATAAACATCTCCTTCCAGCGAATGCCGGTTCAAATATTAGTTATTCAGTACTCACATTCCTGTAGACAGCGACAGAGTCATCATATCGTATTGTAAAATTTAGTTACCGTTTAAACAATAGACGTTTTCTTTTAAAATATAGTTTATTTATCGTTATTAATGGCATATGGATTTTGTAACATAATAAAACATATTTTTGAAACAGAGTCGGGTTCAGGTACTACCAAAATGAAGTCGACTTATGAATCTTAATCCTTACAGAACATTCAACATAGAAATAAGCACGAGAGTTTATGAAGAAACAAAGATTCGAATCCGACGGTTAAATTTTAAAATCATAGATCTGTATTCAAATCATGGATGAAAGAAATTATATTTCTTGTTAAACAATCAAAGATTCTTATTACAGTTCTTACAAAGCAAAAAAAGCGTGTTACAAAAATAAGAGACTAGTTTTCCACAAAACACCTAAATATTATACGACATTCGACGCGCGTTTCGTCAACCAAATTGACATCATTATAAGATGGTTAAACCTGATGTATCTTTAACCGACTTCAAAAAAGGAGGAGGTTCTCAATTCGTCTGTATATATATTTTTTTATGTATGTTCTATAACTTATGGTTATGAACCGATTTTAATTATTCTTTTTGCGTTGGATTGGGCATAGCTCCAAGGTAGTCCCATCTTAATTTCCTTGGTACTGAACCTTGAACTTGTGTAGAAACACAACGGAACTCCTTATTCAAGTAGTCGTCATTTTTTCATTCACAATGCATCCTTAGTACGTCTACCCATCACGTAAAATGGTACAATAATAAGTTTACAAAAAAAAACGACTTCAAAAAAAGAAAAAGTAATTTAACAAAAAGCGAGGAATAAATGTTTTCTACAACAAAACCGCCTTGAAAAAAAGTAACTTAACTGAAAAGGAAGAAAAAAAATTTTTCTACAGCAATTTAATACTTATTTGTTGTTTCGTTTAATGTAATTAAGAATTTATTGTTTATTATGTAATTATTATTAATTGATTTATATAACTTTGAAGTCGGTGCCATACAATATCAGTATTGCGAATGCCGGCTCTAGGCAATTTTAAATGTAAACTCGTTGTTGTAGTAGCAAGGTATATAGTATTTTGTTTTACTTGACACCGACTATATTTATATTTAAAATGGTGGAATATTTTAAGTATAAATATTAACCAAAAACAATATGGTGCGCTGAAGACGAAACCTTGGTGAAAAAATATACTAAATATTAATACATAATGTAAATATGGTAAAAATAATTTTTTTACGAAATCGAAATATTATCGAAATAAATATTATAATATTATCGAAATTAAATTTATAATATTATCGAAAAAAATATTATAAACGTAGTACAGATCGTCAACAAATTGATTGTTGTGAGAAACATTCTGTGCAGCAAAATGGAAACTGTACTTCGTTGCTATATATAATATACATATACCGAGCAATTCCTTTTTACAAGAAAAGCGTGTTCCTTTAATAATATCGTCAATAAAACAATTATTATTTTTTAAATTCGACAACAGTTGTTTTTATTTATAATATTTTTTTACTACGTTTATATATCAATTATACATTTATTCTTAGATTTTGATAGTAAAATTTTAAATTTAGGTTCACTTTTTACTGTCGTCAGTAGATTAATGAGTTGTATTCATTATGAAACTATTAAACAAGTTTCTTTGTTGAACAACTTAACAATAATTCAGTCTGTAAGAAATTTTTGTCATACTTAACGATGTAAAGTAATTATTGTTAATGCGATTCAGAACAATATAAATTTTCAATTTCACTTTTTAAGGCGCGTTATCTTATTTTTATCGTCAATAACGTACTTTTCATCTAAATAACTATTGGTATATTAAATGGTGCAAGTTATTGCAGGTTTTCTTTCAATACCAGTATAATTCGTGGGTACATTAGAGGGGAAGTAATGCATTCTGTAGCCAAATATCAGTAATTAACATATTTTCACAAGAAGATCATTTATTTTCTCAGCTGGATTCCCAAAATGGGTTCGATTTCAAAAGGAGTGCAATATGAACCAAACCCAACTCTGTATCAACAAATATTAGGGTTTTGAGCGACTACTTATGCAGCAAACCAGTTATTCAAATATCACTTATTTTTCGTAGAACGTAGAAAATGTAGGTACATTATTTAAATTAAATTCAATTTACTGTTTTAGTCAAACATAGACGAATTTTAGTCAAACATAATATTTAATTATCAACCAATTGATAATATACAATATTTAAATTATCTGTTAACTGGAACAAAGTCTTATTGGTCAATGGTGTACATCATTGGTCAGTAAGAGTAAACTACCTAAAAATTTGAAGTAAGTCATATCAACCATACTGATATCGTTTTAAAATAACTGGTATTAACTTGCCTATTTACTTTAGTGAAATAGCACACTGACAAAAAATCTCTATGTAGATAAAACACAAATAAATACATTATATTTACTTTATGTAGAAAAAAGTGTATATTTAATAATATAGGTTGTGGAAATATTAATACTAGAGAGTGTGTAATAAATATTACATCTCATTCTATTCCGTAAATATTTACAAAAATAATGCTTGTTTCTAACTTTTTTACTATACATATAACAATCATAAGAAATAAATGATAACTACATTAAAATTAAAACACATGTGTCTTGTGTTAACTCTTCTTATTTTCACATTTGACGATATCTATTATCGACGCTTATTAGAAAACGGAATACACGTATCCATTTCTTGAGACTGGTATCGACTGGAATTTGAACTTGATCTATTGAAATAACCTGGTGATTCTGGATTACTATACAAATTTAAGGTTCTGCGTCTCGGAAAATAGTACATTTTTTACATTTCACTTTATAGATCTCTTTTGCGTGTGTTCTAATATGATATAAAAATTATGTTTACAAATTTTGTATTATATAGCGATTACAAAAGTATACAACATGATATGAAAAGTGTTTAATTTTTAACTGACTTCAAAAACAGGAGGAGGTTCTCAATTCGTCTGCATATATATTTTTTTATGTATATTCGGGTATAAATTTCGTGTTTATGAAAGGATTTTAATTGTTCTTTTTGTGCTGGGTTCGGTATAGCTCCAAGGGGGTCCCATATTAATTTCATTGGTATTGGACCTTGGATACAACGGAACTCAATATTCAAGTAGCCGTCGTTTTCTCATTCGTAAAGCATCCTTAGTAGGTCTACCCATCACTTAAAATTGTATAATAATGAGTTTAAAAAACCGACTTAAAAAAAAGTAACTTAACTAAAAAGCAAGAAATAAATATTTTTACAACAATGTACTTATTTTTTGTTTCGTTTAATGTAATTAAGAAATTATTTTTTTAATGTAATTATTAATTGTTTTATATAATTTTGAAGTCGGTACCAAATAAAACAGAAAAATATGTACCTTGCTACTATAACAACGAGTTTACATTTAAAATTGCCGAGAGCCGGCATTTGCATTACTAATATTGTATGGCACTGACTTAAAAAAATATCATCATCATGAGGTCATCAGTCCTAAGACTGGTTGGACGCTAACCTCCAGCTTCTCCTATCTTGTGCATTTCGCTAATTGTGCTACAACCTACATCCCTTACTATTTGCGAGCAGTAGTCTAATCTAGGCCTACCTCTGCCTTTCTTCACTCCTATTTCTGCCTCCAAAATATCGCGGACTATTCCCCCATGTCTCAGCAAGTGGCCTACCATTCTATCTCTTCTCTTCTTTAAGTTTTTCCACATACTTCTTTTCTCGCCGACTTTCTCCAATACTTCTTAGTATCTAACCCTATCAGTCCATGATATTTTCATCATTCTTCGGTAATACCATATCTCGAAAGCTTCTAATTCCTTCCTACTTGCTTCCCCTACCGTCCAGGTTTCGCAACCGTATAGTGCCGTGCTCCATACATATGTTTTCAAAAATCTCTTCCTTGTTTCTAAGTTTATTACCCCCGAGCATAAAAGTGCTTTCTTTTTGTTAAAAGCTACTCGACCCTGCGCTATTCTTTGTTTTATGTTCCAATCTTTCATTAATAATTTGTACTTTCGTTTTTGCTCTGCTCTCGCGCCCTCTGCACACTAACACTTTAGTTTTGTTTTTATTCACCCTCATTCCGTATTCCTCTGTCAACACTGCCTCCATTTCGTTCAATGCTGATTCTAATTCCTCCTTACTAGATGCTAATACTGCTATATCATCCGCAAATCTCAGCATTTTTAGTTTCTGTCCCTGTACTTTAATCCCGAAATCCACTCTATCTTTTACCACATTAATCGCCTCTTCGATGTACAGATTAAAAAATATATAAAACAGTTAATAATAATTACATAATAAACAATGATTTTTTAATTACATTAAACGGAACAACAAACAAGTATTAAATTGTTGTAGAAAACATTTATTTCTTGAATTTTAGTTAAGAAAATTTTTTTCTTTGAAAAATTTTCGATTTTTTTAAACTTATTATTAAGGTTATTTTCTCCTAGGATTTAAATTATGAACTACAGTATTCAATTGAAAATTTGGAATAACACAAAATGAAGTGGTGGTAAATATATTTAGTATTTTCATACAATATATTTCAGCGGTCGGCAAACGGTGGTCCGGGACAAAATTTTAATGGTCCGCAAAGAAATTCAGATATTATATAAATTCGCTGAGCTCACTTAACAATATCTTTAAGTAAAAAATAAGTTTAAGCTGTATTATTATGTGTAAGATAAAACAAAAACATTATATTACGAATTAATTTGTTAGAAAATATTACTGTGACTTGCAAAATATCTACCTCAAAGGCTTTCAATTAACCCCCTACTCTATCAGCAGCATAGAGAAAGTAACAAAATAAGAATACCGAATTCTGTACAATTGATTAGGCATAACATTTGACTACGGCGTACCCCTGGTTCCAATTCTTTTAAAATTTAAATTCAATATGACAATCATTTAAGTATTTAATTATGCTTGTATCTAATAAATCTGATTTGAGTTCTAATATTGAATACACGTACCTAAACCATTTAAAATTTCTAAAGGGAAGTACCTTTAGAAGTAATATTTCCATGTTTATTTTAATATTTATTACATACATTTAAATAGATAATACATTTATATGTATATAATTACAAAAATGAAGTGTCATTATATCTTGTGTAAAATGAATAATGAACTTATATTGCAGGTTGTATGGATATAAAAACATTGTATTTCATAGACGCCGTAAACAAAAAATATCAGCAGATGAATGTGTATCTAAGAGAAATATGTATCTGAAAATGTATAATTATCTTTATTGAAATAAAACTTGCGCGTATTGTATGCGCGACTGGTTTGTTCAAAAAGCTTTATACTCTTAAAAAAGCATACCTTTAAAGTAAATATTTTAAACCAAGAGCAGAAAATGCCTGCCTGTCAAAATACATTAATTTTTAATATATACAGTAGGACCTCGATAACGTAAAAACCTCTATAAATTAATAAAGTTTTGTGTTCCTTTATTCTTAGAGCCCAAAACCTCTTTTACTTAAAATACGAACCCTCTATAACTTAACAAATAATTTGGTCATTGTACCTCAGCAACTCAAAGTAATATTTTGACGACCTCAATAACTTAAAGCATCTATCAGTGACTCATTTTAAATGGATGTGCAAACAAAAGGTTTCGTCTAGTCTAGAAATTAGTTGCTATTGCTTACACGTATTTACCAGATGGCTATAAGTTTGAACTGTATACTTATTGTGTCCATTTAAATTCTTTGAAGCTCTACCTCAGGCCTAAGTACAGTAACTTATTTTGATCATTAGCTTTTAGCCTTTTCCCAGGAAGGATCGCTGTGCATATTATCACAAAATAATAATTACTTTAGAAAAATGAATTCAAAATGAAAATTTAAGACACATACGCTGATAAGAAGGGATCGAAGCACTGAGAAGTGGTTTGATGAGGAAAGACGTTGCAACCCAGTTTGGAATACACGAGAGTACACTGTCAGTCATATTGAAAAAAGAAACTGAACTGTTAAAGAAACAATAATCGGGGCAAAGTCTTCTATGTAAAAGACGAAGAATTGCTGAATTCCCTAACTTAGAATAGTGTTTATTTACATGGTTTAAACAGTGTCGAAATAAAAACATTAGTATTAGTGGACCGATTTTCCTTCAGTGTTACTGAAGGAAAAAGCCGAAAAAAGTCGCTGGAAATCCATAATTTTAAAACTAGTAATGGTTGATTGGAAAATTTCAAGAAACGACATGACCTGGCTTTGAAAAAAATTTGCAGTGAAAGTGCAAGCGTAAGCAAAGAAGTTTGCGAAGAATGGAAATGTGAATTGCAGAGTTTAGTGAATGGATATGACCCCAATGATGTTTTAACGCTGACGAAACTGGACTCTTTCTCGAATGTCTTCCCAACAAAACATTAACATTTAAAAATGAAAAATGCCATGAAGGAAAACACAGCAAGGAACGACTAACGATTCTGCTTTATCAAAATTCTACGGGTACAGAAAAATTAAAGCCATTAATGATTGGCAAATCAAAGAAACCTCGTTGCTTTGCGGGCTGTAGATCACTGCCTCTGGATTATGAAGCCAATAAAAAGGCATGGATGACTGCAGAACTTTTTAAAAAATGGCTAATTGAAACAGACAAACAAATGGTTACTGCAAATAGAAAAATTGTTCTCTTCATAGACAACTGCACAGCACATGGTGACATACCTTCATTGAAAGCAATTAAAGTTCAATTTCTTCCACCAAATACAACATCACAACTTCAATCGCTGGATCAAGGGATAATAAAAAATTTCAAAACCTTTTACCGAAAAGAAATTGTTAAAAAAATGATAACAGATATGGAGAAAATATTGTTTCTTCTATAAATATCTTACAAGCAACAATGATGGTAGACAAAGCTTGGCAAAATATCACATCCCATACGGTAAAAAACTGCTTTAAAACCTGTGGTTTTCCTTCACAGTTTCAAGAAAGTTTTGAAGAGGAGATCGATAAAACGCCTGACGAATGGAATAAGCACATATCTCACTTAGAAATCACTTTCTAAGAATTCGTTACGTGCGATGATGATGTAGTTACAGCAGGAGCATTAACAGAAGAAGAAATAATAGAAACAGTTATTCACGATGTTGAAAGTGATGATATAGACGAAGAGGCCACAAGATCCACCTACCGATCAGAGTATATCGATCAGCGAAGCAAGGGAAGCTGTAAATACTTTACGATCTTTTATAGAGCAATACAGTAACATAGAATATGATATTTTCTCTTCTTTATTTGATATTGAAAATAAAATTGATTTAGAAAGTACGATTTGCTTAGAACAAAAAAAAATCACCGACTTTTTCGTATAGGTTAAATAATCTTTAATAATATAACTGTATCTTTAATCCTAAAATAAAGTGTGTATTATAAAGGCTAAAATAAAGGCTAAGATAAAGGCTAAAATAATTTAGCCTTTCTAACTGTATAATCTCTAAATAAAGCACATAAACGAACCTCACTAAAAATATAAACCATGAAAAACTCCTTAACTTAACCCTTAGTAAGTTAAAAACTCGATAAATCAAACTATTTACCGTTTCTCTTGGTCTTTATCTTATCGAGGTCACCTGTATTACTACTATTTATTACTCTTTTTGTGTTACCGTTAAATAAATGCCGTTTATTAAAAATTATTAAGATATAAGTAAATATATTGTATATCACAATAATTCAATACCCGTATAAATTCATACTTTTAAAAATTATGTTAGTGATCCGTGAAATCTTAAATTGCGAATTTAGTGGTCCGCAATATCTAAAATGTTGCCGACCGCTGATCTATCTATCTGATCATTCCTTCTACGCAGAATACAAAATACTATAAAACAAATAATATTATACGATCAATATGAACCATTACTAAAATACTTGTAAGTGCATATATTTGCAATTTAAATCTCCAAATATTTATTTCAATAAGATACAATTAAACAATTAAAATGTTTTACTATTAAAGTCGACGACGACGACACTATGCCTCAGAAGAATTTACTTCAATTTAAAATACGGTTTACAAAAACTATTTTTCTCTGCTATATTTTCTCATGTGTTGTATACTTTTTAGCCGGTCTCTGCCTAATACAAATAATAGGACTATAAACAACATAATTTCAACAGGAATGTCAGATTGTCATTTCTCCTAAATAGTCAGTGTATATTTTTGCAAAAAACATTCAAAGTATCCAATTATTAATGAGGGAAAAATATGAACATTATTTTAACAAACTTAAGTATTGATAAAATAATACACTATGTTATTACATATATCAAAGTAATATTCTATAGACGTATAGGTGTAAAGTAAAAGTATATATGTCAGTAAACATTTTAATTAACATACATAGTATTAATATTCAAAATTTAGAATAACAAACGTATATTATTAGAAAATTCTAAAACTTTTTTCTGTAACTGTTTTTTTGCCGTAACAATTAATATTTGTGATAACAATTATTAGTTAAAGAAGCTATGGTGGTGGTTCAAAAGAAATAAAATTTACTCCTAAATTACATTTTTATTTTTAATTTTATAGTTTTTGATAACTAATTATTTCGTATTAGTGCTACTAATAAGATAAATTCATAAGTGTTGTCATATTTGGTATCTTGCTTTTTAATTCACATTCGGTTATTCTGGCAAAATAGCTGAATTTTGATTAAACCGAATTAGGATTTTTTGTAACAATTTCATTAGAAATTTAGATCTGTTTATTTTCTGCAGTTGTTCAGAGATAAAGCCATAATTAGCTCAAATAACAACAAGCTAGTGTTATAAATAACCACTTTAATCATTGCCAAACAATCGCAAAAAGTTAATTATATAAAGAGTTTGTTAGATACGGAAAATGATACGATTGTTAATCGTATCGTTCGTTATAAGTATGCGAAAACGCAGACCTATTTTTGAAAATAGTTTTAAAATTTGTAGATATAATTTATTGTGAATTTAGTGAAAATAGTTTCGCAAAGGTTAGGAAAAAGAAGAAGAAATTTCAGTTCATGCATTATATTTGAGAATTAAATGCAGAAGTTTTTAAATGTCAAAGTAATTTGTAAAAGCATACTATGAATATAAATTTAGACAAAGATTTAGATTAGGAGGAAGAAGATTTTTCAGATCATATATTATATTTGAGAATAAAATACAGAAATTTTAGTTTTTCAAGTTAATGAAGTATTTTTAATGAGATATATGATGTATGAAAGTTTACTTTATTCCAACGATCCAACGAAAATTTCCGATTTCTTGGGTTTTAAAAATCTCTTTGAACTACATACCTAACACTCGAAGAGAACTTTGACTTAGATTCTGACCATTCGCCAGTTATTCTAACATTAAGCGAAACTGTAATAAAAAAAAGAGAATAATCCAACCCTTGTAAACAAAAAGAAAAAACTAACTGAGGAGACTTTCAGAACTCTTAAAAAGAATATAGCTGAATGTTCCACTGAAGACTAAAGAACAATTAAATCAGGACGGTGAAAAATTTTCAGCCCATATATGCTAGAGTATATATATAATTAAAAGACTTGGGCTATAAAAGACGGAAGGCTATAGTCATTCCCTTGAAATTAGACATGTGGAAATCGAGAAAAGGCAACTAAGGAGAAAGTGGCAGAGAACAAGAGCACCAGACGATAAAACCATATTAAACAGATGTACCCAAATATTGAGAAGAGAACTTGGGAAATTAAAAAGCCAGTACATCAACAAGCACTTACAAGAACTTACAGACGATAAGAAAACCAACTATTCAATATGGAAAGTCACAAAGCTAAAAAGACTAAAAAGACTTGGTAAACAGTCCATCAATTACAATAGAAATGCTAATGGATATTGGGCAAGGTCGAATCAAGAGAAAACCGAGATATTTGCTACTCATCTATAACAAGCTTTTCAGCCAAATGAAAGACTTACCACACTAAAATTGATAATAGACGAAGCTTATGAGGTACATATTAAACCTGTAACACCACAAGTAGTAGCAGTCGAAACAACATTCACAAAAAAAACTTCTATTTATGGTCTTATAACTGGAGAAATACTTAAGGAACTACTTATGAAAGCTTTGGTTAAACTGACCTACTAAATTAATGCAGTATCTCGCTTAAGATACGTACCGGATGTTTGAAAAATAATAACCATCTCCCCATCTCTCATCATGATTTAATAAAATATCTAGGGATGAAGCTGGATGCCCGCTTAAGACAGAAGAAACACTATAACGAAAAAAGAAATGAGCTCGACCTTAAACACAAAAAAATATATTGGCTATTGAGAAGAAAATCTTAATTCTGTGTACACAATTAACACAATAGATTACTGTTGTACAAACAGGTATTAAAATCCATCTGACTTTATGGAATCCTACTTTAGGGATGTCCAGCAAACAGTTATATAGATAAAATCCAAGTTTTTCAAAACAAAGTACTCCGTGGTATAGTCGATGCGTCTTGGTATTACATAAATAATCACCTCCATAGAGACGAAAAAATATTAACAGATCTGAGATTAAGAGAGATAAGGGGATTCAAGGAAAACAAGAGAGAAGACTCCACGCCCACGTCAACATTGAGTTTCTGCAGCTACTGTATAATACTGGAACGAAAAGGAGACTCGAACGAAAAAAGGAACTATACTAATCCAAAGGGTTTAACTCTATTCCCTTTGAACTAGTATAGTTCATGGAGCATGTGATGTATTTAGAGCAGTAGTATAGTGTAACACGTTAAAAATGTGACTTCAATCGAGAAACAAAGAGACAACGATGGAAACAACTTAGTTAAGTACATAGTTTTAAGAATTTAAATGAATATTGTAAGTTAGTTGTTCATGACTAATAACAATAATTAATAAAAAAAAATAACGCATCTGTATTTTATCTGTAGTCTATATTAGTCTGTATAATATATATTATAATCTAAAATTTCTTCATTGTCTAATACAAATCTTTATCTAGCGACGCAAATTAACATATTTCAAAAAACAAAATTTTAAAGATGGAAACAATTCGCAAAACTAGATCACGAATCTAATCATAATAATGGAAAATAATACAGTATTACCCACACCTACCGTTTATAGAACATAAATAGAACTAGCCTAGTTTCTAGTAAAAAATATACCATCACCATATTTTCCTAAGTATGAAGGCCAACTTTGTTCATCTTTGGGCAAAAATTTAGCACATCTTTCATTCTGATTTACATCTACACATTCACATTCTATCCTTAATCTATATACAGTCATTTGACCTAACCTAAGCTGATATAATTGATTAAAATAGGAGAAATCGTTTTTCAAATTTGCCTGTTCGGCCAAACATTCTCTCTTGAACAGTGCTCTTTGTTCATTGTCTGTGGTTTTTTGATAGTCTTGGCTGTTATCTGCAAAATTAGGCAGTTATTAAATTGAATATATAGGTGATTAGGAGACTCACCTTTGGATTTTTGTAAAATTTTATCCTCTATGCAGTCATAAATATCTTGTTTTAACATTACGTCTTCTTCTAGAACCACTGGTTGCCAATAAGTTATGAAAACGATGTCTATAGAATTTGTATTGTTCGTAATATTTTTTTCTTGATTTATTATTGTACCTAAAAATATGTGTTATATACAGAATAAACCATGAGTTAAAATATTTACCAACGGAAGTAATTTTAGTTATGCTATCGAAAGTATAATTCACTTCTCTTTTTCCTCTGTAATTTCCGCTTTCCCAATCTCGTATCTCTTTTTCAGACTCCAAATCCCACAAATTAAACGAATTATTTTGAACAGCATTCTTTTCGTTTTCTAAAATTTCTTCTATTTCTTCGTTTTCCTTTATTTTATCATTATGTGAGTTGATATCTCTCTGTTCAAATTTCGATTTCCTCAATTGCCTTTCCTCATTTCTCAGAAACGTATCCTTCAAAATCTCTGTAGGTATATTATTTACATCATGTAGCAATCTATTTCGAGCCAAACGGACATTATTGTAATCATAAATACTATTTTTTTTATCGGATAAATTTTTCTTTTTAGTCGTAGATGCTTCTTTCGCACCACTACTGGATTCCAAAGTAATTCCTGAGTTAATTTTCTTCTCTTTACTTCTGGGATCACGATTATTCGATTGGGTATTTCCATCAATAAGTAGATGTTTTTGGTTATAAGGTATAGTATCGTCTATTTGATAATTATTAAATTCTGGTTCAAGGTCATCTAAATTATTTAGCATACTTGGGGGTTGATTTTGCTGCCACTCATAATCTGGGTCAGTCATTTGAACCTCCTAAAGTATACATATAATGATAAAAGTAACAGTAAATCCTTTACAATTGAGTCTGCTCATGTTTATAATATTTATAGTGCTATATTTCAACACAATCCTGTTACTTATGTACCATTGAGAAATAATGTAATGAGTCCTTTCGATACGTTACCGTGAAATATAAGCAATAGTTAACTTTACAGTTAACTATGTTTTTGGTCAATAGATGGAATTAACTTTAAAATTAATTTATTATTGTCTATATTTCAGGACAACATTTAACGTAGCTCATAAATTCTTTTTCAATAGTACATTTTGACGCAATATTAAAAATCTGCCGGGGCGAAAACTTTACGTACTACTTCTTTTAATGACCAAGTCTATTAAAGCTAATTGCTAAATGACTATAAATGTGTTGAATTTAAGAAAATTTATGGTCCATTTTAGCAAATAAATATTTACTCAGTCTTATTGTGTTTCGTGATAATAAAGTAAACAAAGCAAGTAGGTATAGAATACCGGAGCTCGGCCTCCCCCCCCACGCATTCTTTAAGGGTATGTCCTTGAGATTACTTTGTTGCGGTGGACTGCAAGATTTAGCGTCATTTCGATATTCCTTAAATATAGGTAATTATGGTATTCCTTAATTATCGTATATATTGATTGGCTGCTTTTATTATTATGATATTAGTACATTTTAATTTAAAATCCATAATATTCGCCATGGGTGACCTTATAATAGATCTTTTGTGGTTAAATTAATTTATATGTAAGTAGTGAATGTAAACCGATGCTTGGCCATCCTCACCGCTCATCCCTGTATACGTGGACTTGACATTCTTTTGTCTTCAAGGTTGAGTGTGGTCTCGACATTCCTTTCTTACGACTCATTCGAGGTTACATATTTTGCCTTAAGATAATACCGGGTTATTGAGAAATGTTGACCAAATTATTATTATATATTGATAATTAAAAAGCTCCTATTTTTATTATTTTGATTTTAGTATATTTTAATGATAGTCATTCATTCTATAATAATCATCATGTATGACCTTATAATTGATCTTCAATGTGGTCAAAAGTAATTTACCTATACATTTCAGTAAGTTGTTTCCTCTACAAGATTGCCTATTGATTAATAATGCCAAGTAAATGTCAAATATATTGTTTAACTAATATTTGTTTTTGTAATAAGTGATTAAAATATCTTTTAATATACAGGATGGTATTTTTAAATATACACAGTATCTTATTAAATTTAAGTTGTATTTTAAGCATATTTAAATAATTAAATTACTATTTTTGTTTGATAATGGGTATTTCATATTAGGGTATATTTTAATTTATCAGTAATAATCATCTTGGGTGGTCGTATACTGAATGGATCCTTATGTGATCGAGATTTGCCTATTGAATAATAATGTCAAGTAGATTACAAACATATTGATTGAGTACTTTTTGATTTTTAGAATAAGGGTTTAAAATATCTGTTAATATACAGGGTGGTATTTTAAAACTTTCACAACGCTCGGAGTATTTAATTATTAAATTGTATTTAATTATATTTAAATGATTAAGTGCTTACTTTTTCCTGATATTAGGTATTTTAGAACGAGGTATGAGAATATGGCATTTTAAAACTTTTATAGTATTAGATTAAATTTAATATTTGATATACCAATTATATCTATTGAAGAATGATTGAAATGGAATAAAAATATAAAAAGTGTAAACGATACGATAATAAGATAAATAATAATAATATATATATATATGTACTTTTTAATAATCATTGTTAATACAATATTATCGACAATTAATATTTAGAAAAAAGTCGGCGATTTGAAGACATTGGTAGTATATTTTCGATAGAATAGGGTATTTAATTTATGTTGAAAATATACAGTATGCGTATTCTAATTTGTCTATATGAAACATATCACATAAATTAGACTAAAACTACTATATTAGTAGATTAAAATCCGAAGAGGTTCGGGGATTGGTAACACATAAAAAAACGGACAACGCCCATTTCCTCCGACATTGTCTGTGCCGGAAGTAGTATTCGAACTCAGACCGCGTTAGGCGGTAATTCAACAGTAAGTCGGGTGTGAGTCTTTTTTCATTAATACCATTTTTTTATTTTGTTCAATTATTCATTACAATTGTAACGTCATTAACGCTTTGAGCTTAAATAGTCGTTTTACAGATTAATGTTGTGAAACTCGTATGAATTAAACAGCGAATATCCGTGTATATATGCAGGGTTGTAGGAGGCTGGTCATAAAGGTAATTCTTGAGATGCCACTATTATATAGGAAACATCATCAAGAGAATCCCCTTTTTTCTCATGTGTCAATATTTGGAATTATTACAGGAAATTTTGAGTAGATGAAGAATATTACAAGTATAAATTGTATTAACAAACTGACAAAGGATTAATATTAATTAGAAAATTTACTAAATTCCGAACCACTCCAAATTACTATAAACTGCAAACAGATAAACACCAAGACATAAGTTCTGATCAAAATTCAAAATAGAACAGACCAAAAAAGACAGAATATCCTTAAAGATTCTATGTTTAAACTACAACCAGGATGCGGTGCATTTATGCGAGTCCTTAAATGTTGTTTCAAAAGACCACCGTAACCGAGCGCGATGTTCATTCTATTTTAATTCTATCCAACTGCTGTCATGACATTCCCGATGACTTTCAAATTCCTACGGTCATTGAAACTAAACAACCTCAACACCAAGGACCTCAAAATCGCTAAAGATAAGTTGGATAAATATGCGAAAACACTAGACGACATGATTAATGAACCATTCACAACGAAACATATTCCATGGTTCACATACTTCACTATTGTTGCTATAATCGGAATTATTCTATTATACATTTGTTGTAAATGCCAAAATAAAAGGAGATAGCCATAGCTATTTCATTTAATTCACCACCGCCTCCAAATCCATAGATAAAGACGACCTAATAATAATACTATAGGCCCTTCAACTTTTTAAACAAGCTCAAGGTTTTTAGGGAAGACAAATTCAAAAAATTTTTCACACCCCCAATCGACTTTTCCGCAACCTAGATATTCATGATAGACAATCTCTAGATCCTCTTCTAAGTCATTTCAAATATAAAACCTGTACTAATTAGTATTTTACACACACCACGATTTTTTTAATGAAAAAAGTATACGATGGTTAGGGAAGAAAATATAAAAAAATTCTCCACATATTCAGTCAGATTTTAGCAACCTTGTCACAAACATTCAAAAAGGCAGTCGTTAGACCCTCTTCTAAGTCAATCCAGAGATAAAGGCGACCTGATAATTACTTTACAGACGCTATCATTTTTTTTAATGAAAAAAGTATAAGATTTCTTGTACTTGATTGCAACCGCAATATTCAGAACAGGCAACCCTTAGATCCTCTACTAATTCACTCCGAAGATAAAGTTAACTTAATAATTTTTTTACACACGGTACAATTTTTCTAATGAAGAAAGAATATGATCTTTAGAAAAGGAAATAGAAAAAATTTATCAGCACCCCGCGTTGATTTTCTGCAACATATATGTTCAGAACAGATAATCCTTAGACTCTTTATTAAGTTATTCCAAAGATAAATATGACTTAATAATTATTTTACAGAGGCTACCATATCTTTAAAGAAAAAAGTACAAGATTTTTAGGAAGGAAAATTTTAAACCCTAGTCGGTTTTGCGCAACCTCAATCTCCATAACATACAATCCTTAGATCGCCCACTAAGTTATTTCAAAGATAAAACCGACCCAATCATTATTTTACAGGCACTACGATAGTTTTAACGAAAAAAGTATACGATGTTTAGAGGAGAAAATATAAAAAAATTCTCCACATTCCCAGTCAGCTTTCAGCAACCTCAACATTTATAGACGACAATTCTTAGACTCTCTACTAATTGTAAGTCAATATAAAGGTAAAGGATATCTAACTATTATTGCAACAGATGCTAAAATTTCATTAATGAAGAAAGTAAAAGATTTTTACGAAACAAAATTAAAAAAAATTCTCTACATTGCCAATTAAATTTCTACAACTTCGATATTCAAGACAGATAATGTCTAGACCCTCTGGTAGGACATTATGAAGATAAAGGCGATCTAATTATTATTTTATAGACACTAGGATTGTTTTAATGAAAAAAGTATAGATGTTTAAGAGAGAAAATATAAAAAAATTCTCAACACCCCCAGTCAGCTTTCAGCAATCTTGACATTCATGAAAGATAATCCTTAGACCCTCTGCTAAGTTAGTGCAAAGGTAAAGAAGACATATTTATTTATTATGCCACAGACGCTAATACTTTTTTTAATGAAGAAAGTAAAAGACTTTTTGAGAAGAAAATTTTAAAAAATTCTCCACATCCCCAGTCGACTTTCTGCAACCTTCATATTCATGACAGACGACATAGACCCTATGCTAAGTCACTTCAAAGATAAAACCTACCTAATTGTTATTTTACAGACGCTACAATTTTTTTAATGAAAAAGTACAAAAGTACAGTATTTTGAGAGAAGAGAAATTTAATAAAATTCTTCACAGCCCCAGTTCGCTTTCCATAAACTCGATATTCGTGACATAAATCATCAAGCCATCTGCTGATTATTATTCTACAGACGCTATGATTTTTAAATGAAGAAAGTATGCGATGTTTAGAAAAGAAAATATAAAAAAATTCTTTACACACCCAGTTAGCTCTCAGTAACCTCAATATTCAGGAAATACAATAATTAGACCCTCTCTACTAAATGAACCCCAATATATTTGACGTCGTTTTTCACAAAGCAAGCCATTAAAATTTGGTTGAATATATTGAGCTGATGCAAGTTTTAAAATTGAAGATAAATGTTATCCTGCTAACCTTTCTGAATTTTTGTTATTTTCCATTATAAGAAATAGTTGCTCGCTGTTATAGTTGCTAGTTGTTATAACTGCTAGTTGTTATATTTGAATATAAGAAAATAGTTGCTCGCATAAATAAGTGTTTCCGAACATAGCCAGTATACACGTAAGAAACGATAACATTTTAGGAAAAGGATCTACAGTTAAATATGCATAAAAATTTGGAATTCCAACTTCCATACATTTTTTCTTCAGCAAAGAATCACATTGGATTTCAATTAATTCTATTTGTAAGTTTTCATCAACAATTTCAATATCGATAGATAGAGGTGAAGTAAAAAGACGAAATTGTAAAAATTTAAATTGCGTACAAATAAAATTTATTTTAAAATAATTAATTAATATATTTTTTTTTAAATTTAAAAAAGTCTCGGCGGGCCGCAACCAATGTATTGGCGGGCCGCGTGTTTGATATGTCTGGTATAGAAGTACTCCTGTTTAATGGAATATATGATTTTAATTATCTCCTCTTAGACGACCTCTCGAGATCATAAGAAAAACAAATACTTATGTAACATAGCTTTCGGTAAAGCTACATATAAGTTCATTAAAACCAAGACATGCTGACGTCTTGGTAAAAGCCCTTGGTTTAATGCTCTCTTAAAGGCATTTTTGAAATTAAACTATATGTTTCATACAATTACTATTTTTCTTCACAGTTAATCTATTTGTTAGATTAGATATACATCGTATATATAATATGAAGATACTAAGTAAAATACAAGTATATAATAATATAATACATAATAATAAACACAGTTGGCAGAATCCTATATATTCTCTCTGTAATTGGATCTAAACTTGCTCCATTTGCAGAAAATATATATTTTAAAAAACAATTCTTAGATAAAAAACGCCTTCATCTTCAAACGTACAATGCTGAAACATGTGGCCACCTAGATTATACATACTCGTATAATATATAAAATAACTCTCTTGACATTGAAATAAACAAATCACTTGTTAGCTATATATATATATATATATATATATATATATATATATATATATATATATATCAATATTCTCAACAATAGTCATTTAATCATTAAATCAGAGATATATTATTCATAGAAGACCTTAATTGGTCGGATAAACAATTCCTTATTAGGTAGGTACATATATTCAGCTATTAAAATTATATATTATAACTAGTTATACTGATACGGAAAATTCTGACTAAAAAACAACAATTAAATAGTAGAGAAATTAATTAGAACTGTAGTGACGCATTAAAATTGGCGCATTAGCAAGGATAATGAGTGTGCCTCGATAGCTCAACGGTCAGAGCAACTAGCCGGAAACTGGGAGAGCCGGGTTCGATTCCCGGTCGAGGCAAAATGCACTTTTATCCTTGCTATCGCCAAAGTGGTGACCCCGACGTGATTCGTCGCTCCAGTATATGCAACCTTCCATACATCTCAAATTCGCGGATTCGATTCCCGTCCTATCCATCGCCCTACAGTCTGGGGGTTACCGAACAACGGTTCGTAAGAATGGCGAACGAAGTCACATTCCGTTAAATTGTATCGAGACAAATCATGTCTCTAGGGAGGGAGTACTGTAGTGACGCATTAAAATTGGCGCATTAGCAAGGATAATGAGTGTGCCTCGATAGCTCAGCGGTCAGAGCAACTAGCCGGAAACTGGGAGAGCCGGGTTCGATTCCCGGTCGAGGCAAAATGCACTCTTTATCCGTGCTAACGCCAAAGAACTATAAACATACAGCAAAATTTATATTATTATTATAGGCGTATTGTACGTATATGGCCGTAAAGCCCAGCGCCCAAGGTGCGACTGTTTTGCGACAAAGGTTGCAAACCAGTTGAGCTTACAACCGTTTTGCGACTTGGGAATCTGCATACCAGCCGATCGAAATGAGATTAGTTTGCAATTAGTTTCAAATCGGTTAGACGAGATTGTTTTCCGTGGTCGCGGTTGCGTTGCAATTTCAAGTTATACCAAACCATGAGGTGTTACAGTATATTTATTTTAACGTGGATAATCAAGCACTAAATTTGAAATTTGTCGGAGAGGTGGAGAAGACAGTTGTTTTGCTGCTGTGAACTACCTAGAGTTTACATTTCCGCTTATGTAGGGATGAACCTAATGCTTCCTCTGTACCCTGCGTAGTCTGTGATATTAATAATAATCAATCATGTCGTCCTCATCCGAATCTAAATTTGACATAGCAAGAGGTCAAAAGTTTCATTCTGGTCACAAAACAGTTGTAAGTTCAACTGGTTTGCAACCTTTGTCTCAAAATAGTCGCACCGTGGGCGCTAGGCCTCATACGATGTGTCCCACAATGTAGACATTTCAACGTCGAACTTTAATACAATTGAGTAAGTCCTAGAGAAATGCTTATTTTAAAATTATTATTATTTTAATAATTATGATATAATATAAATTTGTTAATTGATAATTTAAATTTGATATAGACATCTCTGTGGTTAAACATTATTGCGTTTGTTTCCGTTTGTGTAAAATTCCCTACAAAACAGTAGACTTTGAAGGTATTCTCAAGAGATGTAAGCAGATTATAATGAAAATCTATTCGATATTGGAAACAGTCAGATACAGCCAAATAGTAAAATTGAATTGAATGTTGTGAGTACTTGAGGTCCAATATGAATTTGTCGTTAATTAACAAAAATATTGGACAGCGGATTGCCTCGACCTTCGCCGTGAACGCGTAACACACGAGGTCATTTAGATAATAAAAAAAACTGAAACTACCCCGACCAACCTTGAGATCTTAAACAAACCAGATTCTATTATTGTCCACCGATTTTATATTCTTTTGCAACATTTAAAACAACCTTCTAAATTTTCACATTTTTGACATACATCTTCATCTGTAAGTAATTATCGGGTACAGCGTAAAGATTTCTGATAAACAACGTGCACTTAAAAGATGGACATCGACATAATTATATGATTTTGGTTGAGATTATTAACAAAGATGTATAGTCAAAATGTAAACATTAAGAGGATTATTTTAAAATGATAATTGTAAAAGGCTGCTTTAGAAAATGCTGAGAACTGGTTTGTTTACCTCAATACCGGATAGGTTAGTATAACTCTCTTAATTTTTACATTCTTCCAATGCATTTTTCTTTATTATTCTCAGCAATATTTCTTTACTCACCAAGTCTGAAAGTAACTGAATGATGTAAAGGATATATGTACATATGTGTGACATGTATTTATCTTCTAAATATGTAAGATGTATCAATTATCTTGATAAACTTCAGTTATTCGAATTTAAGACGAATAGTAACGTTAATATTTATTACTAGTTGTACTCTGCCACGTGTTGCTGTGACTTTTTACCTGTCACAGGTGTGATATCTATATAATAGTAAGTATATAAAAACACACGCGTATTCGAATGCAACGTTACGTCAAAATTTTAAAGCAATCGGTGAAGAACTTCCGGAGATTTAAGATTTTGAACAAACGAACATTTATATTTTTATTTATATAGATAGTATTTCAGAAAAATATTTACTGATTGTCTTCATAAAACGTCATATTTCAGAATAAATATATTAAAGTGTTTGTATGTAATAACATAATTTCTGTTGAGGAATCCTAAGAAGATATTCTTCGATAACTTTATCTTTGTCTCGGGAATACATTGCTATCAGCCTCGTTATTATTACTTATTTTGGGCGATCAACAATAAATAACTTCCCTAACCAAACTAATGCGTTTGATATTAATATATCATGATATACCTGTGGCTATGAAAGTTTATTACATATTACCTAAGCTCATATATACGCCCTTTAGAGCATTTAAGTGATATATAGTAACAACAAAGTCGGTTACAATATATCAGACTACACTAGAACTAGATAGATTGGTTATATTAATAACTCACATGTACATAAATCATATTTTTCTTGTTTTTCATATTCTTATTATCCATTTAATATTATACAGACTCATCATTTTACATCTTATAGTGGCCACTAGATATATAGTGTATTTTTTATATTTATACCCTGTAGACACTAACTTAATTTATTATATAAGAAGTACATCAATTACTACAACTATAGTAGTTCTTCTATATTATTTATTAAAAAGTCATTTATGTAAATTATCCCAAAGATAAAACCGACCTAATTATTATTTTACAGACACTACGATTTTTTTATAAAAAGTATATGAAGAAAATATAAAAACTTTCCAATTTTTTCAATGAACGAAGAATCAAATTCATGACAGACGATCCTTAGACTCTCTACTAAGTCACTGTACGGATAAAGATGGCCTAATCATTATTTTATAGACACTACGATCTTTTAATGATAAAAGTACAAGATTTTTATGGATGAAAATTAAAAAAAAATCTCCCGACCCCAGTCGGTTTTCCGTAACTTCAATATTCATAACAGACAATTCTTAGACCCTCTGCTAAGATATTACAAAGATAAAACCGGCCTGATATTTTTCTACAGACGCTACGGTGTTTTTAATGAAAAAAGTATTTGATGTTTAGGGAAGAAAATATAAAAAATTTCTCCCCACCCCCAGTCGGCTTTCCGCCACCTCGATATTCATAACAAACAACTCTTAGGTCCTCTAATAATTTATTTCAGAGATAAAGCCGACCTAACATTGTTTTAAAATAGTACAAAAATAGTACAAAAAAAAATTTTTTTTTTAATTCTCTACAGACAGATTTTTGCAACCTCGATATTTGTAACAGATAACCCTTAGACCTTCTACTAAGTCATTATAAAGATAAAACCGATCTAATATTTTTTTATAGATGCTACGATTTTTTATGTAATATTTTATACGAAACGTATAAGATTTTTGGTGCAGAATATTAAAAAAAAAAATCGCCGATTATATACGGCGTTCGAGTCCCAAACAAGAGTGTTTGGTATATCCTAATCCTAAATGAAGATATTCTCCGGTATCTTTATCATTTTCTTGGGAATATATTGCTATCATCTTCGTTTCTATTGCTTATTTTGGACGATCAACAATAAATTAATTCCCTAACCAAATTAATACGTTTGATCTTAATCCATAATATACCTGTGGCTATGAAAGTTTATTATAACCTAACCTCATATATATGCCCTTTGTAGCATTTAAGTGATATACTCGTATAGTAACAACAAAGCCGGTTGCAATATATCATACCACAATAAAACTAGATAAATCGGTTATATTAATTCTATATAATTCTATAATTCACATGTACATAAATTATATTTTTCTTGTTTTTCATATTTATCCATACATTTCTAAACAGACTCATTGTCTCAACCTATATATTACGTTGCGTTGGTGGCTACTAATATATATACTGTATTTTTTATATTTATACCCTGTAGGTACGAACTTAATTGAAAAGTACATCAATTACTACTGCTACAGTAGTTTTTCTATGTAATTATTTATTATTCATTCTGTTACACTACTATTACAAGAAACAAATCTTACCTTGTGCGAAAAACGGTGTCCATCTCGTTCGGAACCTACCTGTAAAGAAACATTTTTTTACTTATTTGACAATTATACATCGGTATTTAATTACTTTATAGACAATATAGCACCACCAATATAATTTATTGTTTTGATTGTTGACTCTTTTTAATTCATATATTGATATTGTCTAACTAAATCAAAGTATTGTTTTACTTTCAACAAAGTCAGTCATAACTTTTTATTAACAAAGAAAGTCATTACATTTGTTCTTCAAGTTTTATACGCAATATATGTATATGTATATTTTATATTCTAATTAAAACTAAAGGACTTAAATACTTAACTTACCTATTTAACTCCTTCCCTAATGCCATTCGTCTAGACCAGTTTCCATCACACACAAATCACAAAATATGTCCACAAAATTGTTAATAAACACCCACTATATATTTACACTGCACATATTATCGATTTAGTTAAAACATAACTTCAATTGAATTGGACAAAGAAAATTCACCACCGCACTTCACTCTCATCTTCACCAAGTGTAATATTTTCACGACTGTTCAATAAAAACGCCTTGCAAATCTTAACGTTCACTTTTTTGTACATATAAAGTAATATGAGGTGATATCTTTTTCATACCTTATAAAAAAGAGATAGTAGGATATATTAATAAACTGTTATCGGTTGCCGCAGGGCTTACAATATAAACGCAAATCTGGCTGAGAATATACAGGTAGTTCGTCATTTGAATTAAGGTAAAATAATTTGAAGTTTTTAGAGTGTCCGGTTTAAAATATACAGGTTGTGTTAAATTCCTTTCGAATAATTTCAAGGGTGATTCTACATAAGAAAGCATGAACATTATTCATATGAACATAGGTCCGCAAATCAGTCCTGAGGGTATGTGAATTCAAAGATTGCGCCCAAGGACGGATTTTTATTTTATTTTTTGGAACCTCTTTAAATATCAATATGAATTTGGGTGTATGATCTACCATCAACAAAAGAAACTTTCTGGAGTTATTTGTTGGTTGCATTCTCAGTCAGGGGCGTACCGACAGGGGGATAACTACGTTTAATCGCCCGTATTTTTCTTAAACGCTGCATTTTTAGAATATATTTTAGAAAATACAATTAAGTGATATTTTTTACATAAAAATGAGGTTTATGGTGACACTACGTTTAAAATGAAAATCGTCAGGTAAGCTTACAGTTAACATACCAACCAAAATCTGTTTATTATTTTAATAGAAATAAAATAAAAGCCCATTCTATGGCGCTATCTTTGAACCACCATAACACCCTTAGGACTGATTTGCAGACCTATGTTGATATGAAAATTTTGTCATGTTTTCTTATGTAGAATCACCCCTGAAATTATTCGAACGGGATTTCCAGACACCCTGTATATGACAGAGAACAAATAGAGAACAAACGATTAAAATGTATATTCATCGCATTTTCTTGCCGTACCTAAGCATTTTTAGAAACCATTGGGTTTTGGGTTCGGACAATTAGAAAATGGGAAATTAGAATAGTCGATAATGAGAATTATTTACTTGTTATTGATAATTATTTACTTATTGTTGATAATGATTAAATTTTACAGAAACATTTTCTATTACAATGAATATTTCCACCCGTCTTACCACAGTTAATGTTTTATTTATGATCTATAACACAAAGTTTTCAGATGGTAGTTCTATAAACTGCCGTGATATGGAGGCTTATACTTCAATTCATCTGTAAGTTCCTTAAACATCAAGGATTAAAACAAATTAAGCCAAAACAGCTACTCCCCCGGCTATATGCCGTGGACGAGGCATTGAATTACATGGCGAAATTTGCCGTATTTTGTTTCAACATAGAACTAAAATACAATGATTTGGATTGCTCGAAACTCACAAGGAAAATGCAAAGCGTCCTCTATCGCAGGATTCCGCTAACTACAGACCGGTTTCGACCTTTTTGGGTTTCGTCAGTGTAGTGTAAGCTAGTATGCCTTTGACAAACGAGACTTCACATCTCATAGACATCGTTCCAAATAATCCAAATCAAAATAAAACTTAGGTCATTTACAATGACAGGAATCATCTATAACGGATTTGGATTGTTTGCGAAACTACCGAGAGATGGCGCTTTGTTTACGTTCTATAGTTCTACTACTATAGAATGTAACGATGTCTATGAGATGTGAAGCCTCGTTTGTCAAAGGTACTTTTTATCGATTAAGTTAGTATCTGCAGGGTATGAATGTGAAAAAAATATAGCTTATATTTAATCATTACCAATATAAAGTGTGGGTAAATGGTCTCTATAAGAATATTTTTCGCAGCTTCCTGTATTACGTTAAAACGTCATTCAACGACTCAACAATGAGCCTGTGTAAAAATATATAAGTATGGAAAACACAAGAAAAATATAATTTATGTACATGTGCGTTATGACCAATATATCCAGTTCTAGTCTAGTCTGGTATATTGCCACCAACCTTGTTACTATAAATAATTTACATAACTGCTACAAAGAGCGTATATATGAGCTAAGGTTATAATGAATTATCATAGCCACAAGTATATTATAATAGAATGAAATCAAACATATTTTGTTTAGGGAAGTTATTTATTGTTGATCGCCCAAAATAGGCAATGAAAATGAAAGTCACAGCAATAGACTCCCGGGGATTTATCGCGTTTGGATGGTAGTATTTTACAGTCTCTAAAAGAATATTCTTAAATCTTTATTAACAAGAATGGTAGTAACTATGTAGTAACTATGTAGTAACTATGGTAGTTCTATTTTAAAGAACTTTAATAACAGATAATATTACAAACATCTATAATAATAGAAATGCGGAAATAGTGTGTCATCCATATATACATGTGTATTTATTTCCGTGAGTACTGTGCATAAGAGAATTGTGATGACATTTTTATGTATGTAATATTCGATGGATAATAAAATAAAATACCGTATATGTCACATTATATTCCGGAGAATGTCTTCATTTGGTACTTCGCAATAGTAATTATATTATTTATATAGAAGCACTTTAATACATTTACTGTGAACTATGGAGTTTTATGAAAACTATCAGTAAATATTTTTCGGAAACAATAACGTCACTGTTAGTCTTAAATTCGAATAACTGGAGATATACGGATCATTATTTGTCAAGAAAATTGATATACCTTACATATATATAAGATCATACATTTCACATATATGTACGAGCCCAGTAACTCTCAAAACTATTTTATTAAAGGAAACTATTGATAACAGAAACAAAGTATAAACTTTTTAAATTAAATATGATGAAATATTACTACGTTATGATGTGAGTGACAAGTTTGTTAATAAAAAACATTGATTCGCGGTTCAGAATAGTTCAGCCACTTCATCAAATTTGTGTTACTTCACCTTTATTAACAATAACGGTTTTAATTCTGGTAGGTATTGTATCTACCACCTTAGCGTATTCTTCAGACAGCGTGTTCCCAAATTTCTTGCAATTTGGTGTGTAAATACTTAACTGGACGGGCTGGATGTTTATGCAACTGTTTTTTCATTTTATGTTTCTATTGGCGAGAGATCCGGATTGGTAGAGGGTCATTCCATAACAGGAACATAATGTTCTGTAAACCAAATTTTGACAGTTTCTGCTGTGTGACACGCAGCACAATCCTACTGAAAAAGATATTGCGCATCAATGCCTTGATATTATAGTGGTATTACAAAATGCTATTTTCCTACGTTTATACCACTCATATACCCCCAGATCATACGAGACGCAGAGAACTTCATTTTCCTAACCAGTCAGGATGATGTTTCTTGTGGGGTTCTTAACACACGTTTCCTGATGTTACCTGATGCCATTGTTATAAAATTCTGTACCTATGTTCTCTGGACCACCATAACCGATTTATTTTCTGTCGTTTAGTTAATAACGGATTCTCTTTTGCCATAAGAAGAGACCGCTAAGTTCAAAAGTAAGATGTGAAGAATGAAACTTTACCTTGTAGAATTTGTATCCTATCTTCTTCATTGAGCATTTAGTTGTGGATACAGAAATATATTTTCTAATGAGTTGCCTCCATAGTACCATAATTTCATTTGCACTGGATCGTCGGATTGTTGTTAGAATCCTCTTCAGAGCATATTGATTTAAACGTGAAATTTGGAATAGTCGACCAGTCTTCCTCCTTTGAGCTGCGCATTCAGTTTTTTTATACAAGTTAATATGCCTTGCACTGTAGATTTAGGCAGCGAATACCTAGGAAATATTTTCCGAGCCAAAATTCCCTGTTTATGAGCATTAACAATTAATTTTCCTTTAATAAAATAGTTTTGAGATTGTTATTTCTTTTATTTAAATATATTAGTTGTAAAATTATATCTGTCCGAATTATTATGAGCCTGAGTTCGTATATCCTTTACACCATTTAATTATTCTCAGACTTACTAAAGAAATATTGCTGAAAATAATGACAAAAAATCGGAATTGCCATAAACAAACCAGTTCTTAGCACTTTCTAGAACAGCCTTTTACAATTATATAATTTGAAAATAATCCTCCTAATGTTTACATTTTAACCATACATACATCTTTGTTAATAATCTCAACGTCATTAATATAACTACGTCAATGTCCATCTTTGGCTCTTAAATGGATGTTGCTTATCAGAACAATATTCACTTTCTTCTATGCAGAATCTACCCTGTACCCGATAATTACTTGCAGATGAAAATGTATAGCAAAAATGTGAAAATTTAGAGTGTTGTTTAAATTCTGTAAAAAAATATAAAGCCGACGTTAAACGATAATAGAAGCTACTTTATTCATGTAAAATCTCAGGGTTGGTCGGGGTAGTTTTAAATAATTTAAACGACCATGTGTGCTTTATACGCCGGTGGTTGATAGTATAATAAAAACTGATTTATTTACGTAATCTCAACTCAGTCGGGGTAGTTTCAGCTTTTTTTATGATCTAAACGACCTCGTGTGTTACTCATTCACGCCAGTGCACAGTGGTCCAAGATCCCCGAAAAGCTGGCCAAAATTCCAAAAATCGATTTCGCGGTCTAAGCTTCGCAAAGGTAGGGTACATTACTTTGATATATGAGGAATTTTATGCACCTGTCGACCACTGAGAACTCTAAGTTCCCAGTGGTGTAGTTGAGTGTAGTTGTTAGTGTGAATATGTGATCTGTTAAATTTTTTTTACTTGATTTTATACAAAAGTATAAATCCAAAAAAAAAGAAGTCACTTTTTAAAATGTTGAGGTTACATACTGGAGTAGCGCAGTCACGCGACTGGGCGACTCCGGAACCCATAGCTATAGAAAAATATGAAGAGGGATGCCGGGGGATGTAATTTTTTGTTTGTACTTAGAAGACATCTGAATGAATCCATTTGTTTAAAGGATAATGTGGGAGAAAGCCGAAGTACATGCTAAAAGTTTGAATGAATGCAATTATCGCAACAGAAATGAAAAAACAATAACCGGGTATGTAAACTCAACATTTACCAATTACTTGGATAAAATCAAGTAAAACAATTTCAATGGATCACTTAGTCAACTACACTCATGTTTAGAGTTCCCGGTGGTCGACTACTGTTATGTTTGGTGAGGCGCCCTGTTTGGAGGTGTGAACTGATTTGGACAGGTGCATAAAATTCCTCATTTATCAAAGTAATATACCATACCTTTGCAAAGAACGCGAAATCGATTTTTGGACTTTTGGCCAGCTTTCCAGGGATCTTGGACCACTGTGCGGCGGCTAAAGGTACCCTTTGTTAAATATTATTTAATAAACGACAAATTTATGTTGAACATCAAGTGCGCACAACATTCAACAACTTTACTATTTGGCTGTATCTGACGGTTTTCCATATTGAATAGACTTTCTTTATTGAGCCAGATTGAACATGTCTTCAAAGTCTGTCGTTTTGTAGAGTATTTTACACAAATTTTGTAATAAACTTTGCAACAACGTTGAAACACAGAGAGTCACACATGGTCTAAATCAAATATAAGTTATATTTGATACCATTATAATTATTAAAATAATAATTAATTTAATATAACGGCATTTCTCTAAAGTCGACATCTTGTCGAATTACTGTCTAGTGGTGTCTGAGCTCGAATAACAAGATTTTTTTTTATTTGTAACCCCTTCCAGAATAGCTTTGGAGCTGGTAATTGTCTAATATATTTGTAGTGTCTCATGTTTCATATGAACCAATGAAGGTACGCTTCTAGTACGGTTGATATATCTTTTTAATATAAAATAAATAACACTAACGTAGTTTTCCACAAAACACGAAAACACTATCCATTACACTCGACGCGTGTTTCGCTAACAAAGTTGGCATCATTTGGGGATGATTAAAACCGTTTTAATATTCAACTGGGAGTTTTAATCGTCTCCAGATGATGCCAACTTTGTTGGCGAAACGCGCATCGAGTGTAGTATTTTGGTGTTTTGTGGAAAACTACGATAGTGTTATCTTCTCACCAAAGATTCCTAAATACTCCAGTATTGATAGAATAAATATCCTATTCTATCAACCATGTACTACTAATAGTTAAAGTATATATAATAAATAGCATCCTTATTTATTACATCATTATTGTATCATTTCCACATTTTCTATATTTCTATTCCGTTTTCTTCAATAAAATATTGGCCCATAAAATATTCAATTTTATTAGTCTCGCAGAGCCAAGTTCGGCTTCATTGAGGTCCAAGGAGATTCATTGAGGTCATTCCATATAGATTCCACGAGTACCTAGAGAACAAAGCTCGACACCAGCAGAGCCCCGGTTGCTGGTGCAAGGCCTATATACTTCAGGAGATGGCCCGATATACAGAAAGCACCTGTCCTTAAATATTTAAGAAGTTAAAACTAAAACCTTTTTAAGAAATTATAATTGATATTGTTAGAAAAGTAGATATAAATAATTCTTTTCATTTTTTTTAACAAACTCCTAACGTTTCTGACTTCAATAATTGGTACTCTCAATAATTGTTTGTAATACAATTTATACAACCATTACTTATACTGAAATATAATTAAGGCCATCTCTGTGTTAATAAAGGTTGCAGTAATTAAAATTTATTTTTCAGTTAATGTAACACACGTTCACAGGTACAGGGTTTTTCAATAGGGGCCTCGGAATTTGTTAGGTTATAGCGGCCATGTTAAATCAACATCTGTCAAATTTATTGTAAATTATTCAGTAGTGTATGGCAAATCACCATGGAAGGTTATAGTGTTCAACAATCTGTGAAAACCATCAAATCTTATTTTCAAAATCAATGTTACGTGATTTTTATCTTCACCAGAACCATCGATTCAACTATTCGACGTTTGGTGGCAAATTCGAGTCAACCCATTTGTTAAATAATCATTCAACACCTGTACGTCACCGAAACGCAAGGTCTGCAGAAAGCATCGCCGTTGTGCGTTAGAGTGTACTGCAAAACCCGAGGCAATTTCACGTCGTTCACAAGAACCTGGTCTTTCTGCGACACTAACTCAGCGAATTGCGTTGCGCCTTGGGTCTGCACTTATATAAAATCCAATTGACGCAGGAATTTAAGGTAAACGACCATAGACAAGTCTTAGCTGGTTGGGCTCTGAAGCAGTTGGAAGTTGACCCAAATTTCGCCAAAAAAAATCATCTCTAGCGACGAGGCTTATTTTTTGATGAATAGATATGTAAACAAGCAAAATTGTCGAATTTGGAATGATATACATGAGATACACCAGCACCAAATCCATCCCGAGAAAGTCACGACATATGGTTCCAATAGGACAGCGCTACGTGCGACGCAGCGAGTGTCACGATGGAGATTCTGCACGAGCGATTTGAGGACATGGTTATCTAGCATAGCGGCGACGTGAAGTGGCCACCGAGATCGTGCGATTTAACGCCTCTAAATTTCTTCCTTTGGGGCTATCTTAAGTTGCAAGTCTATGCGAATAAACCGCAAAAAATTGATGCTCTCAAAGTCAACATATCAAAAGCCATCCAGCAAATTTAGCCAGATATATGGGACAAAGTCATCGAAAATCGGACCTCCCGAATACATCATCATTTGCCACCAAGCAAAGCTGCAGCGAACATTTGAACGACGTTATATTCCATACTTAATGCCATAAAGTATTATTTGAAATAAAAAAAATTGAATGGATATCTCACAAACAATTTGTTTTATTTACATTTAAAAATCGAGCATCCTTATTGAAAGACCCTTTAGTTATGTTATAATTTTCTAGATAATTAATTTTGCCCACAACAGTATTCTTGTAGAGCATGATGATAAAATTTCTGCATATTGCACTGCCTTTGAAAATGGATTATGTGAAAAATGAGAACAATTTCAAAGTTCTTCATAAAATGGATTAATAAAAATGAAATATTAATAAAAATTTTATAATATGAATATGTAGAATATGAATGAATACATACTTGTTCATCGGAAATAGGATTATTTGCTTCTGAAGGTCTCATATAGTCCTTTATTATACCCGAATGGCTATCTTTATGGCGAAAATTCGATGCTCCGTATTTCTTAATACCAATAGGCACCGTGCCCAGATTGTATGCTTCGTCTACTTCTGTTTGCCCTGGAGGATCCATTGGAATTTTCGGGTGGGCACGATAATATTCTCGTAGTTGCTTTAGCGCAGATTTAGTGTTGTTAAATTCTAATTGAATGTGGTTAACTAAAATAAGAAACCCATGTTTGATATAAAGCATATTTCGTTTACAATATAAAAAGTGTCCTAAAATATATTCCACGGTAACTATATTCGTCATTTAACGAGAAGAACTAAAAACTATTTTAAATCGTATAAAAAAGTGTTGCTGATCGGGAGCATCTTTATTGATTTTATCTTCCACTGTTAAGAAACCACCCCCAACTGTTTCAAATTGCACCCTTATTTTTTGTACTGAAAATGAATTCCCACTTAATTCACAGAAATATGACTTACTTAATATTTATTTATATATACTTCTCCAATTACACAAAAGCAATATGTTTAAATTAGTTTCTCTACAAGGCTACATAAAATGTTTACTTATTTATTACTTATTATTTATTACTATTACGTATACTTATATTTAATTATATATTTAATACTTTTTAATGTTTATTTATAAATGTTTATTCAAAAAAATAAATAAAAATTGCAATGTAAGTACTGGAAATGTAATATTATTCAGTTTGCATATTCTGGTTAGAATCATTTTATCATTAATTCTCGATAGTATTACTTTGTAAGTATTTTGTTAAAGCCATAGAACAGAACTATTTGTCTTCCAATGATTCACTAATTATTTTCACAACTCTGCGTACTTACTCGGTGGTTGTATGACCTTCACAAAAGTCGAACTGATACTGTGAAATAATTTTCAGTTCCTCTAGAATCGATTTCAATCTTACTAGGAATAATTGCTTAAATAGTTCTAAAATGATGGGCAATAGGATGATTGGTTTATATGGAAAACACTTCCCTTACTGGTTTCTCAGGTTTGGGAATTAAGATTATTTATCCACCTTTTCATTAAGATGGAAAGTGTCCAATTCTAAGGATTGTATTGTAAATTTGGGTTAATGCGACTGATGCTTTTCGTATTAATTGTTTTATAACTTTTCCTGTGATAAGGTCATATCCCTGGCTATTTTTAGATTTAAGTTTTTGCGAATCATATTTTTAACTTCTGAGAATTTTATGGTTTTCATAGGGAGAGTCATTTAAGATGGCGTTTCTAAAAATGATGTAATTTCTTCTTCCTTTGTGTCTTAAGAGGAGATATAATTTCAATGAAGATACGTTGATAATTTATATTTATACATTTTTTTCAATATTACAATCATCAACCATATTAATTGAATAACGTCACAATTAAATGGTGAAAAACCAGTTCAATAAAACTTAAATCTAACCTTAACAAATATTAATGAACAAAATATTATATTACTCAATATAAAACAACTGAAGAGATATTATTATCGTTTATGCAAATTACCTTGTGAAGTAAGATTTGATCGAGAAGAATTTGAGAAAATAACCACATTACCAACATAATAAAGCGTGCTCATTTTAATTATTTAAATGTTCGAAAAATACGCAACTATGCGACTTACTTGAATTATAAACAATAAATCCGGGGGGCTCATGGAATTGATTGAGAGCGTTCAAGCGTAAGATCCTTGTAGTATTGAATTGTCGTCGACATTCGTCGTAGAACTCGTTCGATTTACCTGAAGCACGTAAAAAGGGGTTAAAAATTAACCACCAACATTATTCTTATTCATACTTTTTGGAATATCTACATTCTTAAACATCTCAACATTAGTACATTCCGCCGTCCAGAATAAATACATGTCATAGCCATGGGACTCCATACTTAATGTGAGGCCACCCATCTGACTTATAAGACTTCCACTAATTGGACTGTAAATTGATTCCCCAGTTTTACCATCGATTATAAAGGTCTAGATATAAAATATTTGATTAAATACATGTCGTGTTTGAGTATCACTGCGATTACTTAAGATTATAACCTATTTACTTGTATAGGCCGCAATATTATAGATCCGGTATATGAAATTCGACCTTATAATTATTTTGTTCTCATGTAATATGTTGTTAAGTAAGGATACGTTCAATTTTTTAAAACTTATTATTATATAACAATGTGCTTTCATGCCTTATCATTATTTATAATTGAATTTACATCACGTTTGTGATGGTTTTCTGAAATATTGAGAAAAACAATTCTCGAAACCCTTTTGCTCGTGTAAAGCCATGTCAGCATTAGCACTGTAATAAATATTAGGAAACAGTAAGTTGGTATTACTAGTGATATTAATGGTATTATACTCAAATTTAGATCTAAAACTCAAAATTGTAACGGCTAAATAAAAAAAATGGTTTTTAAGAAGTGAATTAATTAATAAATTATTTAATAAAATATCTGAGACAATGGCAATATAAATATGACATAGAAAATAGTTCTTTATGGCCTATCATTACCGAACTGCGTAATTTTTAATTGAGTTTAGTATAATTAAAATGTTTTAGAATTAACATAATAACCAAATATTGGTTATTAAAGTAGTGTATATAAAAATTCATTGTCAATATAATATTATTTTAAAATAAAATATTAAATGTCGTACCTGCCCATTTGCCTGTTGGCCTGTTTTTCAGTAAAGTAAATTTATATCGGAAACAATTTAACATGCTAAAATGGCAGTAGAAGAATTTTATATAAATATTATGCTATTATGCTTTTTAAATAAAACATATTTAACATTGTTTTATTTGTAGTCTACAAATAACACTGTTAATTTTTTTCCCTTAAGTTTAGTGTTTATCGATCTAGACATGATACATCATAAAATACGTTTCCTTGTGCCAAATGACAAAGGCAATTATTTGAAATACATATAACACTACTGATTTATTTAAATTAAAAGTTTATTTTTGATTTTTTTAATAGTCCTAACGAACGCTTCAAAGGACATTACTGATTACACAAGTGCAATTTATACGTGCAATTTTTAGATTATAGATGTAATTCATATACTTCTAAATTATAAAATTCATATGCCAGATGCTTTGGTCTCAAGTTGTTTCTAATGTTAGTTGTGTTGTAAGTAATACTATTAAGAACACATATAAAATTATTAAGAACAAAATTATCATTCCCTGAAACATTAGAATGGGGTACTGCACAGATTCACACATCGCCCATTAAATTGGCATCATTTACTAAAATAATAAGATAATAAGTCGACGACTCTAATCTCTCGACGACGCCAACTTGGTTATAGAAACGCGCGTTGAATTCTGTAAAACACTTTATTTCGTTCCTACCACAGTTTTTTCCATATAATGTTCTACGATAATTTATGTATTCTCTTGAGCAGTGGTAGTCAAAATCCTTCAGATGCTTTATTAAGATAAGAAAATAGTTTCCAGGAACATAATTATATCTAATATGTATTTCATTTAATTCTAGGAATGATCTGAAGATGGTTTTCATCTACCAAACTTAAACGTAACGAAATAATGCATTTTAGAATAAAGTAGAAAAAAGAGCATGGACCGCTTTTGTAGAAGTGTGTTATAAATTTTTTGGCAATAAAAAAGTTGAGAACTGCCAGGAAGTCATCCGAGAACTTCTTTCTCCCTATAAAGCTTCGAAATACAACACTCCCTAAAAATTAATTTTTTAAACTCTCAGATTTCTTTCCCGAAAATCTTGGCGCAGTATCAGATGAACATGGAGAAAGGTTTCATTAAAATATATTGCACATAGATAGACGATACAACGGGAAATACTCAGAAGCAATACTGGTAGATTTTTGTTGGTCGATTCGCCGCGAAATTTCAATAGAATATACGAAATGGAAGAAAACTACAAAATGAAATGCTATTAATATACAACTAGTTAGATTATTTTAATGATATTTAATGGTTTGAAACGAATTATAGCTTTCATTGTAAATATTATCGCAATAATTAAATTTATGATTATAATTTTAAGTAAAATAAGCGTTTTATTTAAAAAATCCATTACAAAAGAAGTATACGTCTTACATAATTCTTATTACTATATTTCGATCCAGAAACATCAAATCTATATTAATCACGCTTAATAATAAGAAGGAAAAAATAAAGTTATATGTTGCAGGCTAGTGTTATTTAAATGATGCTGAAGTTACAAATGGGCATATTTTATGTATAGTTTATTTTACAGCTATTTGCCAAATAAAAAATCTCAAAACATAACCTTGGCTTGATTTTATGGCTAGACTCAGGTAGACTCTTTCGTTTATCGGCAAGATAAGAGAGTTTTTATTTGGCAAATAGCGATTAAATGATTATTACAGTGAGCACCTAAAGGTTAGAGTAAAAAATTGTCAGACATGTCGATGATGAGTTGTGAGTCAATTAATAATCCTGAAGTATCCTCAACGACCTATTACACGCCCAACTGTAAGTAAAATAGAAGCAAAATTTTTGGTTAATTTTTTTTGTCTTCAATAAATCTAAAAAAAAATATTTTCGTTTATATTTGAACGTGACTCGTATATCACCGTGATCAAGTTACTGTGATATTGAAATTTATTTTTTGGTCCATTTAACTTTTTATTATCATTTACTTACGTACTTTTTATTATAATTTTTTCTATAAAAGTATAATTAATCCTACACATTTTTGTAGGCTTATAACCTACATATAACTAAAAAAATGGTACTTATAAGAGTTATAAGTAATATTTATTGTGAAATTTTATTAATTATTTAAAAAATCATCGTAATGATCCGTGACTGGTTAAATTATTTCACATTTGTTCTATTTCAGTCTAAGTCAAATATTAAATTAAAAATATATTATTCATTACGTATTCACTTGTTGAAGCAACATAATGAATTGTAGCTTTTATTAAAATATGCATTTATAAATTACATGAAACCTGATTTATTTTTTATTTTTATATTCCTATCTAAGTAAAGAATATATCTATTGGATTTAGGTACCGATTATTAAATATACTTGTATACTTCATTGAATAATTTGGTGTAAATTTCATTAAAGCTATTACTATTCAACCAAATTTTAAACTTACCTGCGTATAATTATAATTTAATACATTATCATATTTTTGATAAATAACCAAAAAATCTGTAATATTATCAAGATTAAAATAACCAGGCGTTGGAATAATGTTTGTTTCAGAATTTGGACCCGAAACGGTGTAATTCCATATTTGTTCAAAAGTTTTTCCATTGATCGCAACGATGGTAGAATTATACATTGCTGTTATAATATCCGTTATATTATCTCCCGTTATATCTACTAAAATGGATTGTGTCAATATCCCCTTGTACTTATCTGTATATAATAACTTCGTTTGATTGGACTGAAAAAAGTGGTACACTTTGTTACCTTAAAATTATGTGTCAAAAAGCAGATTTTTCTTACCAGAGACCCCGAAAGAAAATCGTTCATCGGTGCTGCATTGAGACTTCCCGGAGTTGAAGGAGAACCAGTTCCGAATAGGACAAAAACGCTAGTAATATTCTGAGTTAAAATTTGCGGCATATAGAAAGTTTTTTCTCCATTCGACATTTCGATTGTTTTAATTTCTTGACCATTCTTCCCAGAAAATAAAGTGATACCTCCATTTGTTGCTACTAAAAATTGATGGGGTCTATAAAAACAATGTTTCGTTTATAAATTTGTTCGGTACTTACCACTTAACGAAGAATGAGACGTCAATATATCTGGAATGCTATCGTTATTTTGATCCGGAATAAAATTTGCAACATACACATTTAATTTTCCAGTATTTAACTGCCATATTGTCGTCCCATTTTTTGTGTCAATTGTCGTTATGGTCTAAAATAATTAAGATCGTTTATTAATTAGAAATATTTGTTCATATGATGGTGCAAATGTGTCTATTAACATGAGTATAGTTATTATTTTATAAATGTAGATTTGTTATTCAAATACTATTTTATTAACCGATAATAAAATTGGTACGATGACTATATGTAGATGACTGTAATATTATTTCGTCAATCATTTTAACGTTTTTCATAAATAAAAGAACTGTGTTCTTCCACAACTTTTATAAAGTAGGAATGTGGCTTGTTGTAAAATTACAATATGTGGTCAATTAATTAGACTCAAGGGTAGAGCACCTTATATGACAAACGCGATTAATTACTGCCTATCACGGCCAGGGTTAGATTCTCAGCTCCAGCATTGATAATGTCAAATCAAATATTGTCCATGTCCTTTTTTTAAATATCATTCTTTAGGAATTCACCTGTTCACTTAATGTAATGTTTACAATTCACAATTATGAGTAGATATAATTATTATTTAATAAAAGAGAACCGAATAAAATATCAAATTCTCTTACAGCGGAAATTCAATAAATGAGTAAATGTGAGTTCTGAGATAAATCCAAAACACAGTTTAATGCATTACAGACAAGGATGTTATACAACACTACACAGCAATTGTTGGTTTTTGAATTGCGATGGATTTCGTTAGGTTAATGAAGATTATGTAATATAATGTAAAGTACGGAGGCAATGAGAAATTTCGAAATATTTTACTTCAATAGATGCTTATAGCAGAATGGAGTAGTGCACTTTTGAATTCTGTTCTAAGAAAATTATAAGAGCAGTTGGAATAATAACAATAGGCACAAAATTAATCAAAAATGTATAAATACTAAATATAGATGAGTCGATATTATAACTCTGATTTTAAAATATGTTAAAATAGCCTTTTTAACATTAAAAAGAGGCGATTGATTAGCCAGTCTTAGCATAAGCAAGAATTTTAAGAACCAATGTATTAAGGTTGACCAAAATTAAATTGACAGTGGTTTACAAAAACAACATTTTATAAAGCATTTTCAAAGTCAGATTATGACGGTTCAGAAGAAAGGAAAGGCATATATGTCGTGCGCAAAAGTAGCTCGATCTAGCTATTTATCGAAGAAGAGAATTCTTCTAGTTACTGATAATAGATATATTGTAATGATGAACTCTACAAGAATCTTTAATCTTTTAATCTATTATTTTACTAAGAAAGCCAATTTATAGACTGTACACCTAAACGAGCTAGGCCGAAAGGCCAGGTAAGATGGTGGAACAATAAGCTGGAAAACCTTAGATGAAGGTAAGAAACCTTCTCAAAGGAGCCAGAGAACGTAACAGCCGTACAACCTGGGAGGACTATAGAACTGCCAGGGATCACAGTATAGGGCTTAGGTTAGGGAAGCCCAAAGAAGTAGTTGGGTTTCTTTCTGTAATGAGATAAATAAGGGCAGCTGAGGCAGTACGTCTGAACAAGATCCTAGCCCGCAGCCCGGAATCGATACTGGGATCGCTCAAGCTCCCTAATGGTAAATTCTCGGAATCGGATGAGGAAACCTTAGACCATCTCATCAAAGCACATTTTCCGGGCTTTTATAGACCGGCGACGGGAGACACTTCCACCAGCTAGTAGGGGCACATAGGACCTGGGCGGTAAACCGAGAAGGGGATGACAGGGAACTTGTGAAGGAGATAGTCACACCGTTTAATATGAGGTGGACCTTGAGGTCCTTTGATCCATATAAATCGCCGGGACCGGACGACATTTATCCGGTACTTCTGCAGAAAGCAGAAGAAATAATCCTCGGTCCGCTTATAAGATTCACCAGGGCCAGATTGGCACTGAAGATGGTCCTGAAAGTGTGGCTAGACACAAGGGTTGTTTTTATACCTAAACTGGGCAAAGTCGAATACACGTCCCCTAAGGACTTTCGGCCGATTAGCCTTACTTCATTTTTATTAAAGACGGCCGAAAGATTAGTTGACATGTACCTTCGGGATACTATCCTAATAGGGAGACCGCTTCAAGGGAGCCAGCATGCTCATCAAGCTGGTAAATCAACAGAAACAGCTCTGGATAAGGTTGTGTCATCGATACGGTCATAACTGGACTCCAGAAGATACGTTGTCGGCACCTTCTTTGATATTGAAGGAGCCTTCAACTTTACATCCAGGGAGGTGATTAGCGGAGCACTAGGCAGATGTTACACCCCCAGAATAATCGCTGAATGAATAGACCATATGTTGAGAAACAGACAGCTTACTGCCAATAAAAGCAAGACTACCATCGAGGCCCGGGTCGACTCGGGCTGTCAACAGGGAGGGATATTGTCCCCCCCTTCTGTAGTGCCTGGTAGTGGATGAGCTGCTTGAAAGGTTAAAGGGTTACTAGGTAATTGGCTATGCCGATGACTTAGTAATAATAACGAAGGGTCCTTTCCTGGAGCCGAATCTCGATATAATGCAGGGAGCATTAAACAAGGTTGGGAATTGGTGTAGGAATAGGGGACTCTCGGTCAATCCCTCTAAGACTGAGGTGATGGTGTTCACCAAGAAATATAAGTGGAACAGAACATGTCGGCTGAAACTTGGTGGCCAAGAACTAAGCTATAATAGCGAATTGAAATACTTAGGAGTAATCCTGGACGGAAAACTGTCATGGGAGAAACATCTAAGTCATATATGTTATAAGATCACAGCAATACTTTGGCAACTGAGAAGGGCCATTGGTAATAGCTGGGGCTTGAAACTGGAGACGATGAAATGGATATATGAGGAAACTCTTAAACCCAGACTGACGCGACGTATGCAGTACTGGTCTGGTGGGACAGAGCCTGTTTAAAGTCGGAAGTCAACCGAATTAACACGCTAAGAGGATTGATTCTAAGAAGTATAACCTGAGCCCCAAGATCAACACCGATCGAGGCGATGAGGATACTGACGGGAATACCACCTCTTGATGTCACCCTGAAAGCGGAAGCCGTAAAGGCAATGCACAGGGTGGGAAACATGAATAGGAAGGTAAGGGACCTGAATAGACTCTCAAGAGAGCTAGCTGAGGAGGGAGTCCTATGGATGCCCTCTGACAGTACGGGTGTTCACTTCCTGTTTGACAAGAAATATAAAATCACCCTCACCAGTAAGATCGACTGGATGGAGGGTCGAGCTGGATTTCCGCTCAATGGAGACATCTGGTACACGGATGGAGCCAAGAGTGGGAACAGAGCGGGTGCGGGGGTGTATAGGCGACGCTATGGGATAGGTAAACCCTTTCTTCTGGACAAATACACTACCATACTCCAGGCTGAGCTAGTTGCAGTTACAAAAGGTGTTCTGAGGGCCGACCAAAATCGTACCCAGGAGAAGGTATGTATCTGTTCGAATAACAGGGCGGCGTTGGCAGCCCTGAATTCAGCAACAATAAAGTCGAATCTGGTCTATAATTGCTATGAAGCATTGAACCACTTGACAGGGAAGGGACCGGTAGAACTCTTATGGATACCTGGGCATAATGGTATTAAAGGAAATCTAAATGCAGATGACATTGCCAGACTAGGGACCAGGGAAAGCCTCTATGGGCCAGAACCTGTAGTGGGAATAAGTCGGAATCTGTTCAGAGACCGCATCAATGGATGGGCAAGAGACCAGCACAATAAAAGACGGAGAGGAGTAACGGGTTGTCGAATAACCAAACTCTTCATCCAATGCTCAGAGATTGAGAAATGGGCCCAAGAATTCATTAGCCTGAATGTATATAAGCACAAGCTGAGGCTGACTGACAGCCCGGCCTGCAGATACTGTAAAGAAGACGAGGAAACCTCGATGCATCTTCTTTACACCTGCCCCGCACTGGAGGAGAAGAGGTACCTTATATTAGGGACCCCTATTATCCTAGAGGAGGGGAGGCTTAAGGCGGGGATAATGACCCGGATAAGAGGGGATCGCCAAGGGACTACCTATGCGATCAGTGGCTGATGAGGCCCAAACCCATATACCAAAATGTAATAATGTAATATGAATGGGATTAGGGTTATGACGCTCAATCAATCAACATTTGCAAAAGCATGATTGAAGATGCCAAAAACTACCAATATTGTAATGTCCAGAGACATTGACTAAATGCGATATCCACGCATATAGTGTGGTGATAAAATTTCGCACAATATTCATAACTTTATTTATTTTCTAAAACTGTGAAACATGTCAAAACTGTGAACAAAAATGTCAGAAAAGAATTAACGTCAGTCAATGTCTTCTTAAAAAATAAGGTTAAGGTGTTTCAAAATTAGAAAAAAAATCACTTTATAATTTGTAAACTACATTATTCATGATATAGATTATATGATTAAAAATATACAAAACAGTATAACAAAGATTCAATATCGCGGTGAAAAAATATAGGTTTGTGTTGTCTTGTTTAAAAATAACAGATGAACAAAACTTTTTGGTATTGCAACTGAATTCTACATAAAAGTATATGTTTAATGGAACAAAACAGAAATTTTCCTACGTAAATTTATCTAATCACCGTTATATATTGTGAAACATATTACCCCAGCTACTCCCACAGCTAAACAATCATTTTGTGCATCTCCATTAATATCAGCTGTGCAATGGAGGCTAAATATCGTGTCATTAATCCAATGCCTCCAAATGATTTCGCCATTTAATCCATTTAGTGCTAGTATTCCTCCTTCGCACGGGGGCGATACTCCCATAAACACTGGACAAAAAATATTAGGAGGCATTAAGTTAGAGTTGTCTCCTGGAAAGAAGATAAATCACATGTATTAAGTGTATATACTCATAATACAGTCACAGTAATGAGTAAATTAGATATACATATATTTATAGAAATAATAAATAACTAAGAGAAGTAAATAATATGCAATACTAAATCATAAAGGCCTACAATCTATTTTGAATGATATTTAACGGTCAAAAGGCTTGATTTAATTACACAGAGGTGTACTTTACACTTAGTACACTTAGTTGAGTTGTGCGCCATTTGTGTTCTATCAAAAATAAGGCGTCAATATTTAACTATTGTCATCTATAAACTATACGACGTCAACATGCCACGACTAACAGTTTAAAAACGAATAGTTTGTGTACAACTGTTTTATGGAAGTAAGCGATCATTTACAGTTGCATTAAGAAAAATTCACACAAAATTAGGACAAAATGAAGTGTCTACAGAGTCAACAGTTCGTAACTTCATCAAAAAATTTTAAGAGACGGGTTTTGTTATTGATAAGGCAACATCAATACGTCCTCGTGATTGTCGGTCAGATGAAAATATTGCTGCAGTGAGAGAAAGTGTACGGGAGTATCCAAACACATGAATTCTACGTCGTGCACAACAATTGAATCTGTCAAGAGCCATACATCGGATTTTAAAGAAACATCTGCATCTGTCAGCATACAAAATTCAGTTGATACAACAATTAAAAATTACAGTCCATTTACAACGTCGTACATTTTTTGTTAATTGGATGTTAGAAAAGAAATAAGGTGATGCTGATTATTGCAACAAAATTTTGTTCAGCGATGAAGCACATTTTCATCTTGATGGATATGCCAGCAAAAAAATTGTTGAGTTTGGTGTGCTGAAAATCCACATGCTGTTCACAAACAAGAAATGTATCCACAAAGATGCACGGTTTGGTGCGCATTTTGGAGTTATGGAGTAATTGGACCATAGTTCTTGAACATGAGGCTGGTAATGCTATCACAGTAAATGGAGAATGCTATCGTGACATGTTGACGTCATATGGTTTGTAGATGACAGTCATTAAATATTTACGCCGGGGGTATGTTACTTTCTATTTGAATTTGCATATTTCAGCAAGACAGTGCAACGTGTCATACAGCACGTGCAACCATAACTCTGTTGCATACCAAATTTCCTTTACTTTTTCCAGTTTCATATGCCCGTGTTATGGACAATTTTGCTGAACGAATGACATCATGTCAAATGAGTCGAGGCGGCCATATGAGCGATATTCTGTTCCATTTGTAGCCACAACGTCTCCATTTTATGTTGCAGAATAAAAAACCTCAGTTTGTCAAATATTATAAATTTTAATCACAAAAATTACATCCATTTGAAATGTAATTGTACTGATTATAGAGAAGCAGAGAATCTGAAGCACAGACATTTTCTGGTATAACTTTACGTACAAAGTATTGGAAATAATAACAAAACGTATATATTTACATCTATTATTTAAAAGAACAATAAAGTATTTATTGTGAGGATATATTGTGCATTCTCGTGAAATAACAATAAAAAAAAATGCACACAGTTTTTTATAAGTTTTCTTTGTAAAATTTTTATAAAAACCTGTATATATAGTAATAAGTGTTCTAACTAATTGCTAAAAAAATAGAATCGAATAACGTGTAAAGTATTAATATCTATTCAATAGTCCCATAATAATTAGCGAGATCACATAGGCGCTTTATAGGAGACACCACTACCCTTCGGCCTGACACGAAGCCACACGCTACCTCCCCACCACCGAACAACCTTGTCCTTCGCAATAATTAGTTAGATGTCGACTCGATGTTTGTGTTTTCCGCGAGAAGTTATTGTTTTATTACGTATTTGTAAATATACGAATTCGTGTTCCGTTTATGGGTTGATGTTTATTGAATGTGTTGATGAATAATGTTAATGATGAGTTATGTGTTGTATTGAATAATGTGACATATTCAAGTGTTTATGACTATATTAATAATACAATATGGACACACCACTGCCTTAAATAATTTTCTGGATTTTTCAGATTTAAAAATTATTTAATGTCGCAAGCAAAAAATGCTTAATTTTTTGCAAAATTGTTTCCATCTACGGACCGGTTAACCCATTTGCCATTTTGCTTTGGGAAATAATTTTTAGTTTTCTGAATTTTCTTGTCGAATACTCATATAATTTCTAAGTAATTCCAGATAATATCAATTTGTTCTCACCATTGTCAATAATGGTAAAACTTTGTGATTGATGATTTTTGAATCGGGTATTCTAACAGGTATTATGCTTTATTTTTCTAAAATATCATCTAGGGTTATCTGGCATAATTCGCCTCTGTGGAAGGGCTTGATAATTTCTATTACAGTAACCACTTCTTTCAACTGCAAGTACTTATCTTTTTAGGACTATATCCAATATATTTAATTCAGCGTATTTCAACATTAAAATTATCACTTAGAAAAGTGTCAGCATTGAATACACGCAGGGAAACCCTGCGTTTTAAAATTTTCCAAAAAATGTGCAAGCAAAACCGCTTCATTTGTAGAAATCTTCATCTTTGTAACATCCCGAAGTCCTTTATATTTTTAGTTAGATTTTTATGGCAAAAGGGACATACAGGCAACATTTGTAGCGGTTTCGATATCAATCTAATTTTATAATTTTCAACACATTTTTTACTAAAAATATTGCAAATAAAACTTCAGATAACAGTAAAGCTTCAATTTGCAATTGAAATTTACTGTTTTTTTTTTATTTTTTGTTTTTGTATTTTTAAATTTTATTTTGCTTGGTTACTACATTATAGAAAATCAAGACAGCATCAAATATAAAATTAGGTACTTATTCGAAATTACCTTATTATACATAAATGTACTACATTTTTTTATAGTTCTGAGTTTAAATGAAATACTTACCCACACCAAAACCAAATAAAATATCTTCCATACCATCCCCATTCACATCTAACGTGCGGACAGGAGAATCTGTTGTAAGTTTTGGTAAATTCACTGACCAAATATCCTTTATTTTTAAATTATTACAAGGTGACAATTTTAGTCTTGGTTCATCTGTTTCCGATTTTTTTATAACCCAATCTCGTAATCTATCCAAAGGCAATGGATACATTGACACTAAGATCACCACTAAAATTATTAATCCTAAAATAAATATTACGTTTAAATTTCAGCATTAAATATTGTATCTGGATAAAAATTATATACAGTGGACACGTAAAGGTCGGAACAAATTCGATAAAATTTTACACTGGGCATACATTATACATTATGTTATATGGGTTTGGACCTCCTCAGCCACTGATCGCATGGGTAGTCCCTTGGCGATCCCCTCTTAACCGGGTCATTATCCAAAAATGCTATCCCATAAAAGGAGCAATTTAGGCACGTCCCCCGTCTTAAGCCTCGCCTCCTCTAGGATAACAGGGGTCCCTAATATAAGATACCTCTTCTCCTCCAGTGTGGGACAGGTGTATATATATATATATATATATATATATATATATATATATATATATATATATATATATATATATATATATATATATATATATATATATATATATATATATATATATATATATATATATATATATATTCAGACTACTATGGTGGCCCGTTATGATTCCCACCAGGGTTCTGGTTTTGTGCCTGTTCAATTTAATGAATTCTTGGACCCATTTCTCAATCTCTGAGTATTCGATGAAGAGTTTGGTTATTCAACAACCCCGTTACTCCTCATACTCCATTGTCATATTATTTTGTGCATTTGTTTTTTCCCTTGAAAGAGTAACCATTCATTATAATTTTCATAGCTTCATCCTCTCATACGTAAAAGTTGTGAAAAATCATACAACGAACACATAAATGTTGGAACAAATTTGATAAAATCATTACTGGACAAATAGGAAATAAATGTTCGAATAGTCGATTTTATTTATCATTAGATGTGCAATTTTTTGGTATACATATTTTTCTTTTCAATGTCATCACTACTGGGGTTATAACATCATAAACAGTTTTTGTTAATGACAATATCATTAACTGATGATGATATTTAAGAGAGCATATTTGTTTATGTATAGTTCTTAAAATTTTGTGATAGGTTACATAACAACTGTTTCGATCAATTTATTAATTTAATATTTAATAGCATGTACTATTCATTTCATCGCTATTTGTCAAATAAGAAACTCTCTTATCTTGCCGATAAACGGAACACTCTACCTGAGCCTAGCCATAAAAACAAGCCATGGTATGTTTTGAGATTTTCTATTCGGCAAATAGCGATTAAATAAACTATATTTTCATTCTTTCGTTCTTGCACTGGCTGTAGCTACTTTTTTGAGAAATATACTTTTCGTTATTTCAAAATTTTTTTACTGTTTTTATGTTACTTGACACTTTTTTTGAGAATTCTTCTAATGGGTATTTTAATAGGGATGCTCGAAATTTGTTAGGTTATAGCGGTCATGTTGTTAAAGCATCTGTCAAATTTGTTGTGAATTATTCAGTAGTGTATGACAAATCGTTATAGAAGTTTATAGCGTTCAACAACGTGTGCAAATCATTAAATTTTATCTTCAAAATCAGTGCTTCTTTCGAGAATTTTTATCCTCGCCACAACTGTCCCGTTGAGTCGACTATTTGACGTTTGATGATCAAATTCGAGACAACTGGTTTGATAAATAATCAACCAACACCCCTATGTCACCGAAACGCAAGGTCAGCTGAAAAGATCGTTGCTGTGCGTGAGAGTGTACGGAAAAACTCGAGGCAGTCAATTTCTCGTCGTTGACAAGGACTTGGCTTTTCTGCAACTTCAACTTAGACAGTTTTGCGTCAGGACTTGGGTCTGCACCCGTATAAAATCCAACTGATCCAGGAACCTAAGGTAAACGACCATAGACAACGCCGTGTGTTCGCTGATTGGGCTCTGGAACAGTTGGAAGTTGATCAAAATATTTATGATTCAAATGATATTTTTCACCAAAGATGTCATCTTTAGCGACGAGGCCCATTTTTGAATGAATGGATACGTGAATAAGCAAGATTGTCAGATTTGGGATGACACCAATTCATACGAGATACACCAGCACCAAATGCAGCCCAAGAAAGTTACTCTTTCAGCCAACAGCGAGCGCTACAGATCGATGATAAACAATTTCTTGTGGCCTAAACTGGATGATACGAATATCGACGACATGTGGTTTCAATAGGGCGGGGCTACGTGCCACACAGTGTATGCCACGATAGAGATTCTGCACGAGCGATTTGAAGGCATAGTTACCTCGCGCAGCGGCGACATGAACTGGCCACCGAAATGGTGCGATCTAATGATTTTAGACCTATCTTAAGTCGCAGCTCTATGCGAATAAACCGCAAACAATTGATGCCCTCAAAATTAACATAACGAACGCCCTCCAGCAGATTCCGCCAGATCTATGCGACAAAGTGTTCGAAAATTGGACCTTCCAAATACATGCCACCAAGCAAAGTCACGGCGGACCTTTGAACGACGTTATATTCCATACTTAATGCCATATTCTTTCAAATAAAAAATTGAATAGATATCTCACGCACAACTTGTTTTACTTTCGTTTAAAAATCGAGCGTCCTTATTGAAAGACCCTTTGTCAGTACCAAGATTCTGAATTATTTTTACATTATTTGGTTACTGTCTGTGGGGTCACACATGCTGATCTTTCAAAATATGGCGTGTTTAAGTAAATCACAATGAATTGAATGTTTGATGATGGTTGGCTATGGATACAGAATTCGTTGATATTGCGAGGTTATTTAATATCCTCAACGACCTCTTACACGTTCAACTGTAAGTAAAACAGAAGTTTGGAAATTTGGTACCATGAGACAAAATTATATCAAAGATCCTACTGCCATTCCGAAATATGCATAGCTGGATGTGTTATTAGCTATGCTAGAAAATCCGTATCTACCTTTTTATTTAAATCTCTAAGTGAATAGGCAAAACTGTAGGTATTGGGCCCCTGAAAACCTTAAGAGAGCACACGCACTTTCCAGAGAAAGTCTACATGTGGGCAGGAAGTGATACCATATGTAGGACAATTTTTGGTTGACGTTGCATTAACAGTGCTAAAAACTACTTAAAGATACTACAACAGCGCATAATTTCCTCAAATAATGAAAATCTTCAAGTACTGCAACAGTAAATATCGCACTAACATGATAGCGCGATGATGGTAGAAGAGGAGTTGTTGAATAGCCAGCTAGATCTCGAGATCTAACTCTGCTGAACTATTTGTGATGTTATCTTACATCCGAAGTATATCTGAACAGATCAAATACTATCGAAGCATTAGAAGACGCAACCAAGTATGCAAATAGTTTAAACACTTAATTTAATGGTATTTGTGTGTATTAATTATTATTTTTCCTGACATTATTCTAATTAATTTGCTGCACTACCTTTTGTTTCACAAGACAAATAAGGGTGTTGCGATTTAAAAAACTATCGATGACGTCATAATACACTCCAACAGTGATGATGTCATCATTCTGATATTCTGATATAGTAATACAACAATTTTTCCCTATTTGCCCTTGTAGGGCATAATACCATTAAAGGAAATCTAATTGCAGATGACCTTGCCAGACTAGGGACCAGGGAAAACCCCTATGGACCAGAACCTGCAGTGGGAATAAGTCAGAATCTGATCGGAGACCGCATCAATCTCTGGGCAAGAAACCAGCACAATAAAAGATGGAGAGGAGTAACGGGTTGTTGAATAACCAAACTCTTCATCGAATACTCAGAGATTGAGAAATGGGTCCAAGAATTCATTAAATTGAACAGGCACAAAACCAGAACCCTGGTGGGAATCATAACGGGCCACCATAGTAGTCTGAATATATATATATATATATATATATATATATATATATATATATATATATATATATATATATATATATAAGTAGTGATGACATTGAAAAGAAAAATATGTATACCAAAAAATTGCACATCTAATGATAAATAAAATCGACTATTCGAACATTTATTTCCTATTTGTCCAGTAATGATTTTATCAAATTTGTTCCAACATTTATGTGTTCGTTGTATGATTTTTCACAACTTTTACGTATGAGAGGATGAAGCTATGAAAATTATAATGAATGGTTACTCTTTCAAGGGAAAAAACAAATGCACAAAATAATATGACAAAAGTCAATGGGTACGGTTAAACTGGCACTTTTTTTCTAACAACCACAATAATACTTTCCTTATATTCCCTTATGTTTCTTAGATTCGTGAAAAGGAAAATTACTGACATAATTAATATAGTCAAGTACAAATTAAGTGTCTAAATACTAACTGTAAAATTCGAAAAAACGAAACTATATAATACATATACCTGTATGTATACCAAAATAATGTTTAAATATTACGAAACATTTATAGAAATATTTGTATAAAAATATCACATGAGCTCCTTGAAACAACTATTTCTTAAAGGTGCAGTGTATTATAACTTATTTTTGGTTATCTATATACATAGGACCAAATTTTCAGTTATTAAATAAAATTATAAAGCGACAATGAAATTTTCCAAAACAAGTCAATGTCCATTACTTCGACGTGTCGTTGCAAGCCACTCTCTCCCTGATTGACCTCAGAAATATGAAATGAGATGGACGTAATTGTTTATATGTTAAAGAATTAAAATCTCTTTAATGTAAGGCACGACCCAATTATTTTTATATATCACTAATAACTACTTTATGGAAGGATGACCACCTTGATTAGGAGTGTGCAGTTGTGCATTTGCATTTGTTATACTTATTATGTCTCCCCGAAACAGAACTTTATATCCCCACTGCAATTGACTAAATCACCACTAATTGTAAGTTTTATACCACTATATTTGCACAAAAATCGTGACTGCAGTTTCAACATTTTATGTCATCATCAAACGGTGATTCAACTAAAAATTATTAATTGAATCACCGTTTGATAATGACATAAATTATTGAAATTGAAGTCACGGTTTTTGTGCAAATATAGTGGTATAAAACTTAGTAGTGTTTTACTCAATTGCGTTGGAATTATGAACTACCACAGAGTAACGGCTTCCTCGATCAATTTCTTACAAATTCATATATTTTAGCAATCTGCCTTTAAAAAACAAATATTCAGTACGGCTCGTGTTCAGAAAATCGCTACGTACGTACATACGTATGTATACATACCATGGAAAAGATGTAAGTCTCATTACATTTTTTGCATATACACTTTCGATATTTTCTCATAATATATAATTTGAATATATTATTGAGTTATTTATGGTTTTGATTAACAGAAGGCCCATTCTTTTAATGAGCATAACAAATGCTAAAATCAATTCATTATTGCCACTTTCAGGTGAATATATAAATTAAAAAAATGTCGTTATATTATTTCTTGATGGTACATCCTGTTTTACTTTAAGAGTACATTTTACTTTAAGAATACACGTCCTTTTTTTTTCGAGCTTTTAGTGAATTTGTCTCAAAAGTAAAATACGTTATTGTCTAGTGATAACAATATTTTTATTGTTATCACTATGGAGTTTTATTAAACTCCAAATATAAATTTTGCGAAAAAATATCAAATAGGTTTTTTTTTAATTCCGATATATTTTATACATAGCAGAAGTATATAATACAAAGTTTATTTTATAAATATAAAAATTAGACGGTGAAAGCTATTACCTTGTAATTAATCATTACGATACAGTAAAACACATAAATTACTTTGTTTTTACCACTGTTTATTGTAACAAAAACATAACTGCAGTTTCGGCACAGCGTGCCATTTTCAAATGATTCACGAGGAATGAAAGTTGCAAAGGGTCTAATAGTATTTATAACAAAATGTGGTAATATGGGGGTTATACAGTAGGGACAATGTAGCAGATCAGGAACTTTTGAATAATTTTATTGGTAATAAAATAAAATAGAAGGGTTTTTTTTTGTCTAGGAGTGTTCTATTCTATTCTATTCTATTCTATTCTATTCTCTTCTGTTCTGTTCTGTTCTGTTCTGTTCTGTTCTGTTCTGTTCTATTCTATTCTATTCTATTCTATTCTATTCTATTCTATTCTATTCTATTCTATTCTATTCTATTCTATTCTATTCTATTCTATTCTATTCTATTCTATTCTATTCTATTCTATTCTATTCTATTCTATTCTATTCTATTCTATTCTATTCTATTCTATTCTATTCTATTCTATTCTATTCTATTCTATTCTATTCTATTCTATTCTATTCTATTCTATTCTATTCTATTCTATTCTATTCTATTCTATTCTATTCTATTCTATTCTATTCTATTCTATTCTATTCTATTCTATTCTATTCTATTCTATTCTATTCTATTCTATTCTATTCTATTCTATTCTATTCTATTCTATTCTATTCTATTCTATTCTATTCTATTCTATTCTATTCTATTCTATTAACGTGGGAGAAAACCTACAATTAGGTTACAAAAAAATAGGACTTCCGCTTTTTTTTAGGAAATTAAGATTCAAACACATTAATGGAGTTTGAAAAAAATCCACCTGGTTATTAAGAAGATAGTTATCGGAGTTACTACATGATTTATGGATTTCAAGAGGTTCTAACAAATTTAATATATAACCTTTTTCTTGTGTATGTAATATTTTTATGTTATCTAACTTTGAAAAAGTATATTTGGAAAATGACAAAGTAATTTATGTGTTTTACTATATCGTTATAAACATATACGAAAAATTTAATACAAAGTTATTTTCTATCAATTTTAAATATTTTTACCATACACCTTTATTTTGATTATGATATATGCATATGAACATTACTTACCGATTAGAATACTAAGTGCAGCTGAAACGTAACAGCACGGTTTGCAAAATTCTTTGCAATGGTGCTTACTCTTTAATCTTGTACCGAAGTCATGTTTACCAACTTTTCTCCTAGGCGCCATCAATGGTCTTTTCACATTTAACTCCTCAGCTAACTAGAATGGATTAATTTTATGAGAGATGTTCAAAGGGCTAGTGAAATACCATTAGGGAAGACAGCGATGAGATGCTTTCGATACGTTCTCTTGAAATATAGTCAATAATGAATCAAGACTGGGGTTAATGAAGTCCATTAATTAAGAAAATTATTACCTCTTAACTCTTAAAATTAACTTATCATCGCTTATATTTCTGGCCAACATCTCATTACGTTCTTTCTCAATGGTGCATATGTGCAACGGAACATCATCAAAAGTAAGGTCTACGATAATCTTTTTTAACAGAATGATATCAGATTAACACAATTGTATTAATAAGTAAGATTATTATAGTCACTCATCCTCATTATACTGTTGAGAAAATATTTTTTTATATTTAAAAACGTACGATGTATATTTCATAATTTTATTCAATACTTTTATCTAACCTTCTTACAAAAAATATAATATACATATAGGATTATTAAAAAATTAAAACAAAAATTTATTTTAGAATACGAGCCCAGAACACTCTCAAAACTATTTTATTAAAGAAAAATATTGGTAACAGAAGCAAAGTATAAACATTTAACTTAAATACGGTGAAGTATTACTGCATTATAATTTGTCAATCGCAAATTTATTAATAAAAAAAAACATTAACATTCGTGATTCAGAATAGTTCGGCCAATTGCTGAAATGCATAGTAGGTTAAACATTTGTAGTGTTTTAAAACAAATTATAATCTCAATTGTTGTCAAAGTGAAACAGATATTACAATGTGTTTTGGATAAATTTTCTAAGAAATATGGCACGTGGCGTGGCATTAAGTGATGATATGCGAAGATAAATTGTTAATGCTCATAAATAGGGAATTTCGGCTCGGAAAATATCTGCTACTCGTACGTATTCGCTGCCTAAATCTACAGTGCAAGGCATTATCAACTTGTATAAAAAAATTAATGCACAGCCTAAAGGAACAAAACTGGTCGACCACCCCAAATTTCACGCTTAAATCAACATACTCTGAAAAGGGTTGTAACAACAATCCGACAATCCAGTGCAAAAGAAATTAAGATGCAATGGAGGCAATCCATTGCAAAAAATATTTCTGTATCCATAAATAAACGCTCGATAAATAAAATAGGACACAGATTGTACAAAGTAGAGTTTGATTTTTTACATTTTACTTTTGAACTTCTACATCAGGCAAAAGAAAAGCCGTTATTAACTAAATGCCAGAAAATAGATCAATTACGGTGCGCTATGGAACATAGGCACTGAACTTTACAACAATGGCAGCAGGTGATTTGGAGTGACGAATCAAAATTTGAAATCTGTTTGGGTGATACCAGAAAAGGTATGCTAATAACCCACAGAAGCCCTAGCATCCTGACTGTTTGGATAAGAAAGTGAAATTCCCTGCGTCTCTTATGATGTGGGGGTTTTGAGTGGTATTGGCGCAGGAAAATTGCATTTTGTAGATGGTACTGTGACAGCAGAAAAATATAAATAAATTTTGACAGACAATTTATTGCCGTCAATACCAATATGTGAAGGCACTGATGCGCAGTACATTTTCCAGTAGGATGGTGCTGTATGTCATACAGCAAGAACTGTCAAAGCTTGGTTTACAGAACATAATATTCCTGTTATGGGATGGCCCTCTAGCAGTCCATACCTCTCGCTAACAGAAACACTGTGGCATAAAATGGAGAAACAGTTGCGCAAATATCCAGCCTGTTCAGTTACGCACCAAATTGCAAGACATTTGAGACAGCACGCTTCCTGAAGAGTACGCTAAACTGGTAGATACAATGCCTGTCGGAATTGAAGCTGCTATTGTTAATAAAGGTATCACAGTTTTGATGAAGCGGCTGAACTGTTCTGAACCACGAATCTTAATGTTTTTTATTAACAAACTTGTCACTGACACATCATAACGTAGTAATATTTCATAGTATTTAAATTAAAAGTTAATACTTTGTTTCTGTTACCAATATTTTTCTTTAATAAATAGTTTTGAGAGTATTATTACTTTTATTTAAATATATTAGTTGTAAAAGTATGCCTGACTGAACTATTATGAGCCTGGGCTCGTAATATAATAATGTTTTGCCACCCTGTTATCAGCTTCTTCAAAAGAAATCCAAAGACTGAATTTATTCTTTCTGTATTTGAATTTCTTCTCAAGAATCTGATAATTAGCAATAACTGTCACTAAGACAAATTCAAAGACGACCAGAGCATAACACGGAAGAATTTATTTCACTGGAATTTATTTCATGCCTGCATTCTATGGCGATGAAGGGCTAATTTGAAAAAATAGAAACCAAATACTACTGAATGACAAACTGTTTTAGAGGGTGTAAAAGGAGCTTGCAGATTGCGAACTTAAAACCTTATTATCCTTGATAATACTTAAGAAACCACTCCCAACTTTTCTTTTTCAAATTGCTCCTCTAGTTCTTTTGTACTGAAACTGAATCCCCACTTCATTCTAGACATAGAAATATTTAATATTTTAAGTACCATACTGTGCATAGAAAAGATATAAACATATTTCAATTGAAAATAGAAAAGAAAACATTTATAAATTAGTTTTCTCCACAACGCAACATAAAAAGCTTTAGTTAATTTATCAAAAATATATAAATAAATACAAAATTGCAATTTCAATTAGAAGAGAACGAATATTATGTAAAATGTAGTAGTTAAATTTTCTATAATCCGGGACTGACCCTGCTGTGCTTTTAAAAAAAATTAAGAAAAAATAATAGAAGAAGAAAATTAAGAACATAATAAATAACACTAATGTTTATTTAAAAATTGCGTTTTTAAATAATAATATGGGACGTCCATCCATATAAGCACATCAGTATATATCTATCTAATGACGTTATATCAAGGAGAAGTGTAGTTTCCTTGCTTAAATAAACACTACCAAATTAGTTGTGTTTAAAAAAATGGCGAATGCGCCAGTGTGATGTTAGTGAAAATATTTAGATTTTGTTGTAATAAACATTATTTAAATATTCTCATCTTCTTTGGTTTATTATAACATGATTCAGAAATATTTGAGATTAAGGCTTGATTCAATAATCAGAGACGTGGTTGCGCTGGCCGATCTACCAGTGGTATTACAGACGAAAACGTTTGGTCGACTGAAAAGGGTTTTAAGGTTAATCCTCATGCCTCTGTTTTAGATCTCGAACTTTGGAACTCTATACATATAGGTACATCAGCATCTATCTATTCAATAACGTTATATCAAAGAGAAGTAGCTTCCTAGCTTAAATAAACATTAATCACTTAGCTGTGTTTAAAAAAATGGCGACAGCACCACTATGATCTTGATGGAAGTAGTTAGTAGATCTTGATCTTGTTGTAATAAACAGTATTTAAGTATCTCCATCTTCTTTGGTTAATTATAGCCTAATTAAGAAGTATTTGAGATTAATGTTTGATTCAATGGTCAGAGAGTTGGTTGCTTCGGTCAATCTACCAGTAGTATTACAGATGAAGACATTTGATTGGTTGAAAACGTCTTTAAGACTAATATTAATGCATTCGTTTTAGATCTCGAACTTGGTACCTCTATCTATATAAGTACATCAGCGTATATCTATCCAATGACGCTATATCAAAGAGAAGTAGTTTCCTAGCTCATATAGACACTACCCACTTAACTGTGTTCAAGGAAGTGGCGAATGAGCCACTGATTTTAGGAAAAGTATTTAGATCATTCTGTATGAAATATTATTTAAATATCCTCATCTTCTTTGGTTTATTATAGCATAATTCAGAAGTATTTCAGATTAATGCTTGATTCAATGATCAGAGACGTGGTTGCCTCTGTCGATCTACCACTGGTATTATAGACGAGAACATTTGGTTGTTTGAAAAGTTGTTAAGGATAATCCTCATGCCTCTATATTAGATCTCCAACTTGGAACCTCTATCCATATATCAGCATCTATTTATCCAATGATGCTATGTCAAGAAGTAGCTTCCTTGCTCAAATAAACACTACCCACTTAGCTAGCTTAAGTAGCTTCCTAGCTCAAATAAATACTACCCACTTAGTTGTGTTTAAAGAAATGGCGAAGACACCACTGTGATTTTAGTGAAAGTATTTAGACCTCGTTGTAATAAACATTATCTAAGTATCTTCATCTTCTTTGGTTTACTATAGCATAATTCAGAAGTATTTGAGATTAATGTTTGATTCAATAATCAGAGACGTGGTTGCCTCGGTCTATCTAGCGGTGGTATTACAGACGAAAACATTTGATTGGTTCAAAAGGTCTTTAAGACTAATCTTAATGCATTCCATTTAGATATCGAACTTGGGACCTCTATACATATAATTACATCAATATTTATCTATCTAATGATGCTATGTCAAGAAGAAGTAGCTTCCTTGCTCAAATAAACACTACCCGCTTAGCTGTGTTTAAATAAATGCCGAATGCGCCACTGTGATATTAGTGAAGGTCTTTATATCCTGTAATATACATTATTTAAGCATCCTCATCTTCTTTGGTTTATTATAGTATAATTTAGAAATATTTGAGATTAATTCTTGCTTCAATGATCAGAGACATGGTTACTCCGATCGATCTAACAGTGGTATTACAGACGAAAGCATTTGGGTAGTTGAAATGATTTTTAATGCAAATCCTAATGCCTCTGTGTCAAATCTCGAATTTGAGACCTCTATCCATATAAGTATATCAGCATCTATCTATCGAATGATGCTATATCGAAGAGAAGTAGATTCCTCGTCAAATAAACACTACCCACTTAGTTATGTTTAAGGAAATGGCGAAGGCGTTACTGTTATTTTAGTGAAAGTATTTAGATCTTGTTGTAATAAACATTATTCAAGTATCATCATCTTCTTTGGTCTTTCGTTTATTATTGCACAATTCAGAAGTATTTGAGATTAATGCTTGACTCAATGACCAGAGACGTGGTTATTTCGGTTGATCTACCAGTGTTATTACAGGCGAAACCATTTGGTTGGTTGAAAAGGTGTTTAAGGCTAATCATCATGCCTCTGTTTTAGTGTCTCATATAAGTACATCTATCTATCTAATGATGCTATATCAAAGAGAAGTAGGTGCCTTGCTCAAATAAGCACTATCCATTTATCTATGTTTAATGAAATGGGGAACAGCCACTGTGATTTTACTGAAAATATTTAGATCTTATCCTAATAAACATTATGTAAGTATATCCATCTTCTTTTGTTTATTATAGCATAATTCAGAAGTATTTCAGATTAATGCTTGATTCAACGATCAGAGACGTGGTTGCTTCGATCGATATACCAGTGGTATTACAGACGAAAGCATTTTATTGTTTGAAATTTTTTATGGCTAATCCTAATGCCTCCGTTTTATATCTCGAATTTGGAACCTCTATTAATATAATTACATCAGTATTTATCTATTCAATGATGCTATATCAAGGAGAAGTTGCTAGCTTCCTTGCTCAAATAAACGCTCAAATATACACTACCTACTAAGCTGTTTTTAAAGAAATGGCGAAACCACCACTGTCATTTTGGTGAAAATATTTATATCTTGTATATTAAACATTATTTAAGTATCCTCATCTGCTTTGATTTATTATAGCATAATTCAGAAGTATTTGAGATTAATGCTTGATGCAATGATCAGAGACATGGTTGCTTTGGTCGATCTACCAGTAGTATTACAGACGAAAACATTTTGTTGGTTGAAAAGGTTTTTAAGACGAATTAATCCTCATGAATTTGTTATAGATTTCGAACTTGGGACCTCTATTCATATAAAAACATCAGCGTATATCTAGCCAATGACACTATATCAAAGAGAAGTAGCTTTCTTGCCCAATAAATACTACCCACTTAGCAATAGCCTCCTAGCTCAAATAAATACTACCCACTTAGCTGTGTTTAAAGAAATGGTGAAAACCCTACTGTGATTTTAGTGAAAGTACTTATATCTTGTTGTAATAAACATTATTTAAGTATCCTCATCTTCTTTGGTTTATTATGATATAACTCAGAAGAAGAATTATTTCAGATTAATGCTTGAATGATCAGAGACGTGGTTGCTTCGATCGATCTACCGGTGGTATTACAGACGAAAACATTTGGTTGGTTAAAAAAGGTTTTAAGGCCTAACACCTTTATTTTAGATCTCGAACATGGGACCTCTATATAAATAAGGGAAGTGATTCCTTGCACAAATAAACACTACCCTCTTAGTTATGTTTCAAGAATGGCGAAGGTGCCACTGTGATTTTAGTGACAGTATTTTGTTGTAATAAACAATATTTAATTATCGTCATCTTCTTTGGTTTATTATAGCATAATTCAGAAGAACTTGAGATTAATGCTTGATTCAATGACCAGACGCGTGGTTGTTTTAGTTGATTTATCAGTGGTATTACAGACGAAAGAAAATATTTGGTTGGTTGAAAAGGTTTTTAAGGCTAATCCTCATGCCTCTGTTTTAGATCTAGAACTTGGGACCTCTATCCATATAAGTACATCAGCACATATCTATCCAATGACGCTATATCAAGTAGAAGTAGCTTCCTTGCTCAAGTAAACACTACCCATTTAGCTACATATGTTTAAAGAAATGGCGAAAGCGACACTATGAATTTAGTGAAAATATTTAGATTTTGTTGTAATAAACATTATTTAAGTCTCCTAATCTTCTTTGGTTTATTATAGGATAATTCAGAAGTATTTGTGATCAATGATTCAATGATCAGAGACGTGGTTGCTTCGATCGATCTACCAGTGGCCGTACAGACGAAAACATTTGGTTTGTTGAGAAAGTTTTTAAAGCTAACCCTAATACCTCTGTTTTAGATCTCGAATTTGGGACTTTTATCCATATAAGTACATCAACGTCTATCTGTCCAATGACGCTATAACAAAGAAAAGTTGCTTCCTTGCTCAAATAAACATTACCCACTTAGTTATGTTGTCACCGGCGCCACTCGTGAGCTAAGGGTGAGTTACACCCTTTCTCTTATTTATTCCCATTGTATTTGTACTGGACATGACTGCTGTCGTCCCAGCTATTTGAAAGTAATAAAATTCAATTATGTGCAAAGTAAAGAATAAAAAGAGGCATCCAGGCCGATCTACGGACCATGTCGCCACTCCCACTTACACCAGCGTCACACCGATACGAGGCAGATTTCACGGAGGCAAATCGTCCCATAATTCCACATTTCGATTCCACTAACCGACTCCTAACGGGTGGGCTGCTCGCTGGAACTTCAAAAATTCCCAGATTGTACACAGTGAGCCAAACAGATTCCGGGGAAATTTTTTTATTGATATCGACAGCTTGTCAGCACACAACGATGGTATAGATGCACTCTTCCCATGCATACTAGAAGACGTACACGAGGCTACCCCCCGGGATTATGTTTCCACGCCTAACAACCCCCTGGGACAAACCTTGGTGTTGGAAACACTCCGAATCAAACAGGCTCCGCTTTCTTCACTTTACGTAACGATTGATGATACAATGGGAAGATCCCTCGTCACTGTCGCGCCCATACACACTCGCTGATACCCCGCTAAAGCGGCGGAGCGGTGCCGACGCATACCGTAGAGAGAGAAGAGGATCAAGTTAGATTACAATGTTTAAAGACATGGCGAGGGCACCACTGTGATTTTAGTGAAAATAGTTACATCTTGTTGTAAAGTATCCTCATCTTCTTTGGTTTATTATAGCATAATTCATAAGCATTTGAGATTAAGGCTTGATTCAATAATCAGAGACATGGTTGCTTCGATCGATCTACCAGTAGTATTACAGACGAAAGCATCTGGTTAGTTGAAAAGGTTTTTAAGACTAATCCTAATGCCTCTGTTTTATATCTCGAACTTGGGACCTCTGTTCATATAATTACATCATTATTTATATATTCAATGATGCTATATCAAGGAGAAGTAGCTTCCTCCCTCAAATAAACACTACCCACTTAGCTGTGTTTAAATAAATGGCGAAGGCGCCACTATGATTTTAGTGAAAGTATTTAAATATTGTTGTAATAAACATTATTTAAACATGTTCCTCTTCTTTGGTTTATTATAGCATAATTTAGAAGTATTTGAGATTAATGTATACTTTAATGATCAGAGACGTGGTTGCTTCGATCGATCTACTAGTGGATTACAGACGAAAACATTTGGTTGGTTTAAAGGTTTTTAAGGCTAATGTTAATACCTCTATTTTAGATCTTGAACTTAGGATCTCTATACATATAGGTATATCAGCATCTATCTATCCAATGACGCTATATCAAAGAGATTCCTGGCTATATCAAAGAGGTAGCTTCCTGGCTCAACTAAACACTAGGTACCCATTTAGCTATGTTTAAATAAATGGCGAAGTGTGATTTGAGTGACAGTATTTATATTTTGTTGTAATAAATATTATTTAAGTATCCTCATCTTCTTTGGTTTATTATAACATAATTTAGAAGTATTTGAGATTAAGGATTGATTCATTGACCAGAGACCTAGTTGTTTCAGTCAATATACGAGAGGTATTTCAGACGAAATCATTTGGTTGGTTCAAGATATTTTTAAGATTAATCTTAATGTATCCGTTTTAGATCTCGAACTTGGTACATCTATCCATGTAAGGACATCAGCGTATATCTATCCAATGACGCTATATCAAAGAGAAGTAGCTTCCTAGCTCAAGTAACCACTACCCACATAACTGTGTTAAGGAAGTGGCGAAGGCGCCACTGTGATTTTAGTGAAAGTATTTAAATGCTTTTGTATCAAACATTATGTAAGTATCCTTATCTTTCTTGGGGTTTATTATAGCATAATTCAGAAGGATTTGAGATTAATGCTTGATTCAATTATCAGAGATGTGGTTGCTTTAATCGATCTACCAGTGGTATTACAGACGAAAACATTTGGTTGGTTGAAAAGTTTTTAAGGGTAATCCTCATGCCTCTGTATTAGATCTCGAACTTGGGACCTCTATCTATATAACTACATCAGCATCTATTTATCCAATGATATTATATCACAGAGAAGTAGCTTCCTGGCTCAAATAAATACTACCTACTTAACTAAGTTTAAATAAATGGCGAATGCGCCACTATGATTTTAGTGAAAGTATTTAGATTTTGTTATAACAAATATTATTTAGATATCTACTGATTTTGTATTGTTACCTTTTAACCTATAATAATTATGGGCAAGTAACCATATATACTCCTTACATGTGATGCTGAAATCCAAAATCGTTAGAAATTCAAAATAGCAAAAAAATGTTTAAAGACAATTCGAGTAGAATAAAATATCCACATACATTAAAATTATAGTGGTGTGCCTTCGTAATTTTTTAAAAAACAAGTAGCTGGGTAAACTTGGAAACAACATGGCAATTCATATTTATAACATTATCTTTTGTGATGAAGCCCATTTCTGTATTGGGTAGTACGATTACAATCAAAATTACAGAATCTAGGGAAATTAAAATCCGATGTTGTTACTTCTAAACCATTATATGCTAAAGTTGTTACAGTTATGGGAGCAATATTGGGCCATACAAAGCACTTACTTTACGGAAGACAACCACATTTCTGACCTGAAACTTTTATGGCTAAATTGCTAGAATGAAACAAGATGCTATAGCAGAATACTGAAGTATCTTATTTTAACATACACATATATATATATATATATATATATATATATATATATATATATATATATATATATATATATATATATATATATATATATATATATATATATATATATATGTTAATCTAAATACACCTCTATTACTTACAGTAGGTATATATTTCAGGAAACATATGTTTTTAAATGTGCACTGTTTTTTCGGTCGCCCTGAAAACAATAACACAATACTGATATATGGATGTTACATAAAATCGTTCCCTATTGTTATATTAGACTTAGAATAATAAATAATACCATACTATATAATATTATAATTCAGGCCATTCACATACAGGATGTTATGTCTAAGAGAGAGTATATATAAAGTCATTGCGGTTATCATGTAACTAAATCCTTTCGCGCTTTATCATAAAAATTACTTTGTATTATTTATCACATTTATTGCAACTCGTAAAATTTTGAGAAAAGCACTTCTTGGAATATTCCAGCCGCCTCAGCAACAGTAATGTTTTAAATAGAGAAATATTCAAGTAATCCTCAGTAACCGTCAAGTATGCATTAAGCAATCACCAAGTAACAAGAGTTGCTCATTTTTCAGCAGAACAAGTCTAAACTATAAATTAAAATAAAATAGTTTTTTAAAAGTTAATTTAATAAAAAGTGATATAAAATGGATAATACATTAAGATAATTGAAAATGTGCTACATTAAATTCTCTATCATAATCTAAAAAAATACTACAGCTTTGTAATGAGACAAAAAAGTACCTACCTTGTAGCCATTCTTTCCGTCCCTTATAAAAACTTCATCCTCAACATCACTCATATCATCTTCATCTAATGATATGCTTTCTCTCACTTCTCCCCGTAAACTCATTCCTGGATATGTTGCCATTTTCATTGGATCTAAAACAAGTTATATTAAAAAGTAGATAGTAACTGGGTATATTTACAAATATGTATATATGTATTCTTAATATTCTCATCGATAAGACTAAATTCAAATATTAAATAATTAAATTTGTGTTTCTTTTATTTTTCTTTTAATTTCAAAGAAATGTAGTATCAGTTATATATCCATAAGCTTTTATCAATTGTCTATGACATAGTATTTAAAATAGATTTACAAATATGGTATTTAATTTATCATGAAATCTTATGCTCAACAGTGACCACAAAATAATTTAGAATGTTGTCGAACAAATTAAATAAAACAGTTACCGGGCAAGTAAGAAAAGAAGTACCCGGATAGACCCATTTCACTTTTCAAGGGAACGTCTCTTGGTCCACGTATACACACTTTTGACTTCATCGCTATTACAGTTATGACGTCATCGACAGTTTTTTGTGATTGGCAACATCTGATGGTATAATTAAAATCAAGTGAGGAAACATCGTGATTTTTAGCAGCTTTTAGTAATACTTTTCAGCTTTTACTGTACCTTCAACAAAAAATGATCCTACAATTGTAGTACAAGCAATTTCTGCCCATATTTTGGCTTTTCCTGGAAACTATGTGTCTCTCTATCCAGTTAAGGTTTTCACAAAAAAAAATCGATAACGTCATAATTTAAATAGCGATTAATTGAATGTTAATTTATTTAAGATGATACCCATATAGCCACTCATTCTCCATGATTCTAATATAGCCATTCTCTGTAGAAATTATATACAGGTAATTATAAATAATGTAGCTAAAATTATACAAAGTAACTAAGCCTCTAAATAGGTCGATTTGCCTAACTTAATGATACTACCATAATAAATCTCTAAAATGTTAGTCATTTAAAATAAAAAAAGTTCTAATGTAAATCATTTCCAGATTAATTTTCTCTTAATTTGAAGCAAGCAATAATAATTTACAATATTTTAAAGTAGAAACTTAATGAGGGGATTGTGTAATATTAGCGTCGCCCTTTATTTTACCCCACATTTGTTTATACGTTTATTTGCAACAATGTTATTTTGGTATTGAATAAATGATAATTTAGTTTGGTATAACTTTGTCGTATTCTGTATTTTGATTACATATATTTGATTGAACTAGATACATACAATTAATTTTTTCACAAGAAAGCTAATAAACAAAGCCAACCAATTGTAAAACAATATTAAATCATTTATTTTAAAATTAAGTAGCAATAGTAAATAAGAAAACATGACTACAAAATAATTTTATAATTAGATATGTATATATGTGATATATCAATATAATGTAAAGTTTTACTACCAAAGGGTATGTCCAAACTACAAAAATAAGGAGTTTATACTCCAACCCATCTGCAAATGCCTTATATAATAAGGACTAAACAAATTAGGTCAAAACAGCTATTCTCCTGGCTATATGTCAAACGCCGAGCGCTGAATTACATGACAAAATTTGTCGTATTTTTGTCTAACAGAGTTAGCACTAAAAGCCAGGGCAATAGCTATTTTGACCTAATTTGTTTAGTCCTTATTATATAAGGCATTTGCAGATGGGTTGGAGTATAAACTCCTTATTTCTGTAGTTTATATAATATATGTATATTAACAACATTTGATTTTATAAAAATCATATTAATATAATAATTTATTTATAAAAGAAAGATTATAATAACCCCAATACTGAATCCAGTTTGTCACACTATAGGAGAATACTACATTTTTAATGCTCTGCGTCGAAGAACTGACATGAGCGCTCATCGTATTCTTCTATCTTAGGAAAAGCAACTTAATTTTACGAAAACAATAATAATTTAATACCTAGTTGTGGCGTTAACCTGATTTTAAATTATAATAATAATAATTCCTTTATTGCCCAATAGATATTCCATTTATAGAAGAAAATACAAATAAATACATATATATGTATACAGTATATATCTAAAACAAAACGGTTAACCTCTAAAAAACTTTGATACAAATAAACATTCGATTACTGTCTGTAGAGAAACAACTTGTTACTGTCCTGTAAATTATATGCTACTGAAGTCAGTAGCATATAATTTACAGGACAGTAACAAATTGTTTCCCTATAGACAGTAACTCATTATGAGTACAATTGTTGAAATCACAAGTGCTACGTATACAATATTACGTTAAAATTCTGAGACCTAACAAACACTGGTGATTTTAACAACACATTAGTTCTTGCAGGCTGGCAATAAAACATACTGTCACGAACGCCTTGAGCGATCCCGAACTCCGGGAATATTCGAAACCATCAAGAGTGTGTGGAGTTGACTTCCAGTGCGTTCTATACTAGAAGGTTCGCCAAAGTTCTTTATCTAGAAACGTCTGGAGAGACGTCCTACTGCCTATATAAGAATTGTGTCGTCCAGCCAGGAGTTAGTTGAATCTGGACCGCGATAGTGAGCGATACGGTGCAAAGAAATTGACATTGTGTAATACAGTGCGAAAATTAGTTTATAAAGTTAAAGTAGAAAGAAAGTTAGTTAGTTAGTTGGACTTGTAAATAGTTGTGTTGTAAATTAGTGTTCGAAATAAAGAATTTTCTAGTAAATTCGTTACAATACTTTTTTCTCGACAGCCTAGTCTAGGTATGCGTATATGGAATATGCTTAGTAATGCAGATACATCTATATTGTTGTGGAACATTTTAAATAAAAATGAGAGGCTAGTAAGCACCCTTCTAGTATTCAATAACTGAATATCAAATCTTTGCAGAATCAAAGTATGGTCATAACCTCTTACTGGATAATAATTGTCTATGCAAAATATAGATACATCAAGATACGCCGTTGAATATTTTCAAGTCGATTAACTTGATTTAGATATCGAGGATATCAAATAAGGTTACAATATTTTGAACGAACTAACGCAAAATATGATGATTTTAAAATAACAGTGTTATTGTATGATGTTGTGTTTCTAATGAAAAAACCCAGGGTTTTATATGCATTATAAGCCACATAATTGATATGCCCAGAGAACGATAATTTATCATCAAAGTCTACACTAAGATCCTTAATATTTTCGGAATGTGTTAAAACTGTACCACCAAGAGAATAATCAAAGTGGTTGCTTCTTTAGTGCTGGTTGCTTTAGTGGTTGCTTCTTTAAAGTATGGGAGCAAACTTTATATTTATCTAGGTTTATTGATAGCTTATTCTTAGAATACCATGACAAGATCTATACATTTTTGTAGATTCAATTGATCATCTAAGCAGGTTATATTTAAAAATAATTTTAAATCATCGGCAAAAAGGGGATGATATAATATAAACATTTGAGACAAATCGTTAATAAATAATATGAAGAATAATGGTCTTAAATTTGAGCTGAGGTATTCCAAAAGACGCTACGTATTGTAAGCTTCAAATATTTGTGCTTTAATAATGCCTCATAATCTTTTGAATTCAATAACATTAGTTAAGTGGTAATTATTTACAAAATGTCTGTTTTCTGCTTCAAGGCAGGCAAGAAGTCGTTTTCTAAAGTTGAACTTTATTCGGGGAAAAACCCTATTTTATTTAAGATTCCACTTACTATATTTCGTACACAGGTAATTCTAAATTATTTACTGGAATAGAATTAATCACGCTTTTAATATGGCCCTATAGGTAAAAATTACATTAGTTGAGGTCAGGACACCGCAATGGCCAAGCAGTAGGTGCTATTTGAATGTACCTATCCATATTCTTGGAAAATGTTGTAACTGTTGGCGTACAATAGTAAAATTTGAGGTAAAATTAAAGTTGACTACCGCAAAGTTATCCCATTCCCTTGACCAAATTTAATAACTTTTACTTAAAAGTATTGTAATATATTATCACTAAACTTATATGGAATTAATAACTAGCTTGCAAACAATTCACATTAGATAATTTTTTTATTTTTAATTTAAAAGGTTGTAATTTTTACTGATACATTTTGGTATATAAGTAAAGCGGATCAAATCGACCTATTTAGACGTCTAGTGGAAGCTGTATTATTCTGACTACATAATTTAATCACTCTGTATATGTGCAGTCAATGATAAGAAGCCTTTGTTCAAAGTGAAACATTATATGTGTAGATTTATCTACAATTGCCCAGCCTTATAGCATTGTTCTAAATTTTTGTGCTGTATCTTTTTTCGTTCCTGACTGAATTTACGAGCCCAGAACCGCTATATTTAAATAAAAGTAATAACATTCCCAAAACTATTTTATTAAAGAAAAATATCGCTAACAGAAATAAAGTATAAACTTTTAACTTAAATTGGATGAAATATTACTACGTTATGATGTGTCAATGACAAGTTTGTTAATAAAAACATTAAGATTCGTAATTCTGAATAGTTCGGCCGCTTCATCAAAACTCTGTTACATCACCTTTATTAACAATAATAGCTTTAATTCTGGTAGGCATTGTATCTACCAGCACTCTTCAGAAAGCGTGCAGTTCCAATTTTCTTGTAATTTAGTGCGTAGATTGTTAAATGAACGAGCTGGATATTTGCGCAACTGTTTTTTCATTTTATGCCACAATGTTTCTATTGGCGAGAGGACCATTCCACAACAGGGACATTATGTTATATATAACAAACCAAGTTTTGACAATTTTTGCTGTGTTACACGCAGCACTATCCTGCTGGAAACTGTACTGCGCGTCAGTGCCTTGACGGCAATAAACTGTCTGTCAAAATTTGTTTATATTCTTCTGCTGTCACAGTACCATAAACGAAATGCAATGTTTCTGCGCCCATACCACTCATACACCCCCAGATAATAAGAGACGCAGGGAACTTCAGTTTCCTAATCAAACAGTGACGATGATAACTTTCCTATTGGGTTCTTAGCACACGTTTTCTGGTATCACCCAAACAGATTTCAGATTTGGATTCGTCACTCCAAATTACCTGGTGCCATTGTTGTACAGTCCAGTGCTCTATGTTCTCTGGCCCACCGTAACCGATTGATTTCATGTGTTCGTTTAGTTAATAACGGCTTTTCTTTTGCTTGAAGGAGAAACAGTAAGTTCAAAAGTAAAATGTAAAGAATAAAACTACCTTGTAGAATTTGTATTCCACTTTCTTTATTGAGCATTTAGTTGTGGATACAGAAATATTTCTTACAATGGCTTGCCTCCATAATACCATAATTTCTTTTGAGCTGGATCGTCGGTTTATTGTCACAATCCACTTCAAGGCATGTTGATTTAAGCGTGAAATTTGGGATTATCGACCAGTTTTTTTCCCTTTGGACTGTGCATCCAGTTTTTTATACAAATTGATAATGCCTTGCATTGTGAATTTAGGCAATAAATTCGTAGCAGATATTTTACGAATTGAAATTCCTTGTTGACATGACCACTAACAATTGATTTTTGCATATCATCACTTAATGCCACGCCACGTGCCATTCTTTTTAGAAAATTTTAGCAGACGCATCCAAAACACACGTTATAATATCCGTTTCACTTTGACAACAATTAAGATTCCATTTTGTTTTAAAACGCTACAAACATTTAGCCTAATATGCATTTCAGTAACTGAGCGAACTAATCTGAACCGCGAATGTTCCTGTTTTTTATTAACAAACTTATCATTGATACATCATAACGTAATATTTCATCGTGTTTAAGTTAAAAGTTTATACTTTGTTCCTGTATTACCAACATTTCCCTTTAATCAAATAGCTTTGAGACTGTTATTACTGCTGTTTAAATATTAGTTGAAAAATTATGTCCGGCTGAACTATTATGAGCTTGGACTTGTATTTCTCTGGCAGAGTTTCTCCTTATATTAATTAAGTTAACACATTCCCCTTACAATTATAGAGATTTATAAATACTCACAATAAATTAATTTCAAGTAGAGGACATGCATTCTTTTATTAAATTTCACTTGTTATTAAATACATTTTAACTTAATGTTACTCGTATGTGATAATCGACTCAGATTGATATTTTCACTAATAATAATAGTTTTGATTGCTCTAAAGACCTAGGCACATTATATTTCTACAGTTTGGAGTAACGTGGTACAAATTATATAAACAATTTTGCTATCAGTTGGTAACAAGTAAAAGACAAAAATATTACGTTCTCATACATATTTTCTGGAAGACCATCCTTACCTACACCGAAAATAAGATCGTTATGGCGATGTCTTTGTTCTATGTAGTTAAAAACTGTTACACATGTTACTGTTAAAATTTGCTTAGCACAAATAAGAGTAATCAACAGGTACTTTTTAGTTATAAATTTTTATTCCAAAATTAACCTATTCACACCATTATTACTATTCATACCATCTTTCTCATTCAAGCGAGTAAATAGTTGCACAAGTAATCGAAAAAAATGTTTTTGTAATGCTGTCTCAAATATTTTTTTTTATTTATTTAAATCCTGTAACCAATCCATGGAAATTAAATCATGAGTAGGCATCCAATAATTGTTATAATAATATTATTTTAATTAGAATTTGTTGCAATTAATAAGGATGGTAAAGAAAATTATAATGAGATAATTGTGTAATAGCAAAGAAGTTTAAAAAATAATTTTGAACAAAGCATGCTAACTCATCAATTCATGACAATATTTGTATACTTACAATTTTCTTTTATTTATACAATTTATGAATTCACGATAAATCAGCAATAATAGATAATAATGTTATCTCCATATATTAATCCGATTTATCTACAAAATTAGGAAGATATAATGAAATAAATATAGACATATAGTTAAATAAATAAAACTAGTATATGAATTATATATGTTATATAAGCACATATAAATAAAAATATCAAGGAAGCCAGATCGTCATACGAAAATTATTATCTATTTTTGTACCTACGTTATTCAATAAAAATTGTTTTTATTGTTAAAAATGGCGAAGGATACAGTCATAAAATGTAATCCAGTAATTTAACCACTTATTAAATATTATAGAGAACGAATTGATTCGGATTGAAATTAATATTAAGAAATAAATATTATCAGCGCCTTATTTCGCATTTCATATTCATTATTAGAGATACTCATTGATACGTAAAATTAATTCGAAGTTCAACTTCTACTTACTTTAGTAAAATAAATCGTTCTCGAATATCTTTAGTTACACACCTTGTAGTAGTTCTATTATTTACTGCACATTATTTGCCAACATTTGTAATATATGATGATACCACTGCTTTATTTACTGACCTATGAAAACAAATAATCATTTTATACTACGAACATATGTTTAATCAAACGAACGCAACTGTCTTCTCATTAGTCGAACTGCACAAACTCCAAAATATTGATTGGCTTTGGCTGTAGGACATAAATTTGAATATAAACTAACCAGTGCGTACATATGTTAAAAGAAATAAGAAAATTGAAACCTGTGGTATAATTCCCAATTATATAGCTGACAGTTGTAAAAAATAGCGTATGTACACATACCGAGTGTTTAGTTCACAAAACTTTAAAAATATTTTTTGGTTTGTGGATATGGTGTTATTTTTTAGTTTTGAAAGACAGCCATTTGATGTAAAAATTGATCTTTTAAAGAAATGTGGTTATTTGTATGTGTTATAAATCTTATACATACGTGTTTCTGCTGATTGTCTTTATTCGCTGTGATCTTGTTAAGGATTCTATACTTTATTAGAGAAAATTTGAGGAATTAACACATGGATTCATCAGAAGGAATTTGAAAATAGTAAATATTACTAAAGCCTTTAGTTTAAATTAGATATTCTATATGTTGTTAATGCTGTGGGATATATATGTACAGTTAAATATTTCAGCATCCACAGAGATCACGAAATCTTATTGAATTGAAAGATTCATCTATCCTTGAAAATGAGATATGATAGTAATACGTAACGGCAAAATCCAAGTGATGTTTGAAATATACTTGAAACACTTGATGTCACAGGGTCTTCTTAGAAATATTACTTTTGAATTTTAATACTTTAAAATTGCGTTTTATTTTATTTGGTTAATTTAAATTAAATAATCTTCCCATTACGTTACATTTATTGCAGTATGCAAACAATATACGTTTAGTAAATCAGTCAGTATAACTCAGATATTATGTTAACGTACGCGCGATGACGTCATAATCCAAATATCCACGAGAATTAGAGAAGTAACTGTTCATATTTAACAAAATTCTCTATATACATACATGCACAGAAGACAGTCATTTCGTTGGTGGAATTTGATTGGTCCAACGTGTTGTAATTAATCAAGTTGGTTTATGTGAAACGCGTCATAAATAAACGGTTCCTATTTTGTGTCTGTTTTGTAGAATATTTGGAAAATAAGTAATATATGAGGAAGCTAGCACAAGCTTTAATTAAAAGTTGCTGTCAATTTACCTAAAGTTAGCTAGCAATAAATAAAAAAGGCATGTTTATATATTTATATTTATTTACAGGTCCTTCGCGGTGATGATATCTCAAGGTACATATCTACACGTCGTATGAAATCTGTCATATTATTGGAAGGTCGAAATCTGACGTTACTAGTGGGCTTTTCTAGCCTATTTAAAATATCACCCTTATTATCAGCTTATTAATAAATCTAAATAACTAAAATAATTTGTGAAACCATTTAAAATATATTTAGTAGTAGTTAGAGCCTCACCAATAGAATTCATGTACAATGTGTACTTAAAATATTAGCTGTTCCTCTTTCGTTATCAAGAATAGTCTATCAAGTAAAATTTCAAGACATCCGACTTTTATGTTATTTCATAAAATTGTAGAATTTTTCTTATATAGAAATAAGACTAAGTACTGTTTTAATTTTCACTCTTGCAAGTGAAAAGACGGTCACATTCATTACATGTTTGAATACCACCAATTATTTTATATTTGTCCACATTTTAGTTTGGATTTTTTTATTACTATAGGATCTTTCAACACGGACGCTCGAAATTTGTTAGGTTATAGCGGCCATGTTGTTAGAGCAACATCTGTCAAATTGGTGGTGAATTCAGTAGTGTATGGCAAATCACCATGAAAGGTGCTAGCGTTCAACAACGTGTGCAAACCATCAAATTTTATTTCCAAAATCAGTGCTCCATTCCAGAAACGTTCTGCGCATTACGTAATTTTTATCCTCATAACAACCGTCCTGCTGAGTCGATTATTCGATGTTTGGTGGCCAAATTCGAGTCAACCGGTTTTATAAATCAGCCAACACCAGTACGCCACAAAAACGCAAACTCTGCTGAAAACATCACTGCTGTGCGTGAGAGTGTACGGGAAAACCCGAGGCGGTCAATTTCTCGTCACTCACAAGACCTTGGCATTTATGTGACTTCAACTCGGCGAATATTGCATCGGGACTTGGATCTGCGCCCGTATAAAATCCAACTGACGCAGGATCTTAAGGTAAACGACCATAGATAACGCCGTGTGTTCGCTGATTGGGTTCTGCAGCAGTTGGAAGTTGACTCAAATTTCGTCAAAAAAATCATCTTTAGCGACTAGGCCTATTCTTGGATGAATGGATATGTAAACAAGCAAAATTGTCGGATTTGGGATGATATCAATCCAGACGAGATACACCAGCGCCAAATTCATCCGAGAAAGTCACTGTTTGGTGTGGAAATTGGTCTGACGGCATCGGTCTGTATTTCTTCAAGAACGAAACTGGCATTGCCATAACCGTCAACGGCGAGCGCTACAGATCGATGATAAACTACTTGCGACATAAACTGGATGATATGGATTCATATGGTTGCAAGAGGACGCCGCTACGTGCCACACAGCGCATGCAACGAACGATTTGAGGGCATGGTTATCTTGCGCAATGGTGAATTGACCACCGAGATCGCGCAATTTGACTCATTTAGACTTCCTCCTTTGATGCTATCTTAAATCACAAATTTATGCGAATAAATCGCCAACAATCGATGTACCTACTTAAAGTCAACATAACGAATGCCATCCAGCAAATTCAGTCAGATTTATGCGACAAAGTCATCGAAAATTTTATCTCTCGAATACGTGCTAGCAAACAAAGCCACGACGGACATTTGAACGATGTTATATTCCATACTTAATTCCATAAAATATACTTTCAAATAAAAAAAATGAGTGGATATCTCACACACAACTTGTTCATTTATATTTAAAAATCGGGCGTCCTTATTAAAAGACCCTTGTATTTGTATTGTTTCGTATTTATATAAATGTAAACTAAAAATAATTATACCAGTGGCAGCTCGTCAGGGGTGGCAGGGTGGGCAGTGCCCACCTAGCTGTTTCCTAGAAGAAGAGGAACACACAGTTCCAAAGTTCGTTATTTATCGTTTATAGAAATTAGTGAAGATATAATTATGTAATATGTAATTAATTAAATACATTATATATTACATAACAACAATAATACAATGAAAAGTTCTGATTATATATGTATACTAATACTAACAGAGCAACCGTGGTGGAAAATTTCAGTGCAAGTAAGTGCAGCAAGCAATTCACTCTTCTAACCGTGGAACTAATAGTTATCGTGGTTATACCTAGCGTGGTGGGTACCGGACCGGGTGAGCAGCCACGCCTTTTGCCTTTCTGGCTTTGTATATACGAGACAGCGCAAGCGCCTCGCACAAATAAAAAATTATATTTATTGCTTTAATAAATAAATACAAGTAAATAAGTGTCTACCAAGATTAGTTTTAAAATTAATATTGATATAATTGACATAGGTATACTTTCAACATCCCTTGAAAGTTTAAATTATTTAACAATAATATAGAAACATGGGAATCTAGAATATAAAATTAAATAAACAGTAAACACATGAATAGAATTAATTAATTAATAGAATTACGAATGAATTTATTGATTTGAAGACATAAAAACAAAATTATACACGTGTAAACTACATGAAACAATTTGAAACACGGACACAGCTTACTCGAGTCTCAAGTAAGCTGTGACACGGGCGGGCTAGACCACTCTGCTGAAGAAGCTTTCGGCAAAGCGGGGAAGGCATCGAGAATCTCCGATCAGTCCGATCTCCGTATTTCCGAGTTCAGTTTTCAGAAACGTTGTAGAACGTTGTTTATCTCAGCGAGGTCTGTATTCTGTAGGTTAGGATTTTCAAAATGTTAACGGTTCTTTAACAATAATTACAATAACTTAGTGCGGCGGTCTGTCTGTGGAAGTTGGTACTTCACATTTGTGTTTGTTTAGTATTGTATTTATTTAGTATTTATACCATGGCGATTATTGTTGAGCAAAACTCAAACAGGTGTTTGAGTCTATCTTGAAAATATGTCTTCAATTTTATTTACATTATATTATTTTATATCAGCTTTGCTTATAACTAAAAAGTAACTAAAAATTTTAATGATCGTGGAATATCTGAAAGAATTTCCTCCTCTTCAGTTTCAGATGCTGTATAGTTTAAATCTGAACAATCCAGACTGTTGTCCCAGTTATCGGAACATGAATCAAAATCATTTCTTAATAAATCCAATATTTCATTTTCTAAATCCAGTTATAATTACATTTGTGAATATCTGGAAAAACATACAAGGAAACTTCATAAATTACAGATTAATACCAACAAAAATCACCTTATTGTTATGTAGTTGGAGAGGAGGATTATGCTGTAGATTAATTTTAGTGTGAGGCATTGCAAATATTGTCCTCTCCGGTAAAGAACAAATTTCATTATTGTCAAAGTGAAGATATTTCAGAGATCTAATTTAATGTAAATATTAATTTAAACCATAAACGAATTGTTAAGATACAAATGACGTTTATTTTGTTTTCTTCCTCTAATATTCATTCAAAACATGTAGGCGTTACATCGTGTCTATATATTTTCATTAATGTTTTTCGTCGCTCATCTCTGTTGAACTTCATAAGCCCCGCTTCATTAAACAAAACTAAACTACAAATAGCGTTATTGTTTTGTTTTCTTCTTTTAATCTATATGCAAAATAGCGTAATCATAAAAAATTGTGTCATAAAAAAATCATAAAAAAAAGTTAAGTATTTTCGGTCAAAAATTAATGCAAGAATAATAATTAAAAAGCGATATCGCAGAAACATTATTATGTTCAATCAAAGGAGATGAGTGTTATAACAATGTTGAATTGCAGAACAAAATAATATAACGGCTTAACGTGCGCATGGCATATACATCTGCTATATGTGTTTATATTTACACTCATACTTGCGGACTATCAAAAAGAGCATTGAGTAGCTGACTATCAAAAAGAAAGATTGTAAGTGTGATTGGGAAGATGCTCAAACTTAATAGGGCATCTCTGAACAAACACGAACATGTGCGACATCGCGATGAAAATTACTAACAATAAGATTAGGACAGTCAGTGGCGGTTCATCAAGGATTTTTGCGTTCTTAGTAGAACATGATAAATAAAATTCAATATAATTATATTCATTTATTATATTTCAAATTTGAAAACAATATATTGTTAATTAATATTTTAAATTAACATTTTAAACATTGATATTAATACAGAAATATGCTTGAAAAGACACTTTATACCTGTATTCTATACTTATTACCTTACATAATGTTCCAAAAACTAAGCATTATTTTAGGTAATAACATTACTTCTATTATTAGGTGATCCAACCAAAACGCACGATGTTAATTGTAAACAAAATAAAAAGTTTTCGGAGAATTATCTTAATATTTTTTATTATGATAGAAGGATCTATGACAATTATTTGTGAAACATAATATCGGCCAAATGCTCGCCACGGCTTCGGTGGCATACCTCTATCCGATGGTCCATGTTTTCAATGACTCTGAGACATAATTGAGGTTCCATGTCGTTAATGTGCCGAATTATCTCATCCTTTAGCTCTTGAATTGTTCTTGGCTTATTGGCGTACACTTTTTCTTTTAAATATCCCCAAAGAAAGAAGTCCAACGGTGTCAAATCACATGATCGTGGCGGCCAATTAACATCGCCACGACGTGAGATAACACGGCCATTGAATTTCTCGCGCAAAAGTGTAATTGTTTCGTTGGCTGTGTGGCAAGTGGCACCATCCTGTTGACCCCACATATCGTCCAGGTCCATATCCTCAATTTCTGGCCACAAGAAGTCCGTTATCATCTCGCGATAGCGAACACCATTCACGGTAACTGCTTGGCCGACCTCATTTTCGAAGAAGTACGGCCCGATGACGCCGCCAGCCCATAAACCGCACCAAACAGTCACTCTTTGTGGAATCATCGGCTTTAACAATCACTCGTGGATTCTCAAGTAGTAGAGCAAGGGGGCTACCAGCTCACCCTCGGATTTGTCCGCGGACATTTGATGCGGATGGCATGTGTCCATCGGGAGTGACCAAAGATGTGGGTGGGGTCGCGAAGAGTTCTTGTGGATGATCAACAATGACCAGAGGGTGTAGAAAAAAGCGGCGGAGGGGGGCGAGGAGAAAAAAACATGGTTAAGAGAAAAAGGGGCGTGGCTGCGTTAAGAAAAAAAAAACATGGCTGTATTAAGAAAAAAGAGGCGTGGATGCGAAAAAAGAGGGTGGGGGGAAAAACATGTCTGCATTAAGAAAAAAAATGTGGTTAGAAAAAAGGGGGCGTGGCTGCGAAAAAAGAGGGTGGGGGTAAGAAAAAACGGTGTCTGCATTAAGAAAAAAACATAGCTGTATTAAAAAAGGGGGGCGTGGCTGTTTAAGAAAAAATAGGGTGGGAAAAAACATGTGTGCATTAAGAAAAAAGGGGCGTGGCTGCTTAAGAAAAAAAGGGGGTGGGGAAAAACATGTCTGAAAAAAGGGGCCGTGGCTGCGAAAAACATGACGTCTTATGATTGTTGAATAACGGAAAAAATGTCTGACGTCTAATATAGGATGAGATAGCATAGAAAGAGCTTAGTAAAAAAGTGTGACGTCAGAGCCTAAGATAGCACGCAGAAAGAATGTAGACGTCTATGATTGGTGAATAACGGAAAAATTTGTGATGTCATAGTCTTAGAGTATAAGTGTTGGCTGTTAAGACAAAAAACAGAGAAAAATGAATGTCGAAAAGGCCTTATTTCACTACATTTACGGTGATCAGTCATCAGGATAGCAGAAATATTCAAGACGTATGCACATATATTTAAATGAAATAATATTTAGTCCCAGATTCGACAAGTCTAAACTATTCAGATAAATAAAGTCGTAAATTTTGTTTGTTATTATAATAAAATATCCGATATCCGATAACGAATGGTGTTGGTATACGGGATAGAGTTTCCATATAAGGTTTTATTATTTAACACATTCAATTCAGGATTCATATGTATACAGGGAAATTTGAAATAATTATCTTCAAGTTAATTAAAAGTAATATACGAGGGGTATCGGAAAATAATAAAAAGACATAAATGTTTATAAAATCATATTTATTAACATATAAAAATACAATACTAATTAAAACTATGTAATAAAAAATATAAGAGCATAATATATAATTATAATACAGTATGTTTATTAATAGTAATAGCAGTATAAAAGCACATTTTTTTATTTATAATAGGATTCAAAATTTTCGCTGCAGCTTCTATCCTGCGTTGAAATCGGTATCGGTCCAAGACAAAAAATTCCCAATATCTTAATCTTGATGTTCTATATGCATAGGCCCACGTGAACATTATATACGTTTGATTACGACTCTCATCGAACGTAACTCGCTTTATCTTCTTTTCATTACTCATTGTGGTAGTTTGTACGTGGACATCTGACGCAGTCAAAAGGGCCTCATCTTAAACTTTATCCGATTTCAATCGAATAAAGACTAAAATTCATTAAAAATTATTGCAAGAGAGAATACTTTAAATATGTTAATAAATAAGAAAGTTATAGACAAAGAAACTGTATTTATAGTAAAAACAGAGGTTTTATTTGTTCTAAGTTGGTACTAAAAAGCCACTATATTTGGGTTGGTACACCGGTATGATGGTACGACTTGAAAACGTAACTAAAATGTTTGCTGTGCTATTGTAGACTAAATAAGCTGGTGAATAAACAAAAATTATCTGCAAAATGCTGAGTCATTTTTTTCTTTTAACCTACTTGTTGCTTATTACATAGAATGCAAATTCAACGTTAAAAACAAGTCTTGACTTGTTGAACAAAGTGTCGCCAGCTGGGTTAAGGAACGTGACTTAAATGTAAACAAACTGGTGTTTTGCCACTATTGTAGACTATGATTAAAGCCAACTAACATCTGAATTGAGATCAAGGTCATAAATCCAAATCGTATTAAATAACATCTGTCTTTTAAAAAAAAACACGTTACGTAAACAAGTCTGTCTAGTTAGGAGCTGTAATTTATATATTTTAAAAATGAAAACTGTACACACAAGTGTGCAAAATAAAAACAACAATTATTTTAGTAAAATATTTAATCAACTACATCTTCACTATAAAGATTATATTTTACAATATATTCAAAAGGTATAGTTTTTCTAATTGAGTATAATAATTTGAAGAAACCAGCTTCCAGTATTCCTACGCAAAATTCGTCTAGATTGATGGATCCCAGTAAAATTTGATTACATAAATTTTCAACACGACCATATGTTTCTAATGTATATTCAGTGTGATTATAGTGAACTACGGTATCAGTCTGACAGTCTTTAATATGATACATAACGTTGGAAGGCTCACTGATACTGAGTTCCTTGAATTTTTCTTGTGAAATATCTTCGTAGAGTCTTATGATGGCACCTCTTAATTCAGCATCAACCATTTTTTGCTAATATTTCTAATAAGACACTTCAGAATTAAAATCGAAGAACAGAGTGTAATGTAGTACAGTAGAATTGTAAGTGATTGTTGACTATTATAATCATTGAATATATCGACAGGGGTCACGCATGCGCCTTTAAAAATGTTCCAATCTAAATCTCCACTTGTACCATTTTGAAATTTTACTCTTATTTTATATCTTTTAGCATCATTTGGTATTGAAGAAAAAAACGTGGAAATATGATTATTTAGAATATAAGGTGTCATATTTTTCCAGTTGTTCTTTGTATCAAAGTAGACAAACATTTCTTTCGCATCATATGGACGATGCACATAAAGAACATTTTGATATATAGCATATAATAGAATAAACTGATGACCTAACGGCATCATGATTAATTATATACTATGCATGTACACATAGGCTATACTTATTTATTAACATTTTCCCTCTATATTTCTGTTGAAGGAATTTTTTCATGCTGTGGCGTAATATTCAAATTGGTAAAACTAATGAACATACGCTTTTTTTGTTCATAAAAGCTGATAGTTATTTTCAACTGCTCTAACTTTCTGTAATGTTCATTCAATAATAACTTGTATTTATCTGAAGGATGCATCTTACTGCTCAGACGTCTAGTAAACAACTAAAAAAATTATGGTAATACACACAAGGAGATAAATAAAAAAATTTTAGAGACCAATAGTTTTTTTTTGTATTTATTTTGGTAAATTTGAATACAACCAATCATATAGTTTTACACTATTTCTTATACTACACATACATTTAAAATTATTATAATGATGAATACATTGTGGAAAGTCTTTTAAAAAATTTGGTACACTGGTGATATGTTCGACATTAACTACAATAGGTGACGTTGTTGAAGTTTCCGCTAGTTCATGTAGCTTTCGTTCAAGAAATTCCTTCTTTTGATGTCCCTTTACGTAAACTATGTCGACGTCAGCCCCATTCAATAGGTGATCGCTTAGAATGTCATTTAATATGTCGTAATTTACATAACCGCTGCTATATTTTAGACCATGATGAAAACGTTCCAAATAGTTTACTTGTTTCTTTACTTCAGAACTTAACGTACTGTATGCCATTGGAGGTTTCAATAAATAATGAGCCCTTTGCATGCCACTTACAAAAGATATTTCTTTGGCATGAAATTCAGGAAGGCTGAACCCTTGCACATCGACGACAATCAACTTCATGATGTTCTCAGATACAATACTTTTAAAAGACTGAATTACTTTATTTGATACAAGTTTATTTTATGCTGCATTTCTTACGATTCCACTTAGGGGTAAATATTCGATTACGCGATCATGAATAATTATACAGTATGCCTTGGTATTCTGGGGGAATGATTTTCTGCTTTCAATTTCCAGTTTAACATCTACAGTGGAAGATTTTATAGAATCATTTCTTTTCGAACAGTCTATGACAAATATTGCCCGACCACTGAAAGCATCAAAGTCAAGTATCGGTTTATTATTTGAGGCGAACATTTTAGAGAACTGCGTATACATATAATAGGCTTCAGCATATTTTTTACAGCTAAAATCTAATTTCATATCTTCATAGGGATAATATTCAGAGTTCAATGTTAATTTAATATTTGATATATCGATATTATCCAAGTAAGTAACGTCTTGCATGCTTTTATCTTTTTTATTTGTTTGAAATGCAACAATAACGTATCTGGGGCTCTCCACATTAGTACACGTTTTAACGGACCATATTTCTTTCGTAGTGCTAGTGGTCAAAGCTGGTAATTCATGGAATTCCCATTGTCTATATGGAAGTAGAAGTGGCTTATCGCTATTTATTTGAGAGAGCAAATTTAATTTCAAAACATCATTCAGAAACACATGCTTGACTTTTAGCTCTATGCTGGTTATTGTTAGTTCGCCAATAGTATCGTCATTCGACACTTTAAAACAATTATTATCATTTCGAGCTCTAATTAGACGTAAAACTTGTTTACCGAAAATTACTCTCTTATAATCATGAAAAAATCCCAGCAAATGCCACAACGGTATTCTCAAAGAGAATGTTGTTTTTGTAGCATCATATGTTACCAGCTGTCCTTCAGGGTAATTCCAACCAGCAATACTAAGAGAAGTATCATCTTTTTCATAACATAAATAGCTTTTTAATAGGCTCACAGTTCCAGGATCTCGTACTTTATCTAATTCCTTTCCATTTAGTTCATAACTAATTGAATCAAATAAATATGCTCCTGCATTATTAGTGAATTCAACGGTGCCAGTACCCTCAACGTTCTTCTTTAAAGTTCCCTCAATCGATAGGGCGGCTTCGCTCATCAATAATAATGCATCCTGTTGATAAATAGCAATTTCTATTTCATCGTTGTTTCCAAATGATTTTACAAAAGGGTGATACGTTCGAATTTCATCCCTGACGATGGACTCATCGTAACTGGGGTCTTGAAATAACTGTAGCTGTTCTAACATTATAGCCCAGAGATTTTAAATAAAGAATATTAGCAAGAGTTAACGCTGAGGTCTTCTTATTACTCCTCTTCAAACACCCTCCACTGACTGAATGCCACAGATTAGAATAACTATCGTTTATATAGTTCTTTTGTTCAAATAGTAACCTCATAGTCCCTTTCTTAATTCTAATCGTACTATAATTTCTTCTCCTCGAAAATTAACTGGCTCAGAATTTTGATCAAGTATTTTCAATGTGATATTATGTATATCTGTTTTATTGTTTATTGGTAGAAAAATTAGGTTATAGGGTTCAATGTCTATTGCGTATCCGGGATCGACTTTCAATCCAAATTCAAAAATGGTGTGTGATGGTTTATTATTGTAAAATGCTCCTGTTGTAAGGTTGCAGTCCACGTGGATTGTTACCACCTTAACTATCTTAACAGGTAAATCTGACTGATATGGAATATCAGGTTTTAGAACTTGAGAACTATAACCTAATAAGGAGGCTAAACTGTCTTTGCGAGTAAAGTCGATTTCGAGCTTACTTTTAATTTCACACTTAAGCGTATTATTATTAGGCTTTAGAGAGAAATAGTCTTCAGTCTGTGCTACACCACTGGATATTATTCGGGTCTGCAGATATGATTCAATATCACTTATTTCATATGAGCCTGTCGGTATGTGTATAACTTTTTCTTCTTCACCACCAAGTTGTCGGTAATAAAACTTATTATTTATCCCCTCTTCAATGTTTGGTATACTATTGTACGTGTGAAGTCCTATTAATGCTAACGAATAGTCGTACTGAGGATCAAGAATTATTGGATTATAAAAGTCCACGGAGAGAGTAGAACTTCGACTTCTTAACGTGAATATTTGAGACATAATGAATGAAAATCACACATGTTTATTATTTTTATAGAGAAATTCTAAACACAAATGTCCACAATTAATCGTATTGTATGTCTGATAAGCATCAGAATTATATTTAATTTTACATTTCGAGCCAAGGTACTTGACTAGTTCGATAGGTGGTTTTAAAGATCCAAAACTATCGAAATATAAAACAGAATTGTTCATTTTTTTGTAAGCTACCCAATGTGTTTCAGAGCCTTTTACGCTGTCTAAATTAATAATGGCACTTTCGTATTTTGTAGGTGGTGTAGTAGGTAAGGCGTCACGCATAAAGACACCTCTGAAATATGGAATTTTTAATTTTTTAACATATTTTACTAAATCAATGTCGGAAAGAGCTCTATTGGGTAGCTTCAATGGGAGTTTTTTTGTTTTTTCAAATATAAGCCATATCCTTTTTTATACGGTTTCATGTAGAGTCCGGATCCTCTTTTCCCTAACGCTACTGCCTCCAAAATTCTATTGTGTCTCTCGTCTTCTTCCAATTTTTTCTTAGAATTTTTAGCATCTATTACGGTCTTCGCCACTGCAGCAGCTCCTCCCGACAGAGCTCCTAATGCACTTAAGCCAGCAAATATCGGTATCAAAGGTAAAATACCACCAGTCTTCGGTAATGGTAGAATACGAGGGGTATTTATTTTTCTCTTACCGCCTGCATTCTTGACTGCAATTCGAGCTGCCTTTAACGTCATTGCAGCATCTTTTTTTAAATTGTTACTTGCATGTCTTTTCAGTACTTTAGATATATTTGTCAGGACAGCCTTTTGGAATGCAACTTTTCTACGTCCCCCTACACCCATACCTAGTTTACGTTTAACCTTCATTGCGTTGGTGACAGCCCAAGCGGTGGCTTTCTCACCTAATTTAGCGTCCTTTGCTTTAACACGCTCCCAAGCACGTTGTTCGAGTTGGTAATCTGCCTTGTGTCTATCTTCTAAATTTTTGTTTTTACTATATGCAATATCGTGCTCTCTGCAAGCTTTATCGAGAGGGTTTATACCTGCATCCCCTCGAGCGAGTCTTTTATGTAACTTCGTACCAGGCCCGCAAAATTGGTATCCCGGAACATGCAATTCAAAGGTTAACTTATTAATTAGATTATTGACTACTCCACGTCCTACTACGTGTTTACGCGATGCCATATGGATTGTGAATGATGATATCTGACATTAATCATATATATATATATATATATATATATATATATATATATATATATATATATATATATATATATATATATATATATATATATATATATATATATATATATATAAAGTATTACAGTCAGTAAAATAGTTCAGATGTTACTATGCGTGTTCAAAGACAACAGGTGTCCCTACCCGTTGAAAATTTAGATCTGTTGACAGACCATTGTGTGAGAGGAGAAGAAAAACATGGAAAGTTATTTCCTAGTACTCTAAGAGCTATTATATGCGGACCCAGTGGGGCAGGCAAAACCAATTTGCTTCTAAGCTTATTATTCAATTCTAATGGACTGTGGTTTGAAAACATATACGTTTACTCTAAATCACTTTTTCAACCGAAATACAAACTATTGGAGCGGGTATTGCAGAACGTAAATGGAGTTGGATATTTTCCGTATGCAAGTAGTGAGAGTATTATCGATCCATCTGAGGCTAAATCTAATTCAATATTCATTTTCGACGATGTGGCATGTGACAAACAAGACAAAATAAGAGCATATTTCAGTATGGGTAGACATAAACTTGTAGACTGTTTCTATCTCTGTCAAACATATACGAGGATACCTAAACATCTCATTCGTGATAATTGTAACTTCATCATTTTATTTAAACAAGATAAAATCAATTTACGACATGTGTATGATGATCACGTGGCCCCAGATATGACATTCGAACAATTTGAAGACATGTGTAGAGAATGTTGGAATGATAAGCATGGAGTAATGGTCATCGTAAAAGATTTTGATTTACATGGTGGTCGGTATCGAAAAGGTTTTGATCAGTATATAAGCGTGTAACGTAAACTGTGTCTGTTATTATTAGTTAGACAATCGAACTGAAGAGATAACCTCTGCTTAAAAACAGGTCATACCGATCATACAGCCCCATTTAAACAGCTCATACAGCCCCATTTAAACAAGTCATGCAGCTAATAGGCTCAGTTTAAAACAGATTGCTGCTAAGGTTGTAACAATGAAGTCTAATAAAATAACTTTTGAAAAGTATAGAGTATCTAAGGTTAAACCATTGGATCTATCAAAGAAAAAATTGCTTAAAGATAAAATTAATAAGGCATCAAAGGCTATCAGAAAAAAGTATCTAGCATTAAAACTAGGAAAATCTGACGAAGACGAAACTCTTAATAGACTCTTGAAGCCCATTATCGATCCATTAAAAGAACTCAAATCTGTAAATATATTACAGAAAACAGACACGAAGCGTGTAGATTCATCGCAACAAAAAAAGTTAAAGCGTGACTCTAGTTCAGCAGAGTATACATCAAATGCAGATATTAAGGATGACATATTGTCTCTGGATCCTCAGTATGAAGTAGGAGATGCTAACTTTCAGGATGGCAAAACGAAGAAAACTGCTCTTAATGAATATTTTGAACAGTATCCATCTTTAGCTAGACACTATATAGAGGGGTTTTTTACTAAACGCAAAGACTATGATAAAACCTATGGCATTAGATTGGATTTACAAATGAATAAACTGTATATTGGTAATATGGAATTAAAAATTGGTCGTGCCTCTGAAATAATTATTAATGATAAAGTATATGATGGCAAAGTGGGGTTATACAATCTACTTTTTATGAAGGATCCCACAGATTATGATAGAAATGATTTAACTGAATATAAGGAAATTTTGCAAATTACCAATGTACATAGAAGAAATTACGAACCGACTGGACAAATTAATGGAACTAGATCTTTCAAGTATATTAAAATAATAAGACCATTATTGGATAGTAAAAAGAAGAAAAAAACACAGTCAACTAGTGGATTCGGTCTGAATATGGTTTACAATCAAAAGCCAATCGAATATGTTTATTGGGATGACATCAATGAGCTTGTTGATAGACTGAAACTTTTGAATGCGTCAAAGATTGCAGGAAATACTGATTCACATGACAATGAAATATCAGCTATCATTAGTGAACTACGTGAGGCTGGAGTTATCTATTAAATATTTGATGTACATACAATTTGAGTCATTATCAGGATGAGTCTTGATAAGTTTGGAAGGTCTTCGCGACGTAGTAGTGAAATTAATGATTCATATCTCAGCCAACCACAACGTGGATTTGTATTTACCGAAGATGGAAACATCAACATTGAAAATTTAAAACTGTGTAATGTTCTATCACCTACTGACGAGGGTGATGCCGTTAATAAGAAATATGTAGATGATCATATAAATTCTATTCTATCAAACAATATTGATGTGCTATTTGAACGTTTAAATAAGTTTAAGGATAGTATAAAACATGTGACATCAGATTTATATCAACAGAAAACATATCTAACAGATATAGGAAGGACTATTGAAAAATTAAATCAAAAAGGTTTAGATAGTGTTGGTGGAAAAGACATTGAATCAAATGCAATCAATGAAACAATTTACAGCCAACCCGATGAAGAAATCTAGAGAAAAAATTCAATTGGTTAATGAGCTTCATAAGCCTGCACGCAAAAATTTCAATCGTAGACGTATTATAATAAAAGGAATAGACGATTTGTGGCAAGCAGATTTAGCCGAAATGTGTAATTATGCTAAAGACAATCACAGTTTTAGATACATTCTCATAGTGATTGACTGTTTTTCAAAATTTGTGTGGGCTAAACCCCTAAAAAATAAGAGTGCACTAGAAGTTACACAAGCAATGAGTGGTATTTTTAAGGATAGCAAGAGGAAATGTAAAAATTTAAATACGGACCAGGGTACTGAACTTTATAATGCTCACTTTAAAAACTTGATGAAAAACTATAAGATAAACCATTACAGTACATTTACAGTAAAGAAGGCAGCTATAGTTGAAAGAGTTATTAGAACGTTAAAGGAGAAATTATATAAATATTTTAGTTTAAATGGCTCATACAGATGGATAGATATACTCCCTGATATTGTCAAAGAGTACAACAACAGTCATCACAGAACAATAGGAATGAAACCGTTAGATGTAACTAAACAGAATGAGAAACAAATACTTAATTCAGTTTATAACAATATTAAGTTGGTAGCATCGCGACACTACAAAGTTGGAGATATTGTACGAATCAGTAAGAATAAGCATGTCTTTAAAAAAGGATATACACCTAATTGGACAACTGAACTATTTAAAATTATTAAAGTACAACTCACCAACCCCACCACCTATTTGCTCGAGGATATGCATGGTATTCGAATAAGCGGAGGTTTCTACGAAGAAGAACTACAGAAAACGAAAACTCCCGATGTGTATCTCGTTGAAAAGGTATTACGTAGACGAGGTAAACAAGTTTACGTAAAATGGTTAGGTTTCGACGCATCTCACAATAGCTGGATTGATTCAGATAACGTACTTTAATCAAATATGCATTGATTCTTATGGAAAACACGAACATTTTTACGATTGCAGAGGGGCCTTTTTTTTAACAATTAATTTAAATATGTATAAAAAGGGGTTGAAACCATAATCATTCATTAGTCTACAGCAATTATGACATCAGTAACATCTAGTCTAGCCGATTCTGACTATTGGCATGAAGTGGATAGAATTAGTGCACAATATGAAGAAGCTGCGCAAAATGAGGGTCGATATCTTTTAGAATATAATACTGACATAAAAAATTCTGTATATAAAATAACTACAGGATTTAGTGTTGCAAGAGGTTATGTTCCTGCCGTAAGAATTTTACTGAATGTGAATCCAGACTTCACCACATTAGACAACATCTCATTTAACAGAGAAGATTGGGATGATTTTATTACTTACCTTCAACAATTTGTTGTGGATTACTTTGATGTGGTGACAGAAGAACAACCCGAAGAAATAGAAATGAAGTTTTCACATTATGCTTTAATATCATCGCAAATTATTGGAATCAAATTGTTGAAAATGAGTAACGGCTTCTGCACATTTCATTTATCTGACAAAGTTGTTCGTGAGCTCATCTACACCAATAAAATTGTATCATCTCATATGGACTTACTAAATAGTTTAAGTTTTGAACAGTCCTATAATAACTTTTTAAATGTAGCTAATAATATCTTAAGTGAATCTAATTATGAATTGTCACCATATACTGTTACGTTAAATTTATGTGACTTATATCCGTGTAATATTCAATCATACTGTATACGTGAATGTTTATTTTATAATAAAGATAATATTCTTAATGATTTAGATAGAAAAATGTATGTACTGAAAACAAGTGCTTAAATAAAAAGAAATTTATATAATGTGAGTTTTCTTTTTTTAGGTTAGGGGAAATAAAAAAATCATGATAATTTAAATACATATAATGAAATAATAAATAAAAAATACATATAATAAAGAAAAAATACATATAATAAAAATGTGATTACATAATAATAAATTAAAAAATACATAAAATTGGTTACATAATAATAATAATAAAATACATAAAAATATTAAAATATAACAACAGACTTGAGAGATTTTTAAATTTGATGTAAAGCAAAAAAAAAGAATATCAGCAATGAAATTACGACATGCCCATTATGGAGTAGTGCCCCCAGGGGAGAGTATCATGAACTTCAGGAAGGGTGTACCTCTTATCGTCGAAGGGATTAAGAGCAATTTTTGTTTGTTCGACGCTGTATACTTCATGTAATTTTGCTTGTATACAGCGTTGAGTTTTATTTAGTAAACACTCTTCGTAAGGCTTTTTGTTTACAAATTTCTCCAGACAGTTGAGATAATCCTCAAAAGTAATTTTATTTGCCACAACATTAGACTTTACACCTTTTGCTTTCTTAACTACTTTGTTTGATTCGACTTTATAGGTGTACTGCTTAGAACGTAGCCCTATGAAATGAGTCATTATTTTCCCATTATTTTCATCCTTCATTAAACCAGGGATTTTTTTATTTACTAGAGGAATATTCCAACGATTATCTTGGGGATAATCACTAGTATCAAATTTATTAATGTCTTTTTTGATAACATCTTCATATACATCATTACACTGAATTTCGTATAAGAGACTGTCTGTATCTGTGTACAAAAGTTTACATTTTTCCACGGGGAATTTTGTTAACATGTATTTATAGTGAAAATCATATACGCAAATTTTAGAAATATCTAAAATAGACATTCCAATATACAAGGGCTTATTGAATATAATGCGAGATTTTTTCATTTCAATGGCCATAAGATTATCGCCGAAAATGGATCTGCTTTGGAAATCAGGACTAGCAATCAAATTTTTAGCTCCGTACCTCCCTTCCCATTTGTTTACTAGCTTAACGATTCGATGTTTTCGAACATTCTCCATTGTTTTACCAAACGTAGCGTTATTCATTAGTTTATAATTGTTTTTTTCAAAGTTTGACTTTGCTTGAGTTCTCAGTGATGTGTTTAAGTCAATGTAGGACTTCAACCATGGAGACTGTTTGAACTGTAGAACTCTGTGGATATGTGTTAATTTTATTCCATGCTGTAGAGCTTGTTTAAGATTTCTATAGTGAATAACGTACTTTTGCTTACTATAACAGGTAGTCATTAATTTAGAAAATTTTGAATTTGGTGGAGTTCTGTGTTCCGGACAGAATGGCAAATCTTTATGTAAATCATGTAGATCTTCTGGGTATTCGAGATCGACCTCTAAAATATAACCAATTTCAGAGTCATCAGGCACACTGGTGATGTCTATGTTGCAATCTGTCCACTGGAATTCTCCGTATGGAAGGAATTCTCTCATACTCCAGCCATATAAATTGTTTATATCGAAATAAACAATGTATGTGGATGGCTTGCTGGCATCATAAGTATCTAAATACTTGTTGTTAGCCTGTGAAAAACGATTGCAACATTGACTCACCCCACCTCGAATACCACGCTCAATAAACATTAAAATATCTACATCTTGAATAGTTTCTAGCCTACACCCTGTATATTTCAGCATGCAATCAAACGTATAACCTGGTATCGAAAAATAGTGGCTTGGGTCGAGGTTGTACGTCTTGTAACAAGTACTACGAAAAGTTTCAAAAACGCAAGTTAATAGCATGATATCTGTTTTCATATAGAGATCGCTGTAATCGCCTAGAGTACTCATACCGAATTTATCCCAAACAATTTGCGCATGTTCATAATCAGTCTCCTCTATGTTCTTGTCGTTTAGTTTATTGTAAAAGTATTTTATGTCAGGTAATTGCGTTTCATCTAGTTTTTCTATGTTATCCAAATAGTCATAAAAGAATACACCTTTTCGTGTTAATAACTGAAATTTTTCATCGTCCAAGTCCAAAAATTCACGTTTAAGATTTTCAAAGTTTTCGTTGTTCAATGTGGAAGCTAGTTCTTCTAGAGAACAACCCATGAATCTGAAGGAGTCTATAAATCTAAATTTCAATTTGGTTTCATTATCGTGAACTGTGAAACTAATATATTTTTCCTTATTCTCAGGCAATAAAGTAATATGATTTCGTTCAGCTAAGAACTTTATTATAAAGTGAGCATCGTAACCTCCGAGGTTATGGAACACCACGGGAATAACAAAAGAATTTTTATAATTTAAATTACATTTATTGTGAGCAAAACCTCTGAAGTTTCCGGTGAGGTGACAGTGATCTCTAACAATTTTATCTGTTTCGGTAAATTCTCCTTCGCAAATGTGACAAGTTTTACTGGCATCCCGTAAACTAACTTCAGTATTCATGGGCTCCACATGTTTTAATTTCGAGGAGACAAATTGTGCAACATTGCGTAACTCTTCTGCAAACCAAGACATCGATTCTATTCCTCGAGCACTTTTATAATACGACCAGTCATTGTTATAACCGCATTTGAAATAATATCCAGCACTGTAGGCTATGTGTTTCTGATACCTGCTCGTTTTGCAATGACTATCATCACCATTAAATTGTTCAAGCAAGGATTCGAAATCTGCATATATAATAAACGGAATCATTTCTCTGTATGCAAAATTTTTAAATTGAATGTACCGTTCTCGAGAAAATTCAATTTTACAATCGTTAAGTTTTTCGCAATCTACAACATGATTATTTAGCTTATTCTGAGATGTAAAATAATTCAGACATCTATCGCAAAAATATTTTTTAATTTTTTTTTTAGAGAGCTGCCTACATAAAAGTCTAGATAAGTCTTTAATATAACAATAATGATATTTAATTTTTAGCTCTTCATTATCTGACATCGGTGGCGGCGGTTCAAATTCATTTATTTTTGGAAAATATTTATTCTGAACTAATAATAAATTTACATGTTTGTCTAGTTTTCGCTTGGTTATACGGTGGGGCACAACAGAAAAATTTGATTTTGAATCCATTTCCAAACCAAATACATTAACAGAGATTGCATTATTTTTCTCAAATTTGGAAATTTGCGGTAACGTCATAGGAAATTCAATATCTTTTACGTTTAATACTGTTTTATAATGAGGATATGATGATGTTCTATCAGCGTTTTTTTCAACGGGATGGAGAGCACTGACAACGGCCCATGCGAAGCAAGCGTCATCGTTGTTCTTAACATTAATGCAAGCCTGCTTTTTTGCAATTTTTTCCGGTAGTTTAATGTAGGATGAACCGTTCCCAACTTCATATTTATTTATATTAATTTCTAAGCTAATTATTTCATTTAAAGCCCACCCACTGCCAGATTCAGAAAATTCAGATAAAGCATTAAAAATATCATCCCTTACATTAGATTCAAACCATTGACGTAAATCCCTCCCTGCATCAATTACCTTATTTTTTGTATTAAAATATTTTTTTTCAATAATTTCTATGTCTTGTGACTTTCTTATAAATTCAGCGCAGAAAGTAGTATTAACTTTAAGCGCTGGTACTTTTTTCGTGGCATTCATTATTCTAGTTTTGAAAAGGTGAAAAGCATCATTGAAAAATTCGTTCAAATATTTATGTTTTAAATTAATGATTACTCCAGTACGAACTCTACTATTAAAAACCGATATTAAATCTTCCCATTTGACCCGATTACTACGTTTTTCTTTTACCAATACCGCCCCCCCAATATAATTTATTTTTTCAATGATACTTTTAAACCTTTTCAAATGTCCTAAATTAGTCTGAAGGTTACGCAGTACACCTACTGATAAATTAGATCCCTTGATAGCTCTAGTTAAAAGTCTAATGTGCGATTTTACCTTTTTTATCCATAGCACTCTCTCCTGTGGGGTACAACAACCATTTCCTAAAAGTGTTTCCACTTCTTTGAACTTTTTAATAATATCATTGCTGATATGCTTAATTTCTTCAGAGTCCATAGCTGTGTCTGCGTGTATTCACTTGAAGGGTTCTAAAAGTAAATGATGATATCTCTGTCTGCGTGTATATTTTATATAGAACTATCTGGGCTCACTCTTTGTTTTCAGCTAAAAAAATTACAAATAAAAACTTAATATTTAAAAATTGTGTGTGTGTGTTTACTTACTTTTGATAAACTTGAACTGCACTCCCATAGAAGGCTTATTTACATCCTTCAAACCTTCATAAATTATGCTGTACTTCCTTTCACATTGAAATTCATCCAAATTTTCTCTTATTTCATGCAGCACTCTTCTTGGTAAGAATATATTGGTCTCTTGTAATTCAAGTAATATAGTCTCACCGTACCGAGTTTTCACTATTCTAGCCCCATAAATTGGCTGTGGAATATTTTGTTCCAAGTCTGATATCTTAAGAACTTGTTTAGTTTCTAGAAGTGAAACCTTGTTTAATTTTTCTAAATCCATCTAAAATTAATAGAATATTTTCTTGTTAATTTTATTGAAATTTAATAAAAACAATTTTTTACTCACGTTTGTTTCCCGTAGATAAAGCACACAAATAAAGATTTTATAATACGTCACGTATAGCGTATAAGTATAAACACATATGATGAATTATGCCGGCTGTAAACCTTTTATATCATCTGTGACGTCAATTTTTCATACGTCACCATCAGCACGTGTGAAAAATAATGTTGAGTTGACAGTTTTTATTTCGTGGGATTCATATTTTGTATATGTTATAATTGATAGGTTTAAGTCATAAATTAATTTTTATTGATTTCTCCACAGATTAGAAATAAAATGTTTTGTCTATCAGGCTGAAATTTTGCTATTTGTTTACATTTAAGTTACGTTCCTTAAACCAGCCGGCGACGTTTTTGTTTTGTTGAGTTAGCAGTTTTTTTATTTCGCAGAATTTATATTTCGTATATGTTATAATTGACAGTTTTAAGTCATAAATTAATTTTTATTGATTGACCCACAGATTAGAAATAAAGCGATCTGGCATTTTTGCAGTTTGTTTACATTTAAATCACGTTCCATGTAGAAATAATTCGAACGCCAACGTTTTTGTTTATAATAAATCATTTTGATAACCCAAATATATACGCAACGCAATCTAATCTGAAGACGTTGATATTATTGTTGGATTGCTTACTCTTATTTTTTATAATCACATAGACGTTGTTTGTGTTTCTCATATTACCAAAAATTTTCATACGTGACTTCTTTATTGCATTTACGATATTTTTATTGAAGTTATAAATTAATTTTTAATGGTTCATTTAATCACTTTAGCATATTTCAATAGACGTTGTTGAATTTTCTCATATTACTGCGACTATTTATACTTACGCTTTGATGATTATAAAGTGTTTAGGTTAAACAAAATCTGCAATTCGATATAAATACTGAAGTCTAACGGAATCCTTTTTATTTAAATATCAAATCTAGTTCACGAAAGATGTCGTCATCTGAGTGTTTGAATATTTTGCAAGAGAACTTTGAAGATATGTAAGTTATTTTTTTTTCATTATTCAACTTATTTTACATTATACTTACTTTTTTTAGTGAATTTAATGCTTGGGTTCGTATGGTTCAATTAACGAACCGATATACGCCACCGGTAAATCCTGAAGTTTACTTCAGAGAAAAGTAAGTAATTTTTTACATAGTTAATTCATTTTTTCAATAATAATTATTTTTACAGCAATTTGGATCCCCCTTCTTACTGGGACCTACCACCATACATTGATGATGACCTGCCTCCACCTTACAGAGATCTACCACCTCCTCTGATTCCAATACGAGATCTACCACCTGGATTTCTATTTCCTCCAAGTTATTCTCCTACGTCTCCACCTTACTTGGAGGAAAAGTAAGTTATTCTTTTATTTTGTATTCTTTTTTTCAATTATATTTCTTTCAGTGATCGTGATATCGACTTCATTGTCGTGGACGACGACGACACCGACGATGAGACGGTGATTGTCATCTCCGATGATGAAGACGAAGTCGTCGAGATTAGCGACGTGGAGGAGGATGAGGTTCGACCAACTGTAATATGTTGGGCAGGTCATCAATAATGTTTTTTTTTTTTTCAAAATTATTTTTTTATTAAATTGTTTTTTCTCAAAAATTATTTTTTAATAAAAATTACATTTGTATTGAAATTAGAGATTTGATTAATTTTTTTACATTAATATTTCAAGTTTTTTTATAATACTACAATATTGTATCTTAATAATTTTCTTTAAAGTTATTCTATTATGTTTAATATTGAATCTAAATGTAATGCTAAATATATGTACTATTTTTTTACCATAAATATATTTTCTTTGTCTATAACTTTTTTATTTATTAACTTATTAAAAATATTATTTCTTATGATTATGTTCAATTAATTTTTTAATGAATTTTAGTCTTTATTCGATTGTAATCGGATAAAGTTTAAGATAAGGCCCTTTTGACTGCGTCAGCCACTGACCTTGCGTCCCCACCCCTTTGCCACCATGTTTTTTTCTTAACGCAGCCACGCCCCCCTTTTTCCCCCACCCTCTTTTTTTCTTAAGCAGCCACGCCCCCCTTTTTTAATACAGCTATGTTTTTTTCTTAATGCAGACACCGTTTTTTCTTACCCCCACCCTCTTTTTTCGCAGCCACGCCCCCTTTTTTCTAACCACATTTTTTTTCTTAATGCAGACATGTTTTTTCCCCCACCCTCTTTTTTCGCATCCATGCCTCTTTTTTCTTAATACAGCCATGTTTTTTTTTTTCTTAACGCAGCCACGCCCCTTTTTTTCTTAACCATGTTTTTTTCTCCTCGCCCCCCTCCGCCGCTTTTTTCTACACCCTCTGGTCATTGTTGATCATCCACAAGAACTCTTCGCGACCCCACCCACATCTTTGGTCACTCCCGATGGACACATGCCATCCGCATCAAATGTCCGCGGACAAATCCGAGGGTGAGCTGGTAGCCCCCTTGCTCTACTACTTTCTCATTTGCCCAAATGCGGCAATTCTGCTTGTTAACGAATCCACTGAGGTGAAAGTGTGCCTCGTCGCTGAAGATGATTTTCTTTGTAAAGTCACCATTCACTTCTGTCTGTTCAACCAACCATTCGGCGTATTGACGACGCTTGAAATGGTCAGTAGGCTTCAGCTCTTGAGTCAATTGAACCTTGTAAGCGTGTAAATTCAAATCTTTATTCAAAATTTGCATCGGTGATGTTCGTGAGATGTTCAATTGTTGGGCACGACGACGAGTCGAGGTTGACGGCTCTTCTGCTACACTATCGCGAACAACAGCAATGTTTTCCGCAGAACGAACTGGGCGAGCATGCACAGGTGTTTTCACATTTCCTACAGACCCGGTTTGCTGAAATTTGCGCACAATTCTCCCGATTGTGGACACATTTGATCGATTATGCTGACCAAAAAAGTCACGAAGTGCACGAAATGCATTTTGATTTGAACGCCCATTTTCGTAAAAGGCTTCAACAATCTTAACGCGCTGCTCAATTGTGTACCTCTCCGTGGTTGAGTTTGTCAAACACTGAAACAAAGAAATGTCAAATTAAGTTGGGCAAAAAACTTGACGTTAAGGTGTGACTCACAATTAACATCGTGCATTATGGTTGGACCACCCTTATATGATAAAATAATTATTACTTTAGATATTTTGCTACAATTTTGCATAAGATGTATTAACTGTTACTGGTAATGAGATTATTTCTAATAGATAATTATACATTAACTGCATTAGCAATTTGCTACCAATCGTGTGCTAATAAAATAAACAACATGAAACGTTCATAATATGTATTTGTAAATATTTTACAGAAAATTATGTAGATTTGAAGCCGTTATGTTATATACGTAATACCACTACGTTTTTTAAACTCGCATTAGGCAAAATGTCTCTTTGCAGTTAACATATCTTTGAAATCAGTGATGAATGAATATTTTGCAATTCTTAACACGTATTGCCGTGTCATCTAAAATTATTACATTTTTCACGTAAAACAACGGCCTCAATCCGAGTTCTTCAGCAAATTCTGACAAGTTGGCGTGGAAATGGTAATTCTGGACAATATACAGAATAATATAATTATGTATATTTATAAATTCTTCACGTACAAATTCACACAGGCAATACAATTAAGACATGTGAGAGACAAGTTACATACAGTACGTTAGGTAAACAGAATTTGAACACACTGAATCTAAATTTTTATCAACAAACCCGCGATTGTTGCAAAATTAACTTTTTTCAATGATTTCACTTACTGAAAGTAGAAATGATTTTGTCGGTGTACTAGGATACAACGTTCCAATATTGCAGTTTGCGGCTGATCATCCTATTATGTCAGTAGTTTTGTCAGCTAATATTCACACAAAATCGACTTTTACTTCTTTCTGAATTTAGTTTTTCGTATTTTTATAAACTATATTTTCACAAACGTATATTTGCTGCTTATTTCGCAAAAATTATGTACACATATGTATATTACATTAAAATGTTGTTGAATCCACTTGATTCGAAAATGAGAATGAAACTACTACTTTTCTCACCTCCACCGTCTTGCCATTGTTGCACTGTTTAGTATAAGCACATTCCTGCGTATTTATTTTACGTGGCCGTTGCCACGGCTATGTTGTATTCTTATTAACTTACCTGGGTTCCACACCCATAGATAGAAGTCGGTTTATATCATATTGTAATAGAGTGGTGTGCTTCAAATATTAATTTTCATCATTATCATCACTGAAATATTGATAATAACCATTTTTACTTTTTTAATTATGAATGAATAACTTATCTATTCTTTTCTGTCTTAATTAGTTTCTTGTCATGATAATGTCTATTTATTATAATCATAACCTAACCTAGCCTTTATCCCATTTTATTTGGGGTCGGCTCTCCTAGTACTACTACGCCACATCATACGGTTGTGGGTTGTCTCAGTTGTATATGTGATTTTCAGATCGTTTTTTATAGTTTGGGTTCAGGTTACTGGGGACCATCGCTTTCCTTCGTCTATGGAAAGCATTTGTTTAGTCATGTGATTATTCTCGCGTCTCAACATGACCGTACCAATGCAGGCGGGCCTCTCTCATCTTGTCGAAAATGCAAACAACCTTAAAAGTTGCCCGGATGTATTCATTTTTTATTTTGTCTAAGCGCGTGACACTGACAGACCAGCGAAGTTTTTTCATTTCAGTAACATGCATTTTCTGTTCGTCCATTCTTCTTGTCATCTAGCATTCGGAACCATAGAGAAAAGCGGGCCTGACTGCTTTTTTATAAACATTTCCTTTTATTTTTATTGGTAAACGGGGATCGCATAAGTCTCCTGTAAGTGATCTCCATTTTAGCGACCCGTTCTAAATTTTGTTTTGGATATCCTTTTCCATACACGCTCCAGGCTCTTGATGTAATTATGGATCTGAGATATTTAACTCTTCAAGCCTTTTTCAGTAGCGTGCTGGGTGAGATGGAAGGACTTGGAAGTTTTCTGCATTCGCCCCGAAAAAATACATATACTCGGTCTTTTGTCTGTTGATTCCTTTCCAGATATTCTTGCCTCAATAATAATTCTCAACAAATATTTATAACAACTACTATAACATAAATAATAATTCTCAACAAAAATATTTATAACAACTACTATAAAATAAATAATAATTCTTAATAAAAATAATATAACAACCACTAAAATGCTCTAGTAACAAAAATTATATGCACAGCAGTAAAAAAAATAATAAAAAGGGTAACTCATAAAAAAAAAATGAAATGAAAAGGAAAACTTCTGAAGAAATAAAAAACTAAGAAAATTGGAAATAATAGAAAATTGAATGGGGAGAATTACGATAAAATTATTAATTATTGAAGGAGAAAACTAGTCACCGGAACTCTCAGAATTCGACTCAACTGGAGGATAAACCCGCGAAATGTATTTAAAGAAATGATGTATCTTATCACAATGATTAGGATTTTTTTTTAACTGGAATCCTGCCAAATAGCCATAAAGGTGTTCTTCTCGACAATCGAGAAATGCCAGATCAAACGAGGAATACCAGATCAAATGTCCCTCCAGGTGCGTGCGATATTTTGGGTGTGAGCTCCAGTATGTGGATCAACGAAATTGTTGGAATGGTTAACAATCTCATGCTTGCCTTCCAGCAATCTGACATGGTTGTACCCATAACCATTTTTATTTTTTTAATTATGAATGAATAACTTGTCTATTCTTTTCTGTCTTAATTAGTTTCTTGTCATGATAATGCCTATTTATTATAATCTTCTTCATAGCCTTTATCCCATTAAAAAAAAAAAATTCAAAAAAAGTCACTTTTTTTATCACACTGTACATACAGGCAACTCGTCCCTTTTTCGTTTTTAATTTTGAAACAATGTACTTGTTTGTACATTTAAATGAGTTTTTCTTCGTGCTCTACAAGCTTTAGGAATTCAGAAACAGATATTTCACAAGAATTGCAGCCCATGCTGACGGATTAAGCAAAGAGAAGCAAGTTATTCTTAAATACGTGTAGTTATGAATGATGATTTACCTACAATCGACCTTTTGCGTTGGCTCTGTATTGTACTGTCGCCGGTCACCGTAAAACTAAACGATATTAAAAAACCGCTTCTAGTCGTTATCGTTACCGGGAACTTCGATCCCGAACATGAGAAAATGTATGTATAGGGTGTTTTCACATTTACCGACACCGGTACGACATAAGCCCAGCACCGATACCGACACGATATCGGGAGGATATTTGCACATACGCAACCGACACGGCCGATGCAGTTGCCGTCCAGGAAGCGTCATGGCGGGAGTTAACAAATTTGTATTTGCTTTATTTGTTATACTTGAGGCGCAGAAGACGAAAGCACAGGCAGTTATGGGTACATCCAATTCTAAAAGTGAGATATTTAGAGGGTATCTATTATACTCTGTTTGAGAAATCCCAATTATCCCAAATACAGGGCTTAGACTCCACTAGTTCAGTTAATGTTACTACATCGTATTTAAAACCGGCCATTTTTGTTATTTTTAACCAAAAAATCCCACACCACACCCAAAAATGGAATAAAAGCATTACAAATTGTCGACGACACGAGTGGATTAAATCGGCTGCTCGGCAACACGTCGTTGCCTGTAACGACACGATACCGACATATCGGCGATATGTCGGTATCGGCTTAAGTCTAAACCTATCTGTCTTGTAATCAAGTCGAGAGGCAGCAGACGTTTTAGCCTATGCACTTCACTAATATCGCCCGCGAATCGTTGTATGGTTTGCTTGATGAATTCCAAAGGGAGGTTATGCTGAATTACTTTGTTGGGGACGTAATAAGGTGCGTCGACGATGGCACGCAATACCTAGTTCTGGATATTCTGGAACCTTCGCAGGATGTTAATGTTGGAGATACTAGCGGTACCCCACAGCTGAATTCCATAAGTCTAAATCTAAGAATGGACTTGTATAATCGTAAATTGTTGTCCAAGGACAATTTAGATTTACGGCCTATGAGCCAATACATATGACTTAGTTTAAGTTCTAGTGTTTGCGTTTGGTGAATACATGATTGTGGCATGAAAGGCGTCGACTCAAATGCATGTCAAGATACTTAGCATCTTCGACTTGAGAAAGTTGGCAGTTGTTAATCTTCACAGAAGGACATGTTTCTCTTTGTAATGTAAATATTACATGCATGGACCTGGTTTCATTAGCTTTGATGTGCCATATTTTTAACCAATGCTGAATTTTATTTAAGTTTGTTTGAAGGTTTCTTGAGGCTGATGTTGGATTGGTGTGAGATGCTAAGACTGCGGTGTCGTCAGCGTATGTTGTAACAATGGTGGTTCTTATTGTTGGAAGAGGTACAATATAGGGCCAAGTACACTACCTTGAGGAACGCCTGAGTATATTGGATGCAATTCAGTGTATTGACTACCTTGTTTAACCATAAAGTGTTTATCTGTTAGATAAGATTGCAATAGTTGAAAGTGAGGATGAGGGAGAAGCTTCTTTAGTTTGACTTGCAATTCAATGTGCCACACCTTGTCAGAAGCCTGAAGGTAGAGTAGAATATAATATCTAGGGTATTGAAAAATTCCTGGAAAGGTTCTTTTTTGTTGAGGTGTTTAGGTGGGCAGTAGATGGCAGAAATTGTTATTGGTCCATGTTCTTCAATAGTAATTCTCGTAGCATGTAGATATTCCTTGGTAAATTTCTCCCTTTCGTAATGTTTAATGATATTGCGAATGATTATGGCGGCGCCCCCATGTGCTCTGTTATCTGGGTGTTTTGTGTCGTATAATTTGTATTTAGGAATTTGTAGGTAATATCTGTCTATGAAGTGTGTGTAAGAGATCATCATTATGTCGATATTTTGCTTATATATGAATGTTTTGAGCTCTTGAAGGCCATTGACATTCCAGACGGTTATTTTATATTTTGATTGTTTCGCCATTAAGTTAATTTACTGACAACAATTATAAGTATTTGCTCCATAAGTTCACTCATCATTTCTTCGAGTTTTCTCATATTCTTGGCAGGTTGTTTTGTTATTGTTGACCGTTTGAGCGTAAGGCATTCCTTGCTGGATATGTTGGATTGATGGAAACTGTACTTGTGACTGCTAGTTTCTTTTTTCTCTTAAGGCGGGTTATACTTTTTGTTGCAGTTGTTTGTACACTTGACAACCTCTGTAGTTAGCAGAATGGTCACCACCACAGTTGATGCATTTTACTTTGTCATCACATGTTTTTTGCGAATGCCGTGTTGACCTGCACTTTTTACGCATCTGAATGTTTTTCGATAACAGTCTTAGTGTGTCCGTAAGTCTGACATCTGGTGCATTGTTGGACTATTCTTTTAGCGTGCGGGTTCGCATTTAATGATACTGTGTTCTAATTTCTCTAAATAATATACTTGCTTATTATTTCCTTAGGTATAATGTCAACATAAAACATTGGTAATGGTTTTTTTGTGGTACGATGTTGTATGTTATGTATGTTTACCACTTCATGACCTTGCTCTGCAAGGCTTATTTTGATGGCTTCGGTATCTATACCATGGTGTAGTCTTCTTAAGACAAATCGGAAGGTTTTTTCGCTTTTTGGCCTAAACGTGTGGTATTGTGTATTTTTGTTATTGAGTTCTTTGATCGATGTTTTAAAATGTTTTGCTTCAATAACTTTAATTATTTCATAACTGTAGTTTTATTGTGTATTTGTTATTTGTGATTTGTTTAAGCAAATCGTGGATATGCTGGATTATCCCTACTTTGTAGATTATTATGGGTGGCTTGGGCACAGCTTTTGAGTTGTTCTCTTGATCTTTGTCTGTGCTTTCATATTTTCTTCTGATAAGCTGCTAAAATTGTTTTTGTTACTAGTGGTTTGTGCAACCATAAGTCGCTTATTCTTGTCTGCTTTCTGGCATTCACTACTTCGGGGCTTCTTAAGCGTTTTTTTGTTTATTAGAGTAGTCCAGTCCGATTGTATCTTCTAATGATATACTTAGAGATCTTGATTTTGTTGCTATAAAGTCTGTATTATTGGTTGTTGCTGTTTGTATACAGGAGAATGGGGTGCCACTGGTTGCCTCAGCGGGAATGGCCCTTGCTTTTGATATTGAGGATCATCATTTGATTCTGGTAACTGTATTCCATAGGTGGTTATACTACCGGTATGGGAGCATAATACTGAGAGTTGGCCATTTGGCCGGTCCCTATATATGAGTTGTGTGCTATGCACTATTATTTACTGTCAACATTTATTTTTTTATCCCGGTGACTGATCTTGTGGCCGGCCAACGTTTGTTATCCATCGCACTCACTATTTTGGCTCCATATTCCTCGAAAGTAAAGCGACGACTTCTCATAACTCACTAGGAAATTGGATACAGGTGTGTATTCGTTGTTTTACGCGAAAAAAAATTGTAATATCAAAAATGTGGTAATGGCTTTAGATGATACGGCAATATGTGTTAAGGACTATAAGAGGACGTTAACTTAATAGGTGATTTAAATTTGATTACTAACAGTTTTGGTTTCATCCCCGCTTCAATTAAAAAATGAAAAGTCAACCGTTATAGTTGCCACAATCTTTGTAAATAATTTTGAATGCATTAAAATAGATTAAGAACATTCCTTATGAGTTTGACACAAATATAAATGGTTATGTTAAATCTGTATTTACTAAAAATCTTGAATACCAGAGGTTTATATAATTGAACATCAAAATATGGATTTATTTATTCTAACGCAAGAAGATAAGTGCCAGAAGCTATGGCTAATAGAAATGCAGAAGGCGGAGTGGTATTACAAGAAAAACATACCACTTCGAATCTATAAAGCTGTAAAATATACACAGCTACATATTACGAACATTTCATATTTGTTTATATGATTACCATTAAGAACTATCGGTGATTAATAAATTTGTTAACAAATTTTTATTAAAAATAAGAAATTATCAAATTTAGCAGCATAATGATCATTCAATGAAAAACCTCACGTCCTAATGTATGTTACTGTATGTGATGTCTAGTATATTACTATGAATGGTACCATTAACATAGAGAAGAGACAGAATGATGTTGATTACAACTTTTTTATTTCGCCTTGGTACACAAACTCACCATAGTAGGGGAAGGAGGTGGCGACATAAGAGAGTATAGACGAGGCCGGCAATTTCTACTCTTCACTTCCAATCTTGACCTCGCTGTAAGTCATCTGTATATTTTCAATGCACAATTTTAACAAATAGCTAAAGCAATTACATTTTAATTATCTAATAGAAATAATCGCACTATCCATAAACGTTAAAGCACCTGCTTAAGCGAAACCATAGTGCGACAACCTTTTTAGATCTGCTCCACTATGCTAGATCTATTAACGTCGCGAGGTTACTTCCGCTCTTTATGATGATTTGATGGTGATCAGCTAGTAGGCCTCAGTGCTAAAACGCATTCGATGATATATGAGTATGACTTGTAAATATAAACATATATAGCATATATCGCTCATTCTAAAGAATAGTGACACATCTCAAAAAACATTAATTTTGAGTTATTATAATTAATCAGTGCTAAATACATTAAAGGATATTGTAGAACAATGATACATCTCGCCTTTATTGTATAACCAATAGAGAGCACAAGTGTCACTCTTCTTTTGAGATCAACATTGGATGCCCTGTTTTGGAACAGTGACATGTTCAGTGTTACTATATTATTCAAACCATAAGCTGTGTGTTTATTTGTGAAATAGTGTTACATTCCAAAAAGTGTCTAACCAGTAAGTATCTAAATTTACGCAATAGTGTCATATTTAGAATTGTGTCTTTATTTATCTTAAAATGACAACAGTCTGCACTGACATTTTTTATTTTAAAATGTCATATTTCATGTTGGGTCGTTCTTCCTTTTAAGCTTCTAACACATGTGCTATTATAATTTATTTAATAGTATCACAATTCGTGATATGTCTTTGTTTTCTAAAAATATATGTATCATAAAATATTCAATGAAGAATATAATATATCCTTTCTTACACCAAAAAAATACCAATGGGATTTATGTGTCTCATTTGAAAACGGAAATAACCTTGATAAAGAAGGAATGAAAAAAAAATATATGAACATCACTTATGTCAAAGAGAATTATCGCGAATTGAAAAACAAGCTGACAAAGAATCTGAAGATTTTGTGGCCATGTACGATCTTCAAGCTGTATTGCCATGCCCAAGGGATAATACTTCTTCTTTTTTTATACCTCAAAATTAAATGTATTTAATTTCACAATTTATGACATCAAGACCAATGATGTTCAATGCTATGTTTGGCACGAGGGTCAAGGCAACAGGGGAGCCAATGAGATTGGTTCATGCGTTTTAAGCTATTTGACTAATTTGAACAAGTCTTTTGAGCAGGAAAGAAATGTAATTTTTTACTCAGACAACTGTGCAGGACAACAAAAAAACAAATCTTTCAATGTATCTCTACGCTAATGGTAATTTACAAAAGCTTAAAACTATAACTCATAAATATTTCATAACCGGGCACGCCCAAAACGAGGGAGACAATGCACCCTTGTTAATAGAACGGAACATTAAAAGGTCTTTGAAATCAGGCCCTATATACTTACCGTAACAGTATTACGCTCTAATAAGAACTGCTAAAAAGACTGGAAATCCTTATAAACTACAAGAACTATCTTATGATGACTTTTATTATTTAAAAGACTTAGCTAATTGGATTAGCTTAGGAAATTTTCCCAAATCCGTAAAAATATCTGATATATACTTCCAAGATATTTTATAAAAAGTCTTTTGACCAGGAAAAATTTGAAGAAGTAGAGATTGAGAAACCACGGAGTAATAGAGGGAGAAAAACAGAATATGGCGAATTGCTCAAAGCATATCATAATAAACTTGGCATAAATGAAAATAAAATACATCATTTACTTTCATTGTTGTTGAAACAACCAACAAAAGAAGTGTAATTCCTATGTGCTATAAAGAATACTATAACAATATTCAATATATTTTTTAAATACCTATGTACCTATTGTAGTTCTTTACGTTTTTCTTTATAAAACCAAATTCAATAGTTGATACGTTTTTCTTTGCTCAGTGTTTCTTTTTTCGAATTCTTAATCACATGAAGGTTTTTGACAAACAATGACATAAATCAAATAAGAGAAGAAAAATTGCTTCTAAAATAGAAATTATTGTTTGATGCCTAAAAATGTTTATAATACGTCTTCAATAAGACATAAACCGTAACCTTTTATCATTAGTTGAGAGTATAAACATTCTTGTTAAAGAAATAATTGATAAAAATGTTATTCGGAATTTTAAAATACTTCTCCTAAAAAATCGCTATTTTCAAGATGTGTCATTGTTCTTTAGAATGAGCGGTTATGTTAAATGCGCACGTTAAGCCGTTATATTATTTTGTGCGTACAATTCAACATTGTTAACAATACCCATCTCGTTTGATTGAAAATAATATTTTTTTCTACAATGCCACTCTTTAATAACTAAACTCGCATTGCACATAACAATGCGTTAAGCGTTACACAAATCCCTTGCGTTGGGATATTAACATCATCATTTACACAATAAACTTTATGACTTGAAATCGTGAATCAGTCGAATAATCGATATCAATCACATTATAGAAATTCTATTCACTCCTAGGAATACGAGCCTCAATTTGATCTATAAACAAAAAAGCATTCATAGGTTTCATGTTATTTTCGTTCTGTAGTTTTGATATATTCAAAAATATTAAACCTATATTTTATTATTATTATATTATATAGGTTTGAGCCTCATCAGCCACTGATCGCATGGGTAATCCTTTGGCGATCCCCTCTTATCCGGGTCATTGTCCAAAAATGCTATCCCATAAAAGGAGCAATTTAGGCACGTCCCCTGCCTTAAGCTTCGCCTCTTCTAGGATAACAGGGATCCCTAAGATAAGATATCTCTTCTCCTTCAGTGCGGGGCAGGTGTAAAGAAGATGAATCGAGGTTTCCTCGTCTTCTTTACAGTATCTGCAGGCCGGGCTGTCAGTCAGCCTCAGCTTGTGCTTATATGCAGTCAGGCTACCATGGTGCCCGTTATGATTCCCACCAGGGTTCTGGCTTTGTGCCTGTTCAATTTAATGAATTCTTGGGCCCATTTCTCAATATCTGAGTATTGGATGAAGAGTTTGGTTATTCAACAACCTGTTACTTCTCTCCATCTTTTATTGTGCTGGTCTCTTGCCCAGCCATTGATGCGGTCTCTGATCAGATTCCGACTTATTCCCACTGCAGGTTCTGGTCCATAGAGGTTTTCCCTGGTCCCTAGTCTGGCAAGGTCATCTGCAATTAGATTTCCCTTAATGCCATTATGCCCAGGTATCCATAAGAGTTCCACTGGTCCCTTCCCTGCCAAGTGGTTCAATGCTTCATAGCAATTATAGACCAGCTTCGACTTTGTCGTTGCCGAATTCAGGGCTGCCAACGCCGCCTTGCTATCTGAGCAGATATATACCTTCTCCTGGGTCCAATTTTGGTCGGCCCCCAGAACACCGTATGTAATTCCAACTAGCTCGACCTGGAATGCGGTAGTGTATTTGCCCAAAGGAAAGGTTTTACCTATCCCGTCGCGTCGCCTATACACCCCCGCACCCGCTCTGTTCCCACTCTCGGCTCCATCCGTGTACCAGATGTCTCTATTGAGCGGCAATCCAGCTCGACCCTCCATCCAGTCAGTCTTACTGGTGAGGGTGACCTCATATTTCTTGTCAAGTCCCTCCTCAGCTAGCTCTCTTGCGAGTCTATTCAGGTCCCTTACCTTCCTATTCATGTTTCCTACCCTGTGCATTGCCTTTTCGGCTTCCGCTTTCAGGGTGACATTAAGAGGTGGTATCCCCGTCAGTATCCTCAACGCCTCGATCGGTGTTGATCTTGGGGCTCCGGTTATACTTCTAAGAATTAATAAGCTTGTTAAGTCGATTGGCTTCCGACTTTAAACAGGTTCTCTCCCACTAGACCAGTGCTGCATACGTCAGTCTGGGTTTTATAAATTGCCTCATACATCCATTTCGTTTTTTCCGGTTTCAAGCCCCAGCTATTACCAATGACTCTTCTCAGTTGCCAAAGTGTTGCTGTGATCTTGGAACATATGGACTTAGATGTTTTCCTCATGACAGTCTCCCGTCCAGAATTACTCCTAAGTATTTCACTTCACTATTATAGCTTAGTTCTTGGCCACCAAGTTTCAGCCATGTTTTGTTCCACTTATATTCTTGGTGAACACCATCACCTCAGTCTTAGAGAGATTGACCGAGAGTCCCCTCTCCCTGCACCAATTCCCAACCTTGTTTAAAGCTACCTGCATTATATCGACAATCGGCTCCAGGAAAGGGCCCTTCGTTATTATTACTAAGTCATCGGCATAGCCAATTACTTGGTAATCCTTTCACCTTTCAAGCAGCTCATCTCCTACTAGGTACCACAGAAGGGGGGACAATACCCCTCCCTGTGGACAGCCCGAGTCGACCCGGCCCTTGATGGTAGTCTTGCCTTTATTGGCAGTAAGCTGTCTGTTTCCCAACATATGGTCTATCCATTCAGCGATTATTCTGGGGGTGTAACATCTGCCTAGTGCTCCGCTAATCACCTCCCTGGATGTAAAGTTGAAGGCTCCTTCAATATCAAAGAAGGTGCCGACAACGTATCCTCCGGAGTCCAGTTGTGACCGTATCGATGAACCTTATCCAGAGCTGTTTCTGTTGATTTACCAGCTTGATAAGTATGCTGGCTCCCTTGAAGTGGCCTCTTTATTAGGATAGTATCCCGAAGGTACTTGTCAACTAATCGTTCGGCCGTCTTTAGTAAAAATGAAGTAAGGCTAATCGGCCGAAAGTCCTTAGGGGACGTGTATCCGACTTTGCCCGGTTTAGGTATAAAAACAACCCTTGTACCTAGCTACACTTTCGGGACCATCTTCAGTGCCAAGCTGGCCCTGGTGATCCTTATGAGTAGACCGAGGATTATCTCTTCTTCTTCCTGCAGAAGTATCGAATAAATGCCGTCCGGTCCCGGCGATTTATATGGGTCAAAAGACCTCAAGGCCCACCTCATCTTAGCCGGTGTGACTATCTCCTTCACAAGTTCCCTGTTGTCCCCCTCTCGGTTTACCGCCCAGGTCCTATGTGCCCCTACTAGCGGGTCAGAAATGTCTCCCGTCTCCGGTCTATAAAAGCTCGGAAAATGTGCTTTGATGAGATGATCTAAGGTTTCCTCATCCGATTCCGAGAATTTACCATTAGGGAGCTTGATAGATCCCAGTATCGCTTCCGGGCTGCGGGCTAGGATCTTGTTCAGCCGTGCTGCCTCAGCTCCCTTATTTATCTCATTACAGAAAGAAACCCAACTACTTCTTTGGGCTTCCCTAACCTCAGCCCTACAGTGATCCCTGGCAGTCCTATAGTTCTCCCAGGTTGTACGGCTGTTACGTTTTCTGGCTCCCTTGAGACAGTTCCTTACCTTACATCTAAGGTTTTCCAGCATATTGTTCCACCATTTTACCTGGCCATTCGGCCTAGCTCGTTTAGGTGTACAGTTCCCTTCATAGGTTTCTATCAATCCCCTACTCAGTCGGTAGGCTGCCGCTTCCAGTACTTCCCTCTCACTAATTCTGGAGGGGATCCCCCGAACTGTTACTAGAAGATCCGATTTAAACTGTTCCCAGTTTGTGAATCTGGGGTTACGGACCCATTTCATCTCCTCATGCTCCCCCCACTCTCAAATGAAACTTAATGGCAGAGTGATCCGAGAGTGTGGATTCATCCGAGACTCTCCAGTTCCGCACGTATCCCGCCAGGTGTCTGTAGCCCAAGGTAATGTCAATTACCTCCTCCCTTATAGCGTTATGAAAAGTGGATGTGTTTCCCACATTTAAAATATCTAGCTCTGTACTTACCAGATATTCCATGAGCTCCATACATCTTCTATTGGTGTTCGTGCTACCCCAGACCATATGGTTCTGGTTCAATATGCTTGTAGACACCGAAATGCTTCAGCTCCAGCCCTCAGGGCTCACTTTTAAGGTACGTTTCGCCTTGTTATATCGACCTCCACAGTTCGAAGAAGACTCCATTGTGCAAATTTACGTGCAGGAAGGCCTTTAAGGGTACCCACTTTACTTCCACGACATCGAGCTGCTCGCTTTCAGTGGGCACGGAAACGTAGTGGTTGGGTTTTGCAGCAGTGGCGATGGGTTTTATTCACAGATGAAACCAGAATTGGACTGGTGAGTGATGACAATCGGCAAAGGGTCTGAGAGAGATTTGTTCCTTACAATGGTAAGACAGTAATGTTTTGGGGAGGAATAATGTTCAATCGTCGTACGCCATTAATTCTCATAAATCAGAATATGACAAGTCAAGTTTATATTGAAAATGTTATCAGGCCCATTATTTATCCCCTACGCAACGAATTAGGTGACGAGTTCATCTTCATGGACAACAATGCGAGGCCACATCGCGCAAGAACGGTTCAAGAGGTACTTGAACAGGGAGATATTACCCGATTAGATTGGCCAGCTAATTCCCCTGATATGAATCCCATTGACAACATGTGGGATTTTGTTTCTAGAGCAATTCACAAATGCATGAACCAACTCCAACATGCGAAAAAGTTTCATTCATCTATTGCAACAGCAATAGATGAATGAAACAATATTCCTCAAGAAATTGTAAACCGTTTGATTGATTCTATGCACAGGCATGTCAATATGTTACTGAGAAGTAGAAGAGGCCATACTGACTATTAAGTTATAGTTTACTTGGTTAAAAAATATATTTTGTTAATTTTTGTCATAATAAATTTACTTAAAAATTGCAAATTTTTTTTCATTCTTTTTAATTGACTAAATTTTTTAATATTATCCATGTATTACAAACAAAATACATTTAGAAAAAACATACTTTGAAAAACAAATACAATATTAGTTCGAAATGTTACTGACAGAGATCGTATCGATAAAGATGTATACGCCATAAAGTTAATTCGGCATTTTTCCTGAATCGGCGTACCGTGTACGGCACTGATGAGAACTAACAAGTTCGAAACAGCTGTATGTCGTTCGGTTCCGATCCGGGACAAATGTCGAATCCTACCTATGGCGGGTTTTTATTTTTTGAAACCTTATCTGATCGTGCAGAAACACGTGGGGTCGAGGATTGCTTCTGGGTATAATTCAATGCCTGGCGGGGCTTTAGCCCGAGGAGTAGTTGTTTCCTAGAGCGATTATGTAATAGCTTTGCTATTCGGGAACTACTTTGATAATCGCTTGGCGGCTTCGTGGTTTCTTTCTCGATTTCCGACTTATATGTTACTGACAGAGATCGTATCGATAAAGATGTATACGCCATAAAGTTCATTCGGCATTTGTCCTGAATCGACGTACCGTGTACGGCACTGATGAGAACTAACAAGTTCGAAACAGCTGTATGTCGTTCGGTTCCGATCCGGGACAAATGTCGAATCCTATCTATGGCGGGTTTTTATTTTTTGAAATCTCCAGATAATGCCACTTTGTTGGCGAAATGGGCATCGAGTGTAGTGTATAATGTTAAGTTTTGTAGAAAACTTAAGTTAGTGTTATCTTCACACCAAACGTTCCAACCTACTCCAGTATGGAACTTGCTTGACACATCGAATGGTTAGAATAATTCTAAAGCATTCGAAAAGAAAAAACTCTTATGAGAAAAAAATGAGATTATGGATCTAGAATAGTACGAATGGAATGTACCTAATATCGAGGTCATGTCTGATATATCCTGTGATTCTATCTAAACATAAATATATTCTGTGTGTGACATGAATATCAGTTATCTATGATAGTCGTTCAGGTGTTCAGAGCTGCAAAATGAGTGAAAAAGTAAATACGTTTAGCGAAACTGGCACTTACGACTCAAAAAATTTGCGTTATGAAGGTGATATTGCAATTTATACTGATTTAAATACGGGTAGTGAGTACCAGTGGGATAGTGAAAAACAAGAATGGTGTTTGCGGAATCCTACATATGGGTTCGAGGATGATACTCATGTTTACACTGATGGCGATGGAATTAAATACTTTTGGGATAAGGAAAAAAGTGCTTGGTTTCCTAAAGTCGATGAAGATTTTATGGCAAAATATCAGATGAGTTATGGTTTCATTGATCCAACCAAGATAGAAATAAAAGAAGTACCAGAAACAGATATATGTCGGGATCAAGGTACTAAAAAAGTAAAAGGAGAAAAGCGGAAAGCATCAGAACCTACATGGTTTGAAATAGACCAAAGTCAAAATACAAGTGTATATGTTTCTCACTTGCCTCTAGATATAGAAGAACAAGAGTTTATTGACTTGATGCAGAAATGTGGTTTAGTTATGAGAGATAGTCAATCTGGAATGTTTAAAGTAAAACTTTATAAAGAACAAGGTACAGACATTTTTAAGGGTGATGCTCTTTGCACTTACATAAAAGTTGAATCAGTTGACCTAGCCCTTAATTTGATTGATGGATACGAGTACAAAGGACATAAAATTAAAGTAGAAAGAGCAAAATTTCAAATGAAAGGAGAATACGATCCGAAGTTGAAACCAAAAATGAGAAAAAAGAAAGATAAGTTAAAGGTCAAAAAGCAACAAGAGAAATTATTTGATTGGCGACCTGAAAAGCAAGTTGGTGATCGAGCGAAACATGAGAAAGTTGTTATTGTTAAAAATTTATTTGAACCATCCATATTTGATACTGATGTGGGTCTCATACTAGAGTTTCAACAAGATTTAAGAGAAGAATGTTCAAAATTAGGAGAAGTACGTAAAGTAATTATTTATGATAGACATCCTGAAGGAGTGGCGCAGATTAATATGAGTTGTCCAGAGGAAGCAGATAAAGTGGTCGAATTACTAAATGGTAGGTGGTTTATGAAAAGGCAATTATCATCAGAAATTTGGGTTGGCCGAACAAAGTTTAGAATTGCAGAAACTGATTCCGAAATTTCAAACCGATTAGATAAGTGGGACAAATTTTTAGAAAGTGGAGATAATGCACAAGACGCTATTAAGGATAAGAATAATGAAGCTGATTAAATAAGAACGATTAAGTAGGAGAATACCCAAAATCATTGAAATCTGAGTCAGTAATGCTCAAATCACTGAAATTTCAGAAACGTCTCAAATTATGGAAAGATAAACATAGATTTCGTACACACACATTTAAATATGTGTATAGATAAGATTTTTTCCTGTTTAAATTGTTTTATGAAATCGTAGAATAAAATGTCTGTCGAAATACATTACCGAGTATTATTTTTACAAGGTAAACTTATCCCCATAATTACATTTAGAAGAAAAATATGATCTTGTAGATTATACATTCTGTTCATTTATCTCATTCTTTGCAGTAATTTTTTTTTAAAAAAGGCAACTGCCAATTGGGTCAATATAATTGCCACCGAGTCATGATTAATTTATTAATATATACCTATTCAGTCAAAATTTAAAAAGCAGACATTATTTGAAGTTTTGTCTGTTTAGAGTTTCAATAAATTTATGCTAAACGCAATTTTGCCCCATTAATTGTGAAAAGGGTTATTTAAAACCGAAAGCAAAATGGTATTTATATGTTTACAAGTCTATTGATTTTCTGAGGGGGCCTTACATACATAGGGTGTTTCGACAATAAGAAGAATGCACAACATCTTATATGATGAGTTATTTCTTTTTATCATATTTATCAGTATACATGACCAAATAATTAAAAACTTATTTCAATAGAGATTTTATTAATATGAATCAGTTTTAAATTAACACAATTATTTTAAACTTGCCTTGTGATATTATTTAAAAGTGTTCACAATTTTTATTACACAACTGCAACTTTAGACAATTCTCACTACAAATACTATATTTTTTTCAAAAACCTTGTTTTAAAAAATATGTTTTTATTAATAAATAACAAGTTTGCACATAATAATTATTAATTAATACATTAACTTTTTATGGCCGAGACTTAATTTAAGATGATGCATTCTGTCACGGCATTAAACATGACACTACTGTACCACAAAACAAATAAAATTATAAGTCCACAACCTTCTAATACAGAGACAGATATTTACTACTTTTGCTATGACTTGTCTTAGTGACCGACAGACATGATTTCATATTAATTTCAAAAATTTTAATTACATATTTTATACTAATTATTGAATATTTAATCAAATATTTATAATTCATGATTCAACAGTTACTGCATGTTTACATATTAAAATGTTCTAATTTGTTATATATTTTGTAAAATGAAAACAAAAATATTAAACATAATATAATTTTTAGTATCATATATAAAATATTTAATTATATACTGAAACTTCATAGCCCATCTCATGATATCTATTTTTAAATACTTTAATAATTTTAATTTAGACATGTATGTACATACATGTTTAAATTAAACGTCATCTCATAGATCATTATTATATTAATAATTGTGTACCGTTTCGGCTAGAAATAATAGAATTTCAACAGTTTCAATTTTAAACATTTTGAAATTGTTGAAGCAAAGCAGATTTTTTACTTTTCCGCACTCCACTATACGTGGAAAAGTAATGTAATCATGTAAAGTAAAATTGGAAAAAAAAATTTTTTGGTTTATTTTCAACGTCGACTTCAAATAATTTTTTTGCAAAATACTTTATAATCATTCAAACAATCGGTCTGTGAAAATTAAACATTGGCAGACGGTCGCGTTACAAGTGCAGACGAACTCTACGAACACGAAGTTTAGAAAATAACCCTATGGATCATATATTTTATGAAGGTAGGTATGTGACTACTTTATGAATACCAAGCTGGTTTAGAAAAAATAAGGACACGTCAAATTAGTATTATAATAACGTCTGCCACTTATGAGTGCTTACATTTTCAAAACAGACGAGTTTAAAGATAATGTGTAGACTCTTAAAATATTTGATATTGTTTAAGACTTAAAGTGTATTAGAAATGGGAAAATATAAAAACTTAACGGAGGCTTGTAATTTAAAGAGTTTGATTGAATAGTGGTTGAAAAAAAAATTATTTAAATAGAGATTATATTTAACTTTAAAGATTCGCATAAAACTATTTCTATATATTACATTTGCGTAATAACAAAACTTCGTATCTATAAGTAAGTGAAATAAACAAATAGAATTAGTCCTCTTCATCACTAGAATCGTTATATAATACACATTCATCATTACATCAGATGAACTGGGGCCTACAAACCATTCAATTTGATACTTGTTATCAACCAAAATCCAATCATTTTGACGTTTATAAAACATTGGCTCAGGCTCTGTTGCAAATTTCCATATGGCACATATTTGATTCACGTGATTGCACAACAATGAATTTCTACATGGTGGCATTAAACTGCTAAGTATCAAAATTCTTTATTTTGTCAAGAGGATTTTTTTCACGAGATGCACTCATGCCATAGTTTGTCATAAACAGGTCAAACCGTACATCATTTATTCGTGTCAAATTATTTCTGCCATACTCACAACTACCTAATGATGCAAACATTTCGGCAATTTGTGGATCCTGAATGATGCCTAAAGGTTTTATTTTTCCTTTCCTAGCAAACGATGCGGTGTAGTCGCTTCCTGTAAAGGCATGGTAGACTGGCAAAGCTCTGGACACAGCTTCGCTCAAAATTTCGTATATTTTATATTTACTAAATGGCTGTTTTCGTGTGTCACGAAATTTTTAGGTCGATACACGAAATACTTTCAGTTCGAATTTCGGCATTTTGACAATATAGTAATTCGACCTTTGCGAACAACGTGGTAAATTTAATTTTTTGATCGGAAGTCTCTAAAGGCATGCTCCGGAGGTGCCTTCGATATGAGCGAGGGGGCGGCGCAATATTATTGCAATTTGCTTACTCGTATTTTATTAACGTGAAAATACCGTAAAGTATTCTTAAATTTAAGGCCAGTTTCTATCCAAAATGATATTCTATTCATTATTCAGTGCTATTATTAAAATATCTGTATCTGAGGTTCGGTCGTACGAGCCTCAGATACATTGGTGTTTTCCAGTAGCTTAGATATATGAAAAATAAATCGAGTATCAGCTTCATAATGAGAACAAGACAATACTTGATCAACCTCGTGAATTATGTCCATCATTCTCATAAAATATAACAGATATTTTGACAGTTTATTCTTAGGACTTTATCCCCCAGAATCCCTAGTATATTATCTGTGTTCCAATAGTTTACTAAAAACTGAACAAGCTCTAACTTAAAGGAGTCATTCCTCGGTGCCTTCGAGAAGTTACTTGGCCATTTTTGGTCTTCTACGGTGATAGTGGAAGCAACACTCCTATCAGTTGTTCTGGCGCGCCTATCTTTTTTGGAATCTTTAATCGACGGTGTTAAAATTCCACCCGTACTCCACTTGTACTTCTGCACAATTTTTTAAGAATATGAAGAGCTAATTTGCCAAAGCTAAGGGGGAGGTCTTCTAGAAACCGAAGAAAGAAAAACCCATCAAAAATAGTGCAATCTATTTTATTTGAGGGAGAGGAAAGAGAAACTTGCTTTAAATAATTTGGACTTCAGTTTTAGTCAGTCAGTTTTATTCATCAATCCATCAATATGGCTCAATGATAATGGAACTGCCGTTAACGCATATGACAAGTACAGTTAATAAAGTCAATTTAGTGTTCCAAAGCTAGAACTAATATTCTCCCTATTAAATTTCGTTCGATTTTCACTTCTGTTATTTTTTCATCATTTTTCTTGACTTTTAATTTACTGTTTGATGCAAATGTATCAATTATTTGCTTAGAAATTGGTTTTTCAAATCTACTTGCATCATCTTTGCATTCTGCAATGAAACGATCTTTTATTATCTCCCCCTTAGTATTAATATTTAAAAGAAAGTCTTTAATAACTTCATGTGCATTTTTCCCAGTGGAGAGGTTAAACAGTTCATCCTTGTCCAATACTTCAGATGAGAATGGATTTAGAGTATTGCAGATCTGATTAACCAAGTCCTTTATAAAAGTATTGTCAGTATTTAATTTATGATCCTCAAGATCATTTGTCACATAGCATCTTCATCAGAATTAAGTTTTAGAGTTTCCAATAAATGTGTCCATCGCTGTTTAGCACCTTCTAGCTGATATTGAATTCATGAATGAACTAATTCCTAGGACAAAAAAATAATAAAAATTATTACTTGTGACTTTTGATTTGCATGAATTTTACCTGTTAATTTATTTGCAGCATCTGTGTTAACAGTTTGCTCGAGTGTAAGATCGGTTGGCGTTCCGGAAAATAATTTTTTCGTTCATCTGATAGAGATAGCAGCATTCATTAAGGTTTCCATTAAACCAGGACATGTTTTCAACATTTACTAATTTTTTAAAAAATCTTACAGTCCATCTTGCATAGTTTTGGTGGTTCATAGAGAGCATAAGCGTCGCTATTTTGGGTAGACAGGAAAGATATAACTCGAAATCTTCTGTTCGTATGCTCCTTGAAATAAATTTATAAAATTTATGTAGGTTACCCAATATTTTGCAGTCATTCTACGTACCCCGGCTTGTCTCCTGATAATATTTGTCATATCTGTCCAATATATCGATAAGTGTCCGAAAAATTAAATTCAGATTTTTGCTCTTGGATAATTTTCAATTCAGTTATTACATCAGTAATGCATAGGTATATGTGTCAAGATATGATTGAAAGTGCAAAATTTGTAAGTCCTTTTACACCTATTGTGCAAGTAAGAAATTCTTTTAATAACCCAGGTGCTATAATTCCAGATTCTGTCAATATAAGAAAAACCAGATTCTTCAATATATTTTCCCATGACTTCAAAAAGTGACATTTGTACATGAAATGCGCCTAGCAAAATAAATTACGATATTGTATTTTGGACGTTCTTCACTTTGAATTTGTATTGCTATTTTTGCAATGGCCGGGTCGTAAGTAACCTGTATAAATGTAACTACATTAAGGGTGTGAGGTACTACTGCAGTGCTTGTAGGTGTTAAATAGCAAATAGATTGTACAGATAAAACATCATCACTTCGAAGAGACTCTTCCATCCTACCCCCATAGGTATTTTTGAGTCTAACAATGCAAGGGATATAACCCACAAGTTATCTAGCTGCCTGATATGCTTATACCTAGTTTGACTTATTGTTAAGGCTGTTGATATTTTAATTACTTCATTTAATTTAAGTTTTTATAAAAGGGTTCAATTTTGGCGTCTAATATATCGAACATTCTTCGTCTTTTTCTTTGACAAGTGATCACAGTTGAAGGTGCATCATCAATTGTGTTTTCCATATTATTTATTGTATCACATTTATTTTGATAGATTATACCAACTGTCATGTAGCGCATCTTTTCACGACAAGATTTCTACAAATCTGTCAAAAGCAAGAGCTGTAGAAATATGTGGTTTTTTATGTATTCCATATGGTGTTACGATCCTGGAGTAGGTTGGAACCTTTGGTGTAAGATAACTGTTTTCCACAAAACACCATACATTACACTCGACGCGCGTTTCGCCAACAAAGTTGGTATCATCTGGAGATGATTAAAACTCATGTTAAATAAAAACATTATTATTCTCTCGTAATCGTTTGATAATTTTTGTATTATTCGCGGATTTTGACATTTTATTGTTTATAATATGTATGGAATTTGATTTCCGCAAGCTTCTCTCACGAATCCTTTAGAAGGATCAGGCAGATGTTGAATTGAACTTTCAATACTTGCAACCATCTCATCCAAGTTCTTTTCAGAGGCAGGTAATGCAAAATTTAACCCCTTATTGGGGAGGTCAATTTCTTTTTTATCAAACGATTGGGAGGAATGATTTTCTACAATAGAAATATCTTTCTGAGGAACTCTTCTTTTAATGAAGCTATTGCTTGTTGATTAATTTCTTATTTTGAGTGTAGTGGTATAGTGTTTTGTGGAACACTCAGTTAGTGTTATGGCGTTACGAATTTGCCATCGAATGAGGGATATGTTAATTCAGTTTCCAGCTTTTCAGCTAGCGAATAGCTGATGGCATGTCCCAGTCTATTCAAGATATTAATAACTTTACGACTTCCCGTAATGTTTTTCATGGCTATAGCAAGTTCCATGTTTTGAAGTTTTCCCACGTCCATTCATTACTGAATATATTGTATCTTGTGCAAGACTTAATTCTTACTATTGAATTTTCTTCAAGCCCGCGATTAAATGGCCCACATAATAAATTTGTGAAAAACTGTCCTGTTAAAGGCGGTATAGAACATTCACCAGCAAATCTCTCTTGATCTGATCAGGCAAAGGATTAATTTTTTTATATTTAATATCCTTTTAAGAATTCCAAAATCCACATTTTCAACGAGGTTTCTTTGGTTTTAGCAGTGCAATTAACCCTTTCAGGACAGCAACGGTTTTAGCGCACCGCGCTGCACAGACGGCAGCGGACGGTGCTTGCGGATTCGTCTGTTTCCCGTCGCGAACTACACCGCGCCTTTGTCGGATGCAGGCGGCTCCCGCCGTGAACCGTACTTTAGTTATTTTTGAAAACTTAACAGTTTTATGAATTTGGAGCAAATGCCAATAAAAAATACTAATAACAGAAATCAAACTTTTATTTAGGTACCATAAATATATAAAAGATTTAAAAAAAGACAAAAACCAGCATTGAAATAATACTTGACATAAAAACGAAACGTAAATACTTCACAGTAAGATATAAAATATAAAATTTTAACATATTGTACATAGGTAAGTAAAAATGTTTATTGTAAACTTAAAAATTAAAATTAAAATTTTACTACAGTGTGGTAACGTTCAAAGCAACCAAGAACACATAGTGGCACATCACACTGGACGCAATTGTAACTGGTTTCGCGTCTAATTTTTTCTTTTGGCACAAACCACACAGCGTTTTTGGGTTATCTTATTTGTTCCAGGTTTTCGTGGATATATCGAAGGAAAATGTCTCTCCGTTAGCCTAAGAGGATTGTGCGCACGATCCGGTCTGTTGCTGTTACTGGTACGACGTGGTTTAATTTTGTACTTCTCTAATAGCGCCTGTATTAATTCTTTCTGAAAATCCAATAGGGACACTATCTTTTCAGATTTCATTAGAAAAACAGCATGACTGTTCAAGATAGCCCAGTCCATGAGATGAAAAAATACCTTCTTATACCACTTTACCGATTTCCTGATAGATTCAATGGAGCTTAGCAACATATCTGTGCGATCCACACCACCCATATGTTCATTATAATCTATGATACACATAGGCTTTTCTCTATTTTCATCTTGGTATGAAGGAACCACTTTCATTTCATGTTTATGCATCGTCGTTAACATATGCACGTCCCTTCTGTCAGACCATTTTATTGCTAACATAGTTTCGGTAGAGAAATATCGATTCCTTCTCCGATCTTTTCTCGAAGGGGGGCATAAAATGGCGAGTGGCCTTTACTGTCCCGCAACAATTAGTTTTCTTGTCCAACAAATTATCATACAATAAGGGACTAGTATACCAGTTATCGGTATAGAGCCTGTGACCTTTATTCCAATATGGTTCAGTCAAAGTTAGAACAATATTTCCTGACTTTCCCAACTTTGAATCAAATTCTTTGACTGATGTTGAAGATCCGGTATATATGATGAAGTCTAGAATATATCCCGTCTCACAATCCACTAATACGAAAAATTTTATCCCAAACCTGTGTCTTTTTGATGGGATATACTGTCTAAAGGATATTCTCCCTTTGAATAACATTAGACTCTCATCGATTACTAAATTTTGGAAAGGATAAAGGGAACTCTTGAAAACAGTTTTGAAATGGTCTACAATTATTCTTATTTTGAATAAACTGTCATTTCTGTTTACATGTTTGTTATCGGCAAAGTGAGGAAATCGCAAAATTTCAAGATATCTATCTCTGGGCATCACTTGGCCGAACACCGACGTTTCTATAATAAATTCTTTGGACCAATAGTCCTTGATTCTATGCTTTTTCACCAAAGGCATTAGAAAGCAAAGGCCCAAAAACGTGTAGAACTCGTCTATATCTAGAGTAAATTTTTTTAATTCAGGGTTTTTACTTGACATAAAGGAGTAATACGTATTTGTTTCCTCAACAATTTGTTGAACAAAATCCCTGGTAATAACAGCTTCAAAGATATCCAGAGCCGATAGGTTGTTCCCCAAATTGTCGATTTGGCAGCCACAATTTTCATCATCAAAGTAACAAATGTTTGGTGTGAGGTTCGTTTTCTTCCAGCTGAATATAGGACCGCCGGTATCTAATCTACCACGTTTCTTTGGTGCAAGAGTATTATTTGCATTCTCATTCTCACTTTCACTGGAATTTCTGTCGGTAACTTCATATAAATCGTCCGCTTCATTTTCATTTTCTAATTCTGGATCTGATAAATTCTCCCAGTCATCTTCTTGATTTGGATCATCTTCAGGATAATCTATATCAATAACCTCCTCGCCATCATCACTATTCATAAGAATCTCATACAATTCTTGTTCTGTTAGAGGTCTCTTTCGTTTCCATTGCTGCGACGCCATTTCAAATAAACACAAACCAAACTACACACATACGCTTGCAAATATGTACTAACCGCGCAAAAGAAAGAGCGGAGGGACTTGGAATAAAATTTCTTTCCAAGAAGTGGGAGATGGTAACCAATTAGAACTAATAGTGGGAGGAGCAAACGAAAGGTTGAACTAACAATATTTAACACGCGGATGCGTATGTTTCCAGAATTTAAGTGCACCTCTTACCGTGCGTAGGTATCCGGTTCCCGTCTACACAGCATTAAAAATTTTTGCGGATTCATCCGTTTCCCGGCGCGAAAGGGTTAAGTACTGCATTCCTAGAATCTGACTTGTTACTATGAACTACCAATTTTCCTTTATATTTTGCGATTATTTGCTCCTTGTAAATGTATTTTATTTTCCATAATAAATGAGCACTTGAAGAAACAATTGATCCACTTTCGACTATTTTCGAATGCGGCCGGTTCAAACAAATAGTGAATATTTGTCAAGAAATAGGCATCCTTATTTTCAAAAATCTTAATTTTTTATAAATTCATGCAATTTTTGAATGCATCTTTGTGATAATTTCTTTTAGTGTACCAGTTACCATGTTTATTTTTTATATTTGTTTGTTAAATTTTAGTGTAGATTGTTCGGCATAATCTATGGTAATGAATTTCTTTGGTTACAAAATCTGTTTTATCTAAGCATTCTTAGCCTCAAAAATCCGTCTGACAAGCACTCAATCCAATTCACTTTTCATTATGTATGAAAATTTTATTGGAAAAGATGCAGGTCCTTTTTAAAATACGTTAGGATTTTTTTTAATGGTTTGATTGGATGTCTTTCATATTTTTTTTGTGATGCCGTTTTCCGCAGTGGGTCGATGTTTAGGTTCGACAGAAGGTTGAAACAAGAAAAATTCCTGTATATATAACAAATCGCAATATTGCGCCGCCCCCTTGTCCATATCGAAGACACCTCCGGAGCATGCCTCTAAAAGCTACAGATAAAAAAAACCACGTTGTTCGCAAGGGTCGATTTACTATACGGATTTTGTCAAAATGCTGAAATTCGAACAAATAGCATTTCGTACATCGACCTGAAAATTTCGTTGCAACACATTTTATTTACTAATGCGAGTAATATGAAATCAAGACTAATATTTGGTATTTTAGTAAAACAGATAGAAACTGAATGTAAATCAGCTTAGGCTGGTTAATAATTTCCCTGCAGTTCATTTTTTGGCTACTTAAATTGCCAATCACACATCACATTTTTATTACTTACCCCAGTTTAATTTCCATTTTATAAAATGGCCATATATAATTTCCAAATGTTTCTGTTTAGTTATAATATCAATGGGTTGTTGGTAATTGATGAATGACATCTTGGGGGAAAAGTAAAGAAATGTTGCGAAACAGCCATTTATTAAAAACTTTATTTTTATTTAAATTCGGTTCCATGGTAGATTCAAGATATGTCAAAACACAAAAAAAAACTACTTCTATCACAGACGTATTTTACACATATATACTATAATTAGAATAGTCATGACTGGTGATTAACTTGAAAATGTCTAAATAAATAGAACTAAATTGAAAAAATAAATATTCACATGTATCAACAAAATTGAACTAAAGTCATTCTGATGCATGGAATGCATCTGAAGAAAAAATACTGCTACTTCAGGTTGAAGGAATCACAACATTAATATCCTGAAAAATAAAATACAAAATTGAACTTCCAAACGCAAAGTACATTGTACGCGCAAATTACCTTTATTAGTATAACCATTTTTCGCTTTGAATCCACCACTGTTACCAAATCTCATGTGAGATTTTGGTCCAGAATTTTCCCTTCCCTTAAAGCCACCCCCATAACCCCAACGACCTCCTTTGGTGCCATTGTAACCAGTTACTCGACTAGCAATTTCACTAAGCTTTGGATTGATCACCTATCGAATTAAAAATACAGTTTCCAGAAAAAGTTCTAAAGGGTTTAATTACTCATAGTATTTATAAATAAATATTTAATATTGTAGGGAAACTTGAGGATGGGATCCAGACTTTAAAATGTGTGGACACCGAAGGCATATTTCCCAAACATTTATATTCCTTCCAAAAGCATTCATGCTCCGCTGTTACTACTAGGCGAATGCATGCCAAATTGGAAGGGTCATGTTACTGCGATTAAATTTTGAAAATTGTGTTAATGTACACTTTAACAAAAAATGAAATTTGTACGATATATTGCAATTTTCAAGATAATAGTAGTAGTAATAATAAAAAATATATAACTTGTTTTACCTGATTAGCTTCTTTGAGAACAGAAACCAAGTCCTTCGCTTGTTTATAGTTGGAGGGAGTGAAGAATGCATAAGAGGTTCCCGTGGTGTCTGAACGACCTGTTCTGCCTATTCTATGAATGTAATCTTCAGACGAATTGGGATAATCATAATTGACAACATACTTAATGCCTTCCACATCTAAACAAAGTAAATGCACGTATTAGTCCATATTTGTGAATAATTTTCAAGAAAGTTACCTAATACCTAAGAGATTGTTAAATTTAAATTAACGAGTCAAATATACATAAAAAAATAACAAACAAAGAGTTAATATCCTTTAACAAATTAACATGGAAATTGTTATTTTATTAATATATAGTGAAAAGAAAAAGAAAAATAAATACTAACCAGTACATGAAATTTCATTCGAAATTTAACGAAGCGTCGTAGTTTCTAGTGAATGAAATTATAGCTGTAGTAGCAAACCCTGCCAGTCTCAGCTTACCTCAAATGTTTTATGCAGAATTTCTACTACTGCAGTCATCAATAAGACCAAAAGGAAGACAAATTTGCATGATAACTGTTTGAAGCTCCCTCGTTGGAAGCATTTTAATGTAAATAATTAAGGTATGTGTAAATCCCCTTCATGATTTACACACTTGCGAGGTTTCATAATAATATCTTTTAAAGAGTCAAACTTGCCATCTTTGATGCAACCAAACAAATCTTCCAGTGGTCTTGACTGCCTTAATGAGCCACTCTTTGAGGTAGGCAGCCAGAGGCACCGCAAGAACAGAATTGCATCCTTTATAAGAACACAACTAAGGCGTATCAATAGCAATAAACACTTTCATATGCTTTTTACGCTCATCCTGCATGTGCCTCTGAAACAAAAAGGACATCCAGACTGATTAAGGGAAAAGTCGGTTGCATAAGTTATGATTGTGAATCTAGGTGACATTATTGTATTTTAAACTTACTCTATTTACTGTGCCGTTGTAGCACTGTGAAAACTTCATTATATAGGAAAATTATTAGCGACATTCAAAACTCTATGCATATATAATTTTTAAATATACGTAATGAAATCAATAGCATAGTCTAGTAATTAACACTTGTTTCTTTAGGTACTACTAGTACTATGTGTTGTCACTATATGCTTGTAGTGACAACATATTTGTCACATTTTCTCCCGTTTTCATTGGGGTGGCACTGTTGTAAAAATTATTTTAATACTGGCAAATAAATGTTCCTAACTTTGTATATCCTTGTACAAAAATTGTGCAACAATTCATCTCCAAATTATTGAATTATATTAGATGACATGGTGTTAGAAAATTTATGCAACTCTAAACTTTTTTTTCATAACTCAAAACATTTTTTTTAGATTTTGAAAATTTTCTGAAATGAAAATATTTTCCCTCAAGGACACTTGAAAAATTAATACTTGAAAAAAAAAGACAAATTAGCAATATCTTATAAATTTTAGATGGTCCTTTAACATTTAAAAAAATAAATATATAATATACATATATAATAAATTTCAGTCGCAACACTAACCAGTAGAAAATAAATATAATATCACCTAATTCTCTTAAAAATGTAGATCAAGCTTATATGAAGTTATATTAGGACAGAAGCTAATGCACAAAAAATATATCATATTCAATGTAGGAACGAGCGATTCCTCACAATCAAATACAGGTGAGCGACTATTTCTTTGGTATAATTTATTGTAGTTTTATCGACAATATTTAAAAGCACCTTAAGCTTACAATATTGATAAAAACACTGTGCACATTGCACTTGTTGCAAACTATAAATCCATAAAAAAAAAAATTAAATCCAAGAATGTAACTTATCCAGTATATCAACTTTTAATCATTTATAATTGTGCTGCAATATAAAATGCTTCCTCCGGTTTCTGCTTAGGTTTTAAGAATATAAATTTTTTATGTATTTATTTTTTCCTGAGTAGCAAGATTTAATATTCAAATAAACATTTGAAATAACAGCCATTTCCATTATAATTTTAATGGCAACCTTTAAAATATGTATATGCTTGAAAAGGTATTTTTTATTACCTAGATTATTATAGCAGTAACATTTAAAAAAAAAATAAATTTGAAATATAATAACAGCCAAGAAACCAGTCTGGTAAATCCCAAAACGATGCTACTACATCATACACTTTTAAAGAACATGGTGAATATTTTAGCTTCACAAGCAACAACAAAAAAATCTCAACATTTTAAATTTCGCATGTACATTTTAAGTTAACAAGAAACTTACCTAAACCTCTGGCAGCTACATCTGTTGCTACTAAAATAGAAGCTTTTCCATTTCTAAATTCACGTAGAACATAATCTCTCTCTTGCTGACTTTTGTCTCCATGCATACAAACAGCTGGCCATCCAAAACGTCTTATAGCTTTCGTTATACCTTCCACTTTTTTCTTGGTTTCTACAAAGATTATTATCTTTGCTCCGGGCTCACCATTGTTACCAATTTCTTGAAGAAGATTACTCAATCTACGGATGTAATAAATATACATAAAATGTTACTATTAAAAAATTATGCAGTTACTTACTTATTTTCTTTTTCATGCTCCTGACAAACATCAACGATTTGGAGGATATTGTGATTTGCAGACAGGTTTAGCGAACCAACATTAATCTGGATTGGCGTATTCATAAAATCTGCAGCGAGTTTCCTAACTTCCTTGGGCCATGTTGCAGACCACATCAGGGTTTGTCTGTCCGGTCGAACCTGTCCAAGAATCTTACGAATTTGAGGTTCAAACCCCATATCTAACATGCGGTCTGCCTCATCTAGAACCAAATAGGTGCAACGTTCCAAATTTGTGGTACCTCTTTCCAAAAAATCAATAAGTCTTCCAGGCGTAGCTATACAAATTTCAACTCCTCTTTCCAAATCACGAGCTTGAGGTCCTTTAGGCGCACCACCAAATACACAAGTGTTACGTACATACGAAGAACTTCCAAAATCATTAGCGACTTGTTGAATTTGTTGAGCCAACTCACGAGTTGGAGCAAGGATGAGCACGATAGGTCCTTCACCTCTGCTGATTTGTGCTTGGTTATTGATGTGGACAATGGCAGGTAGTGTATATGCTAAAGTTTTACCAGAGCCAGTCTGTGCAATCCCAACCATATCATGACCACTCATAGCTATAGGCCAACCTTGAGCTTGGATCGCAGTTGGCATTTCATACCCTTGGTTTTGAATTTCATTCATAACATAATCAGGAAAACTGGCTTCAGTGAAATTCTGAATTGGATTTGGTGCATTGCCTTCAACAGTGATTTCTTTGCAGGTACGATATTGTTCAACCTCATATGGTGATCTGTTCGCAACAGCAGGATGCGGAACATAAAAATTTTTCTTAAATGGTTGCAATTCCTTACTACTCCATTCTACCGATCGTAATCCTTGACCATTCTGTCTACGATTGTTTCCCATACGACCTACACCATTTCTAGTAAATCCATTTCCATTACTCCCATTTCTATAACCTCCACTAGTACCATTTCTAAAACCTCCTCCTGTACTACTCTTCTGGCTTCCGAAACCTCGATTTCCTCCAGAAAAACCGTTTTCACGGTTTCTAAACCCACCAGTATTTTGTTTACCGTATGACCTAGTAAAATTACCATAATTTTGTAGCCCACCATTAAATGGCATTTTTGTCATTTTAGTTTTTATTTACTTGTGTTACCATGACAGTGTTAATATAATTAAAAAACGTATGAAATGAACGCAAAGTACTGATTATAAAAAAAAAACCTACCTACCTAGCTAGGGTAAGGCAGGACATCAATAATTTATTACTGCGCCACATACCGCAACATGTACTGCGACTGTCGAGGTAGCAAAATCAATAAACCAGTGGGATAGTTCACAGCTACACAAGTATACAGTTCAAAATGGCGGTTGTATAAATTATAGAAACCCAAAAAAATAAGATAAAATGTAATAAAACTTACATGTTTTTGCTATTTTCCAAATGTTCCTAAAATTGATGGGAGGCGTTGATGGTTAAAAGTTGTCTTTGGTGGCTTTTAAGACAAAGAAGAGAACCAAACCTAAAATAGATGAAACATTTAAAACACGTGTATAAATAAGACGATATTATTGAGGTATGTAAATTAAAGTACTGTAAAGAAAACTACAATAAGATACACAAGTCTATGAATAAAATATTAACTGTTATTTACGGAATAAATAGTTACAAATAATAGCGACAACCTACCACTTCGATGTCTAGAGAGAAAGAGACTGGAGGTCGCTTTGCGGAATTTGAATATCAAGAACGGGGTGAAGGGAGTTCTAGAACATATTTAAAGCGCATGCGAATTTCTGCTAACGGATATGACGTCCTCTAGATTTTTTCATGGTTGTATCTTGGGTGGGGTCGTCGATAAAATTTTGCATGGATACGAGTTTAAATAAATAAATATATGTGCGGCGTATTATGTATATATAGTGCTACGTAAACTACTTAAAAATTCATATATTTATCAATTTTATCATCTATAAGAAATGTGAAAAAATTAACAATTGTATCTCCTACATGATTAAAAAATAATATTTTATATTTACAGATATCACTGAAATTCATATTTTTCATGTCGAAAATTATATTTTGTAATTATGAACAATTATTTTTGCTTATTTGTATCTATTTATGATATAATTTTGTCATTTTGAGATATTTCTTGTTGAGATTATACTATTGTACGTGGTTGTTTTTTTGCTAAGTATGACAAATTTCCAAAGATCAATCAAAAAAATGTTTAAATGTCGTAGAAAAAACCATGATAATGTGTTTTAAAATAATAGAACCTTTCAATTGTGTAATTTAGATATTCAAATAGTAATAATACTAACGAATAAGCAAATTGTAGTTTTTGCTGTTAGGTATGGAACTTTTCAAAGATTAACCATAACAATTATTAAACGCTATGCGTTATATGCTGTTTAATGACCATGATCATGTCTTTAAAATAACAGAACTTTCAATATGTTTGGTTTAGATATTCAAATAACAATAATAATAATTTGAACGAATATTTACATGTGTACATTACTAAGAATAAAAGATGTCTAAATATTTCCTTTCATTTTGACAAAATTCTCTAAAGAGATGGCGTGCACTTTTAACTATTGCCATTATTAAATATTAAATGCCATTAAAATACAATATGCCCATTGTTAATGTCGGTAAGCTGAGATATTGAGATATATTTTGGTTTATATTTTGAGCAAATGATTCTATAGATCGTGATCCATTCAGCGATGGTGGGTGTGTAAAATGTGTGATGCTAGATTTACTGCTGATATAACGCTGATGAGAAATTCCATTACATTATCACCTAATTAAGATAAATTTAAACGTATGTGATATCATTTGACATAGAGAAATGTAAACTGTGAAGAAAGAAGCAAGAAGGTTCAACAATTTATTTTTATACATCTTAACTACATCATATAGACTGGAAACTGTTCCGGTTTATTCTTGCTTTCTGAATATGTTCGTTGTTAAGTGGAAATTTATTTCGTCATTCATTTCAGATCTTCAGAGCTGCTCTCTGCAATGGTTTTAATTAATTAAAGGCATGACGGTTACTGGTGTATCAACCTAGCAAGTATCTAGAAACATAACGATTATTAGCCTCAGACCACAAATTGTTCAAAAAGCAATCCTGAAAAAAATCACCTGCAATTAACTACGAAACGTTGGCAATCAACTTGACGTGGAATATATTCAGGACACAAGAAGTCTCAACTATATACTCAGGTTATTCCTGAAATCTTAAAGAGAAATCCTGTAGATTAAAGCTCAGAGTTAAGATTGCTGCATATTTTATTAATGAATGTTGATTGATTCCCACTGTGATATACAATTAGAATTAAATGGGAGACAAACCACATCTGTTATAAAATATACAAATATCTAATCATTTATATAGGACAATATGATTATTCGTAATTACAAAATATTTGGACCCTTAATTAACGAAGAAGTCTCCGCCTATGACATAATAGTGGAAAATTATGGAACATGTTGGGAACACTGCTTGTTTGCAACTTCTGCGCAGTCGCTATGTAAAAATCAATAAGGCGATTCTCGGTTTTCTTTGTTTTACGATACGTACGTATTTCCTCTCTTCCTGTGGACGTCGAGGGGTAAGTGTTGCACATATTTGGTTGTTTAATTATCATTGAAAATCTAGTTTTTGTAAAAATTAATACACTTTATATTTATTAAATACTTAATAGTATGTTTTCTATTTAGATTTCAAAGTCCTGTTCATAAAAGAATTTTTCAAGCTCTTCAACTGTATTTGCAAGTTCCATTAGTGAATAAATTTACGATGTAAGTGTACTTTTGTATATTTTTAATGGATTAGCTGCATGATTGTTTTAAAATTTGCATAGAAAATGTGGTTATTTTGGTATGTCTTGTAAAATAATTTTTTTTTTTTTTTTTTTTATTCAATTATCCGCCATTTTGTATTTCTCAATCATTACCGTAAATTTTGATGAACACCTCTACTTTAATACTCCCTAAAATAATTTGAGTTGCTTTTGTATAGTAGACAAACTGAAACCATCATATTAAAATTACAATTTTTATTGTAAAGTTCTGAAAACATGAGTATGAGTAATTTTGAACTTTGAGCTGTACGTAATGTAAGATGACGATTAAACTTGAAGTTTACAAAAATAATTGTTTCATAATTAACCATTGGTATTTGGGTACTTGATCTCCATAGTGAATTTATTAAGGTCGTTAAGGCTTATTTTTTGTGATGGCAATAGCTTTAATTTGCGTATTTACGGTTATGATAATAGGTAGTTAATAGTTGTTGGGACTTAAATTTTAGGTCTTTTAATAAACAAAATGGCGGTGGGTATCAAGGTCAAAATAAAGGAAATGGTTACTCAAATGGCGGAAATAGATTCGAAAGAAATGGCGGAGGCTTTAAGAACTTCAGTGGGGGAGATTTTAGAAACGGTAATAGAACAAACTTCTCCAATGGAGGGTTCGAAAATAAACAGTGGGGCAATCGAAACGGACAAGGTTTAAATAAAGTAGAATGGGATTCAAAAACTTTACGCCCTTTTACTAAGAATTTTTACGTTCCACATCCTGCCGTTGCAAATCGTTCTTCATTTGAGGTGAACCAGTACAGAAACTCTAAAGAGATAACTGTTGAAGGGGATGCTCCCAATCCAATTCAGAATTTCAGTGAAACTAATTTTCCCGAATATGTTATGAAGGAAATCACTAACCAGGGCTATGAATTTCCCACGGCTATCCAGGCTCAAGGTTGGCCAATTGCTATGAGTGGGCATGACATGATTGGTATTGCACGCACTGGATCAGGGAAAACTTTAGCGTACACATTACCAGCTACAGTGCATATCAATAATCAGCCTCAAATTAGCCATGGGGAGGGTCCTATTGCATTAGTTCTTGCACCAACTCGTGAATTAGCACAACAAATTCAAAAGGTTGCAAGTGATTTTGGTAGTGCAACATACATTCGTAATACTTGTATATTTGGAGGAGCTCCAAAAGGGCCCCAAGCAAGAGATTTAGAAAGGGGAGTAGAAATTTGCATTGCAACTCCTGGAAGGCTTATAGATTTTTTGGAGAAAGGTACCACAAACTTGGAGAGGTGTACTTATTTAGTATTGGATGAGGCAGATCGCATGTTGGACATGGGCTTTGAACCCCAGATTAGAAAAATATTAAGCCAGATAAGACCAGATAGACAAACACTCATGTGGTCAGCTACGTGGCCTAAGGAAGTGAGAAAGCTTGCTGCTGATTTCATGAATAAACCTATTCAAATCAATGTGGGATCCCTAAACCTTTCTGCAAATAATAATATTCTTCAAATTGTGGATGTTTGCCAGGAACATGAAAAAGAAACTAAGTAAGTTTAAAAAGTTAGGATAATTAGTTTTATGTAGCATTAATTGTAGTATTAATATCCACAAAATTTGTGTAGTGCTGATGCACTACATTCATTTATTGATTAGATGGTTTTATTTTTAAACCATAACAATATTTTTCTATGTAAGATCTCAAAGGCATAGGTATATTAATTAGTTCATAATAGAAATACTACGACAAATATTTTATATGATGATATACTAGAAATGATACTTACAATGATTGCTTTATCACACCCTTTATCTCTAAGAAGACCTGATATATTCATATACAATGCTATAATATTGTAGTGTTATTTCAGTTTATTCATAATTTCAAAATTTTAGGTTGAGTAGTCTTTTGCAAGAAATTGGAAATAATTGCGACTTGGGTTCAAAAATATTGATATTTGTGGAAACTAAGAAAAAAGTAGAGGGCATTACTAAAAATATCAGACGTATTGGATGGCCTGCTGTATGTATGCATGGTGATAAAAGTCAACAGGAGCGAGATTACGTTCTTCGAGATTTTAGATATGGAAAATCTTCCATATTAGTAGCTACAGATGTAGCTGCCAGAGGATTGGGTAAGATACTCATTTTGATAATCATAAAAAAAACTGTTATCGGTTTCTTTCGGAATTAAACCATGGTCATTTGTGATTTAAGTATCCCATATTTTGGGAGTAATTAAAGTCGGAAATTAATGGAAAATGGCATAGTAGCATTTCAGGATTTTCCAGACTGGTTTCTTTAAAATTGATTATAGTACTGCCCAAATGTTAAAGAATGTAATTTTTCATTACTGTCAGATGCTGCATAAATTTAATCTATTGTGGTAACATTGCAGTTGGAAGTAAGTATATCTATAAAAATTTAAATTTTCCAAACGGTCTTACTTACTTAGTCTAAAGAAATAGTCTAAAGAAATTTGAAGTAGATATTTAACATTTTAATGATAAATTTTATGGCAAAATGTTTAGTCAATTTGCCTTAAATCGTCCATCCTTGTAACTATTTTGGGAAATCGGTTACCTGACATTGAATTTTTAAATTTTGGAAGCGTTTTCATATGGGTAGTATGGTTGCAATTTTTAAGTTGCATAGTATTGTCAATAATTTCCATCTGTTTCTTAACCAATGTTAGACTATCAAAGCTTAGTATGTGGCTCAATAATGTTGAAATATGAAAGTTGCCGAAATTAAACAATGGCACAGTAACTTGTCCAAAATGTTGGGTCCATCCAGAGAAATCTTTTTTAAAAATGAAAATGTTTTTTATTTATAAAAATAAATCTCAAGTACTCTAAATGTGGTACTTTGAAAACATTTCTCTAAATGTTCCAGTTAACTGTCAACGTTAAAACCACAAATTATTACGCGGACAATCAAGTTGATGGCCTAACTACTTAACCATTGTTATTAAGTAACAACTCATTTCTTGTAGTGAATTTTTGTATTTGCACCATGTTACAATAATCATACAGAATTGATAATGCCACATTTCTATTTTAGTTTTTTTTTTTTTGTGACAGTAGTTCTGTGACATTAAGTTCATAATCGTGGGAATTTTGCAGATTATTGTTAATTTGTTTTCCCCAAACAACTAAAGTACTTGTTTATAGCTAATGTAATTTAATATATGATAGGAATTCTTGTAACTAACTGTAAGCATTACTAGGATGCAAGGTAATACATGCAGAAGATTTTACAGTTAGAATAATAAGAATATCATACCTTTCATTTTGCTTAAAAAAAAAAAACAAATGGAAAATGTTTGATACCATTCTAATCAGTCTGGGTGTCCTTTTTTTGTTTCAGAGGCACATGCAGGATAAGCGTATATAGCATTCAAGTGATTATTGCTATTGATACGCCTTACTTGCGTTCTTGTAAAGGATGCAGATCTATTTCTTGCGGTGCCTCTGGCAGTCTGAATAGAGTATAGCAGACCAATGGAAGATTTGATGCTTTAATCGCGTCAAATATGGCACATGTTTAAATCCTCATGAATTTGTCCTCTCCAGCTCCTGTCATATTTTTAAATAACTAATCCCAACTCGCACCCCAAATCTATTCCTTTTGCAAACAAAACTAGCACAAAAATTACATTTGGCTGTCGCCGTGGGATGTTTTCCAATTATCTAAGGTTTCAAACAAATGTCATTCAATGTATTTGTCTTCCTGTTGGTCAGTTTTTCTGCGAAGTTTGAGTAGACCAAAATAATGTAAGTTGCCAACGAGAACTATGTTTGTTGAGGTCCACTGAAGCAAGCAGTTTTTTTTGCTACTATACTATATATCACTCGATTTTTTAAACACATCACAACTTCATGGATTTTCGATTGGTTAGTATTGATAACTGGTTAGTATTCTCTTTATTATATCATAATTTTTTATATTTATATTTCTTTTTATTGTCATTATTTGTGTTTTATATTTTTAATCTTGAATTGTGGGTATTTTTTATATATAAATAATGATAATAAACTGATATTTATATGAATTATTCTCATTAAAATATAAAAAAAAACCTGCATGCTAAAGAATATGAATGCAACGTGTTGCATATAATTTGATAATTCATATAAAAAAAATTAAATTGATCCGGCTGCTTCTTTTTTGTTAGTGTAAAATGGGCATTGTAAATGATGGGTGCTTAATGCAATTTTTTAAATTAAACAATTTAATTCTGTATGATTTATAAAACGAATTATTGAATACTAAAAACAACATTCATTTCTATTATTAACCTTTTGAGCTGTGATATATTACACAAAAATGCATATCGAATTTTCTGTTTTTATATTTTTATAATCTATGTTTTACAACTCCAAAGTTATTGCAAATTTAAGTCTGTCAAGTTAAATAGTATAGGTATATTGAGAAGAATAAAGGGAAATCTATAAAGTCTATCTGTAAGGGAATCTTATTTTTGAATTGTTCTGAATGATTGTTCTCATTTTACATTAATTAATTCTCATTTTGCACAAATTACTGAAGTGTACATTATCCTGACATCATTTATAAATAAATGCAAATATTTTACTAATATATTTTTTATTACAATACTGAGTAAGTTACAATTATTTAAATGTTCCATAGTTTATACAAATAAAGAACAATCAGCCATATTCTCAAGTGTATCTGATACATATAATAACAATATTTTTTGATATCTTAGATGTGGAAGGGATAAAATATGTAATCAATTATGATTATCCTAACTCGTCTGAAGATTATATTCACAGAATTGGCAGAACTGGACGTTCTGATGCAACTGGCACGTCTTATGCATTTTTCACTCCATCAAACTTTAAGCAAGCTAGGGATTTAATTTCAGTGCTAAATGAAACGCAACAGGTAAGTTTCAAAATTTACGTTTTTGTGCTAAATCGTTTAAAATTACATTAAAATAATTTTTGTATTTGTCTAACTATATACTATACAATACTTGCTACGATGAAAAATATCCTACATCATTCCAGTCTGTTAAAATAAATGAAACATATTTGTTCATGATAAGGAAAATCAGATTGATATTACACTTAATGGTGGAGTATCTTACAATTTATTTTGTGCCAAGAATTTCACTTAAAATGAAATATCTTTCTACAAGTAACCCTTAAAAGAATTAAAAGTACTTGAGAACATAAGGAATAAAATATTATTAATTTTCTTTGCATATTTGCAAATATGCAACAAGATTTCAAAAATGAGCTGTTACTGTGTTTTTGTAATTTAAATGCTTAATAGTCACTGGTAAAAAGTAAGTCGATCGACAAAGGCCTTCAATTAGTTAGAGATTTGTTTTAATATTTGCCCTTGATTGTTCATTTTTTTTTATTACCCTTTTCTTAGGTGGTCAATCCAAAACTTTCTGAAATGGCTGCAAAATCTAATGGATTTGGCAATAGGGGAAATCGGTGGGGACAAGGTGGTTTTAGAGGCCGAGAGAATATGGGACCTAGGCAATACCAAAAATTTAGCAACAATTATGGCAACAACAGCGGATTTAAGAAAGGTAAATAGCATGTTTTAGTTTCTTTTTTAATCCATCTGATATCTATATGATATTGAGAAAGAATGTAATAAGACATTTTTGATGCATACCTCTGAAATATATGCGGTGAATACATTTTTTAGATAATTATACCCTTGGTCTAAAGAGGACATGGCATTGTAAAACCATGATTAATTCTAAAATTAAGTCGTCGCCTATATTTCTGAGGAAAGTATCTAAAGTGTCTCCGATTTTTTCTTAATGGTCTTTACAAATCTGAAATTCAGTATCTGGAAAAATCGATTTAAAAAAAAAAAAGATAACAAAATTACTAAACAAGAATTTAAATCACAAGTCTTTATATTATTGTGATGCAGTATGAACGTGAGGTAGGATACTGAGCACACAAGATTTATAAAAAATTAATTTGTACATGTTAAGATTTTTTGTGTGGCGGCTTTTAATAGGGTTGTTGCAAAAGTATTTTTCAAAATAATTTAGTAACGGTCAAACTTTGACTCACTGAGTAAATTGTAGACTGATTGTTAATTTTTAGTTGTATTGGATGTAAACAAAAAATGATGATGCATCGAAAAACAAAATTTGGGGGTTTGTTGGAAAGTAAGGCCAGAGCCACCTGCGTGCAAATTCCGCCGCCGAACTTTATTTCTATACAACATTTATTACATTAACGCCTATACATTTATTTCTATTTAACCGATCCTCCATGTAGTGTGTTCAAGAACAGTAATTCGTATAAACAGAAATGTATTGGCTTTCCGCCATACAAGTTCATCCACAGAATTTCCGTGAAGCATGAGGCTGGCTTAAAGGTGCTAAAATGAAGCAATAATATTAATAAAGCATTACGTAATTAAATACTAATTTATGTATTATGTCCAATTCATAATACTTTTTTTTACTCTTAATATTTGGTACTAAGTGGATAGTATGGCTACTTTTAAGATTATAAAAAAATATTGTACAAGCCTTGCAATAAACCTATTAATGCTCCGGTACTGGTATACAATATGATGTATAATAAAATTGTTATATTATTAAATATAAAATTGTTCTTTTTTCTTTTTAGTATATTGATTAAAGATGGAGTCGTCTTGGAGAAATAGGTTTAATTTATTTATGTAATGAAAGGACAGTATTTTCTTCAGATGCATTCCATAATGCATCTCTTGTACCTTAGCTTGAATGGAGATCAATATAAATGTTATTCATTAATTATAACAATTATTTTATAATTGGTTTTTATATTTATATTTGAAATAAATGTTTCACTTTTATAACCTGTGATAGAATAGATTTTGATTTCTGATTGAATTTGTGACTTTCGTTCACTTAATGTAACTGCAAAATAAAATGTTTTTCTATATATGTTCCATTATTTATTTACCACACAATAAAATGATGTACAACGATGTGTTCAACGATAAGTACTTGTATTTCTGCGATATGGAAAATTACATTGAAAGGAAATTTTGTAGTAAAATAAAGGTTTTTCAAAATTAATAAACATAAAGAAAATTTAGTATATCTCAGTATTGTTCAAATGATACAAAAAAAAAATAGTCGATTCTGTGTTTTGCTAGAATAGTACAATAAATTGCTATATGTATTTCAAATGACAAAAAAACATGTAAAGGGTTTTTCAATAAGGATGCTCGGATTTTTAAGTGAAAAAACAAGTATGAGATGTCCACTCGCATTTTTAATTTTTTTTTTTTTTTTTTTTTACTGACTAGTGGAATATAACGTTTAAATGTCCGCCGCTGCCTTGCTTAGTGGCACGTATTTAGGTGTAATATTTGTCGCATAAATCTGGCTGAACTTGCTGGATGGCGTTCATTATGTTGATTTTGAGAGCATCCATTGTTTGCAGTTTATTCGCATAGACCTGCAATTTAAGGTAACCTTAAAGAAGTCTAAAAGCATTAAATCGCATGATCTCGGTGGCCAGTTTACTTGGCCGCTGCGATAACCCATGTCCTCAATTCGCTCGTGCAGAATGTCCATTGTGGCATGCCCCGTGGGAAACATGTCGGTATTCATATCCAGTTTAGGCCACAATAAGCTGCTTATCGATCTGTAGCGCTCGCTTAATGGTTATGGCCAATTCCAGTTTCGTTTTCGAAGAAATACGGACATGATTTTGCCAGACCAAAATCTGCACCAAACAGTGACTTTCTGGGGGTGAATTTGGTGCCGGTATATCGTGTGCATTGGTATCGTCCTAAATCCGACAATTTTGCTTGTTGACATGTCCATTTATCCAAAAGTGGGCCTCGTCGCTAAAGTTGATTTTTTGGCGAAATTTGGGTCAACTTCCCAGAGCCCAATAAGCTAATACACATAGACAACGTCGTGTATTAGGCTCGTTTACCTCTGGGGCAGTTGGATTTTATATAGATGCAGACCCAAGTCCCGACGCAAAATTCGCCAAGTTGAAATCGCAGAAAGGTCAACTTCTTATGAACGTCGAGGAATTGACTGTCCCGGGTTTTCCTGTAACTCTCACCAGCGATATTTTCAATAGGCCTTTCGTTTTGGTGATGTAACGGGTGTTGACTCATTCTTTATCAAACCGGTCGATTCGAATTTGGCCACCAAACGTCGAATACTTGGGACGGTTGTAACGAGAATAAAAATCGCAAAATGGGCGACACGTTTCTCGAACGGAACACTGATTTTGAAAATCAACATTTGATGATTTGTACACGTTGAACGCTATAACCTTTCATGGTGATTTGGCATACACTACTGAACAATTCACAACAAATTTGACAGATGTTGATTTAACAACATGGCCGATGTAACCTAATAAATTTAGAGCGTCTCTATTGAAAACATGATTTGGACAAATTGACGGCTTCCTCAAGTCCTAGATTGGAGAGGGTAACTTATTGTACGGCCAGCTATTGAGGTATATGTTAAATGATAAATGAGCATTCACAATTGTATTCGCGAGAAGTTCTATAGCCACTTTCCTATACCACGACGAACTGCACATGAATAAGAAGCTTTCTGGTCTGACACGTTGATGTATGACTTGATGGCATTATACTGTACTATTGTAGTTTTTTTTATTGTTCCTCTTTTCATCAGGTCATCCACTAATTCTGGAATATATCCTGTAGTTAGAAATAACACGTACCTCTTATCTTTCCATTCTCTGACATAACATGTGTATAACTTTCTCGTGTTATCATACACTCTTTGTGTAATTTTGCATCAGTAACTAGTTTGGGATTAAATTTATGCCCTTTTCTGAGTTTTCCTACTAAATACGTATATTTTTCTATAAGCTGGCTAGCCAAACCAGTGCTGATGTAGAAATTATCAGTGCATATTATCAGACTTGAATTCGAGAGATTACACCCACCTTGTGCCTCTTACTACCCATGTGTAGTAAGAGGCTGCTCGTGTGTAATAACTATTGTCCCATACGTGTTGAAGCTTTGTTCCATACTTGTTAGATGGGATCTAACATTTCGGCAATCCCTCGAAATGGAATCATAGTTTCATCGATGCATAAGTTTTTGCCCAAAGTGCTTGAAATTTTGTGAGCAAATGATTTTGTAATTGTTCACTTTTGCAGTCTACTGCTTACATTGACAACTTTGTTATTAGCAAAGTGTACATTTGCTAGAAGATTCATCCATATTACTTTCATCTATTTCCCGAGTCTCAATCTTATTATTATCATCCAAATCATACACTATACACATCATATTCTCCATATCACTCATTTTGTTCATTATTTGCTGAAGTTCAGCTTCACTTAGACCTTTACGGTTCATTTTTATATAACTATATATGTACATACACAATATGAAAACTAACGTTAGAGCCAATTATGACATTGGTAACAACAGCTAGACTTCTACAACTGCTATCTGTTAAAGCCCAAAACTATTTTGCATTTTTTTTTTACCCACAAACTAAAGTAAATGATAAATGCATTTAATTTAATAGAACTTGGGTTTATATAAATAAAAGATCACATCTACTTCTTGTGGCCACATTATGCGCACAGTTCTGTGCGTACCATAGTTAAACTAACATCAAAGTTATGGCATTTTTTATGGCTTCAAATTGGAGGAAAAAAATGCGTAAGTAATATATTAGTAAATCTTTATTTGAATTTTTAATGGATTTTCTATATACATCCAATTTAAATATAGAACAAATAACATAATAGAAAGAAATGAAGATATATTTAAATTACAACTATATAATATTAATACTGTATTACATACAAGAAATGCACTTGCTGGAAACTTACAGAAGAGTATAATTAAATTATTATTGTTTAGAGAGTTTTAATGCGAGGGCCATGTAATTGAAAAAATTAGTTTTTAACTACATACTAAACATGACCAAAATCACGCTTTAAGGATCATGTTCGATTTTAAATAGTTCTGGTCAGGACTTATAATTACAAGGTATTTTGAGATGAACAAATACCACTATCAAAGGAACGATACTGAATGAGTGAATAAAATATTAAATATTATATAAAACCGTCAATCGTTACGATGCAATGGCGCGATGATAACATTATAGAATAATGAAATAACTTTCTTTGTGCACAACAAATATCTGCACTCCATCCGATTTCAGAGAATCGCTCTTTAATATTCATCAGAAATAAAAATAACAATACACAACACAAATTGTTTTAAGTTATTTGAGATTTAATTTCGACCGGGTTGTACGGCCAAGTATAAAAAAAATATATCTAGATATTTCAGTCTTAATAGAAAATATCACATTCCTATCAATGTATTTTATTAAGTAAAGTACATCATTTTAACCTTAACACATCTTGGCGCTTCTCCCGATTCGGAAAAGTTTATATTATTATTCTTTTGCTACCGTTACTCGCTAAAATATCACAGATGGACGTCAGCGCTTTTAAGCACCACGCTAAACGATGAACGAGTTAAATACTTAATACTACGCATATATACACGACACAAGCAGTCATGTCAAGATTCGCAATAAATAAAATAAGGTACGAGTCACTAGCACACTGACACGTACTCTTTAAAAATTATTGAACTCTCACTCTGGCTAATTCCGGTACAGTCAAACATCCATACTTCAGAAGCTAATACTTGCCTTTAGCAACAAATTTTAAAAACGAAAGGGAACATAAGCTTTCAAAATAAATAAAACTACAATTTCTTCTATCTAAATACTGGGACTTTTAGATCGACTGGTTATCGAAATATAAAGTTTTGACTGCATTATCAACTATAATTCGGTACGATACATCTCATAGCATCATATGTATAAAATACTATAACGAAACAGGCCCAAACTCCCCTTCTATATGTTTCGTGCATTTCAACAGCATACAGATAGTTACTACACTAACAACTCACACAGAGTACACACTAATGATAAATATGGCTGCTGGCGGCTAGGTAGGGGAGCAGATGGGCCGCTGCAGCAAAGAAACACCTAGATTCTTCGGAGAGCTTTATAATGGGTAAGAATGACACCAAGCAAAGCAGTGCAGCCACCACCAAAGTACCATCACATCAGAAATCCATGTAGGCCATAAAATTGAATCTGCATATTTATAGACAACCTCAAAAAGAAGCAACACATTTCTGACATTGCATTTATTGACATTTTTGTTATATATTTATAAATAATTTTACTTTTTTAAATAATTTTGCAAGATGTTCCGATGTGTTGGTTAAATATTTATTTAATAAAAACATTTACTGCTGCACTGCAGCAGTAGGTGGCTGGGTGTATGGATAAGCATACTGCACTGCTCCAGGGAATTGATTGTATGGAGTAGCTTGGCCCTGGCCCATGGACTGATAGGCACATGGGTTAGTGGTATTAGGGAGTCCTCTGCTTTGAAAGAACTTATGGTTAATAATAGACTGCATACCATCGGCATTAGGGGCCGTCTGCATCATGTAATGGGCTGGAACAGTATGATACAAATTTGGACTATTAGCCTGAGTATGCCCTTGGTATGTTTGACGGTTGTACCTCTGGTTATTATAACTACGTGGATTGTTACCTATAAAGAGAAAAAGAAACCTTTAAACCAGTATTTCAAAAGTACTATTTATGCCATATAATTTTTTTTTATTTATCATCGCTTGTTAATATTTTTATAGTAAATGCAATTTAAAAATTTACATTCTGGATAAAACTTACCATAATTACGTCCATGTCCATTTGGTTGCATTTGTTGTTGATAAAGACTAGGTGGGCTGTAAGACTGTTGATAATTTTGGCCATTTTGATATTGAGAATTCTGATAAGTGAAGCTATTAGAGAAACTGTTTCTTTGGTTCCTTTGAAGATTATCATTTCTAGTGCCATTGGCACTGCCCCTTGAGCCATTATTTTGCCTGAATTCATTACCGGTGAAGCTCTTGTTGTTAGTCCAAGTTTTACTTTTACCACCAGAATTTTGAGAACTAGGGGAAGAGTTATCTTTATTACGGTTGTTGTGCCAACGATTACGATTATTTTGACTACATCTTGCTGACTGCGCAAGTTCTTGCAATTGAGGACTAACAGTTTGACCTGCCTCTTCTAATACAGCTATTAAATCTTTTGCCTGTCTTTGATTGTTTAATGTAAAGAAGGCATAAGCTGTTCCAGCTTGTTGACATCTTCCAGTTCTGCCAATACGATGAACATAATCTTCACTGGAATTGGGATAATCATAATTAATGACATATTTCACATCTTCTACATCAAGACCTCTAGCTGCCACATCAGTAGCAACCAAAATGGAATATTTTCCATTACGAAATTCAGATAGAACATAATCACGTTCTGGTTGTGATTTGTCACCATGTATACAAATAGCAGAAAATCCTTCTCGCTTTATTGCTTTCGTTATATCATCAACTTTCTTCTTTGTTTCTACAAATACTATTATTTTATTCTGTCTATCAGATCCAATTTCCTTCAATAATCTATTTAGTTTATCCTCTTTCTCAGATTCCTCACACACTTCAACTATTTGTTTAATATTATGATTTGCTGCCAGAGATAGACCACCAACATTGACCTTGAAAAAATTAAACAAAAATGTAACTTTTCATTTACTTCACAGAAGTTTCTATATCCGATTTTTAAGTTCAATAAACTACTGTTAAAATTCGGTTGAAATGAGATCCCTTTAAAATCAGAGCATTGTGTACACCACAGTTTTAACCCAAAATATGGCTTACTTAAGTCTGATACTTCAAACTACTGCAGCTTCTTAACATAATACTTTTCATAAATCAATAAAACGAAAAGTTAAAAATTCCCAAAGAACAACTTTTCATTACAGTTTCTTTTCACTCATGACTCGTTAACAAAATTTTATACGAATGTGCGAATTAGGTGCTAGGGGGAAGAATAACACTAATTGTAAGTGAAATTTCGTTGTAATAAAAATAAAGACTAATAAAAAATTAAGTAAATAAAAAAAATGTAATGTTGACGACATTGAAGACTACCCATTATGAAGTACCCAATAAATATAAATTCGCAACATACCAGATAACTTGAGTAGCGGTATATTGTGGTTTTACCTTCACTACAAAAAAAAAAAAAAAAATAAAACCTTAAAATAGTAAGAAAATACTGATATACGTTTATGGTTGCTTCTTTTAATAACTAAAGGGAACTGTTGATTAAATTAGAGAAGTCATTGAAAAAGATAAGAACCTATCTTAGTTACATTTATGAAAATTACTTTTATACAGGATTTCAGGATAGTTCCGACAACATTATATATACATATCTCAGTACAAATCAATATAAAAATAAATAAAAAAATTAAACCACTTCGCAGAATAAAAAAATTGTAGTTAATATCCTTTTTAGTAGTATTCGTAATAACATACTCAACATGTTATACAGTGAGAGTAGGTCACTGTCGATTATCACATGTTCATAATGGGACATTTAGTTGTGCCAATTTCACCACCGTTTACGTGTTGAAAATGTAATGACTTTTTTCAGATATATCACTCAGATTCATTCAACTATATGATTCAACATACAGAATATCACGTCCATTTCAATTAATTTTTCCACTGATACTTTTTATTGCTAGTGCAAAATAAACCTTACATTTAATGCAACTTATGACTTATGGTTGTTAGCATTACATCTAACAAGGAATTCATACAATACAGCACATCTAACCTACCTCTACAGTGGAATACGGGAGTGTCAGATGCTACATGTATGTGATCCTTTCCTAATTTACCTTTTGCTATGAAAGACATAAATTAATAATATACTACATACCACAACTTACTTGGCATATTGGAAAATATCTTACAGGGTTTTACCCAAAAAAGAAAATATGAATACGAAGAAGCCAAATATATACTATGGTCCCATATATTTTATGGTCTAATAATTATGATAGAAGAGAGCCTATTGGTATCATTATCTAGTTCCGGTTATATAAGAATTTGAAAAAACTATAGAAAATTAAGGAAAATATGAATAACAATCAGTTTGTATAAACTGTTTGTATTTTAGTTTGTTTTACCAAATTTAAATACGTATCTAGGTTATTTCATAAATACTGAGATAAAGAGCCTAATAAAGATTTTTTCTAAATTGCTCTTTAATACCTGGGTAAACAATCCCTCTACACAATCTGAGGTAATACTTGTTGGTCAAAACTAATTTAGAGGTGATTCAGTGTAATATCAGCAACTACCACTCATAAAATTTAGCTTAGTTCAATATATAAAGTTCATAATAACTATCCATAATCCATCCTAATTGCAGAAATAGTGATAAATATTAGCTTTATTGTGCATTCATTAAATTTAGGACACAAATATTTCAACTGACAGTATTTTAAGCCATAATTTGAATATAATTTTGTTTGACATTTTATTTTATTACGAGTTTATTTTAGACTTACTCTAAATAAAGATGATAATGGGAGGGAAACATTTTTATTCACAGGATAATAGAAAAAGCACAAGAATAGTCATGCTTACATTTTTCCAACATTTTGAAACATTAATCTGTAATTCTTCTCAATCAATTCCTCCCATCATTGGGCAACTAAATACAAAAGTTTTGTACCTCAGTTGAGAATGTTTATAATTCAGATTTTTCAAGAATATGTAGGCCTAATTTCATTCAATATACATTCAGCACATCAAAGAAGCCTTAGATCATTCTCATACAAATAAATATTGAACATTTTCTTGTATCCAATATTAAATTTATAATTTGTGTACAACAAAGATCAGATCATTAGAAAATCATTCTATTAAAACCTAAATTGAATGTATGTAGGTTTCTAGATTTGATCAATAATATCAACTACCGACAGTCTTTAAATCTAGACACCCAAAATACTTTTGCACAATTCCGACACTCAAATAAACACTGAACGTTTCAATTGAGTTCTAATGATGTGCATTGTATAGAAGAATAAAAATAAACTTACTTGAACATAGTCGACAAGAAATTCTTCTGCTAATGCTTGTACTTGTTTCGGCCATGTAGCAGACCACATAAGAACTTGTCTATCAGGTCGAATTTGTTGAATTATCTTTCGTATTTGAGGCTCAAATCCCATGTCCAACATGCGATCAGCCTCATCCAGAACTAAATATGTACATTTGTGAAGATTCGTGGTACCCTTTTCTAAAAAGTCAATAAGTCTCCCAGGAGTAGCTATTACAATTTCCACTCCACGTTCCAAATCTCGCGCTTGAGGGCCTTTTGGAGAACCTCCGAAGATACAGGTGTTACGGATCATAGTGGCAGATCCAAAGTCATGAGCTACCTTTTGTATTTGTTGCGCCAATTCTCTGGTTGGAGCAAGAATAAGTGCAATGGGCCCCTCACCTCTTTGTGGCCTTTGTTGATGATTGATGTGAACAGTTGCAGGTATCATGTAAGCTAGTGTTTTTCCGGAACCAGTTTGAGCAATTCCAACTAAATCTCTACCAGAGAGTACTACGGGCCAACCTTGTGACTGAATGGCAGTTGGTTCATTAAAACCTTGTTTTAGTAATACTTGCATGATATAATCAGGAAAACTGCCTTCTTCAAAACAAAAATTTGGATAAGGTACATCATTACCTCTTACTATAATATCATTAATTTCTCTGTAACTGTCAACATCATTCTGTGTTCTATTTTTAGAATTAACATGAGGTTCATAAAAATCTTTTCTGAACGGTTTTAAATCTGCATTTTGCCAAACTGGTACAGTTAACTGGATATCATCTTGTTTCTTTTTGTATTGAGGTTTGGGGCCCCCAAAATCTTGTACTGGTGCCATTGCATGTTGTGGAGGGCCACACCAATAATTCGATTGTTTGTTATACTGTTGTTGTTCATTTCGGTCAGGCCGGGATCTGAACCTTAAAATGAATCAAGTGATGCTGTAAATATAACTGAGATCAATATGAACCACTATACTAATTTTCAATTCTATGTTGCCATGGACTTTATTTACACTTTCTCATGTGCAAAGCGATTTTGTTAAAATTATCGTGTTAACATGTTTCATGCAGGCACATAAAGGAACATATTTATTATCTTGAGAACTTATTGGAAATATACTTAAATCCTTTTATGTAATCTATATTTTTTATACAATTTCATTATGTTAACGAAATGTAAAACAATGCAGTAAAAATATTACTATTATTACTTAATAAAATACGAAATACTGTAAAGAGTTAACACAAACATTTCTAATCATATCGTATGAAAGGAAATATCTGAGTGATTAATCACTTATATTGTGTTGTGAAGTATGGCATTGTTATAAAACTGTTAAATATTATATGAAATAATGTGTAATACAGAAAATGACATTTAAAAAATTTAGTAACTATTTAATATAATTATATTAAATAGTTATATTATTTTAATATAACTATAATATAATTTTTTTCACAGTATTTATATTTTTAGTTTCCTAATCTGTTTGATCTCTGATGGCAAGAGTTTCCAAGTTCTAGGGAATGAGTAAATAAAACTCTAGAGCAGATATTTTTATTAAATCTTTGAGTAGATAAGTGCATATCCTACCTACAAATATATCTACCTTGTAGTGATATCCATAACACTGCAAGGGAAATCTTGAAGATTTCACGGAAATAGCAAATGTTATGAAGAAAATTTGTCTGATCTCTTTGTTTTTTAAAGAGTTCTTACATATCCACCTACATATTAAGATACGACAAAATAGCTTTCCACAAGAGACATAAATAGCCAGTAGTTATCTTGAAAATGATTCTACGAGGGTGAATCAAATATAAACGAGTCTTTTGGTCCTGGGCATGCAATAGTAACGCGTGAGAGGGTTCCCCCTTCGTGGGATGTTGGGTAGGCGGGTAGGGATGTCAGGAGGGGGGAGAGCAGGTGGGCGAGCTCGCTCATTCCTTTCAGTTCCTGCCGTGACAATGCCTGAGCAGGAGGTATCTTCATCAATTGTGCAGCGTATTATCATCAAGTTTCTCGCCACGGAAGGTGTAAAACCATCTGAAATCCAGATGAGATTGACTGCGCAGTTCAAGGAAGAGACACTGTCCCGAGTTAGAGTATTTGCATGGCATAAACAGTTTGTGGAGGGTCGCGAGAAAGTTGAAAATGAGAGCCATGACCGCCGACCTTGCACCAGTATCATCAGCGGCAACATCGTCCGCGCTCAACAACTTCTTGAGGGTGACAAGCGTCTGACCACCAATGAGATTGCATCTAAGGTTGGAATAAATTATGGAAGCACCTTTTTGATCATCACAGAGGAGCTAGGGTTTCGTAAGGTGTGCACAAGGTGGGCCCCTCGCCTTCTGACAACTGAGCAGAAATTGCATTGTTTTCAGGTGTGTGAGCGTCTTCTAGCGAAATTTCGGGAAGAGGGAGACTCGTTTCTCACTCACGTTATCACCTGCGATGAAACATGGGTGCACCACTATATCCCCGAGTCGAAACAAGCGAGCAAGGAGTGGAGACGTCAAGGCGAGGCTGGGCCAGTGAAAGCCAAGTCAAGGCTGTCAGCAGGCAAGGTTTTGGCTAGTTTCTTTTAACCAGCGTGGCTTGTTGCACCTCGATTTTTTGCATGATCACAGGACCATTAATGCAACGTACAACTGCGACATTTTAAGCGAGGTTACTCTTGCATATCGCGCAAACGACGTGACCTACCGATGAGAGAAGTGAAACTTCTCCATGACAATGCTCGTCTTCATACAGCAGCCCTGACCAGAGAAAAATTGGAGGAATTGGGCTGGGAGACACTTGAACACCCTCCCTATAGCCCCGAGCTATCGCCTTGCGACTTTCACCTCTTTGGTCCTCTCAAGGAAGCCATGGGAGGGCAAAGATTCAACAATGATGAAGAGGTTGAGGCCTACGTGCGCAATTGGCTGGACACAAGAAAAACTTCATTCTACGAGCAGGGCATTACAAAATTACCTACACGCTAGGAAAATGTGTTTCCATATCAGGAGATTGTGTAGAAAAATGAGCTGTTATTCTTTCTTTTTTTTTTCAAGTTCAAATAAAAAAAAAATAAAAAAAAGACTCGTTCATATTTGATACACCCTTGTAATAACTGATAAATTGTGAATAGGCTTTCTCTATGTGGTTACCCTAATTTAAATACTTAATAATTATATCTATAGATATTTGACTATCTTCCCAAAGATTGATTTAATATGCCGGTTACTTTTATTGGTGAAATTGCGTCTATTAGCGTTTCATAAGAAAAAGGCAAATAATATGTCTTTAATTAATGTAGAAACCAAACTGATCCAACATTTTATGCGAGTTACACAGTATATATGGAATTGTATTGATTATTCAATATAATGTATAAATTATTCATGAAAATATTAATATTTATTTAAATAAGATTTCTCGATGCGGAAAAGCCACTTATTCTGATTACAGTCATACCACGTTTATTTCTCTAATAATTTTGTCAATATCGAAGTAAAACCTTAATAAGTTTAGAATTAAAAACTAATAATTTGTATTGCTAAATACATAAATTGTCATTGAAGGACCATCAAAGTCTCAACTGTATTGGATTTTTGTATAGTCAGGTGAAAAGTGTGATTTATAAAAATAGATATAACGACATTGAGGAATTAAGAGAGGATTAGGCTGGAATTTCAGAAGATTTTCTGTAAATATATACAAAGTATATTAGGTTCTTCTATAACCTTATATCATACATAGTACGTTTTCCATTTACATCACTGTCAAGCCCAATAGGGTTTAATACATTTGCTGATTTACTAATGAAAATGTTTATTTAATTTGTATATCCCTATTTGTGAAGTTTTGAGTACGAATACTGATCTGTTAATTTCTAGCAGTATTAATATGAAATTAACTCAGTTAAGTTTTTCCCAGTATACAGCAAACTGTTAGAAATACATCCATTTAATATGGATAGCTGTAATCATGAGTCATCAAACTAGAAGGGAGTGGAATTTTTTAATGTTATATTTCGAACAGTGAGAATGTAATCAATAATATACATACCATATGGCATTTAATAAGAAGTTGACAAGCAGGAATATTTTTTTCAAAATATTTTAATTTGCTTGTTAGTTTATGCACACGTGTATGACTTTGAAAATCATGCAGACAAAAACTAAATTAATACTACATAATTTTAAAGCTCTTATTTTTATTCAAAGTTCGAGATTACAATGTGTAGGGTTGATACCAATGGAAAATATTGAATAGTAAATTTTATGTTTATGATTAATAAAGGTTACATCACAGTATATGGTAACCAATAGCATAAAACTTGTCATATCTTTAACAATTTCTTTTCAGTTGATTTAACACACATTTATCCATTTTTTCTATATCAAATTTTATTTAGATAACCAAAACTTGTAAAAACTTTTTTTTTGAGAAACAACATTGGGATTTGAAATAGTCATTTGTAAAAAAAAACTTAACATGTAAGTTGGTTATATCCTTCTATATCTAAACATAAAAAAGCAACTCTAGATAATTTTATTAATCTCTACATTTATTAATCAGTTTAATAATAGGTACTATTGTTTTATATTAAGATGCAAATACCAACACAAAACAAAGCATCAGTATTAATCATTCAAAGAAAACAGAAATTTGAGAAAAATATTCCTATGTCCTATGTATGAATATTATTAATTTGCATTCCTAACTTGGAATATATATTTCTGGATCAATAAAAATAACAATTAAAATTATATTTTCATATATCAATGCTACAGATGATGCAGACTTAGTTTCAATTTATTTTATATGCTTACTGATATACAAACTCTCATAGTTTATAATTCTTGTAATTATTATTGTTAATTGTATGATGCAAATAAATATACTAAAACAATCATATCAGCAGCAATAGGAAGTGATAACCCTGACAAGTAAATTATTTAATAGTAGCAGCAATATAATTATTCTTTTATTAGTTAATAATGAATATGGAAATATCTGCTACAAGATTTTATGTATCAGTACATGAGTAGAACAGTTTTACTTATCAGTGAAATGAAAGATTATACAACTCACTGAGGGACTTTTAAAAATTGAGGGTTTTGATTATACATCTTTATTGGGATTGATAAAGATTACATTTTTGAACATTATTAAAGCGTTAACAAACCAAAAACACTTCTCCTTAACCTTGGGCCAATTGAATACCATGTTTTATCCATTTTTATAAAAATAGCCATAATACATAAGATATTTTTTAATTGTTGATTTAACCAAAATAATAAAATTCAAAAGACTCAATTTATTTGAATGTATAGTTTGAAATAATTATTGCTATCAACATAATTATATACACCACTTTTACTATAACTACTAGAATAATTAGCTACTGGATCATAGGTAATAATAACCTTATATAGAAAATTACTGTGGTTTATGCATAGTTTCTATTTTGTAAGTGTAAAATCATAACATAGTGAATATACCCCACAATTAGTTTAGAATAAAAGTTTATTCAAAAAGAATAAATAATTTATTTATATTATTTCAGCAATTATTTGTATCATTAAAATTACACATTTTGGATCTTTATTGTAAAATAATATAGGAACTCGTAAGTGTGTTCAATACAATTATTAGACATTAATTTAATAACTTTTTTTAGGGAAACTTAAGGAGTGACACCACTATTATTATTATGCTTGCAATACTTAACATATCCATTTCCTTTTACACCTTCTGTGTAAAAGGATATAGGTACCTATAAATTGTATGAAAAGGCAATATGTAAAGTGATTAAATTCATTAAATTAAATGAAAAAAAAAAATAAATGTCAAAGGTTTTACGTTTCGGTTTGCATATTTATAATTTTTCATTTTCAAAAAAATTACGAAAAAGTCTAAAAATTATGATTCACTAAACGTAATGAAACAGGCTTAGCTAATTAAATTAAACTATGGATTAATCGATTAAAAATGGCTGATATCTTGGACCAAAATGGTGAATGCCAAGAAAAACGAAACTGGATGACAATCACAAAAGAAACAAAGTGAAACTGACAAATTATACTTACATTGAATTGTTATGAAAAACGTTGCTGTACTGCATTCTTGCAGTAAAATATGGCAGGAAGATACTTCTAATGGCTTCCTAACGAGTTAAATCTGGAAAGATATTTCTAAGTGAGACGAGTCAATTTATATTAATTGTGCACCTGACATTTGATATTGTTATATTTCAGTATGGAAATTACAATACATAAAAAGAAATTGTGACTGGTCTCACGCCAATATTAAATTAAAACGAAATATTTTATTTTAGATAGGAGAAACCTCACCTTACTCCAACCAGACCGGCCAACAAACGATTTTTCTTTATGCGCATATTTTCCATGCGCACCTTATCAGCCTGTGATTGGGTAAACTATTTGGTGAGTGTGCGCTACTTCGAATGGTTTTCAATTCCAAGGTTTTCAATGATCGAAGATGCGCGCGCCTTACATTAAGGGCGCGTTATATTAATATGGAAGTATTTTTCTAAAAGGCTAGAATTTAAGGCTAGCATTTTATAGAAAGAGTCATGTGATTTTGTTATATTTCGTTTCACGTTTTGTAACATGTTAACAGTTTTACCACGATGTTGCCTAGGACATCAAACATTAATTATAAAAACTAAATTGGTGTTTAAAGATGTAAGCAGAGAACAAAAATCCAAAGAGGAATAAATATATTTTAATTTAATTTTGATAACATAAAAACTTCACCTCACTATTTTCTTTTCACATCATTAGGTGATTAATCAAATCATAGATCTATGATTCTGAACTTTAGATATGACATGAATCCATTGTACAACTACGATGTATAGCTAGCCATACACGAGAGGATTTTTATGACAGGGGATCTTTTCGAATGATTCGGGAAAACCCACAGGCCCGGACTGTTCGTTAGTGGAGAAAGAATCTGCGGGCCAGATTGCAGATACGGCGCGGGGGAAAATCCACAGGCTCCACCCGTACGTGAGTGGAGAGAACTGTGAGGCTAGATCGGCAAATTTCATCCTGTCAGTAAATTCAGCGAATTTTACCATTCACGAGCGGATCCAATCAGAGGGCACTTTTCTAGTGCCCTAGTTTTTTTCAGATAATTATTAAATATTAAATTATTATTAGTTATTTATTAGTTCGTTTAGTTTAGTTCGTAAAAAGTTTGTTGTGTGTTGTTTCAATGGTAATCGAAAAGTGTGGAAAAATGGAAAAGAGTGGATCAACGATGAGTTTCTAGGCATACAAAAAAAAAATAAATAAAAAAAATGAATACGAGTACGCAACGAAATACAACGAACATTATATCGTTAATTTTTGACATAGAACACGTTTTTGTGACAACTCACTTGCCGAAAATCGTTATGCAGAAACGTCACAAAAGCGTTATAAAAGTAGCACTTTTACACCTAGGTATAAAATTTTTGGAGTGAAGGTAATAGAAACAAAAAAAAAAGAGTGAAGGTTACGGATACAAAAGCATGTACCATGTTTTATAATTTCAGAAGGATTGGAATCTAGATAAATCTATAAAAAACATTTAAAAAATTAGCTAATACACGAACGTTTTCTTTTTCGTAAAATTAGCCAGATATGGCTAAACTGCTGTCTTACTCCCATCCACATTTCGTTCTTTTTTTTTTTTCTTGGTGAAGAGATACTGAACAATGGCGTACAACCCACTAGCAACTGCCACAATTTTCTTATTATTATCGATAGTAAATTTAAACTGATAGTAAAACACAACAGCTATATAGTGAGAAACAACGAAAATACTGCGTTGATATATACGAGAGCCTTAATCCGTCCCGTCGTCAGGTCTACGGCCTGTCCGACGTGCTGGACAGTCCTGGGATCACAGATAAATTAACAGACTGCCGCCGGTTTCCCCACTAACGAAGGGATCAGAACTGCCGACAGATTTTATGAAGGAATTTCAACAGACCCGGCCCGTACGTTAGTGGGCTACGACAGGCCTGCGATTGACGAATAAGGTCCGTACGAAAATCGGCAGACTGATCCGCGGATCTGGCTTGTCAAAAATTATCCGCTCGTGTATGGCTAGCTTTGGACAGTCCTGGGTCCCCAGATAAATTAACACACTTCTGCCGGTTTTCCCCACTAACGAACGGATCACAACTGCCAACGGATTTTATGAAGGAATTCCAACGGGCCTGGTCCGTACGTTAGTGGGCTACGACAGGCCTGAGATCGACGGATGAGGCCCGTGGGAAAATCAGCAAACCGATCCGCGGATCTAGTCTGTCAAAATTTATCCGCTCGTGTATGGCTTGCTTATGAGTTCTCTTCAGTGGCGGCGCTAGCATTATTTTGCGGTTAGGCGAAATAGGCAGGAAATATGTAGGGTGGGTGAGGGCATGAAATATATTATTTTATGTGCGAATGTGATATAGTGGTGTTATAAGAGGTTGGGCGAAAAGGATTTTGCCTGAGTGCTCGCCCACCCCTGTCCCCGCCACTGATTCTTTTTTATTATAAACAGTATCGATTATCTGTCTTATAATGACAAGTGGCAACATATTTCGAAATTTAAGTAGAAGTATACGTAAAAATGTACTGTTTTATAATCACTTTGGGCGAATTCGGGTGAAACCGAGAGCAAAAGGATATTTTTTTTCATTCAGAGTTATGAATCCTAAGACAGCAAATTTTATTTTTCGTACCTCCCAAAATCTACTCAATAAAGAATGGCTTGATATTTTTCTAAACAATTAAAGTAATTTTAATGTTTTTATAAGAATTTAGAAGGAGGGCAGCAGCTCTTTCAGTAGTCATAGTTTCATAAAATAGTCCTCCGTTCGGATCTCCGGGTGAGGACTGTTCCGGGAGACGTGATCGAGTGCAATAATAGTAAGTGTAGCATTTCACGAGTCGGAGCGTGGAATGTCAGAAGCATGAGACAGGCAGGGAAGCTAGAAAATCTGAAGATGGAAATGGATAGGTTAGGATTAGATATAGTAGGTATAAGTGAGATGCGCTGGCCGGAAGTAGGAGATTTTTGGAGCGGTGACTATAGGGTAATACACACAGGATCGGTAAATGGAAACGCGGGAGTAGGGATCGTTATGCGGAAGAACGCAGGACAGAGTGTAGATAGCTACCTACAATACAGCGAGAGAGTAATGATGGTTAGGTTAGATTCGAAGCCAGTGGAAACAGTAATAGTGCAAGTATACATGCCTACTTCTAGCCATAGTGAGGAAGAGTTAGAAGCCGTTTATTCGGACATAGAGCAGGTAATAGGATTTGTGAAGGGTCATGAAAATTTAATAATAGTAGGAGATTTTAACGCAGTCGTAGGTGAGGGGAAAGAAGGAGAATTTGTAGGTCCTTATGGATTAGGAAACAGAAACGAGAGAGGTAGCAGACTGATAGAATTCTGTGAGAAGCACAAGATGGTAGTCGCGAACACATTGTTCAAGAATCACGTTAGGAGGCGGTACACATGGAAAATGCCAGGAGGGATAGACAGGTATCAGATAGACTACATTCTGGTTAGGAAGAGATTTAGAAATCAAGTAAAAGACTGTAAGAGTTATCCAGGAGCAGATGTAGACAGCGACCACAACTTGGTAGTCATGAAAGCTAGATTAAAGTTCAAAAATCTGAAAATCCGGAAGGATAAGAAACGTATAAATGTAGACATATTGAGGGATCAGAATATGAAAGATAAGTTCCAGGATAAAACAGATCAATTAATAAATAAAACGAGTAAGGACGAAATCAAGAACGCAGAAACTGAGTGGGAGGGTATCAAGAATAGTCTAGCTTCCGCGGCTACGGACGTTTTAGGACACGATAAAAGGGAAGCTAGGAAGCCCTGGATAACGGACGAAATTTTAAACTTAATGCAAAAGAGACGAGGCTACAAAAACAGACGAGACGAAGAAGGACTGAAAACTTATAAGTCAATAAAGTGGGAAATCATTAGAAAATGTAGAAAAGCGAAAGAACAATGGATAGAGGATAAATGCAAAGAAGTAGAAGATAAGTTGCAAGTAGCTAAGACCGATGAGGCTTACAAAATAATTAAGAGGAACTTCAGGGATATAGGAACAATAAGTAGAAACGTTAGGAGTCAATCGGGGGACATACTGATCGGAAGAGAGGAGAAAGCGGATAGATGGAAGCAGTACTTAGGAAATTTATACGAGGATCAGGAATTAGGAGAGATATTAGAGGAAGAATCTAGCATCGATAGGGAAGATGTAGGAAAACCTATATTGAGAGAGGAATTTGAAATAGCACTAAGGGGGCTAAAGAATAATAGAGCGCCGGGTGTAGATAAAATACAGGCGGAAATTTTGAAATGTGCGGGACAGAAAGTAGTAAATAGGATGTTTGAACTGGTAAAATACATATATGAAACGGGCGAGATGCCGGAGGATTATAAGAGGAACATTATCGTTACTATACCGAAAAAGAGAGGAGCCGACAAATGCGAGAACTTTAGAACAATTAGCCTAACTTCCCACGCGTCAAAAATCTTAACTAGAATAGTGCAGAAGAGGATGGAAAACAGAGCGGAGGAAATACTAGGAGAAGACCAATTCGGCTTTAGGCGAAATAGGGGAACTCGCGAAGCTATTCTGGCGTTAAGAGTAATGTTAGAGAAAACAATAGAAAAAGGAAAGAATGCTTATATAGGATTTGTAGATTTAGAAAAAGCTTTTGATAACGTAAGATGGGAAAAAATGTTCGAGATACTAAAGAGCGCGGGAATGAAGTATAGAGATAGGAGAGTAGTACACAATCTATACAAAGAGCAAACTGCTGTTATAGAAGTAGAAGGGGAAAAAAGGGAAGTAGGTATTAGGAAAGGAGTAAGACAAGGATGTACGCTATCACCACTAATTTTTAATCTGTACATCGAAGAGGCGATTAATGTGGTAAAAGATAGAGTGGATTTCGGGATTAAAGTACAGGGACAGAAACTAAAAATGCTGAGATTCCCGGATGATATAGCAGTATTAGCATCTAGTAAGGAGGAATTAGAATCAGCATTGAACGAAATGGAGGCAGTGTTGACAGAGGAATACGGAATGAGGGTGAATAAAAACAAAACTAAAGTGTTAGTGTGCAGAGGGCGCGAGAGCAGAGCAAAAACGAAAGTACAAATTAATAATGAAAGGTTGGAGGAAGTTAAAGACTTCACTTATTTAGGAAGTAAAATAAATTGGGATGGAAGAAGCGATAAAGACATAAAACAAAGAATAGCGCAGGGTCGAGTAGCTTTTAACAAAAAGAAAGCACTTTTATGCTCGGGGGTAATAAACTTAGAAACAAGGAAGAGATTTTTGAAAACATATGTATGGAGCACGGCACTTTACGGCTGCGAAACCTGGACGGTAGGGGAAGCAAGTAGGAAGAAATTAGAAGCTTTTGAGATGTGGTGTTACCGAAGAATGATGAAAATACCATGGACTGATAGGGTTAGAAACGAAGAAGTATTGGAGAAAGTCGGCGAGAAAAGAAGTATGTGGAAAAACTTAAAGAAGAGAAGAGATAGAATGGTAGGCCACTTGCTGAGACATGAGGGAATAGTCCGCGATATTTTGGAGGCAGAAATAGGAGTGAAGAAAGGCAGAGGTAGGCCGAGATTAGACTACTGCTCGCAAATAGTAAGGGATGTAGGTTGTAGCACAATTAGCGAAATGCGTAGGTTAGCACAAGATAGGAGAAGCTGGAGGTTAGCGTCCAACCAGTCTTAGGACTGATGACCTAATGATGATATAAGAATTTACATAGATTCCCAAAATGGAAACAAAACTAGCAATCTTACAAATTCAACGACAATTCAATTAAAAGCAACAAATTCTGGTTACGAAATCAACATTAGATGAAACATAAACATAAAATATTAATCATATTTTAAATATTTTTATATTAATTGCCAGTTCTAAGTAAAAAGTAATTATTTACTTTAAATGTGCAGTTGAAAATGCTTACCAAATTTTTCCTACCCCCCTGTTTTCGAGGGTGCTGGAGACGAATCTGGCTTCAGTTTCATCCGCTCGGACACAGTTTTCATGCATTTTCCACTTTTCGCACGAGGCCATTTTTTCTTATCAAATAAGTTTCACTTCACACTACATAGATAGCTCATATTAATACGAGTAGATGCTACAACACTTCTTTTATACATATCATATATTAAACCGTTATAAAACCTATTAGAAACTTTCGATGTTTAGTTACTTCAAATGTATACAATGACGTACAGTTGGCGTCGTCCAAATTACGTCGTACGAATTACAAAATATTACAATGTAATATTTTGTAATTCGTACGCCCTCTGTGTCGTTCGATGAAACCACATATATACGAAGAGGCTCCAAAAGCTAACTCTGCATATAAACAACTAAATACGCTGTTATTTTGAAGGATACCAACCTAACCTAACTAACTGTCTACTTATTATGGTTAGGTTAGTACTATACATCTTTATTGATACGAATCGGCGTACCGTGTACGGCACTGATGAGAACTAATAAGCTCGAAACAGCTGTATGTCGTTCGGTTCCGATCCAGGACAAATGCCGAATCCTACCTGTGGCGGGTTTTATTTTTTGAAACCTTATCTGATCGTGCAGAAACACAAGAAAGGGGCCGAGGATCGCTTCTGGGTATAATTCAATGCCTGGCGGGGCTTTAGCCCAAGGAGTAGTTGTTTCCTAGAGCGATTATGTAATAGCTTTGCTATTCGGGAACTACTTTGATAACCGCTTGGCGGTTTGGTGGTTCCTTTCTCGATTTCCGATTTATATGTTACTGACAGAGATCGTATCGATAAATATGTATACCCCACAAATTTCATTCGGCATTTGTCCTGGATCGACGTACCGTGTACGGCACTGATGAGAACTAATAAGTTCGAAACAACTGTATGTCGTTTGGTTCCGATTCTGGACAAATGTCGAATCCTACCTGTGGCGGGTTTTATTTCTTGAAACGTTATCTGATCGTACAGAAACACGAGAAAGGGGTCGAGGATCGCTTCTGGGTATAATTCAATACCTGGCGGGGCTTTAGCCCGAGTAGTTGTTTCCTAGAGCGATTATGTAATTATTATTATGTAATTATTAGCGATTATGTGCTTTGCTATTCGAGAACTACTTTAATAACCGCTTGGCGGTTTGGTGGTTCCTTTCTCGATTTCCGACTTATATGTTACTAACTATATGAACTTTGTATATATCACAGATTCTGTATAATGTTTTGAGTTCTGTGACTATAACTAAAATATTTTTAAACGTTTTAAACTATGGTACTGTACTACGAGCAAAAAGTCTGTCTCTTTGCTCGTAGCTATGGTAGATATAATGTGTGATTTTTATTGGTTTTAAACCGGCCACAGACTTCGTTCTTTTTCATCCGTTTGTATCGCCGCGATTTGGAACGTCGTGTCGAATCGCCGAACTTTTTTGACCACACACTACGAGCAATCCTGGCAGTTAATTTTCAATAAGAGTTGAATTCACTACGTCATGAAGAGGAAGCAAATATTAGCAGTGGCAGCGGCAGTTGCTGTTTTAAGTAAAAACAAAAAAAAAGCGGCGTTCAATATGGGTCAAAGAATGGCTTTTAAAGCGAAAAACATATTCTCATATTAATTTATTAAATGAGCTAAAATTGGAGCCAGAAGACTGGTATAATTACATAAGGGTGGATGAAGAAACATATTAATATTGTTAAATCTGGTAACACCATATATTACTAAACAGGACACAGTTAAGAGAAGCAATTTATCCACATGAAAGACTTACAGTAACTGCGTTATTTAGCAACCGGAAGATCCTATGAAGATAGTTTTCGACAGCGATTTCCCCAGTCTTTAGGACAAATTATTCCCCTTAATTGCGCCTACTACGCTAATGTAAACGAACCGACGACTCGGAAGGAAATCCCCACACACTGTCGGTTCGGAACGATACCCGATGAACCGTCGTTCCAAAAATCAAGCACCATCAGATATTTTAACCGACGATGCGACACGACGGTTTTTCACCACACATTTCGGTTTTTGGCGCTTTTGGCACAGCGATTCGAATCGCGGCGATACGAACGGATGAAAAAGAACAAAGTCTGTGGCCGGCTTTAGTCTGTGGTGTGATTTTTAGGTTAAAATTTCAAACAAACTTTGCTTTTCGTAATAGATTTTTTGTAATGGTAGATGTTTTGGAAACGTTGTAATAGATTAATATTAAATAATTGTTTTGTTATATTTCATTGTGTATGTAATAATTATGACGCTTTGTGAAGCAGAGAAAACTTTTGTATTACATGGAGTTGATGTGAGAAACTATAAACGAAGTTAACTAATATTACTATTAATAAATACATTTTTTAGGAAAATTTTCGAATCGATGGAAGAGAAAGAGAAGATTATAGACCTATGGAACTTGAAACTAATATAGTCTCACATGCTTTTGGTTCTGCTAGATTAAGATTAGCGAATACCGATGTTCTAGTTGCTGTTAAGTTAGAAGTAGACACTCCTTTTCCAGAAAGACCATATGAGGGAAAACTAGAGTTTTTTGTTGACTGGTATAGTACAATATATTTTTTCGGAATGTTGGTAATTATTTACATTAGTGTAAATCTCTAAAATCCTTAGAATGCTTGAAGGCATATGAACTGCATGAAAATTACAAACAATGCATGTAAATTGAGAAAATCTTTAGTTTTATGACTAATGTAAGATATGTATAAAGGAAGTATTGTAGCACCTACTAAAAAAACATAAAAAATTAAAAACTACATAAGTTAGACACTCCTCCAATTCCATTGCTAGTGTTGGCGCTTGGAATCAAACCTAGATTATGAGAGTCAATAATAGTTTTTTGTTAACCAACTCAGCTACCATAATGGCCTTACATTAATATTAGGTATCTCCGGGTATAAAGTATTGGATAAAAAAACTGATATGATTAATGGAAAATTAAATTTCCCAGAAACTGTGTAAACAATTAAAACAAAATTCATCTTTAGTGTCATCAAAAAAAAAAAATAATAATGATAAATAAATAAATGGGGAGAGGGGAGGTAACTAAAATTTGGTGAGGATTTGAAAGTTTTATGTTAAAGTAAATAAGTACCCCTTTATCATACAATATTTTTACAGTTCTGCCAATGCAACACCCGATTTTGAAGGACGAGGAGGTGAAGATGTAGCAATCGAAATTTCTAATACATTAACTGCAGCATATTATTCACCCAAAGCATTTGATTTAAAAAGATTATGCATATTGAGAGGTAAAAAATGTTGGAAGATATATGTTGATATTTTGGTAAGTTATAAATTATAATATAACTACATATTTACTTTTCAATATCTTGACTCAAAATTATATAAATTTTAGTGTATCTAGCAGTTTACCTAACAATACGAATAAATCTATAAAGGTATTTTCATTAGGAAATTAAAGATTATGAAAATGAAACCAATAAAAGAAAATTAGTTTTATTATTTGTTTTAAAGTTTTATTGATACATAAGAGTTGTGCTTGAAAACATGCAAAATTAATTAGCACATAACTGCACAAAAATTTATAGAGTATTTGATTCTTATGAATTGGTTTAAATATGCAATTATCAATGTCAAATTTGATTTTCTTTTTGTTTATATTTATCTATAACTTCTACAAAGGACAATTAGCTTCAAAATGATTTTACAGTACATTTCAAAGTCACATAGTTTCATCTCTATTCATCTCTATTTGCCAAATAAAAAATTCCAAATGGGTCTTATCTCATACCGTGGCTTGTTTTTATGGCTAGGCTCAGGTAGACTGTTCCGTTTATTGGCAAGATAAGAGAGTTTTTTTATTTGACAAATAGCGATGAAATGAATAGTACACATACAGTATTATGTTAGCTGATGTGTTATTGGAACTCAACAGATTCATTTTTTCAAAAAGTTATGTTTTCATAAATAATATTCTTCTAAATAATCTACATTGGTTATTAAGAAATTTTAAATGTTACCATCATGTATAAAAAATATTAAACTACACATTTTAGTACTGTTTCTATTTGACACATTAAGTGAACATTTTAGTAAAAATTTATTACTATAGTGTACAGTTTAAGTACCTGTTTCAAATACATTTGTAATCAATCTCAGAAGTGAGAGTAATATCATGAACCTTTTTACATAACAAAAAATTCTAATTGATCTGGGCTAGAGGAAATAAACATAAAGTTATTAAAGCTGATCATTGGCGATGTAAAGGAGCCATTATTATATTTAATTTGTAGATCCTTTATAGCATTTTTTTTTTCAGAAACTCTTAAAACTGTGTGCATAAGAGCATTATTAAAAAAAAATGAAATAACAATGAAACATTACCATACAGTGCTCTACATTAAGAACATTTTCAAAATTAATTGAAAGAATCATATTTCACGTTCTTCTTTTTAGAACCAACAAATCTATAGAAAATAAACTTTTAGTTTTAGAACTAATGAATCTATAGAAACCGCTTCCTATGACTTTTTTTTCTTTATAGTGTGGATATATGCATTACGCACCGTGTGTGGGACTCTACGATGTACACCATGTTTAGCCACTAAAAACCCCCCACTTCTCTCCGCTGTCTTATTCCGGAATCCGCTCTCGCATTTCTTGGGAATAAGGAGCTGTCTATGCATTTCAGCTACCTTCTCTCCCTTCGTTTGCATGATACATTGCACTACTGTGTTAGCTTCGTTCCACTCTTGTTCGGATTGCATTAAACACCTCATCATATTTGTAGCATTGAAATTTTGACCTGTCCTATTTTCGAAAGTTGATCTTATCTCTTCCCATCTAAGGCACCTAAGGAGTGTATGTTCTAAGTCATCAACTCCTTTGCAATAGGGGAATTTATCGTTGTCCACTCTTCTCCGCTCATATAAGTACTTTCTAAAATTTCCGTGTCTACTAGGACCGTGCTTCCTATGACTAACCTATATTTATACAGAAGTAGGTCATGAAAAGTATCTATTTTAAGTAATGTTCAATATATCACGAGCATTTGATACTGTTGATTTAAATTTCGTAATTGTGAAGCTTTGGAATATTGGAATTCATGGTATTATTTTGGATCAAATTATACATAAAAACAGAAAAATAATTGTAACAAAAGAAAATTGTAAATAAAATAGGCAAGATAGTTTGTTAGGAGTTCCTCAGGGATATATGTTGTTTATGCTATATGTATATGATCTCCAAATTTTATCACCAACCCTTGAAGAAATCTGCAACAATATCAAAATAATCATCAATGAGTTGAATGTACACTACTAAAGAAATAGATTAATATTAAATTTGAAAAATTATATGTATAGAATTTTATAAAAAAAAGCTAGATGATGTATGTGGCCTAGCTAATTTAATGTTTATAGAAAATACGAGATTTCCTCGCATTTGAATTGAAGATAAAATGTCTCGATTTTGTATGAAAACTAAATAGTACAATTTTTGCATTTATGCTGTTAGAAAACTAGATATTAATGGTCTTTTAGATTTTTTACATACAATTAATATTCAATTCGATGTGAATAGAGTATTTATTTGTCAGAAAAGAGTCCTTTCATTTAGCGCCCTAGAATCTTACAAAAATATATTTAAGGATTTTAATTTTGAAATGTGTGAAATGACATGGCAGTCAGCTATATAATACATGACACGGCAATGCACTAAGAATTTATAACCATAATAATGTTTATTTTAAAAAATCACCTAGTTATAATCTTATAATTATGTATTACACCTTACTTAAATATATAAAAAACATCAGCTAAGACAAATTGAAACAGATAAAAATAAACACTTTTAAAACCTTAAAACGGACTTTTCTGCACATAGAACATTTCTATCTCGAAATTGAGTGGCCAAGAAAAAATAAACCAACACATAAATGCAGAATGTGTTTTATGCGACAGTTTTACTTTTTTCAAATAGTCCACCATCGTGCTTTCTCATGACCCATGGACAGGGTGGGATGTGTCCTATCCACCTCAAAATCAATAGATGTCGTCTGGTAGACATCCCTAATCAGAATCAGTAGAAACCCGATCGATCCGACACGATTTAATTGAGTGATCATGCTAACAAAAAAAAATTCTCAAATAGTCCCCCATTGTGCTTTCTCATGACCCATGTACATGGTAGGGTGTGTTCTATCCACCTCAAAATCAATAGGTGTCGTCTGGGAGACGTCCCCAATCAGAATCAGTCAAAACCCGATCGATCCGACACAATTTAGTTGAGTTATTGTGCTAACAAGAATATATGTCAACGACACACACACAACAAAAATTAAAAACCATTTTTTTTTAGTTTTTAGGCTCTGAAAAACGAAAAATAAACCCAAAAAAAAATTTTGTTTTTTCACTTTTTCTTTACACGATTACATTACTTTTATGCGTATAGTGGAGTGTGGAAAAGTAAAATTTCTTATTCAAAACACATTTTATATTACCATATAAAAAGAAATACTAAATAAACCAAATACTAAAAACAGAATATAACTCGCATTCTCAGTAGAATTGTCCATTTGTGTCAGCTTATGACGATATATGTATTATAGGTATTTTATATCACTTTTTATTTATACAACTTTAAAAACAATTTATTTTTAATTTACGATTTTGAACACTTATGTCAAAAAAGGAGTAACCGATTATTATACTTTTAACTTGAAACTTATTCGACGTTTACTCGACGACTAATTGAAGATTACTAACTACTGCTGATTACTGAATTTACCGACTACTGAAGCTACTGGTGGTTGTTTCTCTATTTAAAACATTTCTGTTGCTGATGCTGCAGGAATGTTTCTAAGAAGTGTTTTTCTCAAAGACTTTTAGGCAAGTTGCAATAATTGTGATAAAATACAATGTAAGTTTATGATAAGCACAAAAGGTTTTTAGTTACGCGATAACTGCAATGACTTTGGTATACTCTTTTCTGGACATAACATCCTGTATGCTAATGGCCTGTTACAATGTATATTACAATATTATAAAGTACAGTATTAATCTAAGTCTTAACCTAATATAAGAGAGGATTCTATATAACAGGTATATATGTATATTCTGTAATAAAATAAATTTTATATAATAAAAATATGAAAACTTTTGTTTTAAATATAACATTTATAGTTTTCAAATAGTCTGCTGAAGATTTTTTCTAAAGTCAACAATGTATAACTACTTGTGCAATATTTGTTGGATAGCGTAAGTTGTAAATTTGTTACTATTAAATTTAGTTTATATGTATGAAGTGTGCCACCAATAACAAAAGGGGAATTGTCATTTAAGCTCTTTTTCTCTGTTAATTTAAATTTTATATGACATTAAATACAGAAACTTAAAAGGTATGTGACGTTTTGACATAGATGTTAAATTAAATCAATGAGTATTAGCTCGTAGTAGAATCATCGATTTTGATTTTTTGTTTATTAAAATTAAACACTTGAAGTTGGACGTGTTGGAGTTGTGGTTTAGATTGTTCTTTATAAGAATCCTGCTGGAAAAATCCTCAAAAATGTTAAAATTGGCCTTAATATTGTATATATATAAAAATTAATTCTGGTGTTATATTAGGTTTTCGAGTAATTGCTTCATAGATTTACATTTTCATAGGTTTTTCAAGTTTCACTTTACATTTGATAATATTCTTGTGTATATTTCAGTTATTGGAATGTGGAGGAAACTTATTTGATGCTGTTTCCTTGACTGTAAAAGCTGCCCTATGGAATACACAAGTACCTTTAGTTAAGCAAATTGACATAGATGGTAACAATGTAGAATTGAAAGTTTCCGAAGAACTTTATGACTGCGAAAGGTTAGATGTAAAGAAAGCACCAGTTATGGTAAGTAAGATAGCCATAATTTGTAATGCAAATATGTATATGCATACTTTTCTTGATACCTGTTTATACATGTGTAATAAGTATTTTTAATGCAAAAGAATCTTTTGCATTAAAAAAAATACTCCAGAAATGTGAATATTTTCTTACAAATGCTTAATAATTAAAGAAATTGTATATGCTTCCTTACTATAATTAAAGAACAAGTATGTCCAGAAATAAATTATTTTTATTAGCCATTTCTTTATAAATGTTATTAATCATTAACCATCCTATCAACGGCAGGATTAATTTTAACTTACTTGAATGGAAAACGAATAGTTTACACCAAAATGATGTAAACATTTATTATATAAATACTTTCATCATTATCAATTATAAATTAAATCATTATAAATTAAATTTGGTTACCTCGTTCTTAATATAAAAATCTAAAATGTTTCGTACATACATAAAAAAGATTGTCTATGAACCTATTATAACAATAAAATTGCATTATAAATATAACAATACCAATTTTAGCATACTGGGCCCAAGTACAGTAGTGACAGCTATTTAACAAATAAATAAATAAATATAAAACACATTTTTAATATTATTTTTTATAAACATTATTTCTTGATAATTTTCTTCAAACATCAATTTTCTAAGCTTGTTTATATATAAAAATTAAAAATTCAAATAAAAAATAATTTGATAAAAGAAAACTGCTCTATTTATATTTCTATTTCTTCCTTCCTACTTTTTTTTTCTAGGTTACAGTGTGTAAAATTGGAGAACACTGTATAGTCGATCCAAATGTAGCAGAAGAACAGTGTTCAGTTGGTTCAGTAGTTGTAGCAGTATCCGAAAACAAATTCAGTACAGTTTTACAAACAGGAACTGGGTCTCTACATTCCTCAACCCTACTGGAGTGTTTGAACTTAGGATTTAAAGTTGCACAAAGATTAGATGCAGCTTTGTGGACTACTTTGAATCAAATGCAGCCCAATGAAGATGTTGGATTTCTTAAATAAAAGATTTATGTATTTAATTTTGTGTATTAATGTTCTGATATACATCTCATATCCCATACTTAAATCGTATATTGAAATTATGAAAATAACTTCAAAATAGCTTTATCATCTTTAAAATTATCGCCTTATTGGTAGACAAGTGGTGAAGCATGTCGGTTATCATTGTGGTCCAAGAATAAATAATACGACAGTGTGTTTAGCCAATCATTGTGAGTGAATGACATGAATTAATATCATTGGTCTTCAAATAGTTGGTACACCTGATAATTTTGATTCAAAATATATTACAATAGTTGAGCTATCCTCATAAATAATATAAAGTTGCTGAAATGATCTACTATCGATCTAACATATGGAGAAGTATTATTATAACTGTTTAAGTATCTACAAAAATATTTATGACAATATGCCTAATTTCAAGATAATGCTTTAAACAATTTTTTCAGATGAACTTTAAATTGGGTATATCTACTTAAACAACGGGTTTGAGTAGATATACCCAATAGTAGATATATGCAAGTTAAGTATTATATATAATTTAGTGTTATTTTGATGCCGACAATGTTTATTTATATATTGTATATTATTTTAGGGAAAATATAAATTTATAATCTTAAAATATGTTTGCGTAAAAATATTACCCTTGAGTAATAATAATTCTTTTGTCCATACTCAGGTACTATTCCTATTATTTAGAAGCTACAATGAACATTAATTTCTATTAATACAATAAACATCCCTAATTTAAGGGCTGTCTATCAAGTCGATGGATCCAACATTTCGAAATCCACTACATATTTCAAATGGTAAAAGATATTCATGTCGATGCAGAATGACTACAGTAATAACAATATTTTTTATATTTTATATATGTCGCTTTTAGGTTTTTAAATATCTAGGTTTTGGTACTTAGGTACTGAATAATACTCTTCGGAACTTTATAGTTCCACTGTTGCAAATGGGAATGAATTGCTTTCACAAAAATTAATGATTTCTGATTCTAACATCAATGGCAAACTACTATTATAAATGGTTCAATTAAATATAATAGGTCACATGTACTAATTTTTGACTACTTAACAAGCTTTTGCTTTCGACTGACTTAGCAAGGCATCATTTCTTAAAAAATATTGAATCAAGGTAAGAAAATTATTTTGAAAAGCAATTATATCAGTGTAATTTTTTAATACCAAGTATGAGGGTGAATCAAATATAAACGAGTCTTTTGGTCCTGGGCATGCAATAGTAACGCGTGAGGGTTCCCCCTTTCGTGGGGTGTTGGGTAGGGATGTCAGGAAGGGGGAGAGCAGGTGGGCGACCTCGCTCATTCCTTTCAGTACCCGCCGTGACAATGTCTGAGCAGGAGGTGCCTTCATCAATTGCGCAGCGTGTTATCATCAAGTTTCTCGCCACGGAAGATGTAAAACCATCTGAAATCCTGACGAGATTGACTGCGCAGTTCAAGGAAGAGACACTGTCCCGAGCTAGACTATTTGCATGGCATAAACAGTTTGTGGAGGGTCGTGAGAAAGTTGAAAATGAGAGCCATGACCGCCGACCTCTCACCAGCATCACCAGCGACAACATCGTCCGCATTCAACAACTTCTTGAGGGTGACAGGCGTCTGACCACCAATGAGATTGCATCTAAGGTTGGAATAAATTATGGAAGCACCTTTTTGATCATCACAGAGGAGCTAGGGTTTCGTAAGCTGTGCGCAAGGTGGGCCCCTCGCCTTCTGACAACTGAGCAGAAATTGCGTCGTTTTCAGGTGTGTGAGCATCTTCTAGCGGAATTTCGGGAAGAGGGAGACTCGTTTCTCACTTACGTTATCACCTGCGATGAAACATGGGTGCACCACTATACCCTTGAGTCGAAACAAGCGAGCAAGGAGTGGAGACGTCAAAGCGAGGCTGGGCCAGTGAAAGCCAAGACAAGGCTGTCAGCAGACAAGGTTTTGGCTACAGCTTCTTTTAACCAGCGTGGCTTGTTGCACCTCGATTTTTTGCATGATCACAAGACCATTAATGCGGCGTACAACTGCGACATTTTAAACGAGGTTACTCTTGCATATCGCCGCAAAGGACGTGACCTACCGATGAGAGAAGTGAAACTTCTCCATGACAATGCTCGTCCTCATACAGCAGCCCTGACCAGGGAAAAATTGGAGGAATTGGGCTGGGAGACACTTGAACACCCTCCCTCTCGCCCTGCGACTTTCACCTCTTTGGTCCTCTCAAGGAAGCCATGGGAGGGCAAAGATTCAACAACGATGAAGAGGTTGAGGCCTACGTGCGCAATTAGCTGGAGACACAAAAAACTTCATTCTACGAGCAGGGCATTACAAAATTACCTACACGCTGCGAAAATGTGTTTCCAGATCAGAAGATTATGTAGAAAAATGAGTTGTTATTCTTTTTTTTTTCAAGTTCAAATAAAAAAAAGGTTTTCAAAAAATCAGTTTTTACAGGTTTAAACATGGGATTGAATTGCTTAATACATAAAAGAAGGTACACAGTCTGTAAATTTAAAAGTGAATTTATATTTTTAATAAGTGACATTTGAAAAGTGAATACTGCTTATACTGTTTTATTAAAGTTTGTTTATACAACGTAAGTGTGTAGTAAATTCCTGTAGATTTTTATTGACTGGTTAAGAAAAATACTGATATAAGTCCAGTATGCAAAATAAAGTGTATACATATGTTTTTTCTATAAAAGTTACTAAAAGTAATATCTTTTGAAAACTTGCAGGAGATTATTTGAGAAGGTGTTATCACTTGCTTCAATATCTGATAATTAAAACAATATCTAATCAAATAGTTATTCATTAAAGATTAGATATATCTATCTTTAAAAATATAATTTGTTATCACTTATACGATACAAAGAAAATTTAAAGTGAAGATTATTGGTGAAAGTTATTTTTAAGATTGTGGAAGTGAAACTCGATCACAAATTAAAATGAGAAAAATTACGTATTTAATTATCTTGTATATGATTAATAAATCAACAGGTAAAAAATATGTTCATCAAAATTTCATATGAATCGTCTTGTACGTTTTGATACATTTATATTTGTTATTTAGGTTTAGAGTGCTATACATGTTCTGTTACTGAAGATGATGCCACAACAACTTGCTTAGACAATCCAAGTGCACTAGAAGGAGGTGGTGTAACAGATTGCGATAAAAAATATTGTATTATTGTTAGGGTAGATTATAAGGTAAGTAATTTAAGGAAAGTCAGGAACATTAACAATTGCTTACAGTAAATTTCCATCAATTTGGTAGTAACAAAAGGTCATTTTAGAAGTTAATTAGACAAGTAACACAATCAAAACCTATCATGCAGAGAATTATAGAACTTTCAATTATCTTTTTCCTTTAGGACCCCAGAGGAAAGTTACAATCCCTACTTAGAACTTGTGTCGACATTCCAACATATTTAAATGAAGTCTTAGAAGATGAAACTCACAGAGTATATTATAGATCTTGTAGGCAAGATTTATGTAATGGTGGCAGTGGCAGAGCAGATAGTACTAGTACAGATAATGGAAGCCTAGGTGATAAATCAACAATATATTGTCCAGGTATTGGAGAAAGTGGAGCTGCCATAATGGCTGTATCAATATCGACAATGTTTTTTTCTTATGTTTTTGCTCGTTATTTAAGATAAAAATACAACTTTGTGCTTATAATTTATTGCATTTTTTATGAAACATATTTATCAAATAAACTATTATTACACACATTTTTGCCGTTGATTAGCATGGAAAATAAGACCTTATAAGATCTAACAAAATGGTATTATGAGAATTTCATTTTTGTGACTATTGGTTTACAAAGCAGTTTTAATTATTCAAGAATAATGCTGCCTGCATTGTACTGAACTATAACAAGTTTAAACTTTCAATGTAAGATTCAATTATTTACAGATGAATGATAAATTATGTATATACCCAAAAATATATATTGTATTGATTTAGACTCAGGCCTCTTCAGGGCGGATTATTGATCAGATAATGTATAAAAATGTTTTTTTTTTTGAGTAGAATAATTTGTTCAGGTTATAGTGGACTACATTTTCATATTTGTCATAGCAGTATCATGAAAAAAAAAAAACATGCATTCATTCAAATAAATTATTTGTTCTCACCTTATATGTATTTGAAGTTTATTCATCTAGATAGGGAAAGTTTAAGATTATTGATAATATAGGAAAAAAAAAGACAAAATATTAGTAAAGAAAATTTGCATTCTCATTCTGAAATAATAACACTTTAATATTTGCATTCTTGCACAAACCATTTTAACATTTAATGTGACATTCTTGGCCCAATCATACGGATAGGTTTTAGATATTTAACAGATATAATTTAGGCCAGTGGGAAAAAACAGGTGGAATATAAAAAAAGATTGCTGTATCTTATATAAATACAAAATAAATTCCATAAAGGATAGCCAATCATGAGGCATATTTAATATATACTAATATAAATATCGTGATAGAAATCAAACTAATAACTAAACAACTAACTATAATATACAACTAACAAACTAAAACATACATTAATCATAGGAACTAAAATAATTTGCTTGTTTTCCCCATTTGAAGTAGCTTTTCTTCATACCTTTCAAATTCCTCTTTAATTCTTTCAGCCCTATCATCATTATAAGATATAATAGTCCTTTCCATTATTTCATCTATTATGACGAGAAGCTCATTAACTGTTAAGTCTTCTTGAGCTTTTTGTAACTTTGCAAATGAGCATTTTGGAGAATGTTTTAAATGCTCTTTCCAAGGATCATCAGTCGAGTCCCAGCCATCCAGAGTTTTATTACATAAAAAGCATTTGACCACATCGGGTTCAGACTTATTTCCTATAAAAATAAATCCTGCTTCAGCCATCTACAATAAATACAACTTAGTATTATATCAAATAAAATTTTACATTTACAAACTGCATAAACTAGTAAAACTTAATATACATACTTTATCTGCGTTACAAATATCATTGTCGCTGAATACCCATTTCTTAAAGGTTTTTCGTCGATCTTCCTCAATAAGGTAGATAAGATTCTTTCGTGCTTCCTAAAAGACACAGCAATTAGAGATAGATCATTTTAATTATGGTTAATTACATTTAAAATTGTGGACATGTTATCACTTTTATATTACTATAGTACGTTTTTAATATACGGAATGAATTTTTACAATTCCGTTATTTTTATTCTGTCATTTGTCAATGAAATTTCAAAAGCATTTTAAATGTTGCACAGGTTGCATACAAGCGTATTATTGTAAAAGCATAGAAAAAAGAAGAATTACAGAAATATAATATCGGCAGAGATAACGTTTCGGATAGAAGGATAAAATATTGTAGACCCAATTTCAAGAAGAGTGCGTTCCTTTATACCTCCTTCAGAGAGTTACAACTATCTCTGTCCCACAGTTCTTATGTATACATATATAAAAACTGTCTACAGTTTCTATACAGTTTTTACGTATCGTGAGATAGAGGACGCTTTGCATCTTCCTTGTGGTTTTCGAGCAATCCGAGCAAAACTGAATATGTATTTTCGTGCTAACTCTGTTAGACAAAATAAAGCAAATTTCGCCATATTAACAACCTGTTTACACTCAAAACTAATTGTTTTGTAATATTTTAAGTGTTGCTGACGACACTGCTATATGGTATGAGTCAACATCTTGGGACAACCTGAAAAGAGAGTCAAAGACAGATTTCAATAAATAAAAATTTGGTTTCACGAAAATGAACTCTCTATAGAGGTTTTCCCTGGTTCCTAGCCTGGCAAGGTCATCTGCAATTAGATTTCCCTTATTGCCATTATGCCCACGTATTCATAAGAGTTCCACCGGTCCCTTCCCTGTCAAGTGGTTCAATCCTTCATAGCAATTATAGACCAGCTTCGACTTTGTCGTTGCTGAATCCAGGGCTGCCAACGCCGCCCTGCTATCCGAGCAGATATATACCTTCTCCTGGGTCTGACTTTGGTCGGCTCCCAGAACACCGTATGTAATTGCAACTAGCTCGGCCTGGAGTGCGGTAGTGTAATTGCCCAGAGGGAAGGTTTTGCCTATCCCATCGCGTCGCCTATACGCCCCCGCATCCGCTCTGTTCCTACTCTTGGCCCCATCCGTGTACCAGTTGTCTCCATTGAGCGGTAAACCAGCTCGACCCTCCATCCAGTCGGTCTTACTGGTGAGGATGATCTTATATTTTTTGTCAAACAGGAAATGGACACCCGTACTGTCAGAGGGTATCCATAGGAGTCCCTCCTTAGTTAGCTCTCTTGAGAGTCTGTTCAGGTCCTTTACCTTCCTATTCATGTTTCCCACCCTGTACATGGGCTTTACGGCTTCCGCATTCAGGGTGACATCAAGAAGTGGTATCCCCGTCAGTATCCCCATCGCCTCGATCGGGGTTCATCTTAGGGCTCCCGTTATACTTCTTAGAATCAATCTTCTTAGCTTGTTAAGTCGGTTGGCTTCCGACTTTAAACAGGCTCTCTCCCACCAGACCAATGCTGCATACATCAGTCTGGGTTTGAGAATTGCCTCATACATCCATTTCATGGTCTCCGGTTTCAAGCCCCAGCTATTACCAATGGCTTTTCTCAGTTGTCAAAGTGTTGCTGTGATCTTGGAACATATGTGACTTAGATGTTTTTCCCATGACAGTTTTGTTAGCATAGTGGTTTGCGGGGAGCACAGTACATATAAAATAGACGGTATTTCAAAATAACTTTATTACTTATCAGAATTTTCACAGACTCTATTGACACCATCTTTTGCGATACATGGATACCCACATATATTCTGGCAGGGTTGCCAACATACATTATTAAAGCTAACTATATGTAATATTAAACATCCGCCCTCAATCCTGACAGAATATTTTAGACTATAATCTAAATCATATTTAACATTTTAACAAAATGCATAAACTTCTCATGACATAGAGACTTAGTAAATATGTCGGCTAACTGTTCATTGGTACTTATATACAATATTTTTATAACATCTTTAGCCAACAAATCCACTACAAAATGAAATTTCACATCAATGTGTTTACATCTCCTATTATTTTCAAAGTTTTCGAGCAACTTAATTGTACTCTGGTTATCTTCATATACCGTAATAGGTAGTTTATAACAAATATTTAGATCATCCAATAAGTTTTTAATATACAGCAGTTCACAATTTGCCATACATACAGCTACAAATTCTGACTTGGTACTGGACAAAGTCACTACCGATTGTTTTTTGGAACTTCACGATACTAAATTACCAAACATCTTGAAACAAAAACCGCTAATAGATTTTTTTGTCGCAATCATTTGCCCAATCCGCTTCAGAATACCCTATTAAACTTGCATTTGACCTACAGAAAATTAACTTCAAATCCATTGTTGCCTTTAAATATTTTAAAATTCTTAACAAATGTTTAAAATGTTCATCTGTTGCACAGTCTTGAAATTGTCCAAAATAACTTACACAATAGCAAATGTCTGGTCTAGTACCCATCATTATATACATCAGGCAACCCAAAAGTTCTTTATAAGGTAGTTTTGTCTTAATTTTATCATCACAATTTCTATTTAAGTTTAACCCTTTTTCAATTGGAGTTTTAAATACTCTACAATTTTCAATATTGAATTTATTTACTATATTCTTAATAGCAGTAACCTGATCAATGGTTATTGTTTGTTGTTCAACGTCTTTTATAATTTTTATACCCAAAAAATTATTTACATTGTCTAGTCTTTTCATTTTAAACATTTCACATAATTTTGTCTTTACATAGTTCAAAAAATTCTGATTATTACACATTATCAAAATATCGTCCACATACAATAACAGGTAGCATAGTATATTTTGCTGTAGACAGGTGTACAAACAATAATCCGATTTCGATCGCTTAAAGTCCAAATTTGTCATAAAATTATTAAATGTTTCGTTCCATATTTTAGGTGCTTGTTTTAGACCATAAATTGACTTATTCAATAAACATACTTTACCTTTTTCATTTATTTCTAATCCTTCAGGAATATTCATATAAACCTGTTCCGTAATAGTTGCATTTAAGAAAGCATTTTTAACATCTAACTGCTCTAGAGATAAATTGTAATAAACACAAACCGACAATAACATTCTAAAGGTCGAAAGCCTGGCTACCGGAGCATGAATTTGTAAAGGGTTCGCATATTCTTGTTCAAAACCTCTCGCAACCAATCTTGCCTTGTAAATCCCTTTTCCTTCTTCATTTTCCTTTTCTTTGAAAACCCATCTATTACTAATGATATTTTCATATTCAGGCCTTTCAACTAACTTCCACGTTTCGTTTTCTTGTAGTGCTGTTAACTCTCCATTAATCGCCTTTCTCCATTGATCCCATTTTGGGCTTTTCCTTGCCTCTCTATATGACCCTGGAGTTTCATTGTACTCACTCAATAGTGCCAAACACCCAAGATCTATTTTATACTTATCAGAGCGTCGTGGTAATTTAATATTTCTTCTTGGTCTGCCTCTGTCCGTCTCATCAGTAGTATAGCTTTCATTTACATCACCAATTTCATTTTCGGTTTGTTTTTGACCATTTTCACCTTCTTCTCTTGCTTTAATTTCTTCCGATTCGTCTTCACTTTCGTATGTTTCATCTTGCCTTTTATTCATGTCAGAAAAATTTTGTTCGTCAAAAACAACATTTCTACTATGGATTATTCGCCTTTTTTTTTCACACCATAATCTATAGCCGTTTTCCGCATAACCTACAAATCGACATTTAACATCTTTATCATCTAATTTTGTTCGAAGTACATCTGGTACTCTTGCATAAGCTATACATCCAAAAATGCGCATATTAGCCACATTCGGTTTCTTTCCTAACCATAATTCATAGGGAGGTTTATCTTTCGTTAAATACATTTGTGTCCTATTTGTTATGTAGCCAGCGGTAGTGGAGGTTGAGAACTGGCTATTTCTAAGCATATTGGATGAGAGTGTATATTTTATATTAGAGTAATAAATGTCCATTCTTAAAATTGTGTTATGACCCTTACCGAGGTAAAAAAAATCGTTGTTCTGAATGGAATATGTAACTCATATGTATAGCCGAATGTATCTCGCATAGAACTCTTTGCTGTGATAAAATCGAGGAGATATTAATATAATATAATCATATACATATCATCAACTACTTTATTTAATCACAACAGATATTTTAATACACCTCTACATGGATTTTTCGTGTTTCTGAGTCAAATATTAACTTAAACCAGAGTTCGCACTTTCGATTCGAGTTCGTATTCAAACAAGAAACAACATAACATTGTCAGTCCAATATGTCATAATTATATTTTTGGCCATTTCTACTTATCGATGCATATCACTGGATTAAAAAAATCGCGCAAAATCTAATGGTAACAGTTTTGTAATGGTCAGTGGCACTGGGTGAACTCTAATTTAATTTAAGCAACTTAAGTAACACTGCGTAAGAAGATTTGTGTTATAAACAGGTGTTATGAACGTATTATCAACATTGTTTTCCCCCTTGGTCGTTATTACAACGTAGGTTCATTCATTAGTGGAAGTATAATTTATTTGTAGTATGTTAAGACCTGTTTACTTTTGGTCTATATCATCAATGTGTTTGTGGTCTTTTAATAGGAAGCAAGGTTTTCAATTTAACATAAACTATTGCCTTATAATTTATTATAATATTCTTATAATATCCTTGTGTTATAATATCTCAGATGGTTGGAATTCTCAGAATCGCAACGTTATTCTCGAAAATCCATCTCAGCTCTAAACTGAACGTTAAAATCGTCCAAAATTACCTTGAAAAGGATTATATGCAGATGGAGGGGTATAGTGTCCACGCTCGTGTGGAAGAAGTAAGAAATGACGAGGAAATGTAGTTACTCAATATGTTTTTGACAGGGTTGCCAGGAAAAACCATGTAGGTATAGGCCTTACAGGGTCGAATATCTAAAACCAGACTTTGTTAAAGATTTTTCCAGGGGCGTAGCGTGAGAAGAGAATCTAGGGATGTGATAAAATTTTTATAAGGGGAAGAGGTATAGTCGGATGTATGGTAGGCCATATGAAAACGGTAAAAATAAAAAAAAAGACACTAACCTAAAATAATTATGCCGAGGTATATATTCTAATTTTTAAAATGAAGATCAATTCTTCGGTTTTTGTTTGTCCAGCGAAAACGTCTATCACTGTTTCTTCAAATGTTGGAGACGATCTCATATCTTCTAATAAGGCACTTTCAATATTTATTAATGCTAAAGCTGACAGTCTTTTTTGCTTTTGAGAATTTCACAGATAAGTCTCTTTAAACATGAAAATGATCTTTCCGCGGAACTGCTTGTGGCAGGAATAGTCAAAATTAAACGATACAATTTTGATGACGTCGGGAAAACAGAAGATAATTGAAGGGACATAATATATTGGTGAAGCTCAAACACAGTGGTCTTTTTCATATCGGGATCACTATAAATCACTGAAAGTTCACTTTTTAAATGATTTACGTTAAGGAATGTTCCATATATATCTACTAAAGAAGAAAAAAGTTCGTCAGGAAAACGTTTCACGAAACGTTTTACTTCAAACGAAGTAAATTGTGTGGAATCTAGATTTAAGAATTTCAGTTTAGAAATTTCACTAAACCCGCTAAACCGTTCACTAATGTTCAGAGTAATAACGTCCAAAATTTCATAAAACAATCGTGCGATGCGTAGGTGCTTTTCTTATCTTCTTCTGGACTTGGTGGTTGATTTTCTAACACAAATCTGTTCATACGGTCCCAAATGTCAATGAACTCGTTTCCCATTTTTTGAATATGTGTTTGAAATCAGCCATCTTTTTCTTGCAGTAACTAATATCTGATATTTTTGTCTGTAGAATTTTAAACAGACTCTCGGAATGTGGGAATATTGCAGAAAACACTGCTAAGAAAAAATTAAAATCAAAGTCGCATAATAAAGTTAAGAGGCCGCTAGCACAAATAACGGTTTCTCGATCCTATTCCTCATTTTCATTTTCCACAATTACCTGAAACAGCGCTTTCAAATCTTCCTTATGTTATGGCACATAGTCGCCAAGATGCGTTCACATAATCGCATAACTGAGTCCAGAAATAACGATAACACCCACTCGAGGTCCCATTGTTGACTGCGTAAGATCACTGACCTTTTCGCCCCTCTAACGCGTAGCTTGGATGTAACGTAGACCATCGCATTTCAGCACTGCAGCAAGTAACGCGGGAGTTCAATAATTTCGGGCGCTTTCACAACCGAGTTGAAATAAAAAAGTTGATGGTAGTGTTTAAAGTAAATAATGTATGTTTGCGGTCGGTTTAAAATAATTAAAAAATTGTATTAATCGAATAAATCGATTGAACTTTTAAATAACACTAATTTGCCAATTTTTTAAGGGATGCGACGCATCACTCGCATTCATGTACGCTACGCCCCTGGACGTTTCAATAGCAAAAATATATTCTTCGAATAAACCTGGCAATAAGGTCAAACCTGGCCATGAGCCTGCCGTCACAGACATGTGCTGTTTGGAATATGATGGTGCCAACAGCTAAATTAATTTTCAGTTCGATTTTGACCAAGATTTTTGCTAATTACCGAGAATACTAATGTTAAAGCTGAATCCTGACCAGATTGACCCTACAACACGCATCCAAAGGATTATACTACCTCAAGACAAATGGACTGATCTTCAGTTATTGGAAGACTTATTGGACGAAGATTGCCACAGTTTCTACGATGCTCTGCCCTGTGAATTGCAAAGCATCAGTAATCTAAAACAAGTCACTGAAAAAAAAGTTTCAGCTTCTGTTAAGCACCGAAACACGGAGAAAGAAATAAGAAAAACGAGAGAGAGAAACAATATTTTTTTAATCTTTCTAATCTTCTCACATGACGTGAATATTATTTTGTCTAACGAATCCTACTGAATCTGACATAACTAGTCAACAGTATTAGGTAACTTTTTTTTGTTATGAGTATTATGTTTTCACTCAAAAATTTAACGTAAAAAAAGGTTTATTTAACTAGATATTAATATTGTTCTAAAATTCTTTGTATTTTGTTTTCAACATTATTATTTTTTAGTACATAGTGCTGTTCCTTTTTTGAATTATATACATTTTTAAGAGTTCAAGTTGTTGTAGTCATAATTTTGATACTAAGTACCTAATATGTTTTCACTTCAGTATTTAACATAAAAAAGATCATTTTACAAGTTACATACAACATAGTGATAAAGATAACATATTTTATTTTATTATACATTTTATTATATTTTTTGTACTTATATTTCTTGTGATGCATTTGATATTACATGCATATTATTTTATTATTTTCATGTTCTGAAAGTATTATTATGTTATGTTCGTTCCTATAAAAAAATTGGTATCAATCATAAAGACAAAACATATTACTAGCCTTTCTTTTTAATTCTCTGTTCGCTTTTTTCCTGTAATAATTATGTTTTAAGATGAATAATTTTGTGCTTACATTTTATTAAAAACCTGTTTTCATTCTTATGTTATGTTAATTTAAAAAATTTAATTAAAATATGTTCTTAAAAACGTGTTGCCAATTTTTACATGGTTCTATTAAATTTAAACCCTTTAAAACCACTAATTTTTTACGTGTAGTAAAAGTAGCAAGTTTCATGAATACTCAACTATTGAACAACATGTCATAGCCAAGTTATTCTTTAAATAACACAAAACTTCTTATAGAATCTATTTTGGGCACATCACAAAGTCGATTGGTGATTCTGTAATTAAATTAGATTAAACAATGGCCGGTGTCATAAAAAAAAGTAGATATGACATGTTGCACTGACAGCGTCGATATACTACTGATGAAGATAGCATTACTATTGAAATATGCATTTACAGGTGCATAAAATGCCGGTTGTGGTTAGGAGAAATATAATAAATTTACTGTTCTTATGAAATCCACAGAGACATTGGTCATTGCGAGTGTTTTTTGATGCCGTCTAATTTCTTTATAATACTATTATAAGGGATAAATTCATAGTTAAAAGGTGAAGAATGAAAAGCATAAGTTGTCTTCAGAACCTGTAGGAAGACTTGAGTTAGTAATTATTAATATAAATTTTATAGAAATAAAATTATTCTTGATATGAACGAGGCACAACGACAGAACGCAATTTTCTATATGACATGCATGGTTGTTGTAGCAACCTCGACGCCAGATATTAAAACGATTTGATGGAAATGTTTTGTCGATTTTTAACTGAGCATTAATTAAAACATGTGTGATGCAAATTTGGAAGGTCATGTTAACGATCTTCAAATCAATGGAATTATTGGATTTGATGGTACGAATATTTAAATTGCAATAATCAAAACTGATTTCGAATATTTAATATTACCTACTTTTATTGACACTTAATTAAGCGGATTATAAAATATACGAATATTAATTTCTAGGTAGTACAATAAATGGGCTATTTGTCCACCCAGATGGAAAACATATTGTTTACCCACTCGGAAATAAAGTGGCAATACAAGATTGGAGTACAAAGAAACAACAGTTTCTTGTTGGTCACACAAATATTATTTCCGCGACTGCAGTTTCCAGTTCTGGAAAATATATAGCAAGTGGACAAATAAACCACATTGGTTTTAAGGTAAGAAATAAGAAATGTATTGCTTCCTTATTGATATTGTAAAGAATTTACTAGAAAGTGCTTTATTTCTCGAACACTTATTTACATTCAACTATTCACAAGTCCAACTAACTAACTAACTTTCTTTCTACTTTAACTTTATAAACTAACTTTCGCACTGTATATCACTTTCTTCGCACTGTATCGCTCACTATCGCGGTCCAAATTCAACTAACTCCTGGCTGGACGACACAATTCTTATATAGGCAGTAGAACGTCTCTCCAGACGTTTCTAGATAAAGAACTTTGGCGAATCTTCTAGTATAGAACGCACTCGAAGTCAACTCCTCACGCTCTCGAGGTTTCGAATATTCCCGGCGTTCGGGATTACTCGAGGCGTTCGTGACACTGCCCCCCTCCTAGTACTGATCGTCCCGATCAGTTGATCGCCATTGGAATGGTGACAAGCGGTCGATGTGAACAACTTTCATTTTTGCGCGTGGTCCTTTTTGGATCCGGTAAACTATGTCATTTATTCTAGTCACAATCTTGTAAGGACCCTCCCAGGATTTCTGCAACTTCGAACTTCGTATCGGACGGGGCAACTGACAGACTCCCTGGAACACACCTGATTTAGTGCGTGGAAATGGCCCGGCAACGTCGATAGCAATTCGCTCAAAGGGAATACCGACGTTGTATTGCTTCATGCGTCCCCGGCGCCGAGTGTTTGGGTCTTTGCTGCTAGCGCAGACGTCGAATTTCCTGGACCAATCTTCTACGTCTAACCGGTTTCCTACCCAGTAGAATCGTTCCTTCACTTTACCCATGGTTTTAGCTACCCCAAGGTGCCCTCCTTCAGTTCCGCCGTGAGCAGTTTCCAAAACCTCGACCACTCTATTCTTGGGTAGCAGGATCTGTAGTCGATTCCTTGCACCATCCGGACTTTCTCAAACTCTTTTCAGAACCCCGGCGTCAATAACCAGTGAGTCCCACTGAGCCTAGTAACATTTCGTAATTGCGCCGAGGTCGCTGATACCCGCCCACAATGGTCTATTCTCTCCTGTTCCTTCCGACACATTATAGGCCCAATATGTTCGTCATTCCTTTGATTCTCGGCTAGATTGGTATCCCAATTTTCATCCGGCTGTACATTCGTTAGGCAACAAGTCACTTAAGGAAATCAGTCCTTTTGCTCCAGATTCAAACAGTGCTGGCAGTTATCATTTACACATGGCCTTCTAGACATGGCGTCAGCATTGTGGTGATGCTTTCCAGCTCTGTGCTTAATGGTGAAATCAAAGCTCTGTAATCGCTGGAGCCATCTCGCAATTTGCCCTTCTGGATTTTTCAATTGAAGTAGCCATTTAAGAGAAGCGTGATCGGTTCTTAACAGAAATCTTCGTCCATACAGGTACTTGTGGAAATGCTCCAAAGTCTTCATTACGGCTAGAAGCTCCCGTCGAGCTACACAGTAGTTTCTCTCGGGTTTGGACAAGGCTTTACTGAAATAGCCAATTATTTTATCCTGTCCATCCTGCTCTTGCGACAGTACTCCTCCAACTCCCTTGCTGCTGGCGTCGGTGTCTACGATGAATGGTTTGCCAAACTGTGGATAGCCTAATATTGGAGCTGTAGTCAGTTTATCCGACTGCCTGTCTCTGCTGCTCGCTTGATTCCCGTGAGCTCGGCAATCACGTCGAAGATGTCCCATGCTGCAGCAATTCCAGCACCTTAGTCTCCGTGGCTCTCGGCCTTCTAACAAAACCTTTTTCAGCTCTAGCAGGAAGTTACCAATTTTATCCTTCTTGGTTTCTTCCTCACCGTTGACATCGACCATGCGCACCCGCACGTGCTCTTTCGATGCTTGCTTTGCGGCCTCAAACTCTAGGGCATGCTCTAATGCTTTGCTGGAAGTATCATGTCGTGACATTCTCAGCACCAGCTGCATGTCCGGGTCTCTCAAGCCATCGATAAATGTTTGCACGCACAGTTGATTTGCAAACTCTTGAGGTGCTGTTGGGTATGCCAGCTGTACTAGTCGGTCGACGTCTGCCCCAAATTATTGCAATGTCTCGCTGCTCCTTTGATTTCGGCTCTTCAATTGCATTTGGTAGACTTGTTGCATGTGTTTGTCACCGTAGTGCATCTCCATACGATCTACTATTGTTGTAAAATTCTGTTGACTTTCCGGAATAAATCGGAGTATATCGAGAGCCTCCCCTCTTAAAGCGACGATAAGAGCTATAGCCTTTTCCTGATCGTCCCAATAGTTTGTGCAAGCAGCAGGCTCGAATTGTCTTCGATATACCGACCAAGGAATCGAACCATCAAAAGTTGGTGCTGTCACCCTGGCTGGCTGTTGGACCCTAGGTGCAGCACTTGTAGGACGTATTCTTAGTTGGTTAACCTCCCTTTGGATCTCTTCCACTTTTGATGCTAAGGACTGATTGGCTTTTTGTTGATCTTTTTGTATCTCGTCTATTTCTGCTTCCTGTTTAGCTAGCCCTGCTTCTAGATTTTTTCCTGTTTCTTCCCGTAAGACTTGGAGGTCCATCGCGACTTGTTCTTTTATCTCCTCTTGAAACATTCTCATGGCGTTATGTACAGCTTTAAGTTCGTCTTTCATTTCCTCTTGGTTTGCTTTCATTTCTTGCTTCATTTCATCTTGTCCTGCTTTAATTTCATCTTGTCCTGCTTTCATTGCAGCTAACATTGCTAGTAGCTCATTCATTTGTTCCTCCATGGCCGCAAATTGGCTTCTAGTTCCTACTGGCATCCAATTAATTCACTTTTCTTCATAAATTTCCCAAAACCCAGTAGACGTCTTGTTCTTGACGAGACAATTCCGATGATAGGTTACACTTGGGTTTTTTTTTGGCTGTTATGGAAAGGTCGAGAATGTTCTCTGACGTTCTTGAAACGTTGATATTCGACCTCTTCACAAGGAGACGAGTTCAGTGATATGTCACACTCGTGGGTTTTCTTGACTGCTATGAAAAGTTCGAGAATGTTCTCTGACCTTCTTGAAACGTCGATATTCGACCTCTTCACAACGAAACGAGTTCAGTGATATGTCACGCTTGTGGGTTTTCTTGACTGCTATCGAATGTTCGAGAATGTTCTCTGACCTTCTCGAAACGTCGATCCTCGATTTCCTCCAACTAAACCAAGTGTTCCAGAACTTTCTACCACGTTCTGTCCCACTTCTGACACCAATGTAAAGAATTTACTAGAAAGTTCTTTATTTTTCCAACACTTATTTACATTCAACTATTCACAAGTCCAACTAACTTACTAACTTTCTTTCTACTTTAACTTTATAAACTAACTTTCGCACTGTATATCACTTTCTTCGCACTGTATCGCTCACTATCGCGGTCCAAATTCAACTAACTCCTGGCTGGACGACACAATTCTTATATAGGCAGTAGAACGTCTCTCCAGACGTTTCTAGATAAAGAACTTTGGCGAATCTTCTAGTATAGAACGCACTCGAAGTCAACTCCTCACGCTCTCGAGGTTTCGAATATTCCCGGCGTTCGGGATTACTCGAGGCGTTCGTGACACTGCCCCCCTCCTAGTACTGATCGTCCCGATCAGTTGATCGCCATTGGAATGGTGACAAGCGGTCGATGTGAACAACTTTCATTTTTGCGCGTGGTCCTTTTTGGATCCGGTAAACTATGTCATTTATTCTAGTCACAATCTTGTAAGGACCCTCCCAGGATTTCTGCAACTTCGAACTTCGTATCGGACGGGGCAACTGACAGACTCCCTGGAACACACCTGATTTAGTGCGTGGAAATGGCCCGGCAACGTCGATAGCAATTCGCTCAAAGGGAATACCGACGTTGTATTGCTTCATGCGTCCCCGGCGCCGAGTGTTTGGGTCTTTGCTGCTAGCGCAGACGTCGAATTTCCTGGACCAATCTTCTACGTCTAACCGGTTTCCTACCCAGTAGAATCGTTCCTTCACTTTACCCATGGTTTTAGCTACCCCAAGGTGCCCTCCTTCAGTTCCGCCGTGAGCAGTTTCCAAAACCTCGACCACTCTATTCTTGGGTAGCAGGATCTGTAGTCGATTCCTTGCACCATCCGGACTTTCTCAAACTCTTTTCAGAACCCCGGCGTCAATAACCAGTGAGTCCCACTGAGCCTAGTAACATTTCGTAATTGCGCCGAGGTCGCTGATACCCGCCCACAATGGTCTATTCTCTCCTGTTCCTTCCGACACATTATAGGCCCAATATGTTCGTCATTCCTTTGATTCTCGGCTAGATTGGTATCCCAATTTTCATCCGGCTGTACATTCGTTAGGCAACAAGTCACTTAAGGAAATCAGTCCTTTTGCTCCAGATTCAAACAGTGCTGGCAGTTATCATTTACACATGGCCTTCTAGACATGGCGTCAGCATTGTGGTGATGCTTTCCAGCTCTGTGCTTAATGGTGAAATCAAAGCTCTGTAATCGCTGGAGCCATCTCGCAATTTGCCCTTCTGGATTTTTCAATTGAAGTAGCCATTTAAGAGAAGCGTGATCGGTTCTTAACAGAAATCTTCGTCCATACAGGTACTTGTGGAAATGCTCCAAAGTCTTCATTACGGCTAGAAGCTCCCGTCGAGCTACACAGTAGTTTCTCTCGGGTTTGGACAAGGCTTTACTGAAATAGCCAATTATTTTATCCTGTCCATCCTGCTCTTGCGACAGTACTCCTCCAACTCCCTTGCTGCTGGCGTCGGTGTCTACGATGAATGGTTTGCCAAACTGTGGATAGCCTAATATTGGAGCTGTAGTCAGTTTATCCGACTGCCTGTCTCTGCTGCTCGCTTGATTCCCGTGAGCTCGGCAATCACGTCGAAGATGTCCCATGCTGCAGCAATTCCAGCACCTTAGTCTCCGTGGCTCTCGGCCTTCTAACAAAACCTTTTTCAGCTCTAGCAGGAAGTTACCAATTTTATCCTTCTTGGTTTCTTCCTCACCGTTGACATCGACCATGCGCACCCGCACGTGCTCTTTCGATGCTTGCTTTGCGGCCTCAAACTCTAGGGCATGCTCTAATGCTTTGCTGGAAGTATCATGTCGTGACATTCTCAGCACCAGCTGCATGTCCGGGTCTCTCAAGCCATCGATAAATGTTTGCACGCACAGTTGATTTGCAAACTCTTGAGGTGCTGTTGGGTATGCCAGCTGTACTAGTCGGTCGACGTCTGCCCCAAATTATTGCAATGTCTCGCTGCTCCTTTGATTTCGGCTCTTCAATTGCATTTGGTAGACTTGTTGCATGTGTTTGTCACCGTAGTGCATCTCCATACGATCTACTATTGTTGTAAAATTCTGTTGACTTTCCGGAATAAATCGGAGTATATCGAGAGCCTCCCCTCTTAAAGCGACGATAAGAGCTATAGCCTTTTCCTGATCGTCCCAATAGTTTGTGCAAGCAGCAGGCTCGAATTGTCTTCGATATACCGACCAAGGAATCGAACCATCAAAAGTTGGTGCTGTCACCCTGGCTGGCTGTTGGACCCTAGGTGCAGCACTTGTAGGACGTATTCTTAGTTGGTTAACCTCCCTTTGGATCTCTTCCACTTTTGATGCTAAGGACTGATTGGCTTTTTGTTGATCTTTTTGTATCTCGTCTATTTCTGCTTCCTGTTTAGCTAGCCCTGCTTCTAGATTTTTTCCTGTTTCTTCCCGTAAGACTTGGAGGTCCATCGCGACTTGTTCTTTTATCTCCTCTTGAAACATTCTCATGGCGTTATGTACAGCTTTAAGTTCGTCTTTCATTTCCTCTTGGTTTGCTTTCATTTCTTGCTTCATTTCATCTTGTCCTGCTTTAATTTCATCTTGTCCTGCTTTCATTGCAGCTAACATTGCTAGTAGCTCATTCATTTGTTCCTCCATGGCCGCAAATTGGCTTCTAGTTCCTACTGGCATCCAATTAATTCACTTTTCTTCATAAATTTCCCAAAACCCAGTAGACGTCTTGTTCTTGACGAGACAATTCCGATGATAGGTTACACTTGGGTTTTTTTTTGGCTGTTATGGAAAGGTCGAGAATGTTCTCTGACGTTCTTGAAACGTTGATATTCGACCTCTTCACAAGGAGACGAGTTCAGTGATATGTCACACTCGTGGGTTTTCTTGACTGCTATGAAAAGTTCGAGAATGTTCTCTGACCTTCTTGAAACGTCGATATTCGACCTCTTCACAACGAAACGAGTTCAGTGATATGTCACGCTTGTGGGTTTTCTTGACTGCTATCGAATGTTCGAGAATGTTCTCTGACCTTCTCGAAACGTCGATCCTCGATTTCCTCCAACTAAACCAAGTGTTCCAGAACTTTCTACCACGTTCTGTCCCACTTCTGACACCAATGTAAAGAATTTACTAGAAAGTTCTTTATTTTTCCAACACTTATTTACATTCAACTATTCACAAGTCCAACTAACTTACTAACTTTCTTTCTACTTTAACTTTATAAACTAACTTTCGCACTGTACATCACTTTCTTCGCACTGTATCGCTCACTATCGCAGTCCAAATTCAACTAACCCCTGGCTGGACGAAACAATTCTCATATAGGCAGTAGAACGTCTCTCCGGACGTTTCTAGATAAAGAACTTTGGCGAACCTTCTAGTATAGAACACACTGGAAGCCAACTCTGCACGCTCTCGAGGTTTCGAATATTCCCGGCGTTCGGGATTATTCGAGGCGTTCGTGACAATATTTTTTCTTGAGAGTACCAGGGCAGATTCTTTACTTATTATTAGTGGAGCCAATATTTAGTTTAGGAAGTCTCTGCGGAGCAATATTAAATGCCGATTATATAACTTGATTCTATATGATTTGCAATATTTAGTATGCATAAAATTACAACCTAAAGCTTACAAGAAATATTATTTTAGTCTTTATAACGTTCTTCTATTATTCATGATGGATTTTTAAAATCACTATACCTCTGGATCTGGATCTGGAAATGATGGGAGGATAATCCACCTAAGGATTACTACATTTAGATCTCATTGGGACCCTTGTTCAAGCTGTCTGAGAGATCCTTTCACTTAGTCCACCACTCGGGGAATTTCACAACGCTCTTCAAAAATGAATTCCCTAGCAACCGACACCTTGCTGTTTCATTCCATAATATCTTAAAGTAAGCAAATCGCAATAATATTGCGCCGCTCCCTCACTCATATCGAAGGCACCTCCGGAGCATGCCTCTAGATGCTTCGGAAAAAAAAAGTTACCACGTTATTTGCAAGGGTCGATTTACTATATTGATATTGTGAAAATGTCGAAATTTGAACGAAAAGCATTTCGTACATCGACCTAAAAATTTCATGACACACACACGAAAACAGCCGTTTAGTAAATAGAGATTCTTTATGCATTCTATCTTTAATTACTCGTTATGATCCAGTAACGTTCTAAGACAGGCAGGTCCAAAAGTATACAGATTAACAGTCCGCATAGGTAATTTATCAGCTTTTTCGTTGCCTCTACATTATGCATGACTTGTGATCTAGCCTAAAGAAGTATTGTTTGAGTGGACAATGTGTGTCAGTTTATAGTTCCCATACTGAGCCCGTTAATCTTTCACGATTTTGCAGGGTTAATTTGCCTGCTATTTGTTTAGGAGTTGTCTAATTCGCAGCTAAAACGATACTTGGCAACTCCGTTTGTACTACGCTGGTTCGGCTATCCAACGACCATTTAGATTAAATATGAAGGCACCTTAAGTATACTTCTTATCCTGCTCTTTTGTTCGTATTTGTGTTTTTTATTTTTGTAGTCATCTGTGAACATATTCATTGCTTCTTCATTGAATAACATTCACCCAATACTCATGCATTTTTCATTTGGTGGTATACCGACTGATTTGAGGATACTATATTACTTAGAGCTACTTCTCTTATATAATGCTCAGGGTGATATTATATAATTATCTCTGTTGCTCTTGTTGGTGTCAGCATAGTTCCAATTATATTTAGACAAGCGCAGCTTTTTGTTTAGTTTTGAAGTCAAGTTTCCGTTTTGTCATTACTAGTTGATTTTTCGCCCACCAGGCGATGGCTACATAGGCTATCATCGACCATATGATAGCAGTATATAACTTTTTCCATAATGATATTGGTTCACATTTCTCAGGTATTCACTATACCGTCACTTCAACTAAATATCTTTTTATGAAAAACACATACTTTTACACCTGTTAGAAAGCATATTTCATAGTCCACATATTAACAAAACAATGAACTAACCATCGGTCCGCTGATTTATACTTTACCTAGACTTACTGCTTATTAAAACTATTTAAAGGCATATATTAAAGACATACCACACAGGGTGTGGTATGTCTTTAATATATAATTTACCGACTAGACAATAAACTTCGTTGCACAGAGTAACAATGCACGCAGCTCAAAGTCACCTACCTGATTCGTTTGAGACAAATGGAAAGATGTTTCTAGATGTTAAAAATTTCATTACTTTTTTCCTCCGCGAAATTTTAGAGACCTATATTTTCCCGTTGTTTGTTAAACTCGATTTTGAAACGCAAATAAAACAAGTTGTGTGTGAGATATCCACTCAATTTTTTTTGAAACAACATTTGAAAGAACATTTTATGGTATTAAGTATGGAATATAACGTCGTTCAAATGTCCGCCGCGGCTTTGCTTGGTGGCATGTATTCGGGAGGTCCAATTTTCGTGGATTTTGTCGCATAAATCTGGCTGAATTTGGTGGATGGTGTTCGTTATGTTGACTTTGAGGGCATCAATTGTTTGCGGTTTATTCGCATAGATCTGCGATTTAAGATATCCTCAAAGACTAAGTCTAAAGGTGCTACATCGCACGATCTCGGTGGCCAGTTCACGTCGCCGCTCTGCGAGATAACCATGCCCTCAAATCGCTCGTGTAAAATGTCCATCGTGGCATGCGCTGTGTGGCACGTAGCGCCGTCCTGTTGGAGTCACATGTCGTCGGTATCCCTATCATTCAGTTTAGGCCACAAGAAGTTGTTCATCATCAATCTGTAACGCTCGCCGTTGACGGTTATGGCAATGCTAGTTTCGTTTTGGAAGAAGTACGGACCGATGATTCCGCCAGACCAAAATTCGAACCAAATCGTGACTTTCTCGGGATGAATTTTTCATAGGTGTATCTCGTGTGGATTGGCATCGTAACAAATCCGAAAATTTTGATTGTTCACATATCCATTCATCCCATAATGGACTTAGTCGTTACAGATGATTTTTTTGGGGAAATTTGGGTCAACTTCCAACTGCTTCAGAGTCCAATTAGCGATACCCAATAAGTTCCCGGGTCAGTTGAATTGTATACAGGTGCAGATCCAAGTCCCGACGTAAAATTCGCCAAGTTGAAGTCGCAGAAAGGCAAAGTTGTTGTGAACGGCGAGAAATTGACTGCCTCGGGTTTTCTCGTACACTCTTATGCACGGTAGCGATGTTTTCAGCAGAACTTGCGTTTCGGTGACATATGGGTGTTGGCTGATTATTTAGCAAACCGGTTGACTCGAATTTGGCCACCAAACGTCGAATAAACGACTCGGCAGGACGGTTGTGGCCAAGATAAAAATGACGTAATGCGCAGAACGTTTCTCGAACGGAGCAGTGATTTTGAAAATAAAACTTGATGATTTGCACATGTTGTTGAACGCTATAACCTTCCACGGTGATTTTCCATACGCTACTGAACAATTCACAACAAATTTGACATATGTTGCTTTAACAATATGGCAGCTATAACCTAACAAATTTCGACCCTATTGAAAGATCTTTTATAAGAAATGAGCTTGTTTCTTGCTCTTCCTCGTTAAAATGCTTATTTCTTAGCTTTCTTATAGGGATACTAGGGATTCTACAAAAAAATTGAATGTAGAGCAATATTTAAATGACACTGAATCTGGTCTATATTAGGTTCTATCTGTTTGGTATCTGATTGATAAAATATATTAAAAATAAAATGTTAAGTATATAAATATTTTAAATAGTGCATGGAGATTGTAACGGAGGGTCTAGATTTGTAACTATAAGTCAATAAAATTATTAACACAATTATGAGTTGCATATACATATGTATGTCGTTACATTATTACATATGCAATACACTAAAATAATAAAGACAGTAAAAATATGTTTTAGGCGCTTTGTTATTATAACATAACTCACCTGCACATTCTGGCAATTAATGAAAATATATATTTAAAATCATCATGCAACTTTTTTATTAGGCTCTAAACGTTTTCTAAAAAAATAAAACATTCAGAAAATATAAATTTTTGCCATTTGGCATAAATATACTCGTAAATAAAATAAGAAATGGTAGCCTCTAAAGTACAGTTAATTAAAAAAATAAACGACATTACATTTTAATACATTGTAAAGTATTTTTAATAGTACTATAAACACCATCGAAATTATATTTCCACATTTAATATACAGGACTGGGCAAATGCTTCGAAAAACCTGAGTTCTGGCCAAATTATCAGTTGGGTTAAAAATGCTTCTAACAAAAGATTGTGTAGTTATTTAATTATATTCAATTAATAAGTTAATAACCAACGTACGTCAACGTTGGTTATTAACAGTTACCCTGTTTTTCGAACTAGTACGTATTCGGTAGGTTTTTTTTTAAATGTATGCTATATATTATTATTATACTATATAGGTTTGGGCCTCATCAGCCACTGATCGCATGGGTAGTCCCTTGGCGATCCCCTCTTATTCGGGTCATTATCCAAAAATGCTATCCCATAAAAGGAGCAATTTAGGCACGCCCCCGCCTTAAGCCTCGCCTCCTCTAGGATAACAGGGGTCCCTAATATAAGATACCTCTTGTCCTCCAGTGCGGGGCAGGTGTAAAGAAGATGAATCGAGGTTTCCTCGTCTTCTTTACAGTATCTGCAGGCCGGGCTATCAGTCAGCCTCAGCTTGTGCTTATATGCATTCAGGCTACTATGGTGGCCCGTTATGATTCCCACCAGAGTTCTGGCTTTGTGCCTGTTCAATTTAATGAATTCTTGGGCCCATTTCTCAATCTCTGAGTATTTGATGAAGAGTTTGGTTATTCGACAACCCGTTACTCCTCTCCATCTTTTATTGTGCTGGTCTCTTGCCCAGCCATTGATGCGGTCTCTGATCAGATTCCGACTTATTCCCATTGCAGGTTCTGGTCCATAGAGGTTTTCCCTGGTCCCTAGTCTGGTAAGGTCATCTGCAATTAGATTTCCCTTAATGCCATTATGCCCAGGTATCCATAAGAGTTCCACCGGTCCCTTCCCTGCCAAGTGGTTCAATGCTTTATAGCAATTATAGACCAGCTTCGACTTTGTCGTTGCTGAATTCAGGGCTGCCAACGCCGCCCTGCTATCCGAGCAGATACATACCTTCTCAAGGGTCCGATTTTGGTCCGCCCCCAGAACACCGTATGTAATTCCAACTAGCTCGGCCTGGAGTGCGGTAGTGTATTTGCCCAAGGGGAAGGTTTTACCTATCCCGTCGCGTCGCCTATACACCCCCGCACCCGCTCTGTTCCCACTCTTGGCTCCATCCGTGTACCAGATGTCTCCATTGATGCTATATATGTTTACATATATTTTTCAAGAATTAAAATGGTTTAATGGATCTATGCCTTGCGTAGTTTTTTAAATGCAATACATTAAAATAACAAAATAAAGAGTATTAAATAATTATTACTTACTAAAAATGATATTTATTAATACACAATATTGAGCACTTTAATAGTGACGAAAATGAAAAATAGGTATCTACTATATTGGTATATTATAAAGAATAGTTATGGAATGCATTTCAAGTTGTGTTTGACGAAAATTAATACTTATTATTTTAGTTTTAATAATGGGAAAGATATTTACAAAAGTTTAACTTCACTTTTTAAGGCCATGGTGATAGTGTGGGATTTTGAAAAGCGAGCGCTGATGTCCCAATACGAACACCACAAGGTGCGCGTGGAGGCGGTCGCTTTTTCAAAAGACGATCAGTACGTTATTACCTTAGGCGGACGTGATTGCGAATCTGTCATAATTTGGGACATTAAGAAGGCCCAAGTAATATGTGGCACCCAAGTACCAAGAGGAATTCAAGGACAAGCGACTGTGGTTCAGGGGATGACGAAAAGAGGTGCTTGCTTTATAACTGCTGGAGATAGCCATTTAGCTATGTGGAAAATTAACAGGGATGCACGAAATGTAAAATCCGTCGACGTGTCGATGACTAAGCTGAGAAGAGTTATAATGTGTTTGGACATTAATGAAAGAGACGAGGTGAGTTTATAAAGTAGCAGCATAGGCAACTATATTATAGCGCAACCCCCCCTTCCCTTTCCACTACAAAACTTTTAAAATGCTATTAAAGTTTTTATTTATAATATAAGGTAATATAATATAAAGAATAATGTACACTCAGCACAAACAAACGAAAAATAAAATTAAATGGAAAAAGTTAAACAAGTCGGTATAATAGTTATCAAGTGTTAAAAATGATATTTTATTTTGTCAGTTGTTTTTTTTTGTAAGTGTTGTAACCCCACGAACAAAACAATAAAAACAAATATTTTGTAAATAAAACATCATTTCTAACACTTGTATCATAAATAACTATTATATACGTTTTCTAGATTTCTTACTGGGGAAATTATTTATATCAGTAAAATCACTCGCACTAGTTAAGTCAAGATTTATTGATAGCACATATAAATTATTAACTACCTTCTTGACTATTGGCATTTTGTAAATATGCTTTTGTCCTTTTTAAAGTAGAAAATGGTCTCTCTCCTGACGCATTTGTTATTAGTAGAGTAAGAAAAATTATTAATGCAATTTCCACATTAAGAAACATGGTTATAACATGTTTTTTCCTGACAAATACTAACATGTCTCTAACATTAACGATATTTTCTGTTTTCAAAAAAATATTAAAATTCAATACATTCCTTAGCAAAACATTCGTCCAAATCGTTTGAATATTCAGCTTGCAAATTATTTAAATTATTTTTTATATCGTTGTCATTCATAATCTTAAGTTTATTTCCCCGAACCCCCGAAAAACCCGAACTTTTTTTCTACTTCTACATAAACCATCAATCGTTTCTTTACCTCTTGATCTCAATAATAGCAATGATATCAATATCAATGATAATATGATATCAATTATATCAATAATAGCAAGAAAAGCATTAATTCTCATCATCATCAGTGGCGGTTTCTGCATAAGAGCACATGAGCACGTGAACCTCCAAAGTAAATTGGAATTCAAACATTACAATAAACGTAATATACTTAGTGTTAATAAATAAAATCTATTATGAGACCCTAATATAAATATCTAAATTTTATTTTATTAGTGTTATTATTAGAATTTGCGGAATGCAGCGCGCAGCATGTTTATTTTATTTGGGACTCGGTTTGTTATATTGTATGTCTCGTTGTTATAGTGATAACGACGGAGCACGTGCTATAAATGGGCGTGATTTAAGTCGAGTTTGTGGGCATCTGCGACTTGGCGGGTGGCGGGGGTTATACAATATTTCCGATGAAATGGAGCACAAATTTGTTGTGAACCAGAGGCTGTACTAGATTGTGTTGTGAATATTACATTACATCGCAATTAGGCGTTCAGTGAACTACGTGCGATTATTTTGTAGTATTCTTACGTTATTACAGCATTAAATAAATATCGATATAAATACATATGGATCATAACTAATATTTAATTAAACATTATGAATACGAACAGTTTTACCGTACAATATTTGAAAGACAATTTTAATTTTTTGAGTTATGAGCAAAAAATTGAAATTAAAAATGCGGGCGACCAAAACCGGAACTTAATTTGACGCAGACTACAAAGTTCAAATCTAGAGATTTTAACAGAAAGTTTAAAAAGGAAATATATGAAAAAAATTATTGGATTTGTGGGTGCAGTATAACCAACAGTTTATTTTGTTTCCCCTGCTTGTTATTCGGTCGCGGCATTAAATCGTCATGGTCAAAAAATGGAGTGTCAGACCTGAGTCATTTGGTACCAAAAAATAAAAAAAAAAACATGAGAATACCCAAGCTCATATTAATGCTCAATTAGATTTGAAACTGTTGGGAAAAGTAGACATTCGACAGCAACTCGACAGTGCATACAGACGCAGTATTCAACAACAAAATGAACAGGTAGCAAAGATAATGTTTTTTCAAAAATTATCGATTGCATAAAGTTTTGCGGAGCTTTTGAACTAGCATTTCGCGGTCACGATGAAAAAGAAGATTCCTCAAATCCCGGAATTTTCAGAGATTTAATAAATTTCAGTGTCGAATTAGATACAGCATTGAAAGATCATTTTGAAAAATCTGTTGTTTTTAAAAGTACTTCAAAAACAATTCAGAATGACTTGTCAGATTGCATATTAGTGATTGCTCAAGAACATATTAAGAAAGAAATTTTTAAAGCTGAATATGTCGCTGTTACTTCTGATGCAACTACGGATGCAGCAAATCATTATCAGGTGACTATAGTATTTACATACATTCTACCAGACGGCACCCCAGTTGTTTTATTAATCCTCCTGATCATGATGCGGTTAGTTTATCAGAATGCATAAAAACTATTTTAAAACAAGTGATAGATAAACTAGAAGAACTTATTTCATAAAGTTACGATGGCGCAAGTGTAATGAGTGGACGTCATTCAAGTGTTCAAACTCTTATTCAAAGTGATTACAAATATGTCTTTTATGTTCATTGTTACGCCCTTCAACTAAACTTGGTCTTATCTCAAGCAACAAGCTAGAATCAAGAAGTGCGTGTGCTTTTTTTCAAATTTAAGTGGCATTACTAACTTTTTTTCTCATTCTCCGCAACGAGTGCAATTTTAGATGAAATTGTTGGTCAAAGAGTTCTCCAGTCTTCTGCCACCAGATGGAATTTTAAGAGCCGAACAATAAGTACGGTATATGAATATCGCGAATTGTTGATAGAATGTATGGAAAAAATAGAAGCAACTTCAATACAAATTGTAACAATTAATTAGGCAACTGCTATTTGTCGTATGTTGCAGGATTCAAAGTTTGTGTTTTGGTTAACAGTATTTCATCGCATAATGCCGCATGCTGATATTTTGTATAGTTAACTACAAAAAACAGTAACGGATCCAGTACAAATACACGCAGCCATAACATGTTTTGAGGATTCTATTAAAAAAGAAGAAATTCATCTAAAAGAAATAAGAAATAAATAAGAAATAAATAAATAAAATAAATAAGAAAGAAATAAGTTCGCCTGCAGACAGAGTTAGAACTAATTTATAGAAGACCTGATTTTAGAAATATGAGTGGTGCTATTCATCTGTTAAAATTCATAACGGATAATAATCTTTAAGATATATTTCCTGCCACCTTTGCTCTCTTACAAATAATTGTTACTATACCAATGACCACAGCTGAAACAGAAAAAAGTTATTCAACACTGAAGCGAATAAAAACATTTTTACGGAGTTTTATGAATCAAGAAAGACTGACGGCCTTAGCGATGTTGTCTATTGAGAAAAAATGTATACAAGGTTTGCCAGACTTCAACAAAGCTGTTATAACTAAGTTTGCTGAGAGCAAGAATAGAAGAATTGATTTTACGTTCAAGCAATGTAATACAGTTTAGACATTAGGTGAACAGTGACTGTACAATCAAAAAACTGTACAAAATTTTTTATTATGATAGTATGATAAAAATTTGCGTGTTCTTGATTTTGTGACCCCTTATTCTTTCGACCACCAGCCGCCACTGATTCTCATATCACTTTTGCCGACGAAGTTGGTTTCATTTTCATGAGTTTCGTCAAATTGAAGCTTTCCCTTCTGTACCGTTTTATTATCACCAGTTTCAACTAAATTTAAGGAGTGTGCAGCACAGGGAACAAATGATGCAAGATCGCTATTTTTTTTATGCGATCCTGAAGTCCATTATATAAACCTGCCATATAGAAGCGTTGTCGTACGACTGACCTCTGCAATTCTTAATATCTAGTTTTAATATATTAAGCATGTAGAGTACACACTTTTCCATATCAGCACATTTATGCCGGCAATTACTAATAAATTTTACAAATCTTTCGTTTGGAATAAACTTTTCATTCACATAGCGGACAATGAAAGTCAGTTGATCAGTCTGGGTAATATCTGGCGTAGAATCGACACTTATGGCATAGTATTACACACTTATGGTATAATACTTTATAAGAATTTTTTAGTTTTTGTTGATAATTTTCAACTATACAGCTGCGATATATGCGAATACAGGCAACTGCCTGTATTGCCTTATGGATAATCCGGGAATGCAAAGTAGTAAATATGCGGTAAATTAGAGCTCTGTCAGACGAGACTTCTTGGGTGGTGCTACCTGGGTCGGGCGACCCAATCATCAAAATAGTTTAAATTGGACGTTCGCATAGGCCCGTGTGAGCCCAGATCTGTTGCAGAGACCTCAGTGAAAAATAACGAATGGTTTATGGTGTCGAAGTGTAATAGATGATACTGGTACCATTTATACATTGGTACCATCCAGCCGTGCGGCCAGTATGTGACTGAAACTACTGCAAATATGCTACCATTGTGCATTTATGTTAAATCATTTTATAACTTTTACTTCCCGAATGAAAAACATAATAAGAATGTCCATGCTTTGATGCTGGAACATATTATACTTGGTAACATACAACCTGCTAACATCACGAAAACGCGTCACTCAATGTATTCATCCCATTGTCACGTCCTTAATTAGGGGGTAAGCAAAATACTTTTTTTTTGTGAAGAAATGAACAAAAAACAGATAAGTTGTATTTTACAAAACAAAACATCTTCGAGATTACACGATTGTTGTATAACTCGCAAGAGAATCTTGACAAATATTTTATTCTAATTACTAAATAAAAAAGCTATCATAGATTTCAAAAATATATAATTTTTTCCATGAAAGAAAGTTTTCCTTTCAGTTAGCAAATTCACCAAATTAAAATAATTTAATTTCATCAAATCAATAAATTCAAATCAATATTATTGTTATATGTTAAGTGAGAGCAAACTATTGATATGGTGCGTGTTGCCTCATACAGTGTAATTCTCTCTGCTTAGAAAGACACTTTATTTGATTGGAAAATAAAAGTAACAAAATTGTGCTTATCTTTCGTTAATATTTTTCTGTAAATAATTAATTACTTAGCAAAACTAAGATCACATCAAATATCTATCAGCTCCCGTAGTAAAAGTTCTACTTTTGTGTTTAGTTACGTCAATAAACGTTAATAGCAAATTAAACGCAATTAATCATCTATCTACAATGATTCGCGTAATAGAATAGCTGATGCACAAATATAATTTCTAGTTTTGCTATTGTGGCACATCTACTGGGGATGTTCTTAAGATAAGACTGAACTACCACCATGATGCAGAAGTTTTAGATCCTGTTAAGCAGCCGACCGTTGTTGGTTCTATGGCTCGATTAACAAAGAAAAAACTTCCTCGAGGTACCGTGGATCTTTATGAAGCAGGTAGGCGTTTTTGCAGGTACTGCAATTAATTATTACATAATTTAAAATATGCCGTTTTAATATTTTTCCAGTTTGAATTGTTTAACAAAATTTTTTTTATCATAGGTACCATTTTTAAATAATGTAATTGAAATACTTTCGATACGTTCTCTTGAAATATAGGCAATAATGAATTATTTGTAGAGTTAATTATGGTCTTCGTCTCAAAATATCGATTAATAATGTTCATTTTAAAATTTATTTGTTATTGCAAATACTACTGAATGTCTCTACTAATGAGTCTACTGAATGAGTCACATTGCACTCTTTTTCAATAGTACTTTACTGTATTCTCGCAATAGTGCCTATTTTAAACAAACAAAATGCATATTGGCGTTATAATTTTTCGGATATAATATTACGGATTTTTCTATCAATAAATCCAAGGAGTAAACATTTTCACATATTTAAGATAATATTTATTACTAATAAATATTGTTGAACTGTCTGAAATACTGTTTTAAGGTTTTACACCATATTGTAACGAATTTACTAGAAAGTTCCTTATTTCTCGGAACACTTATTTACAACTCAACTATTCACAAGTCAAAATAACTAACTAACTTTCTTTCTACTTTAACTTTATAAACTAATTTTCGCACTGTATATCACTTTCGCACTATATCGCTCACTATCGCGGTCCAAATTCAACGAACTGCTGGCCGGACGTCATAATTCTTATACCGTTCTTTCATTTTTTTACTAGACAGCAAATCAATCGGTCGATTTCGTGTAATGTGAAACATGCCCTGCTTCAGGTTGTCCAGTGTCGATAATTAGCGGCGCTACGACAGTTACGTTCTACACGTGAGGGAGTGTACATCGTATTTGTAACGGGGAAAAACTTTTACGTGGGAAGTGATGATGGGTTTACTGTTAAAAGATGATCAAGGTATTTAAAGAAAAAATATCTTGGCCATATTTAACAGCGAACTATGATCTTTTTTGCATAATTTTTATAATTGGTTTTGCATTAAAAAAAGTGCCTTCTAATAAAACGTTTAAAAATAAATAGATTTTCTTAAAATAATGAAAAATAAAATACAAACTCTTAAAACTTAAAAAATATCCCCTTGAATAAGAAAAGAAAACTAAAGAAAATTTTCCAAGATGCCTCCGTCTTGCGCCAAACAATAACCCAACCTGTCGTAAAATTCTGAACGAACGTTGGTCAGCATAAGAGGGCTAATAGTTTGAAATAAATTTTCAATATTAGCCCTCAGTTGATTTAAATTATTAGCTCTTTCATGAGGATGCCCGTATAACTTTGATTTAATATACCCCCATAAGATAAAATCATTAGGGGCCAAGTCTGGAGATCTTGGTGGCCATTGAATTACGCCTCTCGTAGATATAATTCTTTGGGGGAATATCGTATTCAAATAGTCAATGACTATTCTTGAGTTATGGGCCGGATACCCATCCTGCTGGAACCAAACGTTGTCAAAATTGGGGTTAATGTTTGCCAATGCAGGAACAATTTGGTTTTGAAGAAGATTCAAATAAGTCTCCCCATTTAAATTTCCATCAATAAAGAATGGTCCAATAATATCATTCCCATAAATACCAGCCCAAACATTCAATTTTTCGGGATATTGTCTCCTTGTATTTAACAGGCGATACTGATTTTCAATAGCTCAATACCGTAGAATTGATGGATTGTGCCTACCATGTAACGGAAACGTGGATTCATCGGTGAACACGATGTTATAAATAAAATTGTCATCCTCATTTGCACGTTCCATTACCGTGTTACAAAATTTCATTCTACAGTACTGGTCTTCATCGAAAATTTCTTGATGGGCTTCGTATTTATAGGAATGATATTTATTTTTCTTTAAAATTTTGTGAATTTTACCCACTAAAACCAGTCTCTTCGGAAATTTTTGGGATAGAAATATTTCAATCTACTTCTACCATAGCACACACCATTAATTCCTGCATTTCAGCATCCTCGTTAATTCTAGGTGTCTTGTGGCATTTACAACCTAAAATGCATCCCGTTGACTTAAACTTTTCCACTACTGTCGATATTGTGTTCAAGGCAGGGATCGGACGATTTACATATTTGACTGAGAAAAGGTCCCTTATTGCACATAATGAATGTCCTTGAAGAGACCATGATATCAAATCAATTTTTTCCTCAAGTGAGTACGTCATAATTACTAAGTTTTGAATTAAAAGAATCTATTTAAAATTACACGTATTACTACGAAGTTCACTCGTCTAAATGCCAAACACGTATGCGACGGTAAATGTGAAATCTAAGTCGTCGATCATCACGGCGTTCGGCCGGACTCCCCACCTGAGCGGTGGCTAATTTCCGAGAAGGACCGAACGGTGGAACCTATGTACAGTTTTAAAATGAAAGCACGGTATAGGCAGTGGAACGTTTCTCCAGGCGTTTCTATACAAAGAACTTTGGCGAACTTTCTAGTATAGAACGCGCTGGAAGTTAATACTGCACGCTCTCAAGGTTTCGAATATTCCCGGCGTTCGGGATTGCTTGAGGCGTTCGTGACAATATTTAGGCCCTATGGGGTATGATCCATGAATATGGACATACCAGTTTCTAAAATGTTGCAGTTTAAGCTTAGAACTGGTTAGTTTTAAAAATATTAAGTAATCGTATTTTATATTAGCTTTATGAAAACTTATATCTTTTCTACTTCCTCTACTTCTACCTTTTACATTCTCCATTTTGACAAATGAATATCGAGACCAATTTTTATCAATAATTTTTATATGTACCACACTACAGGTAAGTTTAATTACAGAGTGGGAAAAATTGCATATAAACACAAGTTGTTGCAATATAAAAAACTGCCACTACGAGATAGTGTCATAAGTTTCACGTCAATAATTGAAGTACCAGTACTTTCGAATTTTTCGATTATTCTTTTCATAGTTGATAAATTTGGAACATTATTTCTATCAAAAATTGAACACACTTTAAGAATTGTTACTGGAGTAGGTTAGAACCTTTGGTGTGAAGATAACACTGACTTAGTTTTCCACAAAACACCAAAACACTATACACTACACTCGACGCGCGTCTTGAGATATGTTTTGAGAATTGTAGCAACCAAACATTCATAATTTTTATAGTAATGTTTAACAATAAGGACGCGTTGCTGTTTCATCTAGCGCTCCATGATTACTAACTCCTATCTCTCTCCTATTCACCTGTTATAATTACTGACCTATCGAATCACGACAGCCAAAATGACGCGCAAATAAAATCTTGCGTTCTTATTGTAAAACCCTTTATATAGAATATGTGAAAATTAAGAAGCAGTATATTATTATAAATGTGTAGAAATAGTAGAATTCTCTGAAAGAGATTAAGTTACCCAAAAAGGTTCTCAAAGGGTATTTGTCAGGAATATTTTGAGTATATATATTTTCTGGAAACGGTGTCTTTTCATTTTTATATTTAAATGTTTAGCTTCGAAAACCTTTAATTATTTATAATTACATTCTGTAGCTGATAAATTATTTTAGGAATACGTTCAATAAGACTGTTATTCAGTGGACTGTTAATAATTGGGGGTGGCGATGGAACGGTGGAGTTGGTAGAAGAAACTGCCGGAAAAGTACCAGAAATCGAGAATGTGAAAATGCCTTCCATACCAGCTTTAAGGGTCCACAAATCCACGAATGTTAATTCCACCGTAACATCCATTCAGCTTATGGGGGAAGACACGATATTAGTGGCGACAATAAGTTCGGAAATATACTGTATTAGGATGAGTAATTTTGTTGCTGAACTTGTAATTACTTGTCACACGTCGACTATTTACGATATCGCATTTCCTCAGTAAGTATTTAGGTTTAACATCTACAACAGGGGTCTCCAAACTACGGCCTGCGAGCACCACCAATTCGGCCCGCAATAGCGGGCCGGACATGCTCGGAATCCGGGAGTTTATTTTGAATACATTTTAAAATGTATTCTGTAATTTAACGGCCAATTAAGAAACACAATAACTCATACATAATGAAATTGAACATTTTAACTGTAGTTAATGATATGAGATTTATACTAAAAACTTACAATAAGTGACATACATAGGTATTCACATAATGAAATTAAACATTATTATTAATGAGATTTGTATAGCTAGAACTCTCCACTGACAATTGTTGTCAGTTGTGAATCAAGTTTATTAGTGGAAATTATCGGCGACTTGAAATGCTCACCAGTGAATTTGGATCTGTAAATATTTTTTGTAAATTTCATTTCGGAGAATGTTTCTTCACACAAATAAGTAGTACCGAAAGCGGAAGAAAGTAAGGGCATGAGAACATTTATGCAACTGATCAAACTGTGTAAGTGAAAGACTTATGAAATTCCAGCAATGACGACTTTAAACATTTTTCTTTAAAAATATCGTTATACTGCAAATCAATAATTTCGTTAATCAATCATTCAAATTTGCGCGTAATTCAAAATACAGTATGTTGGTATGATGAGCTAGCTAGATTTTGGCCCTTGGGACGTAGGAGGAATCAGTGTGATATTTAAGGTAAAAAGTTTGGACACCCCTGATTGGTGTCTATTTGTGCAAGTATATTCTGAAAATAACAGTTTCTTAAATAAACTTATATATTGTTAGTTATTACAAGCCTGTACGAAGTTCCTTCTTAAAATTTACACGTCTTATTTTATTTTTGTGATATTTGCACAATAAGTTCATCAGTAGTAACACATGTTTGTTAGGGTAATTGTTATATAACCCCACTATTTATAATTTAATATTCCTTTTTTTTTTGGTTTGTTTTTAATAATTATGTTCGAGTATATATTGTTTATTTAATATAATATTTCTTTATTGCGCGATACTGAAGTTGGTGAGATCGACACAGAGACTTTCGTACTGTGTTTTTTTGTTCAAATAATTGAAAATTTCTTCGATAATGGGAGTAATATTTTTATCAAAGAAAATTAATCGTTTCGAACGTGGCACATGGAAAAAAGTGCCGGGGGAAATGATTTCAAAACCGGGGGTAATATACAGCTTGTCAAGAATAATAAAGAGTGTAAGATTCTCTATATATGCATAGAAGAAAGAGTGAGGCAGCATTCAGAGGGAAAATGACTTTACGCGCGGCCAGATCGAACTTTGTGTACATTCCAATTCAATTCATATTCATCGACATTCACTCTGCAAAAGTCTCAATGCCACTGAGTAAAGATCAGGCTATTTACTGCGTACTTCGTAGACGGTCCGATATCGCAGTTTTGAGGCTTGTTCCTATTCTTGACGAGTTGTGCTCTGGTCTGTGTGTGTGTTGTTGTCGTCAGCACTTAACTAAACTTAACTAAAACGTGTCGGATTGATCGGGCTTTGACTGATTCGAGATGTTCTACGTGCGGAAAAGACCGTTTTACGGTTTTAAAACTATTTATTTCTCTGTTGTTTCGGGTTGTCTTCCGAGGACTAAGGAGCTGTGCTTCACCAAACGTTTCGCCGTTAGTATTGACAACATCTTCAGTGGTGATCTCGTAGCAACTAATGATTTCATAATTTATGACTACGTCTGCACTGAATATGCCACCAAAGATGAATAGTGAAAGGTTTTGAGAAGCGCAACCCATTGCACTGGAAATATTAACCAATGATTGTATTATATTTATTTTAGCAATTTCTCAGCGGTGTTTGCCACGGCCAGCAAGAATGACGTCCGAATATGGTCTATGAGCACAATGCAAGAAGTTCTGCGCATTTGTGTGCAAAATTTCAGTTGTTCTAGCGTGGTCTTTGCTCACGACGGTAAATCGATCCTGACTGGTTGGAGTGATGGAATTATTCGCTCCTTCACGCCGTTGACGGGCCGCCTCATCTATGCCATTTTGAACGCCCACAATAAGGGCGTTTCGGCATTGGCGATCGCATCACACGGAAGAAGTATAGTTAGTGGAGGATGTGAGGGTCAAGTGAGACTTTGGGAAGTGTCCCAGTATCACCAGGAACTTATATGTACACTAAAAGAGCACAAAGGGCCAGTCTCAGCTATAGACATTAACATTTTTGATGACGAGGCAGTGAGCGCAAGTACTGATGGCACTTGCATTATATGGGACTTGTTGAAGAAGTATCGCCGGCAGATTCTTTTCTCAAATACATTGTTTATGTGTGTGAGGTACTATCCTAGCGGAGTGCAAATACTTACAGGTACGTAAATAAATTGTATTTAAGTTAGCAGAGTTAAAACACAAAATGTATATGCTTCAAACAATTTATTTTTTTTATTATAACTCCTGGAGCAAACAATCTGTCCATATAGGCAATAAACCCTTGTCTAACATAGCACAATAACATGCATGTGCAGGGCATTTCAGCAAACACTCTGAAATGTATCATAAGTTAAATTTGATATGGTTTGTAGTAAGTATTTATAAGTATAAGTATTTGGTTAGATAGTATAGTAGGGTACACTGTAAGTCTTTGACGGTAATTAACACTAAAAGATTTGATCTCCTTCCTGGTGGAAGCCAATAGAATGTCATGTTGAATAACATTGTTGGGCATACACCATAGTGCATCCACAATCATTCGCCGCATTTTATTTTGAATCTTTGTAGTATGTCCAGGTTAGACTTTGGTGCTGATCCTCAGAGCTGCCATAAGTCCAAATTAGCTTGATTACGGCTTTGTAGAGTAATACTTTGCTGTCTATGGAGATCTGGAATTTTCATTCAATTATCTAGTGCGTCTGTCTTAGTTTTAGTCGAAGTTGTTTACATTTAGTAAATAAATGTTTGCGCCATGTTACTTTCCTGTCCGCATGCATGCCGATATACTTAACTTCTAATCTTTTTTTTTCTGGTAGCTGGCAGCTGTTTAGTTCAACTGGAGGGCATGTATCCTCATAGTAAATGTTACGTGTACTGATTTGGTTTCGTTGGCTTTTATGCTCCACTTCCTAAGTAACTTTTGTATTTTATTTAGGTTAGTTTGTAGGTTTCTTGATGGTCATATTGGATATTGGTGGATTGGATTGGATATTATTGTAGTTCTTGTTGCTAAGTTAGACGTAAATGGTAAATATAAAATGAATCCTAAAACACTGTCTTGTGGTACTCCAGACTAGATGGGGTAAATGTGAATATATTCATTTTGGTGTTTGATGAGAAAAAGTCTGTTACTTAGACAAGATTTTAGGATTAGGTAGTAGTGATAGAGCCAAACAGAGAGTATCAATTGTTATACATAGAAGATTCAGAAAGTTTATAAAAACATGGGAGCCGATAAATGAAAGGATTATAAAGATCAACCTCTCAATATACGGTTATAAGATGACCATACTAGGAATATACGCTGTAAATGAAGACGAACTAGTACACAATAAAGACATATTCTTTGAACAAGTTAACCAGGAAATAGAAAAAATTGGAACCTCGAGAGAAATAATACTTTTAGGAGATTTTAACGGAAGAGTGGGAAGGAAAAACAATGACACCGTGGTTGGAAAGTTTGGAGAGGAAGTAGTAAATGATAACGGAAGAAGGTTAATAAAAATATGCCAACAATACCAGCTGAAAATTCTAAATGGGTATTTCCAACATTGAGAGACCCATAAATACACGTGGATACAGACAACAAGAAACCTGAAAACTGTTATCGATTATGTAATAACAAAACAAAAATCCCTCTTAAAATTCATGGATGTGAGAGTAAATAAAGGAACTTCTTGTGGTAGTGACCACTACTTCCTTAAAGCAAAGATAGTTGCTCCCATAAGAATAAGGGATCAAAAAGAAAATATGCATGGGGATGAGAAGGAAGAGAAAGAGACAGAGATAAGATATAATTTAAGTAGCCTGGAACAAGAAAGTACGAGAAGACTATACAAAACCCGATTAGACAACAAATTACAACGAACAGAATTTGACAATATAGAAGAGGAGTATGAGTATATAAAAACGTGTATACAGTCGGCAGCATCAGAGGCATTAGGACGCTATGAAAAAGGAGGAAAACAGCAGAAACCATATTGGTGGGATGACGAAATTGAGGTTGAAATAGAGGAAGAACGAAAAAAATATCATGCATACTTAAGCTCAAAAAACATGAATGACAAACTGACATATAAAGAAGCCCAAGCAAGAGTGCGTAAAATGATATGTACAAAAAAGAATGAAAAATGGGAGGTGACATGTTCTAGACTTAACACATATATAGGAGGTAGGAAAAGTACGGAAATCTGGAGACTACTCAGGAAAATGAGACAGGAGCGGAGGAAGGATATCATCTCACCAATACCAGCGCAAACATGGAATCAATATTTTGAAAAAATGTTATTAGAAGATAGAAAAAAATTTAAAAACATAGAAAACGTTAATCCCAATATAGTTACTCAAGGATCTCCGATAAGAATAAGTATATCAGAAGTTAAGGAAGTATGCCACTAAAGAATGGCAGAGCCCCAGAACCAGGAAATATTCCTGGAGAACTTATAAAATATGGAATAGACAAACTATACCATTCACTGAGAGACCTATTTCAAAGATGTACGAGTAGATCAAAAGTACCAGAAGAGTGGAAGGTATCATATATATCCACAATTCATAAGAAAGGGGATAAAAGTGAGTGTGACAATTACCGAGGAATATCTGTTACAAATTCCATCAGCAAAATATATGGGAATATATTAAAAAACCGTATGGAGAACGAATATTGTGAAGTGGAGGCAGAAGAACAGGCCGGTTTCAGAGCAGGAAGATCCAGAATCGATCACTTATATACAGTCACACAAATCTTGGAGAAGAAGATAGCATTTAACCAAGAAGTACATCTACTATATGTGGATTTAAAAAAAGCATATGATAGCATTCCTCTGGTAAAACTCTGGGTTAAACTTTACAAAACACTAATATAAATGTAGAATTAATAAAGGCTGTAAAGTCTCTGTATGATAATACCAGATCAAGAATAAAAATAGAACACAATATAACAATGGGATTTATAGTAATTAAGGGACTTAAACAAGGATGCTGCCTATCTCTTACACTATTTAAGACATATCTAGAACGCGCATTGATGACTTGGAAAAGAAAATGTCACAATATGGGCATACCAATAGATGATACATCAACACTATACACATTATCCTTTGCGGATGACCAAGTTGTTATTGCGCAAGATATCGATGATATGAAATATATGACACGCAAACTTATCGAAGAGTATGAAAAATGGGGTTTAGAAGTTAATGTGAAGAAAATGGAATACATGTTTATTGGAAGACAACAACAAGATCTACTTCTGTCAACCGGGCAAAACATCAAACACTGCAATGAATATAAGTACCTAGGCATGAAAATATCAAACGACGGGACACTTGATGAAGCGATTTCGGAAAGAAACACTCAAGGAAGGAGAGCAATTACAATGTTGAACAGTATTCTATGGGATAAACAAATATCAAAAGCAAATAAAAGAAGAATATATAATTCAATAATTAAAAGTATAGTGACCTATAGTTGTGAAGTATGGCCAATAAAAGAAAGAACAGAAAGAATGATAAGAACCACAGAAATGGACTTTTGGAGGAGGTCAGTTGTAAAATCAAAAAGAGAAACGGTAACAAATGAGAGAATAAGAAATATGATGGGAATAACACATGACATTGTAGATGATATAAGAACCAAACAACTCGTATGGTACGGGCATGTTCAGCGAATGGCAAATGACAGAATACCCAAAAAAATTCTAAACTGGAAACCACAAGGAAGAAGAAGGCGAGGAAGACCACGAAAAATCTGGAGAGAGGGCATTGATAATGAAATTCGGGAGAGAGGTCTGGACGAGGACATGTGGAGAAATAGAGAGGAATGGAGATTAGGAATCGGAAGACGGCGAAGGACGTTATAAACCGATATGATGATGATGAGTAGTGATAGAGAAGATTTTGTTTCAATTTGTAGAATAAATCATTATTCCATCCCTTCTGGAGGCCTAACTGATATTAACCGTCGAGCAATATATTTTTCCTTCCAGATCTATGTTAATTTTTCTGACCTATGTTCTATGTTCTATGACCTATGTGTATTCTATGGATCTGTTTAATTGTTCCGTGTTGACTTTTAAAGTCAAACTGGTGGGTGGGAATTAGATTTCGCTTTTCTGTTGTAGGTTCTAGGCGCTCAAGAAGCAGATTCTCGAAAACCTTAGACATCATTGGAAGTAGGCTAATTGGTCTGTATGATTTGAAATCTTCAGGTTGCTGTTCTGATTTCAGAACCATTATAACTTGTGCCACTTTTCGTTGGTTAGGAAAATGATTTATTCTAATAATTGCATAAAAAATTGAGTGATAGCTATAAAGCATTTGTCAGACGCTTCTCGCATTACATTCTCGGTATCAAATTAAAACCAGGGGCTTTTTTTGGATTAGTTTCTTTGATAATGATTTGTTTGACTTTTTTTACCGTTTTGTATTCTTGAACGGGAAGTTACATTTGGAAGAGATAATTAAAATATTCATGTATTTCATTTTCCTCTTCGGCTGTTAAATATGGTGGGGAAATATGGTTAAAAAGTACTCATAAGATGATTAGCAAACATATTTTCTTTTTCTTATCTATCGTTCCTAAGCCATTTATTATTTATTTCGTTTAACGTGGCCCTTTTAATTTTCTGGTAGCTTTCCATAGATAATAGGTCCGTAAGTCCAGTTTTAAGTTACACAGTAAAAGTTAGACGTTTCAGATATTCTCGTAAAACTCGATTCTTTGCTTCATTCAGCTTTTATTTTATTTCTCTAGTGGCCTCATTGAGTAATGTTTCATGTATGTTAGCTGGATATATAGTTTCTTGACATCTTTTTCGCAGCGCTATTTTTTGCGACAATTTTTTGTTTTATACTGAACAATTTATTTGAAAATATGTTGAAAATATGAAACTTTAATTACTTCGTTTTGATAGTTATTTCGGTGAAATGGAGGGAAGAAGAAAAATACCGAAATAGAGATGTAATAAAGTAAAATATCATTTCCAGATAAGTAAATAACGTTTATGATGAAACAATAATTCTTACTTCTATGAGCTGTTTATGAGTTATTCGAAAACAAATCATAAGAATATTGATATAGTAGTTAATCTCATTTGGTTTTCTGAAACTGAGTGAATATTAAAAGTAATTTTGTTAAAAGAAAAACAAACTCTTATTTGTGACAAAGAAAGAATAGTTAAATAAAAAATATATGTTAATACAATTTATTAGTTTTCCGCACTCCACTATACTAGCGGAAAAGTAATGTAATCGTGTAAAGAAGAAGTGAAAAAACAAAAATTTTTTTGGGTTCATTTTTCGTTTTTCGGCCTAAAAACAAATAAAAAATGGTTTTTAAAAAATTTTTGCTGTGTGTGTGTGTGTAGTCGTTGTCGGCATTAAAATTTCTTGTTAGCACGATAACTCAACTAAATCGTATCAGATCGATCGGGTCTTGACTAATTCTGATCGGGGATGTCTTCCAGACGACACCTATTGATTTTGAGGTGAATAGAACACACTTTACCATGTGCATGGGTCATGAGAAAGCACAATGGTGGACTATTTGAGAATTCTTTTTGTTAGCACGATCACTCAATTAAATCATGTCGGATCGATCGGGTTTCAACTGATTTTGATTAGGGACGTCTACCAGACGACATCTATTGATTTTGAGGTGGATAGGATACACCCCACCCTGTTCAGTGGTCATGAGAAAGCACGAGGGTGGACTATGTGAAAAAAGGAAAACTGTCGTATAAAACAGATATTCTGCATTTATGTGTTAGTTTATTTTTTCTCGGTCACTCAATTTCGAGCTAGAGATGTTGTACGTGAGGAAAAGTCCGTTTTAAGGTTTTAAAACTGTTTATACTTTTAATTAGTATTCCAGAACTGGCAGGGATTTCTTGGTAGAGGTTCAAATCCATCTAGGAAATTATATATCATTATATATTTTATATATTTTTTACTTTCTAGTACAGTTTATATAAAAATATGCAAAAAATATATTAATTATTAAATAAATATTGCTATATTTATACAAAATTAAAATAGTCGCTGGTCAGATTTTCAGTTTTTGTTTGTTAAACATAACAATTGTTTCGCCAACACAGTGGCTTCTTCAGATGTTGATTAAATAGAATAAATTTTACGTTGTGGAACTGCCTTTATATAACTAGGATAATTTTAGGTTTATTACTATGGGAATTCCTACTATTGAACTATTTTTATTAAGTTATAAAATTTCAACTGATGGTATTTGTAAATTTCAAACAAGATTTTTATAGCATGTAGAACTAAAATAAATTTAATAACGGAGATTAGTTTGTTTCTATTTGATCATTTAATATAATATCAGATTTCTTTGCTTTATTAATTTCTAAAGATCCTAATAATTAGATTAATTCGATAATTAATTAGATTAATTAATTAGATAATATAATACTAAAAGATTTAATTTTAAGCCTCTCTTCTCTACATGTACAATTTTAAATTCTTCGTTAAAGGTATGGTCTGCTTCAATTAGATGTGTTGTATATTTTGAATCTCTTTTTTATTAATAAAACTCCTTTTGTGTTCTGCAATTCGCGTGTTAAAGTTTCTGCCTGTTTGTCCTATATATACATTAGGGCAAGTACCGCAAGCTAGCTTATAGACTCCTGAATTATTCAGGAGTCCTGAATGAATAGTTTTAATTTTGTATAAATATAGATTTTTCATCAAGTAACGGTCCAATCAATTCATAATTGACATTTTTAATAGTAATAAATTAATTATTATATTCGTTATTATTTTTTTAATATAAAGATGAACAGTTCATTAATTTGTCTCTAAAAATGTTTGAGGAATTTATAACAAAATTGCTTCACAATTCTTTCCATACATATTTTATAAGTAAGTATGTATTTTACGATGTAATATACACTTCTAGACAAAATTAACGTATCAATGAAACATCACTTATTACTTTTATTTTTTCGGAGATTTAAATCATAGTACCTACGTGATATGATAATTAAATGATTTCAACTAATGTTTAATAAATTAGAATGGTATTAATGGAATAATGTCAAATGCAAAGAAATCAGATGTGTTCAGAAAAAAAAAATTGGAAGTGAAATTAAATCGTAAGAATTTGACTTCAGTAGCATGAAGATCGTCCTCTAGCACTGCTTTCATTCATTTGGATATGCTATTGATCAAGTAGTAAATGGTTTTTGAGGAATATTTTCCCATTCGACAAGAATGACTTCGAGTTCCCTAAAAATCATAGGGGTATGTCTGTGGCGCCTAACTAATCATCTTAGTGTATTAAATATGCTCTATGGAGTTCATATCTGGGTTTCTTGATGGTTATTTCATAGTTGGAATATTCACAAGTGGAATGTAGTCCAGTACCTCTCTAGTAAAGTGGGACCGAACGTTTGAGATTGGAACCAAATCCGTGCGACCATCTAAATAAATTCCTCTCCAGAATATTATTGATCCACCAAATAATGGGATCCTCGGAGAGATATTGTAGGAGCAAATCTCTCTCTCTTAACCTCCACTAGACTCATTGACGTCCATCTGGTGAATTAAGACTCTTGCCTTGACTTTATTCTTGTTTCATCTGAAAATAAAACTGGCTTCCAGCTATCAATGGTCCAATTTACATGTTCCCTTGCAAAACGCAGTCTAGTAACTTTATGTTCTCTGGTGAGCAGTGGTGTAATAGTTGGTCTTCTACTGTCCAATTCTCCTTCATTAAGCCTTCTCCTGACCGTTCGTCCAGAACTTGTTCCACTTCGAGCTGCTGCTAGGGTTCTGCTTAGCTTTAAATTGGTAGAATACCTGTTTCTTAAGCCGACTTGTCTAAGATATTGCTTACGTAGGTATTATGATTGAAATCTTCGAAAAAATAAAAGTGATAATGTGAAATTTCACAGATGCCTTAATTTTATCCAGAAGGTTATAATAAGTGTGGTATCTAGAGAATAGAATCCTGCCCCTACCTGGGAGTAGGTAATACCGTGATGGGGAATTTTTCATAGTTAATTTCTCTGAGTCCCGGGATCTAGGCATACATGTTACATATCATAATACTCATATAAGTATTTCGTATAAGAAATAGGATTTTGTATTATATGACAATTATGCCATCTTATTTCTTTATTTAATTAATTAGAATTTATAGCATACAATTAAAAACAAACAAGAATTAAATCTTTTGTAAATAAAATTACCTAAAATCATTGTTCATCAACAAAAGATTATAATTCTTATATACATTATTATTTGGAATTTCGAAGAAAAGAATAAAGAAAAAAAGCATGTAATGTTAATTTGTCAGCTTCGAGTTTGCTCCTAAATTTATTACTTATGTTACAAAACTCTGAACCTTCTTATTAATATCGTTGGCTCTCGCGGGATCTTCCATGTTCAAGAAAGCACACAATATAGTCATGAATAAGATCTTCTTAGTTTTTATGAACATCTTAAAGTGTACAACGAATTTACGATAAATTTGTAAGAGGAGTATACCTGTTTCTATTGAATATTACACTTCGGGACAATTTCAAGAATGCCGGAATTAGTATTTTTAGGACTAGAAATTGATCGGGATCTAGAGTTTCCAAATCTCGGAATCATAAACATGTACCTGTACATATTATCTAGTTATATCGTACCACTTTATAGATTTGTTTTATAAAAATAAACACTTTACGATTACATTTTGTATGCAGGTGGATCTGACAGAAAACTGGCATACTGGGAGGTGTTAGATGGCAGTTTGGTGAGAGAAATCGAGGGATCTCCTTCAGGAGCCATAAACGCATTAGATATATCCCCCGACGGGGACCGCTTTGTTAGTGGTGGAAATGACCAAGTTGTTAAGCTGTGGAAATATCAAGAAGGTATATAAGGTGATATCGAAATTTGTTCCAGGTGCTAAAGTGTTTGTTTAGAAACAGATATTTCAAATCTGAATCAAATCGGCCGGATATGTCATTCGTGTTACGAAACGAGAAATTTAGAAATAGAAAGAATCGCACACATTTCTTAATGGTCAGGTCAAATCATGTCTCAATGGCCAAGAAAAATAATTATTTTCATCTAAAGCAGTTTAAATGATCATGTATGAGTATGTTGCCGATTTAAAAAGTCGATTTGACTTTTAAAATCGGAATGTTTGAGTCTGGAATACTGTATTTATGAGTACGTGTGAGAAGTATCCACGCTTTTGTGTCATTTATATGTTTGAGTCTTCCTCCCGTTATAGTAATAAAGAATGATTGGCATAAAGTCGTTTATCTAGAATAACTGTCAAAATTTATCACTTTATCGTAGCACTTATCATTTTAGTTATCGCTTTTAGCATTACCTATAACCCACGACGTTGCCTCTCAGATATAGGGTGCTTGATTGCACATTATGAGCATTACAGATTGTCGAGAATAGGAAGAGTGAGAGATGGTGACATTTTTCTATGTAAGCGTAGAAGAAAGAGCGAGGCAGCATTCGGAGTGAAAAGGATATGCCCTTTATGCGCGGCCTGATTGAACTTTGTGTACATACATTCTCCATGTACTCGATATTCACTCTGCAGAGGTCTAAATGCGACTGAAAGGCCAGGCTATTTACTGCGCACCTCGTGGACGGTCAGATATCACAGTTTTGAGACATGTTCCTATTCTTGATAAGCTGTACGTCTGCCTATTGCAAATTGTTTTTGCCAATTCGAGGCATCTGCATCTGTTGAAGCTTTCCACAATAATTGCAAACTTAACAAGCCGATCTTCTATTTGCAGCCATTGTGAATATTTATGTTACACATTCATTTAACTGTATTTGTAATGCAATTGAACTGGAGAAGATCCATAAATACTTTGCAGTGTCAGGTATGTCTCTATATTTCTCTCAGAGAATGATGTTCGCTGTGGTGAAAATATGTTCTTATATTTGGAGAACGACGGTTCGATATCTACTGATGTAATCAGTGGCGGATTAACGTATAAGCATTACAAGCACGTGCTTGGAGCCCCTGATCCCCAGGGGCATCCTCTCCTCTGCATAGGCAATGAAAAATTTACTAAGACAAGCTTAAAAAGGTAAAAAAAATGTTTTAAATTATTGTAAACCGAACCTAACCTAATACAAATTTCGAATATCTATTTTGATGAATTTTGTTTTATTTTTCAATTTCTACTTTCCAAATCCAAGCAACAGGGGCCTACACTATAGGCCTCTATGCTTAGGGCCTTCGAAACTTTTAATCCACCACATGCAGGCATACGTAAAATACTCACTGCACTCACATACTCTTTGCACTCACTTAACGAATCTATAGATGCATCCTCACTATTAGCAGTATCATTACAAACGTGTTTTAATCTGTTAAATTTGGCGTCTTTCTTTAACACAACTTCGAACTTTTGTTAGCCGCGCTCATTTTTTGTATCATCTATAGCGTGTAGCAGTGAATTTACTTGATTCACAATTTGCAGGGACTCCGTTAACGCAAATGTACTTTGTAATTTCTCTATTACGACATAATAAAAAGCTGCTTTCAACCTTGTTCCCCAACGTATAAGGATCCGTTCTGGTTGTTGGGGAATTCCAGAACACTTTCTGTGAAACTCGCGAAGACGTTTCGGACATTTTAGAAACACTTTTTTTGTACTTGCTATTAATGCATCTACCTTGGGAATACATTGTGAAATAGTTTCTGCCACAAGATGTAAAGTATGCACTTTACACGTAACATGTAACAATTTAAAACCGCTTTGCGAAAGAGAACAGTCTACTGAATGCATTTGTGCGGCATCGTCGGTCACAAACATCAATATTTGACTTGTTGATACTTAAAATTTTTCTAACGTCTCTAGCACCACCTACGTAATTGTATTGTCAGTATACTCAGTGAGTCTTTTGCTAACTAATAGCAATGGAAATCTGGATTGCCGAGGGTCCAGTACACATACTATAATATTTACAATAGAATTTTTTTACGATCTATCGTCTCGTCAACACATAACCACAGTCATCTATTTTGTAATTTAGGAGTAATCTTCTCTATAATGTTGTCGTGTACAGTTGATATATCGCTTCATAATATTCTGCGACTTGGTAACTGGAACTGTGTATTGCATTTGTGCCAAAACTTTCAAAATGGTTCTTTATCTAGTATGTGAAGCGGAATATTACAGGCTATCAACATCAACAATAAATGAAACATAAATTGAGTTTGCAAGGGAATTCACGTGACGTGTACAATCGGATATGGACCAGTACATTATCGGTTCATCGCATACTTCATACATTATTTTCTCTTCATCGTAGAATAAATCATCAAATTCGCCAATAAAGTATTTCACTTGGTGGCCATACAAACGTTTTCCGAGCTTTTGCACATGCGACATACCTTATTATTAAATTAAAACGTTCCAACTAACACAGCAGAGACCGTACGCGCATCTCGATCGATAAATTAAGATCAACTACGGCCCTACGGCCATGAAATGTGCATTGCTGATTCCCCCCCACTACGGTTCGTCGACCACTTACCTCATTTCAGCGTTATCCTCACACCGTTACGTTAAAATTGTTTAAAAATAAAAAAAGTCTCGGTGAATTCCCATACATCGTTTACAATCTAATAAGAAATTTTATACTGAAATTTAGGACAAAATTTTATGAATATTGTTATTTTAGAATAGCTCAAATTTGTGGATTTGATAAACGAAACGTTCGTTGTAATAAAAATATTCATACCCCCACATGAATTGCCAATGGTATGCAGAGCTCGCCCACAGCCTTAATTATGAGTAAGACTCAAACATACAAATGACAAAAAAGAGTGAACACTTCTTATATGTACTCGTAAATCCAGTATTCCATACTCAACCACTCCAAGTTAATACGAAAAAGTTGATTCGACAATATATCGATACAGAGTGATTTAAACTGCTCTAGATGAAAAAATAATGATTTTCAAGTTTCGTGACCTTTAAGAATTTTGAATAGCTTCGTCAGAATTACAACATACTGAAATTTGAACGAAATTTCGTGAATGAAAATGTGCGGAATTCTTTCAAATCTTAATCAACACGGCTGAAGATGTCGATCGTATTATCAAACCGAATTAATGTATTTCGGTTTGAATTGAAATTATGTTTATTTCTGATTTTCAAATCAAAATATCAGATAATGCTTGATTGACATCAATCCCATTAAATATTGGTACTTAGGGAAATATCTAATTGACCTTCCGAACATTATAAATCTACAAATACAATGATAAAATAAAATTAATGTCAATGTTATCTCATATTTGAAGTATCGCGTAATAGTTATTTATGAATTTATCTACTTCCGAAATTGGAAAAATTATCCATTTTTTCAACATTCTAACTGACGTTCTATTAAATCCGACTGTCTCTATCATTATTTATTAAAATAATTAGAAAAAATGAGATATTAAATGTTATTAAAGAAATTTAATTCATACATATTTCTATTTAAGATAAAAATTTATAATAAATAATTATTAATAATATATTTACTATTGTTAATGACAATAAAACATAATAATTAATATTAAATGGATTAAATCTAATATTATTTATATCATAAATAGTTCATTAATACGTATTGTTAATTGAATTATAATTTTAATAAATTCTGATCATCATCATGAGGTCATCAGTCCTAAGACTGGTTGGACGCTAACCTCCAGATTCTCTTATATTGTGCTAACCTACGAATTTCGCTAATTGTGCTACAACCACATCCCTTACTATTTGCGAGCAGTAGTCTAATCTAGGCGTACCTCTGCCTTTCTTCACTCCTATTTCTGCCTCCAAAATATCGCAGGCTATTCCCCCATGCCTCAGAAAGTGGCCTACTATTCTATCTCTTCTCTTCTTTATGTTTTTCCACATACTTCTTTTCTCGTCGACTTTCTCTAATACCTCTTCGTTTCTAACCCTATTAGTCCACGGTACTTTCATCATTCTTCGGTAACACCACATCTTAAAAGCTTCTAATTTCTTCCTACTTGCTTCCCATACAGTCCAGATTTCGCAACCGTATAGTGCCGTGCTCCATACATAAAAAATCTCTTTCTTGTTTCTAAGTTTATTACCCCCGAGCATAAAAGTGCTTTCTTTTTGTTAAAAGCTACTCGACCCTGCGCTATTCTTTATTTTATACCTTTATCGCTTCTTCCATCCCAATTTATTTTACTTCCTAAATAAGTGAAGTCTTTAATTTCCTCCAATCTTTCATTATTAATTTGTACTTTCGCTTTTGCTCTGCTCTCGCGCCCTCTGTACACTAACACTTTAGTTGTGTTTTTATTCACCCTCATTCCGTATTCCTCTGTCAACACTGCCTCCATTTCGTTCAACGCTGATTCTAATTCCTCCTTACTAGATGCTAATACTGCTATATCATCCGCGAATCTCAGCATTTTTAGTTTCTGTCCCTGTACTTTAATCCCGAAATCCACTCTATTTTTTACCACATTAATCGCCTCTTCGATGTACAGATTAAAAATTAGTGGTGATAGCGTACATCCTTGTCATACTCCTTTCCTTATACCTACTTCCCTTCTTTCCCCTTCTACTTCTTTAACAGTAGTTTGCTCTTTGTATAGATTATGTACTACTCTCCTATCTCTATACTTCATTCCCGGGCTATTTAGTATCTCGAACATTTTTTTCCATCTTATATTATCAAAAGCTTTTTCTAAATCTACAAATCCTATATAAGCGTTATTTCCTTTTTCTATTGCATTCTCTAACATTACTCTTAGCGCCAGAATAGCTTCCCGAGTTTCCCTATTTCGCCTAAACCCGAATTGGTCTTCTCCTAGGATTTCCTCCGCTCTATTTTCCATCCTCTTCTGCACTATTCTGGTTAAGATTTTTGACGCGTGGGAAGTTAGGCTAATCTTTATAAACTTCTCGCATTTGTCGGCTCCTCTCTTTTTCGGTATAGTAACGATAATGTTCCTCTTATAATCCTCCGGCATCTCACCCGTTTCGTATATGTATTTTACCAGTTCAAACATTCTATTTACTACTTTCTGTCCCGCACATTTCAAAATTTGCGCCTGTATTTTATCTACACCCGGCGCTTTATTGTTCTTTAGCCCCTTTAGTGATATTTCAAATTCCTCTATCAATATAGGTTTTCCTATATCTTCCCTATCGATGTTAGATTTTTCCTCTAATATCTCTCCTAATTCCTGACCCTCGTATAAATGTCCTAAGTACTGCTTCCATCTATCCGCTTTCCCCTCTCTTCCGATCAGTGTGTCCCCCGGTTGACTCCTAACGTTTCTACTTATTGGTCCTATATTCCTGAAGTTCCTCTTAATTATTTGTAAGCCTCATCGGTATTACCTACTTGGAGCTTATCTTCTACTTCTTTGCATTTATCCTCTATCCATTGTTATTTCGCTTTTCTACACTTTCTAATGATTTCCCACTTTATTGACTTATAAGTTTTCAGTCTTTGCTCGTCTCGTCTGTTTTTGATATGAAAATGGTTTTGTATTAACATAGTCAACTTTACGTTAAAATTCATTACATCACACGTATAGTAAGATAAATCATTATGACACGCTGCTTAATGTTATAATTATACGCACTGAACGTATATAAAAAAAAAACAGGGAAAAGCGATGGACACTATATGCCCATCGAGAACTCGTGTTTCAATAGTGTCCAATGGATACAAAATTAGAAAATTTTCAATCGGAGGCTATCTAGTCGTAGAGCGTGGCAAATTGGATGGATATCCAATCCTTGATCCTGGGCTTTTATTTTCATTTAATTTTTTTAAGATGTAGTTCATTATTTTATATACAGGATTATATACAGTATAGCATGTAATTTGACAAACTTTGACCGTTTTGTTTACTCGTAGACGCATGATGTAAACTAAAACGGACATTTTGTATTTCCGAATCTCCTCTAATCACACTAATTTTCATGATGTGATACGGAATGATACAACGTTTCATATCCTACGTTTGTTCTAATATTTTTGTACCGTTTAGTCAGTCGAATATCTTTAACAGTTTATAATTCATATTGTACGTTATATATGTTATATAGGTTTAGGGCTTTAGGTATATAGGGTGTCTCAGTGGGAACTATAGGATTTGAATTGTGCGCCATTTGTGTTCTGTTCAAGATAGGGCGTCAATATTTAACGACTGTCATCTACAAGCCATACGACGTCAACATGCTGCGATTACCAGTGCAATAACGAATAGTTTGTGTACAACTGTTTTATGAAGGTGAGCGATTGTTAACAATTGCATTAAGAAAAATTCGCACAAAATTAGAACAAAATGAAGCACCTACAGAGTTAACAGTCCGTAACTTAATCAAGAAATTTGAAGAGATCGGTTCTGTTGTTGATAAGGTAACACCAATACGTCCTCGTCGTGGTCGGTCAGATAAAAATATTGCCGCAGTGATAAAAAGTGTATGAGAGTATTCAACGTTGTGTCAACAACAATTGAGTCTAGTGACGAAGCGTCCGTTAAGGCTGTAAGGCGCAACCTACCCTATATATTTTAGATGGTAGACCCCTTTTTTATATTGCCACTTGCCTTTGCCAGAATGATAAACATTTTCTATTCATATTATCATACATATTTCCATTTAAACTGAAGCGTCGGTAACCGGCAGTGCGCAAGTCTTGGCCGGCCGCTGTTTGGGCTGTCGACAGCCAGCCCAGACAGCGGATTGGTTTTAACGGACTTATAGAGATCCGCGATGCAGAGGAGGAGAGGGGAGTACGCGAAAAGTGACATACAAGTTAGCTAGCCTGATCGATCAGTTTGCGTAATAGAGTGGCTATAATATTGACCTGTTGTTACTCGTAGTGATTAATGTTATCTTTAAGGATAATGGCGACCATAGACAGCGCCGATCTAGTAGACTTTCGAATTAATAAGAGTGGTTATTTTAGTAGTTTATCTTTAGAAGATAAACTGAAAACTAAAGATGCATATTTAATTATAAACTGAAATTATAAACTGAAAATGAAAGCGGCAAATCCTACCAATTTATTTCAAGAACTATAGATCTTCTTGCAGAAAAGAAAACGCGGCGAATGGAATTGATATACAAAAAAATACAGGTAAGTTGTTTTTGCGATTCAACTATTCAATATACATATTGTATTAAAAATGAGCAGCCCCCCCTCTCTCGCCTAATTCAGGACAGCCTACCCTCAGCTTGAATCGACGCTTCGCTACTGATTGAATCTGTTAAGAACCATCACGTATCGGATTTTAAAGAAAGATCTGTCAACATACAAAATTCAGTTAATACAACAATTAAACGTTACTGATCATTTATAATATCGTACATTTATTAATTGGGTGTTAATAAAAGAAAGAAGGTGGTGCCGATTTTTGCAACATCTTGAAGGATACGTCAGCAAAAAAAAATTGTCGAATTTGGGGTGCTGAAAATCCATATGCTGTTCACAAAAAAAGAAATGCATCCACAGAGTTGCACGGTTTGGTGCGTATTTTGGAGTGGTGGAGTAACTGGGCCATACTTCCTTGAAAATGAAGGTGGTAATTCTATCACAGTAAATGGGGAACGCTATTGTGACATGTTGACGTCATATGGTTTGTAGATGACAGTCATTAAATATTTACGCCGGGGATATGTTACTTTCTATATGCCACAATGGAAAACAGTGCCAAGGGACGTGAACGGTCACTCGAGGCGCTGGTGTTGGAATTATCTTGCCCTCTCTTTTTAATCCCTATACCTCTCTTCGTCCATCTGTAGACTGACAGAAAAGGACACATGTAGTTGAAAAGAGAAAGCTACACAACCCCGATGTCATCGCCACCAATAGGAAATACGTTTTTTGACACACTGTTTTCTGTAGTAGCATATCTCTGATTGACGCCCTATATTTGACAGAACACAAATGACGCGCAATTCCTATAGTTCCGTCTGAGACATCCTATACATTGTTTAACACTAAGGATAATCATTATGAATCACATGAAATGCTGCTTTTACCGTAGGATTTTTGAAATAGTTTGGGAATTACAAATGGTTTCTACTTTCCTAGGATTTATGTATTATTATATAGAGTTTCTTTCCTAGAATTTAGTAACTAACGCCCACAAATAAATTTTAAATTATGTATATCTATGTCAAGCATTTGTTTCACTAGGTGTTGTATGTAGAGGTGTTGTATCGGGGTTTAAAACATGATTTGTGATTGTACTTTTTTTTTAAATCTTTGAACACAATTTAAGTGTTTTATGTGACTCCATCCACAGGACTGCCCCAGTATAACATACACTTTTCCAAATTACTGTAAATTGTTTTTCATTCAATACGTGTAGGAGGATATTACTCGCGCAACATATAAAGTCATATAAACATACATACACAAAGTCGTTTAAGGTATGGTGCAGATTTTAAATATTTTTCCACGCAGACGGGTTCCAGACCAATATTACAATACATATTTGATTGAGATGTAACCAAACGATGTGACACTGTAGCTTAGATCCTAATAAAGGATGGTCCAACCAAAACGCACGATGTTAATTGTAAATAAAACAAAAAGTTTTCGGAGAATATATCTTAATATTTATTATTTTATTATGATAGAAGGATCTATGACAATTATGTGTGAAACAAAATATCGGCCAAATGCTCGCCACGGCTTCGGTGGCATACCTCTATCCGATGGTCCATATTTTCAATGACTCTGAGACATAATTGAGGTTCAATGTCGTTAATGTGCCGAATTATCTCATCCTTTAGCTCTTGAATTGTTCTTGGCTTATTGACGTACACTTTTTCTTTTAAATATCCCCAAAGAAAGAAGTCCAACGGTGTCAAATCACATGATCGTGGCGGCCAATTAACATCGCCACGACGTGAGATAACACGGCCATTGAATTTCTCGCGCAAAAGTGCCATTGCTTCGTTGGCTGTGTGGCAAGTGGCACCATCCTGTTGGAACCACATATCGTCCAGGTCCATATCCTCAATTTCTGGCCACAATGTTGGGCACGACGACGAGTCGAAGTTGACGGCTCTTCTGCTACACTATCGCGAACAACAGCAATGTTTTCCGCAGAACGAACTGGGCGAGCATGCACAGGTGTTTTCACATTTCCTACAGACCCGGTTTGCTGAAATTTGCGCACAATTTTCCCGACTGTGGAATTGTGGAATGGTTGAATTTGTCAAACACTAAAACAAAGAAATGTCAAATTAAGTTGGGCAAAAAACTTGACGTTAAGGTGTGACTCACAATTAAAATCGTGCATTATGGTTGGACCACCCTTTATTTGATTAAAATATATATTTCACAAGCCTTAAGCCATTATTTTCATTAGCTACACGTAGGTCTTACGTCGTGATGCACATGCAAACTGGTACTGGAATTACAGATTGCAACAATGCCATATAGGTTGTGTAACGTTAAGGTGTGTCCAAACATGCAACAATGAAGTGTATCTTAACGTCGACGCGTAACTTACTATCGTGATACAATATCGCAACAGGACACATAACTTTCATTCGCAACAGCACATAAACGCGTAACACAATTTGTAACACTACGCTATTCCATCCATCGTAGTCATTGTAGTCCCGTCCATACATGGAAGGGGAATAAGGGCGTAATGTCAGTCACCGTAGTACAAGCCTTTGATGTGACGCTGAAGGATTGACAAGCTACGGAACGCTCTGATGTTGCGCGACGACATTACTATGTTACGCTGTGGTCCACTTAAATGTCACAGGGCGGCGTTACGTTACGCTTCGTTGTTGCATGTATGGACGCACCTTTAGAACCTACTACATTACATGTAGTGCATTATATAGTGTTGCCTACACGTGCACATATGCAGTCGAACTCTATATTGTATGCCTATTCTATATTGAAGTGCTACGCTCTAATCATGAATTGCATATAGAAATATTTACAAATATACAAATATATGTTATATAAAATCCTACCTATTGTCTTTTTAGACTTATTAATATAATATAAATTAATAATAGGATACTATCATCCTATATAAATTATAACTCAGGTCATTCGCATGTAAGATAATATGTCTAAGAAAGGGTGCAAAGAAGGCTGAAGTCGTTACTATTATTAAGTAATTAAATCCTTTCGTGCTTTGTCTCAAATCATATTTATAGTTATTAATTATATAAGGGAATTAACAAGCTTTTAATCGACAAGAAAAAATGGGCACTCAAGGCGCAGCTAAGAGCGCCCATTTTTTCGACCGTATTAAAGGCTGTTAATTCCCGAATGTAATTTAACGTTTTATCCACGACCACGGGCAAAACCGGTCAATTAGGAGGTGAAAAATTCTGGTTTTGAAAAACGTCAGATTTGGCAGATTTATTTTGATCTAGAATATTGATGTTGAGCTGAAAATAGAAAGTCTTGGAGTCGTTTCTAGGACATGCTTATAATAATTCTAAATAAAGTGTTATAAAATCTTGGCGTGGTATTATGAATTTTAATCCACTAGTGTATTAGAAGGCCTCTAATCCGTGGAAAACAGACGTATTAAACCTTCCTAATATAGTGGTCGTGGATAAAATATTAATCACGTTCATTACGAGCTGCAAAACTCCAGAGAGAAAAACACTTCTTAGAACCTTTCTGCCACCCCAGTGACAGCAAGGTTATAAATAGACAAAATCGCATAAGTATAGAAATTTTTAAGTAATTTTCAAGTAAACAGTAATTCTCCTCAACTCAACGAGGTTACTCCTTTTCGACATAAATAAAAGTCAAAATCGTAAAGTTGAAACAACATAATTAAAAAAAAACCTTTAATAAAGAAAAAGTGATATAAAATATATTTCAGGAATAACAACTCATATCGGTATTGGCCATGCCGGCGTAGTGACCTGTAGCCGTTTTAGCGCAGATGGTAATTTCATCGTAACCTGCGACGCTTCTGGAAGCATATTCATTTGGGAGTGCCCACAAGAACCATCAAAGGAAAAAGAGATCGAGGAGAAAGATGAAAAAGAAAAGACACCCGAAGTAAAAAGCTCTGAATCGGAGAAGAAGGAGGAAGACATTCGGGATGTACCTACAGCGCGAAGTAGTCAAAGCGGGGGGGATACTAAGAGAGGCGTCAAAGAAGAAGAATGGTGTAAGTGTTCGTCACGTTCGTCAAAGTCAGACTCTGTATGTAGCAAGAGTGGTGATGGTGACAAAGCTGAAAAATCATCGTTGAAAAAAAAATCGTCGAGATCACATTGTAGCGAAAAATCAAAGAAATCTCAAAATAAGTAAATAACGTATCACTGCATAAATATTAATGTTCGTTTTCCTTTAATGCCTTCATATAATAGTCATAATATTGTCATAATAAGGAGGCTTGTAAGGTGTGCAATGATTCAGATACATAATTTTCCGATGTAAATTTGTAAAATGCATATATTTTGGTACAGGTTTAGTCGCAAAACAATTACGTATGATACGAAAGTGAATATTTGATCATAATTATGATATTTTTCTATTACAGTGACAGTGTAATACAGAAATATTAGAAGTTATCCAAAATATTTATTTTGAAGTCATATGTTTATATAAGAGAACGTTTAAGAACATATGTAAGAAACTAGTGAATTGGAGTAAAATGTTGCAGAAAATTCAAACCTCTTCTCAGTGTACTGGTTATTGTTTGGTAGTAGATGCCATTTAATTAATAAAAAATAATAACGTACTTAAAAGCTTCAATTAGAAGATTTATCGCCATTGAAAAAAATACATTTATAAATATGAAATGCTTTATTAGGTTGAAAGTAAATATTTGATCTTTGATCTTTGATTTGAGTAACTTTCTGACTAAACACTATTAAAAATCATTTTATGGAAACATATGTATATTAAAAACAAATAATTTCGAATAATATGGAAACTGTATGAAAACTTTCAGTATCGTAAAGTTAAATTTCTAATTTTAATCTTAATTAATTTATAATGATGTCAGAAATGCTATTTTGGAATCAATTTTAATCGTTTTTCTTAATACCTTACTCTAAATTTCGAAAAGTTTAATCTAACTTCATACTTAAAATGAAAATCACGTTTATAATGCCATTAGCAATATAACGCGTAAAGATAGATTAATTTAATGGCATTTTACATGCACGCAAAATATAGACCTTATGACGGAAAAGAAGTACGAGGTGTTTCCCTATTTTTATGTTAATTTTGAGTAAAAATTATGATTGATTTGACATGGACATCATTATGGATTATTGAAAATAGAAATGTCATTGCGCACTCTTAATAAAAAACATTTTGAGGCTACATACGTGGATAAATAATAACAATAAAAATGTAAATATTTTCTTACATCTGAATTTACATTCTATGTACCTTTTATAACATATTTATACAAGATTTTTAAGAAATAAAACAATAAAAATCACATTTTCGTGTATGATTTTTGCACTCTGGTGAAAATGAGCCTCTCATCGGAAGGAAAGAATTGCAGCAAGTGTGACCAGGAATCGAAACACAGGACGAGAATCTTCACTACGTTGGAAGCTGCTCTGTATGTAAAATGATGGACTACTTCTTGCTTGACACCTTGAGAGACACCAAACATGTCATTGGGATGTAGGAAGACGTGCTGGGTTTCCGTCAGGTCCGAATGTTTCGTCAGTACGCAGACGTCTCCTTCGTGAATGAAGTACATGCAAGAATTTGTGTCGCCATATTTAACGATATAGTCATCTCGGAAGAATACCATTGGAGTTAGCTTCGAGCAGATTTGTCTAATAAGCGATTCGTCTAGGTTCTGCGAAACAAATAAGGTTAGAGACAACAGATAACCGTTAGATATAACATGTTTAGAAGTATGGTGTGACCGTCTGGACATGACAAGGATTTTTATATACAAGGTGAGTTTGATAGTGCAAGATCCGGCAGCTGACCGCTGCAGGTATCTGTTTTTTCTTTAATAAAACTTAATTCAAATGAATGATTAAGAACCATGTAATACATTGCTGCTGGGTAGCCTATCAAAAATTAGCCGCGATGACCTTTAATTAATTATATTCTAATTAATTAATTTTAATGAATTCTAATTATATTTCTTCAAGTTAATTAAATATTATTTGAAAGAATGATGTGAAGAATTAACCGCAACTCAGTCAACTGCAACCTCTAGGTTGTCACATGTAAACAGATATTTTTATTGTTAACCATTTACACTCCTCATCGTGAAAAACACGATGATTTTTTTTTAAATAATTTACTGAATTGAAGTATAATTTTTGCTGTACATTATAGTACATGGCTGCCTTTAAAAAATAGCCGCAAATAGTGATTACACCATGATTTGAATTAATTACTCTCGCTCTAGGTGAATGTGAGCAAATGAGTGCAAACAAAGATATAATGTAGTGTAGTTAAAATAATTTCTCTATATAAAATGTTATCAAAACGTATGGTATCTCAGCTGCAACGATTAAAAGAACAGTTTATTAATATTGTTCAATCAGGGCAATGAAATATGTATTGCATGATAATGAAATTAAAAAGTTATTACGATTTTAGTAATTTTTTTTATTGAAAAAATATAAATCATATTTTTTACAAAATAGTGAATTTGCTTTAAAAAAAATGTATTTTTCTAACATAAATTTAATAAATCTAAATTATTTTTTATTCATCTTCTTCTTCTTCTTTTGAACTTTTATTAACCTCATCTGAATCATCAGAGCTTTCATCTATGTCAGAACTTTCATTTTGCCTTCTTTGTCTTCAGAACACCTTGTCTTACCTCTTTGACACGGATAAAATGTAGTCGACTCTCATCGGCATCGGGTCTCCAATGAACCATGTTGATTTTAAAGTACCATCAATTAATGATTAACCGCAATGCTCTGCGTTTAGTTTCACACAACATGGATCGCTTGTATTTAGCCACATCGAATTGATAAAAATAGTTCGCAACATTTTCTGCTTTAAAGACTTTCAACAAGGTGGAATCAGTTTAGAGTCAAAACTAGTTACTTTTTAAAAAAAAATGATTAGTTCTTGTTGCCGAATTATTTTTTAAATATCTGTTAGCTTTTGTTCGAAAAGTTTATCAAATAATATTCCGAAATTCACAAAATAACATTTATTGACAATTATCGATCCACCCATCCACCACACCGTGCTGTACGTGATACATAATACAGACTAATATTCGGCCCTGACTGAACATCGAGTAAATAGTCGTCTAACCTTGAGAGTATTTGTTTACAATAACTTATAGTTAATGGGGATGAATGGAATCATCTAGGGTTTAAGTGGCTGCGACGAAACCGTGAAGGCGGCAGACAAATTAACACGGCCTTTCTGACATAGGGTCGTCTTCGAACCTATAAAGCTACTGAGAAAAACAAAACAAAACAGCAAAACAATAACAGTGGTGTGCGGTTACTTTTTGTTAGTAGGTACGTCTGTTAGAGTGGCAAAAAAAATAAAATGCAAAAAGAAAATATAAAATGAGCTCAGAAAAAAAAAGAGAGTCAGAGCTCTCTTTTCGCCGTGCCTAGGTTCATGGGGGAGACCTAGCCTAGCATGGTATCATGCTAGGGACCTTACAAAGCCCAAATTTTATTTGGGGACCTTAAGCCTGAAGTTACATTCAAGGACCTTTCATAGCCTGAGTATATCAGGGACCTTTAATAGCCTGAACATATCAGAAACCTTTAATAGCCTGAACATATCAGGGACCTTTAATAGCCTGAACATATCAGGGACATTTACAAATACTTGGTTCCGTACCATACGGCGCTAGTCGAAAAAGCTAAAAAAAAGAACATTAAAACAATACAATACAAAATATACCCTACTGAGGCCAGGTGCGTAACTGTTCATGAGCAGCAACTGTTGTTCTACGACTACCTCCCATACGGCGCAATGCGTACCTTTCGTTGTCTAAACAATGAGTTACCTCAATAGGGTCCTGAAACTTTGGTTTGAGCTTGCCTCTCTCTCAGCCACTCTGTCGCCCACAGCGTACGGCACTGCCGAGGATCGCTTCTCATTGAACCTTGTCGCTGCCTTCTAAGTGATGCATTCCAGACGCTGAACGACCTTGTCTACGCTAAGGCAGCATTAACGATTTCGGGTTGAGACGGGTTATCGGTCAATAGGTGTTCGGCAGCTTTCAAGCGTCGGGTTTCACTAAACATTAGTGCAGTAGGCGAATACCCAGTTGTTTTATTTACAGTCACGTTGAAATCATTTTCAATAGTAGGTAGTACTTGAGTCCATTTCTTTTCGTCTTTTTCGTTGAGTACCACTTTTCGCCGTGTTTCTGTGCTGTCTACAACTTTGTTTGGTATATCAGCTGATCGGTGGTCTTTAAGCGACGATTTTCGGCTAACATCTGTATTTTGACAAATTCAGCACAAATGCGGCCTTAGAGAGTGCGTCGATTATCAGTCGTAAATTCTGTAGACCTTCCTCAATAGTTGTCGCCGGGCAAGCACGTCGTCAACATAAACAAAAGTGATTTTACGTTTTAGTAGCTCAAGCACTTTATCAATGGCACTTTGATATTTTTAACTTGTCAGTCATCATAACTGCAGGTGGTATTTGTTTTTGTGCATTTTTAAGAATCAAATCACGACGCTCGTCCAATCCTGATAAATCTAATTCATTTTCATTAAATTTGTGTACAGAATAAATGCGGAACAGTTATTGTTGGTGTAAAATTAACTAGAGGTTTGGTGACACAATTTCCCATTCCGGTTAAAAAAATACGTGTTTAAACTCTATCTTTGCGATAGAAAACGTCCTCTGTGTGCCCTATCTTTCGATAGTGGGTACAGATTTTAACATTCTTCAAACTATTATGATCGGCCATTAAATCGGTTGATTTCATTCCAGACGGCCCGGGAAAAGTTTTGTGAGGAGTAAATTGAACACATTTTACTTCTTGTCTACAGTCTACTTGTATGTATATGTCCATAACGATAGCACTTCCGACACTTTCTTTAAAATTCAGGTATTTTATCGCCCTTGTATTGGGATGGTGAATCTCGCCGCAGTTTTCGAAATTTGTCACTAATTTCACGATTTGAAGAGTGCTAACAGTTTTAGTAAGCTCGTCTCATCGGTCTGATCTTGCATGCAAATTCTGTTTTTTACCTCTACGTCTTGCACTCCATCTTCATGAAGACTCACTGTTATTTTCCAAGGAAAATTGGCATAAAACCGTTTGATGACAGCAAGTTTAACATTGCCATATTCGTCCAAAGAATCAAAATTGGTACTTTTAATGGCAAGGCATGCACGAATTCTGGTAGCAGGAGTACCTTGTACGGGGAAAGCAACTTCAAAATCCCTGAGGTATGAGGCCCAGTAATGCACAAGTGGTTTCCATTGTTTATAAAAGCGAGAGGCACGTCCACGTAGAGCCTCGCCGGCTTTCAATACAATCAGCGTATCAAATATCCTGATTTTCTGTTGAATACGTGTTACGTCATCCCTCCATTATGCCATCGAAAAAGGTGTGTCATCGGGGTCAAATGATGAGAGGCGAATATGCGCCAACGCGGATCTGACGTCAATCGCAGGCGTAGATGGTACTGATGGAGTACTCGGGACTGAAAGGCCGGAAGTATGCTGGGTGGCCATTGTGGATAATAGTTCCATCAGTTGTTGTTGAAGTTGTGCATTACTTTCTTGTTGCAGCTTCCACATATTAAACATCTGATCACTCACTGTACTGTCTTGTTCAATTGTCTCTGGTTCACTGTCAACTCTGTCACTCAAGTTACACACTTGTTCTTTGGAGTCCACCATTTTTTTTCATCCGCACCTTTTCACGTAAGTCCTCTCCCTGGCCTAAAGCAAAGGAAGCATCCCACTTCTGATGTTAGCTTTTGTTCGAAAAGTTTATCAAATAATATTCGAAAATTCCAATTATCGATCCACCCATCCACCACACCGTGCTACACGTGATACATAATACAGACTAATATTCGGCCCTGACTGAACATCGAGTAAATAGTCGTCTAAGCTTGAGAGTATTTGTTTACAATAACTTATAGTTAATGGGGTTGAATGGCATCATCTAGGGTTCAAGTGGCTGAGACGGAATCGTGAAGGCGGCAGACAAGTTAACAAATCTGATATCTGGCATTATGTACAATTGTACATTTTTTAACGCCATACATAAGAGCGGTAAATTTCTGGACAATATTAATTTTTTTATTATTAAAAACGTCAATCACATCAGCCAATGACGCGAAAATATTTTGAAAAATCTTGTTCTTTAAAAATATTTTGAGAGGCCTAACTTTTTCTTTATTATAAAACGCGGCTGTATAATATTGGTGAAATATTGGTAAAGTAAAACATAAAGTAGGACCCAACTTCGACACTAATTGTTGCAACTAAGATACAATAAGTTTTGATAAGGTTTTATATAGAAAAAATACTTTAACTACACCATGTTGTATCCTTGTTTACACTCGTTTGGGCACACTTATCTAGAGGGAGTAATTAATTCAAATCATAGCAACCACTACTTGCGGCTATTTTTTTTTACAGGCAATCATGTACTATCGTGTTCAGCAAAAATTAAACTTCAATGTAGTGTAATATTTTATTGAAAAACACGATGAGTGTAAATGATTAACAATAATATATAGTTTACTTCATCGCTATTTGCCAAATAAAAAATCTCAAAATATACCGTGGATTGTTTTTATGGCTAGGCTCAGGTAGACTGTTCCGTTTATCGGCAAGGTAAGAGAGTTTTTTATATGGCAAATAGCGATGAAATTTATAGTAGGTAGCTGTTTATATCTGGCAATCTAGAAGTTGCGGCTGGCTGAGAGCTGACAATCTTTTCTTTAAATTGTTCACATCATTTTCCTTTAAATAATGTTTAATTTATTTAAAAAAATATAGTTGGATTCATTAAAATAGATTAATTACAATATGATTAATTAAAGGTAATCGCGGCTAATTTTTGATAGGCTACCCAGCATGAATATATTACATTGTCATTAATCATTCACTTGAATTAAATTTCATTAAAGAAACAGATACCTGCAGGAATCAGCTGCCGGATCTTGTACTATGAGTTGTACACATATTTGTATTGCTCTATGTTTACATCTAAGTAATGAATATAATGGACACTATTTTGCTGTATCGTTAATAATAATGGGGCTATTACATTTTAAATATTGTGAGATATTTTATGTGACATTTAGAAAACATTTGACCTACTTAATTAAGTATACACCGCCGAGAATGTAAAGAAAACTTTCCATACGTTTCCCTATAATATAGCCAATCTGATTAATTTCAAAGTTAGTGTGGCTTTAAAATGGTTACACATTGTTCAACATTATTAACTTTAAAATTAATTAATTATTACACATATTACATGGTAACATATTGAAAGTACTTTATGGCTAAGCTATTGCGTATTTTCTTGTCTTGTAAGGTATTTTGATACCTCTTTCTAAAAAGCATCTCATTCCAGTGACGGCTGGTAATAAGAGGGAGGTACCCATTTCAGTTTGAAATATGTAAGTTGGACGTCGGCTTACATAACCATTTAATTTTCGCCATTTGGTCGTTATTGCTTTATTAGTCAATAGAAAATCAACTAAATTAATTTTAAAACATTTAAAGTTGGGACTGACGATCACTACACGTTACGTGGTCAACAGAGCAATCAATTACGAGAGACTGTCAGCTACGAGTAATAAAATGTGGCTATTTTCAATATAATCTCATAAAATTTAATTAAACGGCTTTGCTCTCCGACTGTCGAAGAAGCATACTTTACCCGCTCAACTAGAAAGTACGACTGGCCTCGACTAATTCCGAAAGTGTTTTAAATGTGTGCCCGTAGCCACTGTGTCCCGATATGCAAGTCAATTTAAAATAGCACACTACGGTGGCCCGATAAGACTCTATCATATAGAATTGATATTATAAAAATTATTATGGTATAACAGTATAAAATTTATACATAAAATCTTCCTATATTTTTTAGAAAGTTTATAATTAATGTATTACAAAAATTACAAGAAAACAAGTGTTTTTCAAAACAATTTTCTAAAATAGCCATGTGCCCCTGTGCCTGTTATTACTAGATATCACGAAAGTATCATTCCTATAAAATAAATATTCTCCAACTTGGCGGGGTCAATTATGTTGCAGGTTTAGAAACTTTTTTTTTTTTTTAAATCTATCAACAAACAAAATGGTGCGATATTAAATTGATGCGAATTCTCCTATTTTTAGAGAATGGATTATTTATACACAAACTCTCCAAAATAATCGTGGGTGTAGAAAGACTCGGGAATAGTCGGTTGCATATCCATGAAACATTGAACGACGATGCCTATTTAGAGTTGTTGGAGAATATCATCAATCATTTGACATTTGTGAAAGTTAAAAATTAGCAAAATCAAAACGGAAATCTGATGCTGAACAAAATGAACCATTTTTGTGTGGACAACTCTAATTTCATCAAATGGAGCAAATCAGAGGATTTACTGGATTTACAACAATGAATTGATTCAATTGATGAATGCAGAAAAAATTACTGCAGAAACATATGAACTAGTCAGGTCAGAATTTCAAAATCGGCTATTACTACAAAAATAGTACTACATGGAAAATAACAGCGATTATTTTGAGAATCTCTTGCGAACTTTTTAATGTCATTCTGTTGTCTTTTTTTGGATATATTGCGAATATAATTTACTTCTTGCAAAACTTTTGTAATAATTCGGAGTTTCACTTGAAAATGTATAATTTGTTATCGTGTTCATAATTTTTCTTTGGGCCTTCTTATACTTGTGCAAATAAAAACTACACAACTGAATTACAATTAAAATTACCATTCAACTAATGTATCACAAGGTATGAGCCTATCGAGCATGACATAAGGTATCATCTTATTTCGGGTTTCTAAAGGGTGGGTGGTCTATGGGGACGAGAGAGTGAGTTTTTGAGAGAAATTGAGTCCTTTTAAAAACATTGAAAAACGATCGATGTTCAGTTATCTATAACTCGAAAATGAGTCGATCTAGGCCCCTATTTTAAAGTTGTAGGTATCTTTATACCTACAACTTTAAAGTACTTCCATATAATATACCACTCTATCCTTGTTTTCTATAATAATTTGTAGAAGGGTGGTCCCGACCAGAGAGATGAAGTTATGCATCTGAATCTAACAGCTTTATGTCTCCCATATAACAAAAATTAACCTGTGTTGCGAATAATTTGTCCTTAAAACAGTGGCGGCGCTAGCATTATTTTGCGGTTGGGCCAAAATAGGCAGGAAATATCTAGGGTGGGCGAGGGCGTTAAATATATTTTTTATGTGCGAATGTGATATAGTGGTGTTATAAGAGGTTGGCCGACTGGTCGGGCGAAAAGGATTTCGCCCATTCGTGCCCACCACTGACGTCACCACTGCCTTAAAAGAAATAGAAACCAAGTTTAGGGTCCTTTCCAAGAAATCATCATGTATAGTAAAATATTTTATATACTATATAATATTAATACTTATACATTTACATAATATAATTTGACAGTATTACTTACTCTGAATAGGAAACTATCTTGTAAATGATGGTCATATATGTTTGTCATTACATCACATAGCAATGCGTAAGGCATGTAATCTACTAATCTTGGTAACTGACATTCAGTTTCGTATCTCCACAGGTTTCGTAAATATTTCCACACTCTTTTCATTTGATATGCTTAAAAGAAAACAATAACACTTAATTTTATTAGAATTAACAAAATTAATAACAACATTAATATATAATTACATTGCATAAATAAAAGTAATTTAAATAGCCACTGAGAAGATTTTAATGAACATTAATTGGTATAAAATTAATTTAAAATGAGGAATAGACAACTCACATGTTCTCAATATCAATTTTAAATGAGGTTTTGCTTTATATACACTCCTGGACAAAATTAGCAAACATATTCAACAACTTTTCAACATTTTATATAGCTGGCTTAGGATATCCTCTGTCACTAGTAATAAACAATTGAAATTGTTCGACAGATGTAAAGTAACATTTTGGAATTGTTTGTTAATAATACATTTAACGCTGTCTCAACTTATTTGTAAAAGGCAATAAATTGAGTTTTTTTAGCTATTTTTTTTAAATGAGAGTCATCAAGCAAATGAAACACTTTGTACATAGCCAGCGAATGTAGCTAAACATTTTAATGAACTTAGAAATTACTGTAGAACCCAAGCACAAGGTCGAAAGAAGTCTACAGATGCAAGATATGAGCGATGTCGTATGCAAGTTTCTTTAAGGAACGAACATTTTACCAGTTTAGAGCTAAGTAAAGCCCTATCAGTAGCTCAAAATTTAGCGATTTCTGGAAGAACGGTCAGGAGAAGGCTTAATGAAGGAAAATTGAACAACAGAAGATAAGCTATTGCACCACTGCTCACTAGATAACATAGAATTACTAGACGGCGTTTTGCAAGAGAACACGTAAATTGGACCATTGACGACTGGAAGCGAGATTTGTATTCAGAGGAAATAAGAGTAACGTCAAGGCAAGAGTCTTAATTCACCAGATGGACGTCTGGCGGAGATAAAGAGAGAGGTTTGCTACTTGCAATATCTTTCTGAGGATTCCATTTTTTGGTGGATCAATAATGATCTGTGGAGAAATTTGTTTCGATGGTTTCACGAATTTAATTCCTAGACGAGGGAGATCCATGAATGCACATATCAACGTAGAAGAATATGTGATGCCATTTGCCTCGTCTGTCGGGGACAATTTCATTTCTATGCAGGATAACGCTCGGCCCCACGTTACCAGAGAGATACTGGACTACCTTCGACTTGTGATTATTCCAACTATAGACTAGCCACTAAGAAGCGCAGATATGAACCCCACAGAATGTCTTATGGGATGCATTAAAATGATCAGGTAGGCGCCACATACCTGCCCTTATGACCCATAGGAAACTCGAACAAGTTGTTCTTGTTGAATGAGAGAATATTCCACATGAAATCATTCACTATTTGATCAATAGCATTGCCAGACGAATCGAAGCAGTGATAACAGCTGGAGGACGATCTACATTCTCCTGAAAAAAATTCTTATGATTTAATTTCACCTCCAATTTTTTTTTTATTAACAAAATATTCATTGCATTAGACAGTATAGTTCCTTTCTGTTGTTTATTCATATTTTTCCCAATAATGCTATTTTAATTTGTTAAACACTAGTTGCAACTATTTAATTATAATATCACGTAGGTACTACGATTTAAATGTTTGAAAAAATAACAGTTATAATGTGAAGTTTCACTGGTATGTTAATTTTGTCGAGGAGTTTATATATGGTGATACTATACCTGAAAGGTGTTGGTTTATCAAATACTTTTTAAAAAGCTTTGCTCGGTTTTCAAACCGTGAAATATCAATGCTGGATAAATATATCGACCTTAATATCCCACCTTAAAATTAATATTAGGTATCTTAGAAATGAAAACTATTTAATATATATAGTTTTATATTACCGATGAAAATTGCAGTCGCGATTTTACCTAGTACCATAACAATTATAGTGAAAATCATTTCACACAACTTCTCTGGCAATATGTCGCCTAATCCAGTATTTGTGATTGTCGATACTGTATAGTAGTATGATAAAATAATGTTGGAAATCGTTGCTTTAGTTGCAATGTTGTCGCTAAAACTTACTATTAATAAACAATTAAATATTTGATGTCACTCACCTTTGCTGCAATATCAAAATTCTTTGTTTACATGTCCCAAAAGGACACACCATTATATACCAACAACAGGACAACATATGTATTAAAATAAAATATAAAGTGGTTAGCTTTAGTACAAGTAACCAAGAATGTAATTCGAGTTTTCTCTCAAGCTAAAATAAATTATGTTGATTTACTATGAAAATTTAGTTAAAAGGTTCATCGCATAAATTACCTTTTTAAAATACTTGAGTATGTAGTATATTCTTAATAAATGCAACAGTCTCAAACAACTGTACATAAATAACCATTTATCTCGTGGGGAAATGAAACATGCCAAACAAATAGGTAAATTAGGTACAATATCCCATAAAACTTGTATAGGACTATTGAAATATTTTAGTATAATTTTTTTATTAGACGTTATTAAATTGCCATAATAATTAAAATAACCCTTATGCAGATTGATTAAAATTCGTAAATAAAATATGGGCTCTAAGCATAAATCGATGTAACTGAGATAGCTGTCAACTTGCATTAAAAGAACATACGGTATAGAAATCATGTTTATAAAACTGCCCAAAAACGTTAGGAAGTCTATAACCTAAAATTCAATAATTTAAAAATTAGCTCATTAAATAATTTTTTTTTAAATTATTAATACTTTAACGATGCAATGATCAGGTCTGATGGAAAAATTAAACCACCTACACGGCGCCCACAGTTGTAAACAAGTCAGTCTAGATGTACTGGGAGAACGAGATACATTCCTAGTTTCTTCATCAGATTCCATTTCCTTTAAAATATTATATTCATCTGAAAAATATAAAATATGCTAGCTATGATTTTGGTTTGGTTTTGATGTTATTAGGTGAAGGTAGTTTTAACTAGAATTTTATTCATGTTACACTATTGCTATATATGTCTTATTTTTAATTTTATATGTGAAAACTATCGAGGTACGCTCTAAATTTGTTCGGTTATAGCGGCCTTATTGTTAAAGCAACATCTAAAAATTTATTGCGAATTGTTCAGTAGTGTATGATAAATCAAGAACTTGGCGTTTCTGCGACTTCAACTTGGTGAGTTTTGCGTTGGGACTTGGGTCTGCACCCGTATAAAGTCCAACTGACCCAGGAACTTAAGGTAAACGACCATAGACACCGTCGTGTGTTCGCTGATTGGGCCCTGGAGTAGTTTCAGTAGTAGACCCAAATTTCGCCAAAAAAATAACCTTTAGCGACGAGGCCCATTTGTGGAAGATATGTGAATAAGCAAAACTGTCGGATTTGGGACGATACCAATCCACACGAGATACACCAGCACCAAATGCACCCGAGAAAGTCACTGTTTGGTGCATACTTTGGTCTGGCGGAATCATCGGTCCGTACTTCTTCCAAAACGAAAATGGTATTGCCATAACCGCCAACGGCGAGCGCTACAGATCGATGATAAGCAACTTCTTGTGGCCTAAACTGGATGACATGGATACCGACATGTGGCTCCAACAGGATAGCGCTACGTGCCACACAGCGCATGTCACGATGGACATTCTGCACGAGCGATTTGAGGACATGATTATCTTGCACAGTGGCGACATGAATTGGCCACCGAAATCGTGCAATTTAACGCCTTAAGACTTCTTCTTTTTGGCTACCTTAAATCGCAGGTCTATGCGAATAAACCGCAAACAATTGATGCCCTCAAAGTTAACATAACGAACACCATCCATCAAATGCAGCCAGACTTATGCGACAAAGTCATCGAAAATTGGGTCTTCCGAATACGTGCCACCAAGTAAAGCCACGGCGGACATTTGAACGACTTTATATCCCATACTTAATGCTATGAAATATTCTTTCAAATAAAAAAAATTGAGTGGATATCTCACACAATCTTCTAACCATTTCCTTTGACAAGCTATAAGTAGATGAACCAATTGCCGAGACTATTGATTGCACCGACACCTCTGACTTATGTATTTTTGGTAGACAATGTAATCTAGGTATAATAGGATTTTGTTTGTAGTATATTACTTAATAAATGATTAGTAAGGGTTACCATTTTTAGTAAGGGGTTTCTCGGTAAATTTCCTCGGTAAGGACCTTTTTCGGTTAAGTTTGTAACTTATTGGAAATAGTCCTTTTGGCTCCATATAAAAACTTTATTGCCATTATCAGTTTTTATATAGAAACAGCCTTTACCTCACAAATATTTGACAATTTTATCCGCTTTATCTAGTTATACCATTTCAGTTGCTACGATATTAGCACAAATTTGTTTTCTATGCGCCTCTCTGGCATGGCTCTTTAGAAGAAACGGGCATGTTCTGGATAGAACTTTCAACCCCAGCCACAATTTCTTCCCAAGGGGTGCTACGAGCAGGTAGTGCAAAATTGAATTTCTTATTTACGAGATTAAGTTCTTCATTGTGATTTGTGAAGAGCGCATTTTGAAGACCGATTTTCAATAATAATTTCCTTTTTCTTAGGAATGTGTTCATTGGATTTGTTGAGAGTCAGTTTTCTAAGTATCTTGTTAAATTGTTTAATTCAATTGTTATGCATCGATAAATTTCACATATGAAATAGAAAATTATGAGCGTCTACCTTTCTTGATGTATTATTAATTAGAAATTTGGAAAATAGATTGGAATTTTAGGTATATAGGAAAGATTATGGAAGGAAAGCAGCATTCTTAGGAACGTTCCTAATGACTCGCATCATTGTTATCAACAAAAAATGGTTTACACTTTTTGATCCATCATCTGCTAAGTAACGGTAGGTTGGAAGAATATTATTAAGAATGTAATTAGAAGTAAAAAATTAATTAACCGTGTTAATCGAATTGAATGAATTAAAAAACGTAAATTTAGGACAAATTTAGACTCTTTTAACTCCACGACCTTTCGAGAAGGCTTCAAAAATCGCAAAATTGTGTCAATAGCAAAATTTTTAGTTAAATATCAAAAATTAAATTGAAAATGACGGAAAGTCCAGAATTTATGAAATCAGTTGCCAAGAAATATTGTCAAGCGTATGGACAGACAAAGAGAGCAATTGTAATTTGATTTAAGGAGCACATTACTAACTTAAAGTGTATTGAAGACTAGAAAACACTTGCGTTGTCCAACATGCTTTCGAAAACCATTTTGAAATTAACTCTAGTAACTTAAAGTTAGTTAAAAGTATAACCAATGACACACTGTTGGTGCCTTTGAAACTATTAAGACAGTTAAATATCATAATGGTATGGACAAAGATAATAGTCCGTTTTCTTTCTCCGGACCTAATAGTCCGTTTTGGTGGATACGGCGAATGACAACATTAATGGATCACTGAATTAAATATTTATAGTTTATTTCATCGCTACTTGCCAAATAAAAAACCTCAAAACATACCGTGGCTTGTTTTTATGGCTAGGCTCAGGTAGACTGTTCCGTTTATCGGCAAGATAAGAGAGTTTTTTTATTTGGAAAATAGCGATGAAATGAATACTACCTCGTTATGGTCCACTAGAATGGAAATAGTTATAAGATATTAAGTATTAGAAGGGGTGGTGCAGTAAAGTGGAACATATGACTCATTTTTCACTAATCACGAAGAAAAATAGTTACATGGAGTGAATTCATTAGTGAACAGCGCTTTAGATCGGAAAAATATTCGTATAAATAGAGATTAGAGGCAGTTCAAGAACTAGTTTTAATCATCTCTGATGATGCCAGTTTAGTTGCTGAAATGCGCATAATATTTCAATATTCTTGAAAAATTGGCCGAATATTTTTATCTTGTAAAAACATTATTTTTCATGTTGCTAAGTGTTGTTTAACCAATCGGTTGTGACTGAGTGTGAAAATGTTTACGCCGAAACAAATGTGTTGTACTTTACCTTTCTCCAATTCAACGTCAGGGCTAGATGAAATAATATAGCTAGGTTCATGAAACAGAGGCGCCTCAATTCGCCTGAGAATTTGGGGATGGTATTTAATAATGTTAAAGAATTTTTTAGTAGATATTACACAAAGATTAACATTTCTTCTAGCTATTACATAGACCAAGCTAGATATGTAAGAGGTTCGATGAATATTGCCAAAAATACCTCCAGTTCCAATGGTTATGACATGCATTTCTTCTTCATTTAGTATATCCACTTGACCGGATACTATTACATACATATTAGAAATAACATCTTTGTGTCTAATTATTATTTCACCTGCAAGAATTTCGTTTATGTAAGAAACTAAAAATGTTACGGCAATCCAATAACCTTTCCTAAACGATTTCAACTTCATGTCACCTATTAATAGTCTTATAGTAGTCATATCTAAGTCACTACATAATGCAGAATATTTTAAGGAATTCTCATAATGATTCATCAGAACATCTTCTGTTAAAGCCCTATTTAAATCGAGATTGTGAAGCATACTTATATAATTAAGTCCTTGTGTATATTCCCATTCAAAAATGAAATGATTCAGCACCTAAAATAGCGGGTTTATTTATTCTAGAATAGTATAACCTAAATTTCCTGACGCAACTTTTTTCTCTAGCTCCTTAGGTATTTTATTCTTTTTTAAAAAAGTTTTCAAGTAAGCAACATTCTTGCGATAGTCAATTGTTATTGTCTCCTGTTGTGAGAATAAATTCACAATAACAGAGGTTAGAAGCGTAAATAGTACGAAACCTACGAACACTAATAATACAATACCAGTAAACCATGTTACAGACGTATCTTCAAGACCGGTATGTGTGAGGATGTTGGTTATGCTATAAATTCCAATCAAATATTTGTTAGCCGCATCTAGAATTATGCTTTTTTAGTACCTATATTAATTTCATTATAAGAAAAATGTTACTAGTGGTTCCATGGAAGACAGAACTATTCGAATATCCTTCTTGACACACCAGCTTTCCGTAGTACGTAGTATCATTCACTGTATCATAAAATATATCGCCTTCTAGATTCTCCCGAAATTCTTCTTTAAACTCGTAATTGCAAGTAAATGTTAACTTTAGGGCTACCAATAAATTGGAAAGTAATACAATAATTATTGCGCATTTCAGAAGATTCACTAATTTGTGTGGTTTGCATGTAGTACTTTCAAAGTAGTTAAACCATTTAAATACTCTGTGAAACTGAATCAGGCTTATTAATCTCCATTTACAGTGACGTTGATGTGGTGCTAATACGTGGGTAATAACGTCGTGGCCACCAGAATGTAATGGTTGAAAATATAAGTATATTTCCGTCATTGGTAAGGCTGCTATTAAGTCTAGAAGAAAGCTGTGTGTGATATAATACCTAAAAATGAAACGTGTTGAAAAATGGTCTATACAACATGAAATATTAACTTGGAATAATTCGAAAGAGATTTGTTAGAAAAACGAGACTATGAAGTTATAAATACGGACTACTATCACTAATTCTGTCTGAAACAAGTGACAAGTACAAAAAATTATTTTAATCAAAGTGGTTATGAACTGGAAAACGTTAATTATCGCTTATATCATCCCCTTGAAATAATTCTGTCAATCATTCTGTTTGTAAAATAATTCAGTGTGTACTGGCTTTCATCACTAACGGAATTTTACAGAATTTTAATGTTACGGTTGTACATTCGTCAAATTTTTTTTGTTTCAGTTCTTGTAAATTAGTTATAGAAGTTCTGAACATTTTATTATTTAACTAAGGAAGTACAAAATAGTCCATAATAATTAAATAAGGAGACATTAGACGAAACTCACTTTATACATGTAAGCCCGGCATTTTTTTATGACCCAGCTGGTCTTAAAAGAAAACTCGCAGAGGAAAGCTGTATGTAGTATATCTTGTTAAAAATAGTGATACTAAGTTTCACATCATCGAGTAATTGTTGAACAAATTCTGTCAAAATGTTGCTTTGTACATACTATATTGACGGTGACAGAAAATAATGAGACCAATTATTCTTCTGTGCAAAACTACCATATAGGTTACTTTAGGTTTAGTTTTTTGGGGAGGGTCGCCAAGATCTGCAATACTCAGGCTACAGCCCATTGCATCTCCCCGTAAAGCAGTCAGCGGTGGAGCACGATTTGGCATTCTTCCAAAAGTTCAACATCCCTTCCAGGATGGTTCCAAGAGGAAGAGCCTAAACGCGAGGTGTCTATGCCGTGCCAGGGCAGGCACTGGCATAGCACATATTCAGAGGTCTCCACCTCTCCTCCACACTATCTGCATTCCTTCTTTATATTCAAACCAATCTTGTTAAGATGGTAGTTAATATGATAGTGTTCTGTTGAACTCTATGAGTTCCTGGACACTCTTCCTATCACCGCTCAGGAACATTGCTGTCCAGTCGCTGCTAGGCGTCAAATCCAGCAGTAGTTTGCATCCCTGGGTGTTTCGCCAGCGATTGAATTTTTCAATATCCAGTTATTCCTGGATTGCCCTCTTGCCGAGGAAGTGTGCAATCTGGACCACCGGTTCAGGTCCTATTATGCTCCTCTCGGTTCGTTTCCTTCGTAGGTTGTCCACCTACTCGTTGCCCCGGATACCAGTATGACCCGGCACTCAGACCAACGTCATCTTATTATTTCTGCCTAGCGTTTCTACTACATCTCTTAATTTCTTCACCAGTCAGGATTTTACTCCTGGAGCCTCTAAAGCATCTAAGGCCGCCCTGCTATCGGAGCATATGATAATGCGCTTACCCACTACTCCATTCAGCAGTTGCGTTTGTATGGAATTACGCCTGGAACTATCCGTGAACTCCAGGGGGACTGTTCCGTTTCTCCAGTCCTCTCTACTTGGCATAGTCATCTTGAACCTATGTTCAAAGGTGTAGAATATTGTTATCCTATCCTAAGTCATCTAGAAGATGAACCGGTCCAGGATTCTTTTGGGGAAAAAGGTATGTCTACCTCGCCTCCCCCATTTCCTCTACCTGTCACTTCTGGCTACTACATAAATCCAACGGAGGGTAAGTCAGTAAGAACCTCCAGTGCTACCATTGGTGTTGTCTGCATGGCCCCAAGATTCCTTTGAATACCTGTGCATGTTTTAGTTCTTTTCTGGCTGAGATTAGTTAGACTCTGGGCCACCATACCATTAACGCATATAGCAGTCGAGCAGCACCGCTTTATAGAACCAAGAAACCATTGCTCACCAATTACACACCAATTTATGCATTGTGTACTCTGCGGTGTACCACATTTCGACAGTTAATTAATCTGAATTGACGTGGATGTTAATAGATGTGGCTAGATCTTCTGTGGGTAAATTATCTCATAAGTACATCGTAGAAGACCTTCAAAGTTCTCTGGATTAATCTGGGGTAGTGATGCCAGTCACTTGGAGCTGACCTAGATTGCCTGTTCGAAGTAATCCAGGCATAGGTTCGATTCCCACATAAGTTGGCTGGATGTGTGTATGTGTCCCAGTTACTGCCCGGGGATTAACTGGAAAAGGAGCTCTGGGATAAGCGTAGCCCCCGTCAAAATAAAGGCGAGAAAAAATTATATTGGCAAGAAAACTCGCTAGCATCGCTTGACAAATTGTGTTAATACAAAATGGTTGACATAAATGCATGATAGTATTCTGACCGTTATTTTAAAATCCATGATCACCTTGAACAAAGATGACTTTTATATCGTGACAAAAACGTATAATTATTTAATTTTCCTGAATCTAATAATGTAGGTAATGTAATTCAGATAATACAGTATGATGGGAAAATATGACACAAATTCATTACGTCATAAATAAGCAGGCCGGTATACAAAATATGAAAAATATAAAATTTTTAATATTACAAAATTAAAAGCAAAAGTAGAAAATTGACCCTAGTATAAAAAATGTTTTCTAATTTTTATCGTTTATAAAAAAAGAGGAATAAAAAATATTCCAAAAAGATAATAAATATAAGTTAGATTTCAGTTACAGGCATTTCAGCGGTAAAGGTTAATTCGATAAATTAATGTGCGTGTCAAGAGGTTAAAATGAACGTGTTCATTTAGCAGAATTTGTATACATTCAGATAAAATTATAAACTAATAGATAGATTTTGATATCATAATTTCTTTCAGAAACATACTTGTTTCTGAAGAAATTAACGTAATTCATGTTTTAATATCATACTATACAAGAATCATTCTTATGGTTTATCGAGATACGGAGTATGTATATTACGTCTTAATTTTAAATTAGAACTACATTAATAGATTTTCTATTAGTTTCTCCTTGCTTTGAAATATTAAATATTCCCAAGTTACCTTTTTGGAATAAAAAGTAGAAAAAAAGAAATTTTATATCTGTTCAATATCAACCATATTTTACTATAGGACACTATAAAACAAGTTCAACCTAGTGATGAGTCAATGATGATTCAATATATAAAAGTTTCATTAAAACTAAACTAAAACATTTGACTTGGATCTTGGTGTTTTCAATTACAGAAATATTTTTGAATTTATTATTTTCAATTCCATATTATTTCATACTTCTTCAGGATTTGTAGGTTGATGAGTTTTAAATTTTGTATTTATATGTAGAAATGGATTGTGGCATGTAAACAGTAGATTGAAGCAGTGAATTCATTTAAGTGATATTTTTAAACATGTTGATGTAAAGAGTCAACTTTTATTACGTACCATTAAATTTCGATTAAATTAGATGTGACACTATATTGTTTATAATTAGCTTAAGAAAGGAAATCATATTTGTGTAAAGAATATCCATCAGATTGTCAATTGTAGGAGAAAGAGAAAAGTAGAGGAAAAGGTAAACGCATTAATTCTTAATTCAACTATAGGGCATGCCATTTGACTAATTGATGTTAATTCATAAAGTTTATGCCGTCTTTTTGCATTAGACATGACTGGTCGTAAATTTCATGCTCTACTAATACATTTATTGTATTAATATATTAGTATAATCGAAGAGTTTGTGATTGTATCATGTTTTTAACATCGTGTATACTATATATATATATATATATATATATATATATATATATATATATATATATATATATATATATATATATATATTTTTTTTTTTTTCCTAATAGAAGATTCATAAGACAATTTTTTCTAACTTGTCGATTTGATCTTAAAGTCCTTTAGCAATATCAGAGTGCATAATTTTATTGACATATTGAAAATTTTTAAGTATTAAATTAACAACATTTTCAATATCCTTTCTAGCATTTATGATAATATTAATATGGATTCCAGATGAAGCCGTATGCTTACATGATTAAATAAAACAATTTATGTTTGTTTCCTGTTTCCATAATTTGGTATGATATTTTGAATCTCGTACATCTAGAATAATGCAAACTGTACAATTTAAATTATTTTTTCTCATATTTAGGTTAAAAAAAGAACACTTATCTAGAACACCTAGAAACAAACAACTATTTTGACCATATTTTAGTGCCTACTGGAAAATTAAATAGGGTTTGAAGGATATTTTACTTCTACTATTCCGGAGGCAATAGTTAGAAGAAATTCAAGGCAGTTCGAATACGAAAATAGAGAGGAACCTGTTTAGGTCAAATAAAAATGTAAAAACACCAAATTAGTATAATCAGCAGTTAATAATCAGACGATCTAAATAATATTTAAAAATGCTTGTGAATGAACATGGGATCAGTGGGTTTTATATAGGTCAGAGAACACAGTGTCTGCAATCATCTTTATACAAGGTGTCTTGAAATGTTTCCTCATTTGTTTGTTGAACAACTCGGAAAGTGGCAGAGGTAAATGTGCACGCATGTGTTTGTTAGACACCAGAGAAGAGTTTATCAATGGAAGCTATTAGAGCCATGTTCCTTGGAAGAGTGATATCTAAGCAGGGGGAACATTAATTAGCCGATCAGAAGTCCCGATTTAACGCCGATGGATTTCTTTTTATGATGTTATTTGAAATCTAAAATTTACACTGATACTCTTAGGACTTTGTTTTAATCCAAGGAATTAATTATGCGAGAATACGCAAGGAAATTCAGACAATATTTCTCATATTTTGAGTCTATATTTTCATAATCAACTGTTACTTGTAACTGGTAATTTTTATTTCAAGTTTCAAAATTTTTTTCAAGTTATGATTTTTTTTACATTTTTATATTTTATTTGCCAAATAATTTTTGTTATGGTTTTACTCAAAATAAACATTTTACTTTTGTTTTTTTTATACTATATTTACCTTTTCCATTTAGACTACATTTATACGGGCGCAAAATTGTAGTTTCGTTTGAGGCGGGAAAAAGCCTAGCACTAGTCGTGATCAATTCTGATACCCTACTATTATCAAATAATGCAAACAATTCATTTATATACAAGGACATACAGTTGCCGTGTAAACATTTTATCAATAGTAGGTGATATAAATCAATATAATTATAGCATTATACTTACCAAGCTGTGTAAATAGGATGTGTTTTGAACAGGCCTCTTTTATTGTAGTACGAAACATGTAGGAGGATGTACATATCGAAATATAAAGATGCATGACAAATGAAAAATACCCAATATAGGTAATCAAAAAGAGGGGGTGACATGATAAGTAGAGGCAACACCAGCCCAAGAATAGTGATCATAATACAACGCAATGTACTCCATATTATCAAAAAATATCCCTCGGGGTTAATAGAGGTTGGTATGAATAGCAGACCGAAGAACCAAAAAAATCCAAGTTTTTGACCATATGTATGCCAATATTCGCTCCAGTTCCTACAGGCACGTACAAAAGAATTCCTGAAAATATACATATATTCAACAAAACTACGTGTGGAATTAAAGCATTATCATTACTGCTGAACTTGTACGTAATCAATTGGAATATTGTCAAGATTACATTCTATATCTTTTGCGAAATGTATAAAGTTCGGGCTCTTTATAACACGGTTAATAGTTTCATTCTCTTTCGGAAAAGTTTTTATCGTTTTCAAAAATGAACTGTATTCTATAGAGACCACAATACAGTCAGTTATTGCAACAACGGTGTGTTTTTTTGATAAACCCAAGATCATTTCAATCATTCCAAATTGAGTTTTCGGTCCTAAAGTTTGGACAAGAATATTTTCGGCATTGTATAATCCACAAAATCCTTTTTGTATAACGAACATCAATCTAGTTGGGTCTCCATAATAATATAATACTTCATTGGCGGGCAATTTAAAAATGTTTGCATCTTTTTCTATAATCTAAAAATGACACATTGGTTTTGTGTACATATACTGTTGCTTTTTGAAAATCGTTATACAACTTACTGCTAAAAAATAAGTGTCCACCATTTTCAGTAAAGGTATTTCTGATAGAACATTCCGAATCTTTGTTGCATGTAATTCTGCTTCTAAAACATTAGATGCGGTTTTTTGAATAATTTGCTTGCCATATTTGTCATCAAAATATGAGCCTACCAATAAAAATCTTCTTATTCTTAAACTATTTATTTTTGAAACTTTGAAGTACTTTAGCAATCTGTAAATTAAATAGCACAATAGAATCAAATCGAGATTGAATGATTGATATGACATATTGGGCGAATATATAGGATGTCTCAGTTGGAACTATAGGATTTGAATTGCACGCCATTTGTGTTCTGTTAAAGATAGGGCATCAATATTTAACGACTCATATACAAAGCATACGACGTCAATATGTTACGATCAATAGTTCAACAACGAATAGGGTGTGTACAACTGTTTTATGAAAGTCAGCGATCATCTATAGTTGCATTAAGAACAATTTGCACAAATTTAGGACAAAATGAAGCGGCTACAGAGTTAACAGTTCGTAATTTAGTTAAGAAATTAGAAGAGGCGGGTTCTGTTATTGATAAGGCAACACCAATACGTCCTCGTCGTGGTCGGTCAAATAAAAATATTATTGCAGTGAGAGAAAGTGTACGGGAGTATCAAAATACATTAATTCGATATCGTGCACAATTGAATCTGTCAAGAGCCACCACGCATCGGACTTTAAAGAAAAATCTGCATCTGTCATCATACAAAATCCAATTCACAAAACAATTAAAAGTTCCAGACCATTTACAATGATCTGAAAGCAAACATTCAACGCGTTATTCTGGAAATAGAGCCAGTTTTATATGCCCATGTTATGGACAATTTTGCTAAACGAATGACATCATGCCAGATAAATCGAGGTGACCATATGAATGATATTCTTTTCCATTTGTAGCTGTACCATCTCCATTTTATATTGCAGAATAAAAAACCTCAGTTTGTCAAATATTATTAGATTTATTCGCAAATCACATCCTATAGATCCAAATGAGACACCCAGACATTCTAATGTCGTATGCCTTGTAGATGACAGTCGTTATTATATTGACACCCTATCTGTGACAGAATACAAATGACGTGCAATTCAAATCCTATAGTTCCAACTGAGACACCATGTACTTACGTATTTAAAGAAAATAGTATATTCTGTGTTCCTTTACAAAATTCTTTTAGGAACGTAGATGATAAGAGTTGTGCTATACAAATGTTCTTTAACAATGCAGCTAAGCATATAGAAAATATAACGAGAGCTATATCACTTTCCGATTTTGGTAAAATGCCATTCAAACCAACATGGAAAGTGGACATTACTGTAAAATACATCGATTTTTGAAGAGGGGAGTTATTTCCTGCAATATTGGTTGAATTCTTGCTATAAACCTGGTCTATTTCCTGTAAAATAAAATGGAGTTAATCATAATAGTATGAACTAGTATATTCAAATTATAACTGCGAAGAGTGCCTAATTCTAAATTAAATTATTATTGTGGAATTATAACTATTTTTAAATATGACGGAATAAAATATGAATCGTTAAAGTTTTGATACATTCCAAGGTATCTATTGAATGACTATTAAATGTCTATTAACTGAATAGCTCATAATAGACTGGGTTATTATTTAAAACCGTTTGTTAGAAAATTTAGGTATTTATATTTTATCGAAAATTTTTACTTTGCTAGCCATGAAAATAATAGTTATCGATGCCATAAGTAGATGATTACTGTTCACAATTGTTGTCATGTTGTTCAGTTGCGTGAACAAAAAAATAAAGTAGGACTATTCAATTCTGTACATTGTGAATGTATTTTGTAATCACAGAAAAATCCATAATTTAAATGAATATTTAAATAACCGTAAGTGATTTGGATTAGCGTCCAGTCGTATTCTCGTCGATTTGATTTTTTTTACTTTATGTTCTGGTGATAGATAATAATATTTCTCAATGTATTATACCTGAATAAACTCACTCTAGTTTATAGTTCTATTTTAGCTAGTTCAGTTTATTATGCACTAAAAGGAAAAATAAAGAGAAATAAATGATTTATTGTTAATATTAGGATATCAAATTTATCTAGAGCCTCAAGAGAACAATTTAAGGAAGACTGAATTTTAAGAACAAATTTAAAATATTATTATTATTATTATTATATTTTATGGGTTTGGGCCTCATAAGCCACTGATCGCATGGGTAATCCCTTGGCGATCCCTTCTTATCCGGGTCATTCTCCAAAAATGCTATCCCATAAAAGGAGCAATTTGGGCACGTCCCTGGCCTTAAGCCTCACCTCCTCTAAGATAACAGGGGTCCCTAATATAAGGCATCTCCTTTCCTCCAGTGCGGGGCAGGTGTAAAAAAGATGAATCCAGGTTTCCTCGTCTTCTCTACAGTATCTGCATGCCGGGCTGTCAGTCAGCCTCAGCTTGTGCTTATATGCATTCAGGCTACCATGGTGGCCTGTTATGATTCCCACCAGGGTTCTGGCTTTATGCTTGTTCAATTTAATGAATTCTTGGAAAAATTTCTCAATCTCTGAGTATTCGATGAAGAATTTTATTTATTCGACAACCCGTTCCTCCTCTCCATCTTTTTCTATGCTGGTCTCTTGCCCAGCCATTGATGCGGTCTCTGATCAGATTCCGACTTATTCCCACTGCAGGTTATGGACCATAGAGTTTTTCCCTGGTCCGTAGTCTGGCAACGTCATCTGCAATTAGATTTACCTTAGTGCCATTATGCCTAGGTATCCATAAGACTTCCACCGGTCACACGGAGCTGTATATGACCGTTTACCTTAAGTTCCGGGGTCAGTTAGATTTTATACGGGTGCAGACCCACTATTATTATTATTATTATTATTATTGTGTTATATGGGTTTGGGCCTCATCAGCCACTGATTGCATGGGTAGTCCCTTGGCGATCCCCTCTTAACGGGTCATTATCCAAAAATGCTATCATATAAAAGGAGCAATTTAGGCACGTCCCCCTCCTTAAACCTTGCCTCTTCTAGGATAACAGGGGTCCCTAATGTAAGGCACCTCCTCTCCTCCAGTGCGGGGCAGGTGTAAAGAAGAAGATTCGAGATTTCCTCGTCTTCTCTACAGTATCTGCAGGCCGGGCTGTCAGTCAGCCTCAGCTTGTGCATATGCATTCAGGCTACTATGGTGCCCCGTTATGATTCCCACAAGGATTCTGATTTTGTGCCTGTTCAATTTAAAGAATTGTTGGGCCTATTTCTCAATCTCTGAGTATTCCATGAAGAGTTTGGTTATTCGACAACCCGTTACTCCTCTCCATCTTTTATTGTGCTGTTGTCTTGCCCAGCCATTGATGCGGTCTCTGATCAGATTCCGACTTATTCCCACTGCAGGTTATGGTCCATAGAGGTTTTCCCTGGTCCCTAGTCTGGCAAGGTCATCTGCAATTAGATTTCCCTTAATGCCATTATGCCCAGGTATCCATAAGAGTTCCACCGGTCCCTTCCCTGTCAAGTGGTTCAATGCTTCATATCAACTATAGACCAGCTTCGACTTTGTCGTTGCTGAATTCAGGACTGCTAGCGCCGCCCTGGTATCCGAGCAGATACATACCTTCTCCTGGGTCCGATTTTGGTCAGCCCCCAGAACACCGTATGTAACTGCGACTACATCTCGGCCTGAAGTGCGGTAGTGTATTTACCCAGGGGGAAGGTTTTACCCATCCCATCGCGTCGTCTATACACCCTCGCGCCCGCTCTTATCTCACTCTTGACTCCATCCGTGTACTAGATGTCTCCATTGAGCGGTAATCCAGCTCGACCCTCTATCCAGTCTGTCTTACTGGTGAGGGTGATCTTATATTTCTTGTCAAACAGGAAGTGGACACTAGCATTGTCAGAGGGCATCCATAGGAGCCCCTCCTCAGCTAGCTCTGTTGAGAGTCTATTCAGGTCCCTTACCTTCCTGTTCATGTTTTCCACCCTGTGCCTTTGCAGCTTCCGCTTTCAGGGTGACATCAAGAGGTGGTATTCCCGTCAGTATCCCCATCGCCTCGATCGGTGTTGATCTTGGGGCTCCGGTTATACTTCTTAGAATCAATCCTCTTAGCTTGTTAAGTCGGTTGACTTCCGACTTTAAACAGGATCTCTCCCACCAGACCAGTGCTGCATACGTCAGTCTGGGTTTGAGAATTGCCTCATACATCCATTTTATGGTCTCCGGTTTCAAGCCCCAGCTATTACCAATGGCCCTTCTCAGTTGCTAAAGTGTTGCTGTGATCTTGGAACATATATGACTTAGATATTTTTCCCATGACAGTTTCCCGTCCAGGATTACTCCTAAGTATTTCACTTCGCTATTATAGCTTAGGTCTTGACCACCAAGTTTCAGCGGATATATTCTGTTCCACTTATATTTCTTGGTGAACACCATCACCTCAGTCTTAGAGGGATTGACCGGGAGTCTCTTATCCCTGCACCAATTCCCAATCCTGTTTACAAGAATCGGCTCCAGGAAAGGCCCTTCGTTATTATTATAAGTCATCAGCATAGCCAATTACTTGGTAATCGTTTAACCTTTCAAGCAGCACATCCACTACCAGGCACCATAGAAGGGGGGACAATGCCCCTCCTTGAGGACAGCCCGAGTCGACCCGGCCCTTGATGGTAGTCTTGCCTTTATTGGCAATAGGCTGTCTGTTTCTTAACATATGGCCTATCCATTCAGCGATTATTCTGGGGTTATAGCATCTACCTAGTGTTCCGCTAATCACCCTCCTGGATGTAAAGTTGAAGGCTCCTTCAATATCAAGGAAGGTGCCGACAACGTATCACCCTGAGTCCAGTTGTGCCAGTATTGAATGACACACCCTTATCCAGAGCTGTTTGTGTTGATTTATCAGTTTGATAAGCGTGCTGGCTCCTTTGAAGCGGTCTCTCTATTAGGACAGTATCCTGAAGGTACCTGTCAACTAATCGTTCGGCCGTCTTCAGTAAAAATGAAGTAAAGTCCCCTAAGGACTTTAGACCGATTAGTAAAGTCCTTAGTTGACGTGTAACCGACTTTGCCCGGTGTAGGTATAAAAACAACCCCTGTGCCTAGCCACACTTCTGGGACTTTCTTCAGTGCCAAGCTGGCCCTGGTCCTTATAAGCGGACCAAAGATTATATTTTCTGCCTTCTACAGAAATACCGGGTAAATGCCATCCGGTTCCGGCGATTTATATGGATCAAAGGACCTCAAGGCCCACCTCATTTTAGCCGGTGTGACTATCTCCTTCACAAGCTTCCTGTCGTCCCCTTCTCGGTTTACCGCCCATGTCCCATGTGCCCCTATTACTAGTGGGTCGGAAATGTCTCCCGTCTCCGGATGAAAGCACGGAAAATATGCATTAATGAGATGGTCTAAGGTTTCCTCATCCGATTCTGAGAAATTACCATTAGGTAGCTTGAGCGATCCTAGAATCGCTTCTGGGCTACAGGTTAGGATCTTGTTCAGCCGTGCTGCCTCAGCTCCCTTATTTATCTTATTACAGAAAGAAACCAAACTACCTCTTTGGGCTTCCCTAACCGCAGCCCTATACTGATCCCTGGCAGTCCTATAGTCCTCCCAGGTTGTACGGCTCTTACGTCTCCTGGCTCCCTTGAGAAGGTTTCTTACCTTTTTAATTTAAAATATAGTTGAGGATAATTTTAACAGAACTATTCATTTAGAGAGGGACTTTGTGATGGTACTCAAAAATAGTGTCCCAAAATGAATGAATGGGACTCCCAAAATTGACAATTTGAGTGAAGTAGTACCACCTTCTAGAATATTTAGTTTCAGTCTTATTTGATAATGCACTATTGATTCTGTTTTCTCTTCTACGAGCAAAACTTAACCAGTGAACAAATATTGAAATTATGATATTTAGGAAAATTTATCCATCAGAATTATCATAATCTTTTTAAAACACAGTCTAATGGATACCAATAAATATCAAATGGATTAAGTTTTCGCCTATCTCACCCATGGTGCTAATCCAAAAGAACTAACATATTTGAAAATCTATGTCCTTTCACGATTAAGCTGTCAACACATTGAGGAAATATTCATAAAAGTATGGTTCTTCCGATAGGCACACTCGAAATTTGTTAGGTTATAGCGGACATATTGTTAAAGCAAAATCTGTCAAATTTATTATAAATTGTTTAATAGTGTATGACGTGTACAGATCACCAAATTTTATTTTCGAAATCAGTACTCCCTTCGAGAAATGTTACGCGCATTAAGTGATTTTTATCCTCCCCACAACTGTTCCGTCGAGTCGACTATTCGACGTTTGGAGACCAAATTCCAGTCAACCGGTTTGATAAATAATCAGCCAACATCCATACGTCACTGAAACGCAAGGTCTACTGAAAACATCGCAGCTGTACGTCAGAGCGTACGGGAAAACCCGAGGCAGTCAATTTCTCGTCGTTCACAAGAACTTAGCCTTTCTGCGATTTCAACATAGCGAATTTTGCGTCGGCACTTGGGTCTGCACTACCGCACTCCAGGCTGAGCTAGTTGTAATTACATACGGTGTTCTGGGGGCCGAACAAATTTGGACCCAGGAGAAAGTATGTATCTGCTCGGATAGCAGGGCGGCGTTGGCAGCCCTGAATTTAGCAACGACAAAGTCGAAGCTGATCTATAATTGATATGAAGCTTTGAACCACTTGGCAGGGAAGGGACCGGTGGAACTCTTATGGATACCTGTGCATAATGGCATTAAGGGAAATCTAATTGCAGATGACCTTGCCAGACTAGGGACCAGGGAAAATCTCTATGGACCAGAACCTGCATTGGGAATAAGTCGGAATCTGATCAGAGACCGCATCAATGGCTGGGCAAGACACCAGAATAATAAAATATGGAGAGGATTAACGGGTTGTCGAATAACCAAACTCTTCATGGAATACTCAGAGATTGAGAAATGGGCCCAACAATTCATTAAATTGAACAGGCACAAAGCCAGAACCCTGGTGGGAATCATAACGGGCCACCATAGAAGCTTGAATGCATATAAGCACAAGCTGAGGCTGACTGACAGCCCGGCCTGTAGATACTGTAGAGAAGACGAGGAAACCTCGATTCTTCATCTCTACACCTGTCCCGCACTGGAGTAGAGGAGGTGTCTTATATTAGGGACCCCTGTTATCCTAGAGGAGGCGAGGCTTAAGGCGGGGGACGTCCTAAATTGTTCCTTTTATGGGATAGTATTTTTGAATAATGACCCATATAAGAGGGGATCGCCAAGGGACTACCCATGGGATCAGTGGCTGATGAGGCCCAAACCCATATAGCACAATAATAATAATAATAATAGGGGGTCTGCACCCGTATAAAATCCAACTGATCCCTTACAGTAAACGGCCGTATACAACTCAGTGTATTCCCTGATTGGGCTCTGGAGAAGTTGGAAGTTGGCCCAAATTTCGCCAAAAAAATCATCTTTAGCGACGAGACCCATTTTTGGATGAATAGATATATGAACAAGCAAAATTTTCCGATTTGGGACGATACAAATCCACATGAGTTACACTAGCACCAAATGCATCCCGAGTAAGTCACTGTTTGGTGCGTATTTTGGTCTGGCGGAATCATCGGTCCGTAGTTCTTCAAAGGCGAAACTGGCATTGCCATAACCATCAACGGCGAGCGCTACAGATCGATGATAAACAACTTCTTGTGCGCTTATTGAAAGGCCCTTGATTTTCCAAAAATATTAATTAATTAATATTAATTATAACAAAAATTAATTTAAATAGTAAATGGGAAGTTTGTCATTATATTCTTCACTACATTTTTGTTCTCTTAAATTTTGGACAGTAATTAATGTGATCATTTATCCATTTAATTACATAATTTTCATGCCCACAATCAGATCGATAGAATAAAAAGAAGTCAAGTATGAGGTAATATGTGAGATAATTATTTTAGTGATTCGAATTAACAGGAAAAGGAAATTATATTTCACATAACCTCTAAACAGTTGGCAACAATATATTAATAAGTAATTTAAATATTTTAACCATATCAATATTATCTATCCAATTTCCAAAATAGCTAGAGTATGTAATCGAAAGCAGAATGGTGTAAAACAAAAAAAGAATCTGAGAAATGTAATTATGTTAATAGATGAATTAAACAGTTGATATTCCATATAAATATAAGTAGTAGTAAGTCTCGTAAGCTTTTATATAACAGGAAGTTGAACAATCACAACAATATTTTCTGTCAATCATCGACGATCACAACGTAGGACTCGATATCTATTTCACATTCTCTGTTGAATACCCTACCTATATTCTCATTTCGAAAAAATAAAATGTTAAGATAAAAGTATAACCAACATTATATGCCATAAGTTTCTACATGACAATCAATGTTTAAAGACAAGTATTTAATTAAAATATAAACCATAAGATGATATTCTAAGGTTTTAGCAGTTACTAGAATTATTATACTAAATTTTGTCCTACTTACGTGGAACCAGCTGCGTTCTTCGCATACTTCATATAAGCAAGCATTTATGTAAAATATGCAAGACGTGTAATATGTAAATATAAACATATATGTCATAGTTTTTATTATCCATACTACCTGCAATAGTTAATTAAGAAAAAGTAAAAAAAAAATCTGTAATGTCACGAAATAGGTTTAGTACGGTTTTGTCTCTTATATATTTGAGGAAATATTAACTACAAACAATTTGAAAGCCTTAAGTAATTATTTCTTACGGTTGATGTTTCTACTATTCCACGGTTGCACATCTGAAAAAAGTAATTTATTCTCCATATTCTCAATATTCGATTGAGTTTCAACAAGTTGTAATATCTGTCTCTTTTTACTTGATTCTCAACAAGAAATGCCCAAACCTCTAAAATACAATATACCTACTGTTATACATCAATTCTAAAAGAAATATATAATATACCTGGGAACTATAAATCTTGAATGGACTACTTAGTGTGGCAGAAAAGAAGAAAAATAGCAAACCCATGTATACGATACGACCACGACACGAAATTTATTGTGTTTTTGCAATTCTATGGGATCATGTACTAAAAGCGATATATGTAGATATTAAATATCTAATGTAGAAAACATAAGATAAATGCATGTTTGAGATTAGTAGGTATATGTATTTCACTTATTTTGGAGATACAGTATTTTGTAATTGAACCGGAGTAGGATAAGCCCCTTTTACGAAATAGCTTTACCATCTACAATCCACCCCCCCCCCCCCCAGAAATTTTTGTGGAGAAAGAAGTTGTGGAGTGTAGTACTATTTCCATAATACGTACTCGTATTATGTGTTATTAAAATTCCTTTGAAATAAGTAATTTGATTCACATTGTAGACTCAAATAAATGTAAATAAACAATAAATAAACAACAAACTACAAAAGATATGCAAAATCATTTACAATTTTATTTCTCTCTCTTTATAATCTCTCAGGAAGCTCAAAAATGTCTCCTTGTTGCGCTAGACGATCTGTCTCTTTGCTCGTAGACGATGCCTTAAACAATCAAAGAATTATTTTCTAGCAGCTTTCTTAGAGCATCTATGGCATTATACTTTCTACAATTTTAGCATGTAATTCATCAAGGTTACGAGCTCTTTGATGTTCGTTTTCAAATTTTTCAAATTTTCAAATTTGCTAATTTTTTTTTCATATATCCCATTTTTCATATTTCATATATAAAAAGATGGGGCTAATACAAATCACTTAGGACGAAAACGGTGGACCTTGGAGGTCATTTCATTGCCTCTTTTACTTATAATGCGATCTTATATGTTTTATAAAAAACGCTTATATCGCTCTTGTATTAAGAAGAGGGCAACCATCTTGCTGATACCAAATCTCCTCGAGATACATGTTCGAATAGCGGGAATTATATGTTATTCTAAAAAATTTAAATATTGTTTGCTGTAAGGTTGTTATCAATGAAAATAGGGCCAATAACATTGCCCCATGGAATTCCCGCCTAAACGCTATATTGTTAAGGGTACTTGGTCCGTAACGGTAAACTTAAATGCTTATTTTCCTTTGACCAGTAGCTAATTCTGGATGAATGATGGTGACCATGCAACGAAAATGAAGTTTTTCTGTGAATAAGATATTTCTTATGAAATTATTATTTTCGTTGGTCTTCTCCATCATAGTTTTAAAAACTCCTATCTATCGTATACTCCTATATATCTTCGGCAAAAAATTCTAGTAGAGTAATGGCAACATTGTAGCAACGAAATTAATTTCTCCTGAAAATACTCTCAACTGTTCGATCAGGTACACCGATTTCGATAGAGATTTGCCTGATGGAACAAGGTGCATTTATTTCCACCAAGCTATGAACATTTATTTCTTGTTTTCGCCTTCTTCGTTTAACAGAACTCTACCATCGTTATCCTCACTATGAAGATAATTGCACCTTCTCAAGACGTCACACCTGATGAAGATTCAAACTTGCGTACGATGTTAATAATTGTTTGAATCGTTGGAATAGATTTATCTTCAAATCCAAATTTACATCACACCTTCTGGTCGGCAATCCAATCGATAACTGCTGAAGCAGTATTATTTCCATAGAATCACCTAATAATCTGCACTTTCCCCTCGGTTGTATAACTTTTAAGAAAGTTTGCGAACGTAGTTGAATACTATTGAGTTGCTTTATTATTATCAGGCGTTTTTAAACAATATTTATTATGAAAAAGTAAACATAAAAATTAAACAGAAACATGTTTAAATGATTATTCTGGAGCACATTCACTCTCAACATCAATAACAGCTTCCCATTTGCTTGGCAGACGGTCAATTCCACGGGAAAAGAAGTTGCGGTTCTTAAGGCTAGTACATACCTAGTGGCAAAGTCGCGGGACATTGTATGGGGACAGTTGTGAGACACTGTCCCTAGACTGTTGCGATACAATGTCCCGCGTCCACACTTAGAGAGTCAGTTGCAACACAAAATCTTTTTAGCCAGAGACTTCATTGCTTCCCTCCTTTTGTCTCTGTTTTTATACTCGGTAGACTTAACATCTCAAAGACAAGGGAGGGTGTGTAAATCCTCAATAATTTGTAGAGTAGTTTCCATTGCAAACAACAGAACACAAAACACAACAACAACACGTGGCGGCTATCTGCCGACTAGAATCAGCGGGTCCCGGGACTTTGTCTCGCGACACGTCCAGGCTACATCATGTTGCGCAACATTTGTATCACGTATCCCATTTCGAATAGGAAACCTGCGACATGCAACTGTTGTATCGCGACAGTTCCAAACACGATAAAAATGTCGCGGGACATTCCTGGGACTTGCCGCTATACACGTGGTCCGCAATTTTGTCACTAGGTGTGTACTAACCTTTAGAGTCAGTCCACGCTTTGACATCGTTCACCAACTCATCCAAATCGTTATAGACTTTGTTTTCCTGCTAGTTTTTCAACGAGCGGTTGACGTGGTAGTCGGGCTTCGGTCAGTGATTATGGTGGATGTGGGAGCAGATCCCATTCCTTATTGGCGCTGAATTTGACGACACAATGCTCAACATGAAGACGTGCATTATCGTAGTGAAAGACGATTTTGTTCTGTTTGAACGGTATTTTCGTTAATCAGCCTTGTTGATGTCGAAGAGTTCGTGAGGGATCTGTACAGCCAATTTCCATACCATGCCGAGCTTTCTGAGGCGACGGACGACGGATTGGCCGACTTTGAAGTCTTAGGTCAGCATCCTAGTTGTTATACTTTTGTCCTCTTCCATGGCTGCCAGAAGTGACTGATTGTCGAAATTCAATGGTTGACCTCTTCTTGACTTGACCTCTAAGCTGATATCACCTGATTTGCAGCGGGAAAACCATTTCCGATAACGATTTTCGCTGATTATTCCTTCGCCAAAAAGTTCGATAAGATCGCGAAATGGCTGTGATGCCTGCCATCCTTTCTCGAAGTGGTAAAGCATAATATGACGAATATGAGTATGGTTTTCGACACGCATTTTATCAACTATACACAGAACAATATTTGTATGAAAAAAAAATATAAACGAAATGCCAATTCTTACAAAGAAAAAATGCGCCAATATAAAAGCCTGATAATTATGAATCAACTTATTAGTTTACCACGCCAATATAAAGGCACAAATAATAATTACAAGTAAATTTTAATGTCATACAAATACAAAACTACGCATTTTAAATTGCGGCCCAGTCACAGTTACCATATGTATCTCTTCTCCCCTATTGATTAAATATTAGCTCCCTGAAAGCATCTACGAGAAAGCTGTAAGTAGGAACAACGCAAATAAAAGCTATTTATTTCTAGAACATGAATGTTTTCATTTCCCTTTTTTTTCTAATGCACATAAATAGTCCATTCAAGATTTATAGTTGTCAGGTCTGTTTATAAAGTTATAAATGTTAATGGACGTAATAATTCAGTTAATAGGTAATTCATATACGTACATGATGCTTAGGAGTCAACAATAATGTTACATCTGAAATATTACTGCCAGCAAATATACAAGCCAAGGAAGGAAACAGGAACATATATATTAATGAAGTGGACTATGGTAAAGTCAATTCAATTATTGGCAAAATATATGTATGAAAAAAAACCATCACGATTAAAATTAAAATAGACAGCAAATGAATACTTCTTTTATGAATTTTAAAATCCGATATACTACCGAGGTTATTACTACTTGAAAAAAGATATCTGATAATTCAATCACAAAATGCATCAACTGTATATTCATATATCATATTTATTTCTTATTTCCCCTGCATTCCTTCGTTGCAGTTTGTTAAGATTTCTATATTTTTCATAAAATAAAACCCGCCACAGGTAGGATTCGACATCTGTTCCGGATTGGAACCGAACGACATACAGCTGTTTCGGACTTATTAGTTCTCATTAGTGCCGTACACGGTACGCCGATCCAGGACAAATGCCGAATGAAATCTATGGGGTATACATCTTTATCGATACGATCTATGTCAGTAACATATTAAGTCGGAATAGTTTATGGCAGTGGGTTTATTAGGGTCACAGTAAATAGTTTCGTTCCCTTAAAAATGTACTTATTATGGGAATGGTCGGCTGTATTTATTTCGGAATCCTTTCTTACTGTGCGAAACTATGTTGAATTATAACATCCCTTAATTTTGTATTTTTTAATAATAGCCTGTTGCAGCATATTCGATGGTCAATAAGTGACATAAAAGTCACCCCCATCGCGTCACAACCAGATGTTAGGGACAGGCTATAAAACAGAAAACCGAAAGCCGACACCAGGCATTGCTACACAATCCACTACCTTATACGTAACTTAGGTATTAGTCAGTTTTTTATGATTACTTTAGAACGTTTTATTTAAAGTATTCATTGTTGTTGCCTATTTTTGATAAATCTATGTGTTGAAGTAAACACCAGTATTTATTTCACAACCCTTAAGGCAATAACAACAGATGTGGTACAACAGTACGTCACAGTGATACGAAACAAGATCACAATTAAAAACACAATTCTTCTCAGGCAATCATCGTATAATTCGTATAATAAGGTCGACAATTCGTATAATTTTTAGATATATACATACCTACAGGAAAGAGAGAGAACACGTCACAATAGAATTTCCAATTATCCAGTCTATGATCTATTATTTCTAACAGTTTTGTTATCACTCGGTCCTAAAACGTAAAATGAACTCAAGTTATAATTTCAAAATGGAGAATTACCCCTATTCTAATTTCATCTAATTCATAGAATAGGTCATCTAATTCAAGCATTCACATATATAAAGGTGACCTGCTTTTTAAGTACTCATCAGTCTATTAGTGACACTGGTATAGGCACTAAGTATTTCGCATATTAGTGGAGTGTTAGCGTGTCAAATTGTTAATGCAGTTGTATAAATTATAGTTTGTATAACTATCGTGTTATATTGTCAATATACAGTGTTCATCAGAACTATTTTCCTTTTTCCCCGGTTAACATTAGCGCGGGTTAAAAAAAGTGGTATTAGACATAAGCATATGACATCTAAAATACCGTATATTATTAACCATACATTATTTTTACCTTTCAACATCGTGGAAGTACGCTATTTTGAAAAAATAACAAATGGAATAGGGCGCCGTGTAATACATCGTTAAAAAGGTGAACCATCGACATAAGAATGGCAATAAGATAAGTGTTGATAGAAATTCGTTTTAGTGGAAAACACAATCGTTGTGAGGGCTATATTCAATTGTCGGAAAAAACAAAGTGTGCGTTAGAATTTTGGGGAATAAGGCCATATTACGTGTGGCGTTTCCTTAAGTAGGAGGCTTGCAGCAATAAAACAGAATCACTAATTGACTACGACGTCACATGATTCACACTTTTGCATAAATGGACATTTTTAGTAATTTAAAACAAGAGTTTGTATATAGATTATGTATTGTTAAGATGTACAATATGCTTATTTTGAGCATTTGCTTAAGTAATGACCCAAATCATCCAAATTAGATTGGTAGTGTAGGGTCTTGATTAATTGTTTATTCTTTGTTAGACAAGTATACATCATTGGTGGATGATAAAATCTGAAATACTTTTGATAAGTATATTTTCGAAGCTTATTGATATGAAAAAGAAATTGAATTTTCGACTAAAATGAACATACTCAAAAAGTATTAAAATGTTAGAGTTCCCGTTTTTCTGCTTTTCATGTATGTCGATCACTCATTGACATTGCAGTTTGGCATATTCAGTTTAACTAAACCTTTAAAACAAAATATTCTTTTCCTTTAAATGAAATCTTTTTTTTTTTCAAAATATCGTACTGATTTTTAAAAATGTATTAGCGGAGGATCACCCTATTTTAGAATATTTATTAAGTGACAATCAGGTCAATATAATAATACTGACAAGAATTTTGCTAGACTAGAAATTTAAATTCAATGTAGGAATGACCAGTGGATATTTCAGGGGGTATACAAATTGGGAAAAAAGTGGCAAGGTGCCCTTTAGCAGCAGAGGAAATATTTAAAATTATATCTAATATGTATCACAATTGCGCGGGGTCACTCTTCATAACATATTTCTTTTCTGGATTGATTGGGCCGTTACTTGATGAAAATCCATATTTATACAAAGTTAAAACAATCACTGCTTAGATTTTTACTTTTTATTTGTTGAGTCCATGTACTCAACATCTGGCGAAGCCAATGTGTTGGCGAAACAATTGTTATGTTTATCAAATGAAAAGTGAAAATCTAAGCAGTGAATGTTTTAATTTTGTATTTCTTTTATGCTTGCAAGTTTACATGACATGATATATCATTATCCTCATTAATTGGTTAAGTAAATAGTAAATTTTTTTATTAAGTGAAGGAAAAGGATCAGAAAACGATCGAAATCTGATAATAATAACCAAGTTGTTAATATTTTACTCTAAACGAATTATGATGTTACCACCTCTGTTTATACTTTAACAGTACAGACATTATTATTAATTTTATTATTGAATGTTAAAAGTGGAAGAACTTACCCTAAAGTGGAGAGCCGTGGTACACTGAATAAGTATATCAATAAAACACGAAACGTCGGCGGATATCCCAAAAATATACAAAGAGTGTGGAATTTGTCGTTCAAAGATGGCATAGTAAGGATATAATAAACATAAAATAATTTGTATTATTGATATAAGAAATTTCCATATCTTGAGCTAAAAAGTATTTTTAACCAAAGTTAGAGATACTGCGTTGTAAACTGGACCATTTAGAATTCAATAAATACACGATAGTAAAATATAATACTTTTGAGAACAAATTTTATTAAGATTAATTCACACTTCTTCTTTTTGGGTATGTGGAAACTAACCTTCGAATACTGTTCCTTTCTCAGCGAATACTAATCCAATAGAAAAAAGTAATTAAACATATTAATACACTGTGGAATAAAAAAAAATTATGTTGCCACAAATTTAAGATCAATTTCTGAGTATTCTAGGATCCCAACTACACATTATATCTTCATTCTAGCTAAATTAACTACGTTTGTAAGTAAAATAATAGAGACTCTTGAAATTTATCAGACGATTGACGGCTTTTTGTGGTTAGTTCTAAAAATATCTTGAAATGTGATTACTGTACAATGGAAATAAGTTTGTGTCGATGCCAATCGGTCATTCAACAAAACTTACAGAACAATATGAAAATATTAAGTTGGTATTAGAAAATTGCTTGGTTAGTTTGTGTCTATTTAAAAATGGTCACTCCTTTTACAGCAAAGTGGATATACCAATATCCACTACTCTATATCTATAATTATCTATCGTGGATATATATCTATTCTTGTCACCTCTATATATGGGATAGTCGTGCAAAGGAAGAGCATTGGCAGCAAACTGTTTGGCGTTTGAGAGACGCTATGACCGTTGGGAAAGCCAACATTGTGCGAGAAAAATAATACTGTCACTTCAATCAAATTCAAATCAAACTAGGCTTAGTGAAACAGTTTGTAAAAGCACTGAACAAGTCAGGTGATTGTTTTAAAAATATTTACCGAGCATTTCCAGCACTGAGTATGGAAAAATTAAAAGCAGGAATTTTTGAGAGCCCACAAATTCGAAAACTGATAAATGATCCAAATTTTAACCGATATATAATCATTGTAGAATGTAGCTAATGCACGGTTTAGTTATGTATCCGTATTTCAACATTATTTGGGTAGTCACAAGACAAATAACTACCAAGAACTAGTATATAAGATGCTAAAATGTTTTGAAGAATTGGGAGCGAATATGAGCATTATATTACATTTTTTGCATAGTCGCTTAGACAAATTTTCTTCTAACTTTTAGTTATGATATTACAGTGACAAACAATGTGAACGGTTTTATAAGGACATCCGAATAATGGATGACAGTTATCAAGGAAGATGGGATCGTTATATGATGGTCGATTACTGCTGGAGTCTGCAGAGGGACTGTTCATAGTAAAAATATAAAAGAAAATCATATAATTTTTTTTTGTACTTCTTAATATTTTCTGCATCAATTATTCTTTAGTTTCTTGTTAGATTTCATATATAAAATAAAATCAAAACAAGAGAAATTGCTTACTCTATTTTCTTACTTTGCATTAATATTTATCATATGTTTATTTCAGAAACTAGAGCCAATTAAGAAAAAGTAATGCCGCTCTCAGCATCAGGGGCAGTAATGTAGGTATTCATAATCGGCTCTTAAATTCCTGACAACAAATTCACTATTCCCCAGTGTAGTATATACGAATAATTAAATAGTGAGAGAATTGAATTCTGTGGTTTAGGTAATATTTATTTAAAAATATTAAAATCTTACCAAAGGCGAGTTTTCTTGCAGTATCCAAGGAAACTTGTTCCTGACACAAATAGAAGACTTTGGCGTTATAGTAATTTCACTGGAAACTTTATATAGCGTTAAATATTCCTTTTTACAATCCTTTACCGCATTAACATCTGTTTTAAGTCTGTTTTTGTAAAGGTTTGTTTTTATTCTCTTCAAGTTTTGAGATTCAATAGACTTTAAAGTGTTGTCTCTGAGGGTGACGTTAAGTCTCTTTTCAATCGATTGCCTTAATTTCAAGAGATCATCAGGATAATCTATCATAATTGATATAAAATCTACTTTGTCTAGTATTTTTAATTGGGTGTATTTTGCCGCTTGAACTGTGGCCTTTGCGGGTGTGTTCCAAAATAGTGACGTTTCCCCTACAATTGTACAATAAAATGATTACATTACTAACCCTATTACGTGGAATATAATAAGGTTAGTTATTTTTTAGAAATGTAAACTCGATGGGTAAAGTCTTACTATATAGGATCATAGTCACAGCGTAATAAAAGTAAAATAAAACAATGCATCTCGTAAATTTTGGCTAATGTAAAATATATCACACGTGTTAGTATACAATGATGAATATTAAAATGCTATGAGGTAGAGAATTAACTTAATACATTGTGCAAGTTTTAAATAAATAACCTGAATATTCTAGTTGAATACAAATACAAATTGAAATTTATTAAGCATAAAAAATTGGAATCTTTAATATTGCTATGTAACAAAGTATATAAATATTTAGCAGTATAAGATTTTCCTCAAAGTATCTCAAGTGAATTAAGGTCGACATTCAAGTGATTTAAAGCAAATCGCTGAGTTCTTTAAATTATATAATCGTAACAATTTCTTTTGCTTTCTTTCTATACTATGTAAGGGGTGGGCCAAAAATAGGTAACCCACTTCTTTCTTATTTTTTAATTGTTTCCATTTCATTTCAGAATTTTAAATAAAACTTCAGAAATTCATAACGGAGCACCTATCGGTTTCCCAACGCAACAAAATTGTTGAATTTAACCCAGTGTCAATATCGTGCACATTTTAATATCAGAGATATCGCTCACTAACACGAGTAGGTCACATTCACCTAGGAATCTGGAGAATATCAAGGGAGTAAGGGAGAGTGTAAATGACGATCTCCCTCAAGGACAACCAGAAGGCGATAAAATAAATGAACTGGAATTGATTAGGACTAACCTGAGATAGGTATTAAAATTTGATTTACACTTTTCTCCTTACAAAATACAGCTAGTTCATGAAATTAAGCCTCACGATAAACAACAGCGTCTACAGCATAGCGTAGCTCATCAACAATTAGGTGCATAAAATCCTAATCGTATTAGTATATCGTGCGTATCCAATTGGTATAACTGTTTGGTGTGGAATCACTTTAACTAGAGTGATGGGGCCATATTTTTTTGAGAATAATAAATGCAACGCAATAACTGACAATAATGGTTTATTTCCAGCTTTACAAGATTCCGAGAATTTGTGGTTTCAGTAGGACGGTGCCACATACCACATGCCACACTGTTAAGCACAATATTGCCTTTTTAAGAACTGTGTTTCCTAACTAAAAATAATTTCTCGAAATTGCGATCTGAACTGGCCTTCAAGTTCGCACGACTTAATGACGCTCCATTTATTTCTCTGGTGCTACCTAAAAGAAAGAGTATACAAAAATAAACCACGGACGCTTTTTGAACTGAAAAACAATATTAGAAATGAAATTCGGGCAATACCAATAGATACTTTGACTTTAGTAATGGAAAATACAGGGGTTAGAGCTAGACTGTGTGAAGAAGAAGAAGGAGATCGCCTAGGAGATGTTATTTTTCATAAATAAATCTCCAAGGAATATACTTTTCGTTATTGTTTGAAAACATATTATATTGAACTTATTAAATACAGTTTCTGAAAAATAAATGGGTTACCTATTTTTGGTACACCTTGTATAAGAACTTGATATAACGAACTCGATATTATAAAGCAAAACTTAAACTGAGAACTAACATAAGGAACATTAACATTTGCATTTTAGTATTGGCAAAAAGTCTTCACCATTGTTCATTTGGAAGTTTGAATTATTTCACTTAAGTTATTGATAAACGTAGTAACCAATAATGGTCGAAGACTGGATCCTCGAGGAACCTCACACAAAAAATTGGACATAAGGGCATAAGGAGAGGATACTATGGGCATTCAACTTATTCGCCTTAGAGCTAATAAAAGTGTAGGGTTTTGCTCTACATCCACAATATAGGTGGGTAACATATCGTATTCCTATAGAAGTATCTGCAATAATGTTAATCATATTATGGGTTGGGGCGGCAGACTGGGCCTAGTATCAGGGGTGTCATTTTAGTTTTAGTTTAAGTTCCAACGGGAGGCGTTTGGTGCCCCTCCCTGAGCATGGGTCTGTTTCTCTTCTATATATGTAACTTTTTTTCAAATGTTGTACATCATCCTTTTTGTGTATAGAGCAAAAAGAACCTCCTTTTCATTTTTTTTTACAGTTATTAGGTTTTGATAAAATAGGAATTATATAAAAAATATAATTCCTAATTACAAATTTATTATTTATGAATATGTAAATTATAATTAATTAATAACACAAATACGAATTTTACTCACCTAAGATAGTTCCGTCTTTAAATAAGATGACTGGACTGTGATCGTCGTCATCGTACAAAACTTCTAAAACGCCATCCTCTACACATACCATGCATTTTTTTACCACATACTTATAGTAAATCGCTTCACCAGGTAAGAGGAAAACGTTCTTCATCGCCAAAGAAAGTCTACGTTTTATATAAATTGGCAGGTCTTTTAACAGTATAGATCTATGAAGTAAACCACAATTCAAATCATACGTTATGTCCATTTGAAGTGAACTTGGTAGATATTTGAAAATTGATACATTATGAATACCATTCTGCTTTTTCCATATATTTTCGTAATAATACTTAACATAACTTTTCGTTGGGTGGCTGACGTCTTCTATATATTTATTAACATAAGTAACCTAGAGGAAACACAACCACACTTGATTCATCTAATTTTAAAATGGTGTAAAATTCTAGTATAAAACTGAACATCGGTGCTTTTGGTAAAGTTTTAAACCACCATAATTGTAAATTTTGGGTGAAAAACAAATATAAATATGCCACAATGTAGTACGGTGTACTCCATATGTGGTAGATTATAATCCATGTGATGTAGTTATTTTACAGTATGCATGCATGTACTGTAGAATAGTCAATGATGAAACTTTAATAGTTAAAACATGATGCAATTAGGGTGTTCATGCTTTATGACTAACTAACTTATGCTCGAATGGGATTGTCTGTCCTAAGAAACAGACGTTAAGAGTGTTGATAACTTTAAATAATAAAGTCATAAATAATAATAATAAAGTTATTATTTCTAAATAATCAACATATGCTCGAAAAGTTTATCTGTACTAGAAAGCAAACATCAATTGTCATGACCACTTTTATTAAAACTAATAGATAATACCTAGATGTCTAAAAAGAATGTGTTAAGGTTTGAAAAAGTGTCTGAAATATTTCCTAGGGTAGGTAGGTAAGTAATATTTTAAATCTGACATTCTTATTTATTTTTTTAATAATGATATTTTAATAACACCAAGAATTTATCCAATTATTAAATAATTAATTATGTATAGAGTAGTAAATTGGGAGTAGTAGTAAATACTTCTTTTTGGATATGAATGAAATACATTTATTATTTATGAACCCAAAATATCAAATTAGGATGATAGTATCACAACATTTAAATGTAAAGCTCGATAAATCAAATGAAAGTAGTATTTTAAATATGATATTTAGAAATTTGCCTGCATTATTTGTGAATATATAAATATTTACTAAACTTGTACCGCTACATACCATACTCAAATATTTCGTTGTCGAATATAAAAATAAAAAAACAATAAAGTGAATGTTAAAAAATTCTATAAGCCTTGTAGTGCTCATTTAATACCCAAGTGGTGTGCCTGATATATACTCCGTTTGGGGTGATGTTTTACACCACATTTCAGATACGTTTCGGTATAAGATATCTTAAAGTATTTCATTAGAAAAAATTTTACAGAAATGAAATAATACAAAATAAATGCTGCAAATTAATCGTACTCTATTCTGACTATTTTGAACAAATATACTCGTAAGTAAAGAATACAGTACATTTCTAATTTATTTTCATTCACAATAGAAGAAAAAAACAACGGAACCGACTGTTATCTATATTAATTACTAAGAATAGAATACATTTGTCCAGTTAAATATTTACCTTTTGAGCGTACATAGCTTTGTGGAATTTACTGTTGATCATTAACCAACACAATCTACTAACAAAAACCATACATAGGAATTTTCCAGTAATAATAACTACCATGAACCACATCATTTCTAACTCAGCGATGGGATATAAGTCTCCAAATCCAACATTAAATATTAATTGTACGTTTAAATACGTAGTAAAAAAATACCACCTATGTAATTTATTTAAATCACATGTTTTGTTTCGTTCAGCGTACTCCAACTTTAACTACAACCAAAGTGTGGATTAAAAGAATTATAACGGGTGTCCAAAAAGGGTATTTGTAGATTCAATAAAAAAAACTAGAAGTCAGAAAAAATAAATTGTTTTGTTAATTTTTAGACAAGGTTTTGGAAAATTAAGTACTAAAGATTATGTTCTCCAAATGTTGACCCTCACGCTGCTGGCACTCCTCTAACCGTAAACGGAAATTAGCCACCACGCGTCTACACATCTACATCTCTCTGGAAACGGCGGCCATTTCGGTGCCAATGTTGTGCTTTAATTGCGCTAAAGTTCGTGGTTTGTTTACATACACTTTCTCTTTAAGGTATCCCCATAAGAAACAATCAAGAGGTGTAAGATCAGAAAATGGATTCGAATGTTTGAGAATACCGGTTCGACTGTAAAAATTCGCAATCCAGGTCGCCCGTGCTCTGTTCGAACCCCACAAGCGATTGAAGAAGTGAGAGTTTGCGAATTGATTGAGAAGGATTTTCACGCACTGAAACTCTCACTTCTTCAATCGCTTGTGGGGTTCGAACAGAGCACGGGCGACCTGGATTGCGAATTTTTACAGTCGAACCGGTATTCTCAAATATTCGAATCCATTTTCTGATCTTACACCTCTTGATTATTTCTTATGGGGATACCTTAAAGAGAAAGTGTATGTATACAAACCACGAACTTTAGTGCAATTAAAGCACAACATTCGCACCGAAATGGCCGCCGTTTCCAGACAGATGTATAGACGCGTGGTGGCTAATTTCCGTTTACGGTTAGAGGAGTGCCAGCAGCGTGAGGGTCAACATTTGGAGAACATAATCTTTAGTACTTAATTTTCCAAAACCTTGTCTAAAAATTAACAAAAAAATTAATTTTTTCTGACTTCTATTTTTTTTTTATTGAATCTACAAATACCCCCTACCCTTTCTGGACACCCGTTATATCTTACTAATTTTATTGTAAATACCTGTTGCGTATGGTAACTGCTTTTACACGCCACTATATACCATAAAATGTTGGTCGAATGTAATACAATTAAGAAAACAATTACGTTATGTATCATGAACCAAATCCAACGGTTTTCCAGAATATCATTTTGAATTCGACGAAAGAATAATAGATTGTGGAGTCTAAGAAAAGTAACCAGTCGACAATATAAAATAATAGTATCGTACTCAGGCTTAAAGTAATGAATAATAAACGATGCTTGAGATAAAATTGTGATTAAGTCCAATAATAGAAGGAAACTGGCAGTTTTTATAGTCGCTTTTAAATATCTATTTAACTGTCCCCAGAATCGATGTAACAGCAATAAAATGAAATTAAAAAAGTAAATTGTATCACATATCGCGTATAACAACATGGAATGAACAGCTATCAGGCCATGTGGTTGAAAGCAAAAACATATGGAAACAAAGAAAAAATTTACCAACACCGTTATTAGAACAAGTATCTAAAATAGGAATATATAGAATTATTATTCAAAGTTCAAGCGTGTGTATAAAAAAATACTTACATTCCAAAGAGTGTAAATTGGAAAACAAAGTATTATACAGATCATTCGGTTCCATTCCTTCTCAACTTTCGGTGGGTTTATTGCTACTGAATCGAAATCATTAGATGCAACCTCAGAGGAAATATTTGGCGAATGGCTCATTCTTCCATCTAATTATAAGATTCTCAAATTTTTTATTCAATATGAAAATACGTCAATTTTGTCAGTTAATAAATTGACATATACATTTGTCCAATACAGGACTGACTGATGAGCGATGACTGATGTAGGTAGGTGTTAATTGTGGTATTATACAATACATGTAATACACTCATGAATATACATAGTGGAAATTTAGCAGGTAGTAAGTTAATATTCAATAATTATGCTTGTGAAATTTACTTAGTTCTTTAAAAAAATTTTGGAATATTAGTTTAAACTTTTCATATATGCTGATTTTTTGGATTTCATTACCATAACAACTATTTTTGTTTATAAATTGGAAAATTCGTTTATAAATGATTAGATGTATATAAAGGATCTTTCAATAAGGACGCTCGATTTTTAAATATAAATAAAACAAGTTGTGTATGAGATATTCACTCGTTTTTTATTTGAAAGAATATTTTATGGAATAAAGTATGGAATATAACATCGTTCAAAGATCCGCCGCGGCCTTGATTGGTGGCACGTATTCGGGAGGTCCAATTTTCAACAACTTTGTCACATAAATCTGGCTAAATTTGCTGGATGTCGTTCGTTATGTTGACTTCGAGGGTATCAATTGTTTGTAGCTTATTCGCATAGACCTGCGATTTAAGATAGCTCCAAAGCAAGAAGTCTAAAGGCGTTAAATCGCACCATCTCGGTGGCCAGTTCACGTAGCCACTGCGCGAGATAACCATACCCTGAAATCGCTCGTGTAGAATGTCCATCGTCTTATGCGTTGTGTGGAACTTAGCGCTGTTCTGTTGGAACCACATGTCATCGGTATCCATATCATTAGTTTAGGCCACAAAAATTTGCTTATAATCAATTTGTAGCGGTCTCCGTTGACGGTTATGACAATGCCAGTTTCGTTTTGGAAGAAGTACGTACCGATGAATCCGCTAGATCAAAATCCGCATCAAACAGTGACTTTCTTGGGATGCATTTGGTGCTGGTGTATCTTGTGTGGATTGGTAACGTCCCAAATCCGACAATTTTGCTTGTTCACATATCCATTTATCCATAAATGGGCTTCGTCGCTAAAGATGATTTTTTTTGGCGAAATTTGGATCAACTTCCAACTGCTCCAGAGCCCAATCGGGGAACATACGACATTGTCTATGATTGTTTTCCTTAAGTTCCTGGGTCAGTTAGATTTTATACGGATGCAGATCCAAGTCCCGACGCAAAATTCGCCAAGCTGAAGTCGCAGAGAGGCCAAGTTCTTGTGAACGACGAGAAATTGACTGCCTCAGGTTTTCCCGGACACTCTCACGCATATCAGCGATGTTTTTAGCAGACCTTGCGTTTCGATGACGTACGGGTGTTGACTGATTATATATCAAACCGGTCGACTATAATTTGGTCACCAAACGTCGAATAGTCGACTCGGCGGGACGGTTGTGGCGAGGATAAAAATCATGTAATACGCGGAACGGTTCTCGAACGGAGTACTAATTTTGAAAATAAAATTTGATGATTTACACACGTTGTTGAACGCTACAGCCTTTCACAGTGATTTGCCATACACTACTGAACAATTGTTGTTGTTGAATAGATGTTACTTTAACAACATGGCCACTATAACCTAACAAATGTCGAGCGTCCTTATTGAAAGACCCTGTATAATCAATAACGTTATATTACTAATACTCTAGAAATATCAGATTCGACTAACTTTAAAATATTTTCTCTGGTCTATTTGGACCATGTCAAAAATTTCAATGAATTTGTTGATATTGACTAAATGAAGAGCAATTCGACTTCGCAAGACTTATAGTATGTCGTTTTCCTAAAATATGTTGTTTACAAGCACTCGAATTATGAATAAGCTATGTATAATGTGTTTTTATTACGTGTGATAATTTTTTAAACCACTGTACCTCCTCTTCAATGAAATATCTATCTGAAAATAAGGAAAAATTACTGTACTGCATTGCCAGCTGTACATTAATCCTGCTCTGTCTATATTCATCCATCAGTCAAGAGTACTAATTTGTATAAACGTGCTTTTATAAGATTCGATCGCACAACAAGCTCAACACTGCAAAGCAATAGGGAAAATTTTTACTTTTTGGTGAACACATTGTATCTGATTGGTTTGAGGCAAATGTGAATTTGCCGAAAATTTCGTTTTTGTTTCGTGTACTCGTAGATATGTAGATAAATGCTATACTTTTAAGTCTATCATTCTGTTAAGCGAATATAAGAAAGAGGGTCTGCCTTTCGTTCTTCATCGTTAGAATTCGGCAGCTGCTTGTCTTTTATCGTTGGCGATAGTGGTCAGAGGTAGGTAGAGGTGCGGCAATAAGTTAAATGGTGAACGGTAATTGAAAATATTAGAATTGCGATTATAAAGGGTGGTCCAACCATAATGCACGATATTAATTGTGAGTCACACCTTAACGTTTTGCACACCTTAACGTAAGTTTTTTGCCCAACTTAATTTGACATTTCTTTGTTTCAGTGTTTGACAAATTCAACCATGGAGAGGTACACAATTGAGCAGCGCGTTAAGATTGTTGAAGCCTTTTACGAAAATGGGCGTTCAAATCAAAAGGCATTTCGTGCACTTCGTGACTTTTTTGGTCAGCATAATCGACCAAATGTGTCCACAATCGGGAGAATTGTGCGCAAATTTCAGCAAACCGGGTCTGTAGAAAATGTGAAAACACCTGTGCATGCTCGCCCAGTTCGTTCTGCGGAAAACATTGCTGTTGTTCGCGATAGTGTAGCAGAAGAGCCGTCAACCTCGACTCGTCGTCGTGCCCAACAATTGAACATCTCACGAACATCACTGATGCAAATTTTGAATAAAGATTTGAATTTACACGCTTACAAGGTTTAATTGACTCAAGAGCTGAAGCCTACTGACCATTTCAAGCGTCGTCAATACGCTCAATGGTTGGTTGAACAGACAGAAGTGAATGGTGACTTTACAAAGAAAATCATCTTCAGCGACGAGGCACACTTTCACCTCAGTGGATTCGTTAACAAGCAGAATTGCCGCATTTGGGCAAATGAGAATCCACGAGTGATTATTGAAAAGCCGATGCATCCACAAAGAGTGACTGTTTGGTGCGGTTTATGGGCTGGCGGCGTCATCGGGCCGTACTTCTTCGAAAATGAGGTCAGCCAAGCAGTTACCGTGAATGGTGTTCGCTATCGCGAGATGATAACGGCCTTCTTGTAGCCAGAAATTGAGGATATGGACCTGGACGATATGTGGTTCCAACAGGATGGTGCCACTTGCCACACAGCCAACGAAACAATGGCACTTTTGCGCGAGAAATTCAATGGCCGTGTTATCTCACGTCGTGGCGATGTTAATTGGCCACCACGATCATGTGATTTCACACCGTTGGACTTCTTTCTTTAGGGATATTTAAAAAAAAAAGTGTACGTCAATAAGTCAAGAACAATTCAAGAGCTAAAGGATGAGATAATTCGGCACATTAACGACATTGAACCTCCATTATGTCTCAGAGTCATTGAAAATATGGACCATCGGATAGAGGTATGCCACCGAAGCCGTGGCGAGCATTTGGCCCATATTTTGTTTCACACATAATTGTCATAGATCCTTCTATTATAATATAAAATATTAAGATAATTCTCTGAAAACTTTTTGTTTTATTTACAATTAACATCGTGCGTTTTGGTTGGACCACCTTTTAGTAAAATAAAAGCCCATTTAAAATAACAAATCAAGTGAATTTTTCTACCTGCTGTTTCCTTATTAGTGATGCAATGTTGCACCTGCCTATTTTAATGGACCGCTGTTGATTAGAGGAGATGTGAATTGCAATGGGAATATAATAATCGCAGACGTAAATATACTGTGGAATATTCTATCGCTGCCAGGTTAAAGAAAATTCATTCAATAGTCTGCACTGTTTATAATTCACATTAATTTTAATAAACCTAATATAATATTATAACAAGCTCTCGAATACATCTGAATCGATCTCAATCTCGTTAATTTCTGGAATCCAATTAGACACCCTCACCATTGAAAATAAATCACTATTATAAAACATAAACATTCGAAAAATAAGCGTATATTATAGAACAACTATATGTTGGTTGGAACAAGTGGATCCTTTAAGAGATGATTTAGTGGATTTTCTAGCATTTCTGTGATAAGTAACGGTTCGTCAGATGAAACAGAGAAGACAGGATACTAAGTCTCTTTTGATATTTTATGACGAATACAATATATTACGTACATAATTGTATTTCAGTCTTTTTAATACATTTTTATTTATTATTTAACATCTACCAAAAAAAATATTTTTAGTAAGCATTCAAGGGATATGTTCAGACATAACTTAAATAAATAACTTAACCAATTTGACATATCTATTTATATTTAAGACGCTGCCTATATTGGCTATATGGTCTGCATATTTTTTGCCACCTCTCTCTTTCGCCCTTAACGTTATTTATAGCATTTATTTTGTAGGATGTAGGTTTCTTAGTTGTAGTAACAATCCATTATCAAATAGCCCTAAATTTAACCCACGATGGTACTTATCACACTAACGCATATAATTTTAAAGATATATAATAAACCGGAAATAAAAAAACGACAAAAGGGCAGTAGCTGGCCCGGAAGAAATTAGGAAATTAGTTATAGATAACGAAAAAGCAAGAAGGAAGTGGTTTCGAACGAGAGCTCGAGAAGACAAAACTATATTGAATAACCTCGCGAAGACACTAAATAGGGAAATTAAAGAATTAAAAGACGAAACCATTGCCTCCTACTTGACAGACCTTACTAATGATAGTAATATGGATTATTCTTTATGAAAAGTGACAAAAAGATTAAAAAGACCCATTATGCAGATACCACCAATTAAAATGACAAATGGAAAGACAACCAGAAGTTGTGAACAAAAATCTGAATGTTATGCCACTCACTTAGAGAATATATTTCAAATAAATAACATACAAGAAGAAGACTTACCTGAAGAAACTCCTCATCAGGAAAAATAAGATATTAAATTGACATTGCCAGATGAAGTTATGAAAAAAATCAAGCATAACTTAGATCTAAAAAGGGCTCCTGGATTTGACTTAATAACAGGATAAATACTAAAGCAGATCCCTAGGAAAGCACTTGTCGAGCTGATTAATCTAATCAATGCTACGTTCAGGCTTACGTACGTACCTAAATTATCGAAAGTGATAGAAATCATGATGGTACCAAAATCCGGGAAATAGCTACATGTAATCTCTTCGTATAGACCAATATCTTTATTACCTATTATGTCCAAGCTCTACTACTACTCAAAAAAATACAACTAATTATCGACAGAAAAAACTAATCACAGACTACCAGTTCAGGTTCAGACATAAACATTCAACAATAGATCAGGTCCATAGAATCACTAATATAATAGAGAATGCGTTAGAAGAAAAAAGAGTTTGTTATGTCGTATTTCTCGACGCAGCGCAAGCGTTTGATAAGGTTTGGCATGAGGGACTACATTATAAATTAAAAATTATCCTTCCTAAACAATATGCAGATATTTTAAAATCCTATTTATCAGACAGACACTTTCGAATTAAGCAGGAAAATGTCCTACTCTGTCTTTAAAGAAATCAAAGCAGTAGTCCCACAAGGCAGTGTTCTAGCCCCTGTGCTCTACCTTCTGTATACGTGTGATCTACCAGAACTAGAAAATAATATTGTAGCTACTTTTGTCGACGATACTGTCATAATAACAACGGGCAAAAGTAATATAGAAACAGTTAATAAACTTCAAAACGCTGTCAATAAATCGCAAAACTGGACCACGAAATGGAAAATTAAATTAAATGAAGAAAAATCAGTTCATATTGATTTCACTAGTAGATATATCGAACGAATTCCAATAAGTATGAATGAACGAGTAGTCCAATATGACAACATAGCCAAATATCGCGGTCTTACCTTAGATACGAAGCTTTGCTGGAAAGCCCACGTAAAAAAGAAAAGAGAAAAATTAGGTATAATCTATAAGAAAATATACTGGCTCTTGGGTAGGAACTCGATACATAAGCCTTATCGATACATAATAAGCTCTATTGTATAAGCAAATATTAAAACCGGTGTGGACTTATGATATTCAGCTTTGGGGTTGTACTAGAAAGATAAATATTAAAATTATTCAAACCCTTTAAAATAAAGTACTGTGAAACATCGTTAATACTCCTTTGGTATATAAGAAATGAAGATCTCTACTGAGATCTTGGAATAGAAAATGTCGAGATGGAGATGCAAAAATTTGCAAGACACCACGAAGGAAGACTTTTACATGAGAATATCGAGGTCATTCAGCTCCTTGATAACTCCAACCAAATAAGAAGACTCAATAGGATTAAACGCCATAAGTTAGTGTGTGGTTTGAGTGAAATTAAAAGCAGAGTAATTTGTGTAGTGCACAAGAAAAAGTGCCATATTTGTCAGGAATGGCTAAGAAGAGATCAACGGGTTGCTCTTAGAATTTAACTAATTTAGAATAATAGGATTAGAAATAAGTTCTCGTTAGTCCTAGACTAGATCGTAATAATATTGTAATATAAAAAAATATCATTTTAAAGGTGACGAGGAACTGTATAAATTATAATGATATTAATAATTTGGAGTCTCTGTTTTCAAGTACCACTTTTCTGCGTATAATACCGTGAGTTGCCACTGACTGTGATATAATTTCTGCAATAATAAAAATATTACGTCTTTCTTACACTATACATTAATCACAATAATATTCGGTTGTTTTAGTGGAGAGAAATTTTATTATACCAAGTTAGAAGGAAAACATTCCAAACCTCTTTCACCAAACATTAATTCTGCGTTCTATACAGCTGCTCATAATGTGGTCATTGCGCTGGAACATTGTAACGTTCTTCTTCATGATTTAAAGACGTTTTAATTCTCTTAAATTATCAGCTATACGTAAGAATAGTATATACATAAGAACACGTCGTTCATTATTTCTAAACTGTAGCAGTACATTAAGCACTAAAATGATAAGGCATGTTTACTGGTCGGAAAAACCAGTTTGGAAACCGAGCGAAGCGAATTTTGTCTGATATTGGTAATACCTTTAACGTTGCATGATCAAGAATATATTGGTTTACGATTACAATCAATTAAATTATAATATAAATAAAAATGTCAAAATGACGTTAATTTAAAAATATTTTAATTCAAGTAGTATATAAAATGGTTTCTAGACAGGGTTGCTATGGTACGTTGTTCGGTATATAATGAAAATTGGTGTTCTTTAAAGTTTGTAAGAATAATTCTAAATTTTTCCATAAAATTTAGAACTGTTTACTCTGGATAAGGTTGTGTCATCGATATGGGCACAACTGGACTCCGGAGGATACGTTGTCGGTACCTTCCTTGATATTGAAGGAGCCTTCAACTTTACATCCAGGAGGGTGATTAGCGGAGTACTAGGTAGATGCTCCAGAATAATCGCTGAATGGATAGACCATATGTTGGGAAACAGATAGCTTATTGCCAACAAAGGTAAGACTACCATCAAGGGTCGGGTCGACTCGGGCTGTCCTTGTCAACGGCCTTCAGAAGGACGTTCACCAAAATGACCGTTATTTTCTGTGATTGGTCCCCCTCTAAAACGCCCACTTTTGGCGTCTATAAATATTAAAATCAGTCAAGCACTTTTAGCATTCGTGCTTGAGCATTCGTGCATGAGCATTCGTGCACCAGCAGCAGAGCCTTCAGCAAGCGACTAGATTACTCCGTTAGCTTCTGGTGATCTGACTGTGCAAGCCGCAGTCACCACCCCAACAAACAGATAATCATAAGTGGCTGCTGTAAGCCACCGCCAACGTTGGAAAGCGCGGGAAGCCGCACGACCGCTCAAGCCATCCGCGAACGCGCATTTCGTCCGTTACAGGTAGCCAGAGAGGGTCACCGCGAAGCGAAATTCAGCCGACGATTTTCCCGGCCCATTTCGAAAGCCGCCCGGCAAAGTATGGATCTACGGAACAGGCGACTCAACGCGCAGCCCGATGTCCGTCGCGACCGGGCAACGACATCGACGCCGTTCCTTCACGCTACCCAGGAGGGTAGTGCCATCGAAGAGCGGATTCCACCACCAGCTCGCCCACGTACTGCCGCCTCCAGGATCTTCGAGGCCTCCATTAACGCCTCACGAAGGGGTGCATTGACCCCTAATAGCAGCACGCACTCGGGAGAGTTGCCATCGCGGGAACGGGATTCGCGGATGACGATTCCGTCCCGAACGACTTCGACAGTACGTGGGGACACGAAGGGGCTGGTTCTACCAGGCCCCGCCGCCAGCGGGGTTGAGGGAGCGTGGGATCGACGACATGGCGCCCGAGCAGGGACTCGCAAAGAAAAGGAATCAACAACCACCCGGAGCAACATAGGAATCCAACCACCCCTATCGGAGATTATGGGAAGTAGCTCACGAAGGGGTGCAACGAGGGGAATACGACAAGGGGTGGAACCAACCCCCAACAAAACAAATATTTTGGAAAAAGATTATGGATCGACACGGCGCGAAGTGGAATACCCCCGCCGTCTGGAGATATTGGGCGGAAATGGACCACCCCTACGGGAACATGGACGTTCCCTGGCGCCCGAGCTAAAGGAAGAGGAAGTATACGAGGTGGGTCAGAATGACGGCGCCATGGCAATGGAACATGGGGCCATGGGCGCAAAGGGCCGCGAGGGTGGCATGCCTGGAGGCAGCCGTACCGCCCCGCGTGCCGCCAACACCGGAACCACCCCCAGCGACCATGCAATGGAGATGATGGTCAAGGCGATGGGAGAACTTTTGGCGCAGAGCACTGCCCTCCGAACGGAGGCGGCGCGACCGCCCCCGGAATTAACCTTCGCCGGACGGGATCACGAGGATCCCCAAAATTTTATCGACGACTTCGAGGACTACGTGGACAGAGTCCACGTACCTTCGAAGTGGATCGTGGCCCTCGCAAGGAATTGCCTGCGAGGAGAGGCCCGAAAGTGGGCCGAAGCGGCCGTAAGGCCCATCAACGATTGGACGACGTTCCGGGAATATTTCCTGGACGAATTCACGTCGATGGAGCGAGTATCCGGAATTACCCAGCGTCTGTACGGGGAGGTACAGAGGGAGAACCAAGCCGCGCTGGCATTTATCGCCGGGAAGGCGCAACTTTTCGACCGCGTCGCCCCATTAACGCCAGAAGGGCAAAGGGTGGCGCTCATCAGGGCTCAGCTCGTACCCAGCATCCGCGTCCAGATACGGCGTGGGGAATGCAGTACGGTGAAGCAGCTGATCGACGTCGCGACGGACATCGAGAGGGAGGTATGCGCAGGAGCATACCGCGCAACATCGCGACGCAACCACCAGATGATCCCGGAAGAGGGATCCGACGACGAAGACGCCGACGCACGTTACCCGGCGCGACGGAATGGGGACCGACGCCGCGGCGGAAGAGCTGCGCGTCGCGACGAGAAGAATTATGGAGCGTCGGATCCACGAAGTGGACCAACATCGCGACGCAACGAGGCACCGAGGCGTCAGGAGGAAGCGCCCCGACGCTACAACGACGCACCGAGGCGTCACGACGAGGCGCCGCGACGCCATCAAGAACAAGCAGCACGGCGGATCGAACGATCGCCGCAACGCGGGGAACGGCGTCAAGAGCCGCCACGACGACCGCCGTCACCACGTCACGACGCCGGGCGTCGAACAAGAGGAACGTGGCAGAGGAACGACGGTCCAACGAGGGAGGATTGGCGGGCCCGAGAACAACGACGAGGCGCCGCCACCGAAGGGACGTCAGCCCCTAGAGGGGATGCGCCTTCGGGAAACGCCGATCGGGCCGAGGATCAGGGCAATCCTCGAACCCGCACCTAAATTGGAGGATACGACCATCGCCGAAGAACTCCGTCACTGGGGGAGCCGCGGTGGCGGGGGTGCTCGACACCTCGAGCAAGACGGCTCCAGCCGACGTCAAGGTCATCGACGTCGAGGAAGAAGACGGGGTCAAGGTCACCGACGTCCCGACGCCCACCGAGGAGCAAGAACTCGTGGCAGTGGAGCATGGCGCGGACGGCCGATCGGATGACGTCACCAGCAGCGATGTCGTTAGTTCGGACGCAAGGAATCCCCGAACCGACAAAGACAAGGGAATTTTCGACGCGGACTTGGAAGGATCAAGCGACGCATCGATCGAAGAGTCGAATGGTATCGACGTAGGGAACTGCGTCGATACGGACGAAGAGGATCGTACCGATATGGGACTTGGTGAAAATACCGACCCTATCGAAGGGAATCTGGATACCGACCCGGACATGGTCGATGCCCCGGACTCTGGAGTTCACCGGGAAGCGAATGACTCTACCACATCGGAGCAGGTCAACGACCTGGGTGGTTTCATTCGTGAGACGACGAAAAACGACGAAGGCAAGTCGGAGGGAGACAGTGAACTTCGAGGAATCGAACCGATGCCGACGCAGGAATGCGCTCCCGATGATGGAATTTCGACACACGTCCCGATTCTACGCAACGACCCATTGGAACTCGATGATGGAAACGGATCCACAGGTTACGGAGAAGTCGCCGCAGTCCGAGGAGGCAACGCGCCCCGCATCCCTCTGGAATTAGGGGGACGGACGATCAAAGTGCTAGTGGACACTGGCGCTGGCGTAAATCTCATCCGTAGCGATCTGGTCCGCAACAACAAGTGGGAATTGGCCAGCAAGACCTTGCGCTTAGCCGCGCACGGATTCTATACGCAAGCCAGGGGTGTTATGGATTTAACACTGACCCTATGCGGTGAAGCCGTCGACTTACGCATGTTCGTGGTGGACAATCTCCTTGAAGACGTCATCTTGGGTCAGCCGTTTTTAAAGGAGGAGGACGTTGCGATCGACTACAAGCGGAGCACCATCGCATTCGGTACTAAGAAGAGGAGGACGATTTACTGGGAAGACCCGAAGGGCCAGGCGAGACCCGCCCTTACGCGGGACCAGCTCTACGAGATCATCTCCGACAAAGTACCTGAAGAACATCGGCAAGAATACCTCGAGGAAATACTGGAATTCTCCGACATCTTCTCCGAAGAGCCTTGACCAGCCACGGTGCTGTCCACGCAGCACAAGATCGTTCTGCGCGATACCGTGCCCGTGCGGATTTCTCCGTATCGGTGTAGCGAAGAGAAGAAGCGCGTAATCAACACGCATTGTCAAGAGATGTTGACCCAAGGAGTTATTCGACGCTCACGTTCCGAATACAACTCGCCGGTCGTGTTGGTAAAGAAGAAGGGCGATAAGGAGCTACGGTTCTGCGTGGACTACCGTCAAATCAACGCGAAAACGGAAGCGGAAGTGGGAACCCTTCCTGCAATCTTCGACACCATCCGCGAGTTGGGAGATGCGCAGTACTTCTCAACGCTCGACTTAAAAGCCGGGTACTGGCAAGTACCGATGGCCGAGGACAGTAAGAAGTACACCGCCTTCTCAACCCCCGACGGAGCGCAATACGAATTCGAAGTGATGCCATTTGGACTAACTGGAGCACCAGGCACATTTCAGAAGATGATGGCCGAAGTCTTGGAAGGATTCATTCACCAGTTCGTGAAAGTATACTTGGATGACATCATCGTATACAGCAAGAGTCACGAGGAGCATCTTTATCATCTGAGCGTGGTTTTGGAGAGACTCCGTCTTTACGGTCTCCACGTGTCTCCGGGGAAATGCATGTTTGGCTCTCGCCAAATTAACTACCTGGGGCACACGATTACGTCCGATCGTAATGAACCACAAGCTCACCATCTGCAGAAGATCAGGGATTACCCAGTACCGAAGAATATCAAGGAGCTACGAGGATTCCTAGGCACGACTGGATGGCTACGTGAATACGTGCCTAGATTCGCCGAAATCGCCGCGCCGCTCACCGATGTACTGGAAGGGAATCGAGCAATGCGATGGAGGACACGACAGCAAGTTGCCTTCGAGGAACTGAAGGAAGCGGTAGCCAACCACGAGGAACTGCACCGTCCTCTGCCAGGCGTGGAGTTTTGCCTGCAGACTGACGCGAGTTGCATTGGCCTCGGCGCCGTGTTATTCCAGTTCGACCCTGAAGATGGAACGAAACGTCGCCTCATCGCCTGCGCATCGGCAAGACTGACGAAGACCGAGTCCCGCTACCATGTGAACGAGTTAGAAGTACTCGGGGTAGTCTGGGGGGTGAAGAAGTTCCGTCAGTTCTTGGAGGATCAACATTTCACCTTGTTCACGGATAGCCGCGCCCTTTTATGGTTGGATCGATACAAGGATGAAAAATCGAAACTCATGAGGTGGGCTCTCATGCTACAGACGTTCAGATTCACCGTGAGGCACATTCCGGGGAAAACCAACGAACTTCCGGATTTCCTTTCGAGGAATCCACAGGATGAAGTTCGCCCGGAAGAACCCGACGAAGTGGACGATCGTGCCTATTTGGCCGTCCACATGCTTCAAGAAGAGGAAGAAGAGGAAACCGTCGATGCACCGGAAATACCCGACGGTGAAGAGGAATCAAGGGGGGAGGAAAACCCGGAGGAGGCAGCCGAACTGCCAGCACAACCTCTCTTCGAATTGGTTCGCGAAGAACAACGCCAGGATCCAGCGAGTCGTGAAGAACGCACTCGGCTGCAGCTCGTAATCCGAGATGGACCGAAGACTGCCGAAGAAGCTCGAGTTGCGCGCGATTACTTCGTAGAAGACGACATCACCTGGAGACAAATGGATGAAAATAGGAGGACGTTACTCGTACCGTTACATATGCGGGAGCGTGTGATGGAGGAGTACCACGACTCACCACTAGCCGCGCATCCAGGCCGGGACGAGACTCTTCTCGCGATCCGGAGGATGTATGATTGGCCGGGTATGGCGGGCGATATAAAACGTCACGTACATGGATGTATGGTATGTGCCGCAACGAAGGCACGAAGACAGGACGCAGCACCTTTAAGACCTAGGGTACCGGACGCACCCTGAAAGACGGTCAGCCTGGATGTGCTGGGACCGTACCCTAAAACGAAGAAGGGCAACGAATTCATCATCATCATGGTGGACCTATTCTCCAAATGGATAGAAGCGAAGGCCACCGTTCATGGACAACAGACGGAAGTGCTGGACTTTCTGGACGAAGTAACGGCGCGATGGGGACATCCCGCGTCCATCATTACGGATAACGGAGGACCGTTCAAAGGACGACGTTGGGAAAGATACCTCGCCGCTCGTCGTATCGAACATTACACCGCACCGGTGTACCACCAGCAAGCGAATCCGGTAGAAAGAAGAGTGCAAGAATTCAAGAAGATTCTCCGGACGAAGCAATCAGTGAAGGATAAATGGGATCAGCTGATACCGGAAACACTGTTCTCTCTCCGAAACCGGACCAGCGCAGCGACAGTCGCCCGCCGAACTATTATTAGGAAGGATCTTGCTTAAGCCGGGGGAATGGACGGTACCGCCCGAAGTGCTACCGATTCCCGACCAAGCGCCACAAGCAAGGGGAAGAAGAATTCAGCGCGCTCGGGATCGTCAGGTCGTGTACGCCCGCAACATGTTCCCAGCAGAGCAACAGGCCGGTGTGACCTTTGACCCTGGACAACGCGTGATGGTGAGGGAGTTTCGCCGCGATAAGAATCCGTTCCACGCAAAATGGACGGGACCACACGAAGTCATCACCCGCCATGGTGACAACACGTACACCGTGGAGCGAGATGGACTTCAGATAAAAGTCCACATCGATGACCTTCGTCCCCGACCACCGGAATACCTGTAGCAGATCTTTCACGGGATGGAACACCTGCAGAACTCCGTCGCGCCCACGACTCCGAGTCTGTAGGACCCCTCGCGAGAAGACAGAAAAAAGAACGAGACAACGCGACCCGTTAGCCACATCTTCACAGCCCAACCAGAAGCCGGGGTGTGAGTTGTTCGGACAACGCACCACAATGGAGGTAACCGCGAGTGCAACCGCCTTCACAGCCACACAGCCCAAGGCCGGGGCGTTGCCTCTCCGCATTACAACAGAACCCACTATAAATAAACCCTCGTCTTTGTTTTCCTTTGTTTCAGAAACGCCCAGGACCACGCAGGAGGATAAGCGGCCTACCATGGACCAGGAGTGGCGCACCAGCAGTCAAGGAGGAAGACATGGGTGTCCCCCCCAACTGGGACCAGGGGACAGGCGTGAGTTTCTTGCAAGCTCTTCTCACGTTGGAGTAATCGAACTTGCGGATCCCACTTACCTTTATGCTCCTAGGCCACAGAGTTCCTAAATAAAGGCCGCCCAAACATCCTACAAAAGATCCCCTTGGGACAATTCCCCAAACACCAAAAGTTTTCGGAGGTAATCTAGTCTTCAAAGGGGGGAGGTGTCAACGGCCTTCAGAAGGACGTTCACCAAAATGACCGTTATTTTCTGTGATTGGTCCCCCTCTAAAACGCCCACTTTTGGCGTCTATAAATATTAAAATCAGTCAAGCACTTTTAGCATTCGTGCTTGAGCATTCGTGCATGAGCATTCGTGCACCAGCAGCAGAGCCTTCAGCAAGCGACTAGATTACTCCGTTAGCTTCTGGTGATCTGACTGTGCAAGCCGCAGTCACCACCCCAACAAACAGATAATCATAAGTGGCTGCTGTAAGCGCCCAACGTCCACGTCCGTTGGATTCGAACCGCCGCCTTTGTGCCGCCGTTCGACCAGTGACGTCATCACCCACGCATCATCGATAGCATCGCCGCCGCTCTATACAACCCGGCCCTGTCGCCGCTAGAGCCGCCGCCTTGCATCGCAACGATATATCCAGCGAGAATCACCAGTGATTAAAGTGCCAGGACATTCCGTTACGCGTGTATCCGCCTAACGACGTTGCCACTGCTCTCGGTGAGTTCTCTCATCTTTAACTTGTTTAACCCGTGTCTTATTTCTTACAGAATCAAACCGGGAAGAACACCTGCAACTGGGATAGGCATTGCACCTTGCTCCCCAGCACCGACATACAGGATTTATCCTGGTGACTAAGTATCCTTAGTCTAGACGCGCCGTACCGTTAGGGCCTCTGCTTGTGGAGCATACAGTGAAACAGTCTGTTGTTCCTCAGGTGGATATCCTTTCTGAGGGGCGTCGGCTAAGAGGTAGAAAGTCGAGAGACCGGATTCTCTGAAGCCAACGTTGGAAAGCGCGGGAAGCCGCACGACCGCTCAAGCCATCCGCGAACGCGCATTTCGTCCGTTAGAGGTAGCCAGAGAGGGTCACCGCGAAGCGAAATTCAGCCGACGATTTTCCCGGCCCATTTCGAAAGCCGCCTGGCAAAGTATGGATCTACGGAACAGGCGACTCAACGCGCAGCCCGATGTCCGTCGCGACCGGGCAACGACATCGACGCCGTTCCTTCACGCTACCCAGGAGGGTAGTGCCATCGAAGAGCGGATTCCACCACCAGCTCGCCCACGTACTGCCGCCTCCAGGATCTTCGAGGCCTCCATTAACGCCTCACGAAGGGGTGCATTGACCCCTAAGAGCAGCACGCACTCGGGAGAGTTGCCATCGCGGGAACGGGATTCGCGGATGACGATTCCGTCCCGAACGACTTCGACAGTACGTGGGGACACGAAGGGGCTGGTTCTACCAGGCCCCGCCGCCAGCGGGGTTGAGGGAGCGTGGGATCGACGACATCCTCAGGGAGGGGTATTGTCCCCCCTTCTGTGGTGCCTGGTAGTGGACGAGCTGCTTGAAAGGTTAAAGGATTACCAAGTAATTGGCTATGCTGATGACTTAGTAATAATAATAATGCAGGGACTATAAACAAGGTTAAGAATTAATGCAGGGATAGAGGACTCTCGGTCAATCCCTCTAAGACTGAGGTGATGGTGTTCACCAAGAAATATAAGTGGAACAGAACATGTCCGCTGAAACTTGGTCAAGAACTAAGCTATAATAGCGAAGTGAAATATTTAGGAGTAATCATACTAAGTACATATGTTCCAAGATCACAGAAATACTTTGGCAACTGAGAAGGCCCATTGGTAATAGCTGGGGCTTGAAACCGGAGACCATGAAATGGATGTATGAGGCAATTCTCAAACCCAGACTGATGTATGCAGCACTAGTCTGGTGGGAGAGAGCCTGTTTAAAGTCGGAAGCCAACCGACTTAACAAGCTAAGAGGATTTATTCAAAGAAGTATAACCGTAGCCCCAAGATCAACACCGATCGAGGCGATGCGGATACTGACGGGGATACCACCTCTTGATGTCACCCTGAAAGCGGAAGTCGCAAAGGCAATGCACAGGGTGGGAGACATGAATAGGAAGGTAAGGGACCTGAATAGACTCTCAAGAGAACTAGCTGAGGAGAAGCTCCTATGGATGCTCTCTGAGAGTACGGGTATCCACTTCCTGTTTAACAAGAAATATAAGATCACCCTCACCAGTAAGACCGACTGGATAGAGGGTCGAGCTGGATTATCGCTCAATGGAGACATCTGGTCCACGGATGGAGCTAAGAGTGGGAACAGAGCGTGGGTGTATAGGCGACGCGATGGGATAGGTAGAACCTTCCCCCTAGGCATATACACTACCGCACTCCAGGCCGAGCTAGTTGCAATTACATACGGTGTTCTGGGGGCAAACCAAAATCGGACCCAAGAGAAGGTATGTATCTGCTCGGATAGCAGGGCGGCGTTGGCAGCCTTGAACTCAGCAACAACAAAGTCGAAGCTGGTCTATAATTGCTATGAAGCATTGAACCACTTTACAGGAAAGAGACCGGTGGAACTCTTATGGATACCTGGGCATGTTGGCATTCAGGGAAACCTAATTGCAGACGACCTTGCCAGACTAGAGATCAGGAAAAACCTCTATGGACCAGAACCTGCAGTGGGAATAAGTCGAAATCTGATCAGAGACCGCATCAATGGCTGGGCAAGAGACCAGCACAATAAAAGATGGAGAGGAGTAACGGGTTGTCGAATAACCAAACTCTTCATCGAATACTCAGAGATTGAGAAATGGGCCCAAGAATTGATTAAGCAGCCCGGCCTGCAGATACTGTAGAGAAGACGAGGAAACCTCTTCTTTACACCTGCCCTGCACTGGAGAAGAAGAGATGCCTTTTATTAGGGACCCCTGTTATCCTAGAGGAGGCGAGGCTTAAGGCAGGGGACGTGCCTAAATTGCTCCTTTTATGGGATAGCATTTTTGGATAATGACCCGGATAAGATAGGATCGCCAAGGGACTACCCATGCGATCAGTGGTCGATGAGGCCCAAACCCATATAACATAATAATAATAATAATAATAATAATAATAATAATAGAACTGTTTGTAAGGTATTATGTAAGGAATTGATTAATTTGATATTAAGGAAGCGTAACATATCAGATATTCTGCAAATTATACCAGAAAAGTTGAAACAACGGTACAGAAAACCTTCCAAGCTTGATGTACTGAGGGGTATTACAAGAACATCACAGCGAAAGTAATGTGAGCGTATATTAGATGAAACAAAAAATTTAGATATCCAGATGGTTTGTGGGCTGAAGGTTACGATCTTTTTGAATAAAGCTGAATATATAGTATAAATACCAAATAGTAGAAACCACTAGAAATTCTTAAGAAAAATAAGATAGATAAATTAAATCTAAAATTTGTTGTAAGCAAGGGTATACATATCCATCCTAATAAAGCTAAAAATGAATTTACGACAGGAGATAAATAATTAGATTAAAATTAGATATAAAAGGAAAAATTTGCTCTTTAGTGAAATTTATTGCAACTTTAACTACATTTCTTAAGAGAAAAAACCACTGGAAATCAGCTGAAGAAATCGGTTTTTCAACAGAAAATATATACAAGTTTTTAAAGGAATTTCCTGACGATATTTACCTGAATGTAAAACTAGAGATACTATATAGAATATAAAGAGCTTGCAGAAGAAAACAGTTATACGAGTATATTATGAGAAATATGTGATATTCAAGATCAAGGATTGATTATTATAATAAATATTTTTAATATTAAAATTAATCATGCACGTATTTTTAAGATTACTAGTCAAGATAACGAAGAAATTAACTATTTAGAGTGTTATAGAAAATACTTCAATTGGATAAAACTTCAATTCGCAAGTTCTGCCACTACTCCGGCAAATAAAGGCGTTAATAGTTTGGGCCGTAAAAAGCATGTTGAGTGGAGGTCTTCATCAGTGTAACCAAGTGGGAAAAGAGGTTCAGTAGAATGATCAGCATAGTCTCTGGATCTTATCTATCTGGACTCTTTTTAAGATAAAGTTTAGAAATGACAAAGCATTCTCTACACAGACTTGATGCACATATAATCGATATGTACAGTTAAGCAACAGTTACCGTGGAAACTTTTTGAATGGTTGCCCAATTAAATTCAGTAGGGGATCGGATTCAGTTCAAGTCACACAAAATTTAAACGAGATTGATGATGAAGACATGCCATACTATGTGCGGTGAGATGTAAAATCAGAGGTATGTTGTTAATATGTTAGGAGACAAGCAAAAGATCCCATTGAGAATGTTTCACAAAATTTCTATAGATCGTTTGCTACTTGGGTTCTATTTATTGTTAAATAAATGTAGGTAACTTTATTAAACAATTCATTATAATGAATTCACTACATTTATATCAGGTTTCTTCATCTTATTTATTACTTATCTTGATCTTGTCTTATCATCGTGTCATATCTTAATTCTGTATCACTTCAGATGAAATTTTAAAATGGAATATTCATACTGTATGTAGTATGTTTATTGAATGAATAATTTAATGAATTTCCTAGGATTCATAAATCTTTGCTACATTATTCCTATGATAAATGCCTCGTCTAATTTATTAAGAAGACTGTTTGCTATGAGATGTGTTTTGAACAACCTCGCAAAGGAAGTAGCTTTGTACCATTTAGCAGGTAGACGACTATAGTGCTATCCTATGAGTTTGCCTGCTTCCAAAATTGTAGACCTGTTATGTAATTTTTTGAGAACATCAGGCAATGATACTATCCACTGACGATTTCCAATGAGAATTAAATCGTGATATGCAGTTATCGTGCTTGATGATTCTATCTAGAATAAATTAGACGAGATAGTCCTTTTGTAGAATATTTTTCTTCTCACAAGATTCTAATGGATACTTGCATTCGGCAGAGATTATAGGTGGTGAGTAGTGTCTTGGACACCCTGCACAAACATACTTGTTTGTCATTTAGCAGGCAGTTGGCCATTGTGATATCCTTATGCATTTGTTACATTATCTTAATTTAAGAATTTGAATCGCAGGACAACCCGATTTGAAATCCAATCTTATTAACTATCTATATGATATATGTATTCTTTTGTAAGTAATTATTACATATGTAAGGTAAAATGAAGACTATAGAAATTGTAAGTAAAGGTAGAATCTAGATGAACGTAATCAATAATCTAAATCAGTTAAGAACTGTAAACTGTAATATAAGAAATATGATATTATAATGCTGCAACTTATTTTATTTCATAAACAAGTATTGACGGTATGTTTTGAAGAAGTTTTCGTTTTTTTTTTTTTGTTAAAGGAGGTAATAAAACTGTAATAGACGAAGAATAAAATTCATTCAATAAATAATTAAACTTATTGTTGATAACATGGTCTTTTGAAAAAGTTACAGATTATAGTTTATTTCATCGCTATTTGTCAAATAAAATCTCAAAACATACCGTGGCTTGTATTTATGGCTAGGCTCAGGTAAACTGTTCCGTTTATTGGAAAAATAAGACAGTTTTTTATTTGGTAAATAGCGATGAAATGAATAGAACCTTCTATTAATATCACATTATTATATCATCGACAAAAAATGTGATGAGTTGAAGTTATTACGTTTCGTTGTTTCCTAATATAGGTAACAATTAATCGATTTAAGAGTACCTTTATACCTTTAGAGTACTTTTAAGATACCTTTGGTCTCAGAATGGTCAATAGATCAATAGAGGATGCTCTATTGACTGACAATAAGAAGTAACTGATTCAGTTTTGAATTATTTTATGAGAATGCAAAATTTTATGTTTATAAATTATTCTAAATATTCCCATTCTAATAAAAGACATCTTACTAACGTGGTACAGAAATATATTCTTAATTAACCAATTATGAATATACGTATTTTAATCCAATAAATTCACTGCCATCTACTCTCAGTAATATCAACTCTTGTTTGTATAAATGGTTGTATATAAAAATTACGTATATTCATCTGTGTATAATTAATATACAGATGTAATATACGGATATATCTTGAATACATAGAGATAAAAGGAGATACACTACTCAAAAAAAATAAGGGAACAAAAAATTCCGAAAATTTTTCAGTGATTTTTGAAAGATTGTAACATTATGAAAAATGGTCGTATCGAGATGAAAAAAAATCATTTTGATGCTTGAAGTTTCCAGTTTTTAAAAAACATTTTTTGAAAGAAAAATTTCAAATATTATGAAAAATATTTTTCACAATATTTGAAAAGTTGTGGTAGATTTTTTAAAGAATCAGAGGAAATAATTTTTTGTAATTTTTCAAATTAATAGCGAGGGTAAAAAAAATTGTGCTCAAAAATAACATTTGTCATTTATAGAGGCTTGTTTCAAGTTTTTAAAACCATCCTTCGATTTGCTTTATGTTTACTAGTTCCTGAGATATCGATGATCAAAGACAAAAGCGTCATTTTTCATTCAACCATTGATATTTCAGCAATAAATGGCCATGCAGAGTCCATTAAAAAACCAAATTGAAGTTGAATAAACATACTAATTAATCTATACATTAATTTAGTCCGAAAATTATCTAAGTCTGGGAACGCTCTTAAAAAATTGCAAAGTTTTTGTCTCGATATTTTTTGGATTGCGCAGTAACCGTAGCTCAGAAAAAATTGCCTAAATATTTCAAAACTAGAAACTTCAAGCTTCAAAATGCCTTTTCTTTCATCTCGATGCGACTATTTTTCATAAACTTACAGCCTTTGAAAAATCACTGAAAATTTTTCGGAATATTTTTGTTCCCATAATTTTTTGAGAAGCTAACAATTTTTCTATTTTATGAAATACTATATTAAATGAAATAGAAGGGTAGCATATTGACAATATAACACATTTTAATGAAATAAATTTTATTTTGATATGTACAAATATATTTATTTATCTATAAATTCGTAGACACTACCATTTTATTATGTATGTAGCACATTTATTTAGTAATAAACAGTTTTAAAACCTTAAAACAGGCTTTTTCGCACGTAGAACATCTCTATTTCGAAATTAAGTGGCCGAAAAAAAATAAACCAACACATAAATGTTGGTTTATTATTTTATACAGAATATGTGTTTTATGCGACGGTTTTACTTTTATCAAATAGTTCACCATCGTGTTTTCTCATGACCCATGGACAGGGTGGGGTGTGTGTGTGTGTCCTATTCACCTCAAAATCAATAGATGTCGTCTGGTAGTCGGTGTCGACACACACACACACACATCGACACACACACACATCGACACACACACACACACATCGACACACACACACACACACACACATCGACACACACACACATCGACACACACACACATCGACACACACACACACACACACACACACACACACACACACACACACACACACACACACACACACACACACACACACACACACACACACACACACACACACACACACACACACACACACACACACACACACACACACACACACACACACACACACACACACACACACACACACACACACACACACACACACACACACACACACACACACACACACACACACACACACACACACACACACACACACACACACACACACACACACACACACACACACACACACACACACACACACACACACACACACACACACACACACACACACACACACACACACACACACACACACACACACACACACACACACACACACACACACACACACACACACACACACACACACACACACACACACACACACACACACACACACACACACACACACACACACACACACACACACACACACACACACACACACACACACACACACACACACACACACACACACACACACACACACACACACACACACACACACACACACACACACACACACACACACACACACACACACACACACACACACACACACACACACACACACACACACACACACACACACACACACACACACACACACACACACACACACACACACACACACACACACACACACACACACACACACACACACACACACACACACACACACACACACACACACACACACACACACACACACACACACACACACACACACACACACACACACACACACACACACACACACACACACACACACACACACACACACACACACACACACACACACACACACACACACACACACACACACACACACACACACACACACACACACACACACACACACACACACACACACACACACACACACACACACACACACACACACACACACACACACACACACACACACACACACACACACACACACACACACACACACACACACACACACACACACACACACACACACACACACACACACACACACACACACACACACATAAAATTGTTTAAAAACCTTTTTTTTCGTTTTTAGGCCGAAAAACGAAAAATAAACGCTAGAAATTTTTTTTTTAACACAATTACATTACTTCTCCGCATATAGTGGAGTGAGGAAAAGTAAAAATAAGGTGTTTGGTTTAACCCTCTCCATAAAATGATTAGTAGGTAGTTAGTAACTTACAAGTCGGAAATCGAGAAAGGAACCACCAAACCGCAAATCGGTTATCAAGTGGTTCCCGAATAGCAAAGCTATTACATAATCGCTGTAGGAAACAACTACTCTTCGGGCTAAAGTCCCACCAGGCATTGAATTATACCTAACAGCGATCCTTGACCCCTTTTTCGTGTTTCTGCACGACCCGAGCTTTTTTGAAAAAGAACCCCGCCACGAGTAGGATTCGACATTTGTCCCGGATGAATGATGAGAACTAATAAGTTCGAAACAGCTGTCTGTCGTTCGGATTCCATCCGAGGCAAATGTTGAATCCCGCCCGTGACGGGGTCCCTTTTCAAAATAATAGGTAGTTGGTTAATATAGAAGAATGTTAGTTCCTCAATAATACTTGTAATATATCAGTTCTATTTACGGACAACTGTTGACGATTTTTCCTGTAATAAATTTGAATCATTTGAATATAACTGTAAATTAATTTTATGATGATTGATGAATTTCTATTTAACTGTAAAATAAATTCAGTATCATATTTCAGGAGAACATGTCGATGTGTCGTATTACATTTTTTCTCGATGACATTTCCTAGGTAATCTCTGTATTAATGACATTTGACATAAGAAAAAATTATAACTGGTATTGTCCCGTGATACATTCAAACATGAGCCAATATTTGCAAAATAATACGACGGGTATTAAGGATAATTTCTTCGTCAAGTTTGATAAAATTGCTTGCACCTTAGGTAACCTGACAGATTATATCATTTGGAATGTAAGTTTAAACAATGTAATTAATATTAATTAAATAACCTTCATATTATTTTAGACCATCGTCCTAATTTCGGTGGTAATCAATCTGTATATTGTTACAATGTGTTGTTTTCTGCCATATTCAGCCTTAGACTTTATGTTGGTGTATGCTGTATTCGATTTGCTTTACGTTTGCCACCTTAATTCGTTAATAAGAAAGAGAGGTTTCTTGAAATGGACAAATATTTTCAACGTGTATTTGTTTTTGGACACCATATCAATTATTTCCCAAACAGCAATTCCTGTTCTGTATTTAACATTTAGAAGTAAAAATAATAATTTCTTATATTGTCGTCTGATTACCCTCCTCCGGCTTCATAATTTGATAAGCTTCAAGGGAGAGAAAGAAAGTCGCTGGGCATGGAAATTTATCCAAATTACATGTATCTTTTTAACCGTTATGCATATGGTGAATTTTGGTTGGTATATTCTTACTGGTAAATACGAGCAGGTAGTTCGATGTGAAATAATATTTACACAATATCTCCTATATATGTGTTTTGTAGGTGAATAAAATAAACCATACAGTTAAGTGGAGCAACTTAGGATCTTGGTATTTCACAATGACCTATGAACATTTACAAGAAGTTATACAATTAGCCCATAATTTTAAATTTAGTGCATTTTGTCCTGCCACGTACTATGAAATTTTGTGGATATTATTAGTAGTTGATCATTACCTTGGCGATGATTAGATAATAAAGAATAAGGTGGAATAATATCGGATTAGTTAGATTAAATGTCTGTACTGCTTAATAACAATAATCAATGTGATTTAGTATTGGACTTTGGAACAAACAGCTTATAACTTTGAATGATGAAAAATTGACATATCAGGAAGAAAAGATAGGGAATTTATAAATGAGATACAACTTTAATTATTCGTGATATTTGTTATTATGAATAGAGTAACGATATTTTAACTTATATAATATATATATATATATATATATATATATATATATATATATATATATATATATATATATATATATATATATATATATATATATATATATATATATATATATATATATATATATATATAGTGGGTCTCACTTTTCAATTTGCATCCCTATATATAATGATGATAATAATAATGCGTATTTATCGTTTTCAGAATAGTAATTATATATACAAGTTCATACATACTATATAGAAGGAGTGTCCTCAACCCTCAAATTGTGTTTTAGGTCGCTAAATTCCAAATGCAAATAAACTCAAAAGTTAGCACTTAAAATATTCTTCTTATAGTAGATCTCATATCGGAGGTTCGCTGTCATTACAGCTATCTGGAATTTATTGATGCAAGCTCGGAATAATTGTGTAACAAGATGGTGATTGTACAATGTACATTCTTCATATTGTTGCTCGTATAGTTTTCCTATATTCAACTCCCAGTATAGTTTTTCCACAGGCAGACCTATAGATTTGTGAACATATCGTTGCCATTAAGTTCTCTATTCTAAATAACCGTTTTTTATTAATAGTAAAGCAAAGTTGTATTCATATTTATGAAAATTTATTAGAAAGCTGGCGACGATATTCTGTTGTAAAAGTGCCATAACACTTACCTGAATGTAGGTGGTTGCAGTCCAGTGGTTTGGCCGATTGCATTCTTTAAACATGCGTAGATAAAGGCATAATTAACGTACATACATTTATCCAAATTCCCATAACAAGGGTTAGTTAGATAAAGAGTTTTATATTTTAAAGATTTAAAGATTCAATTAGGTATACCTAAAGTATGTCTGTAGGGACATAAATCCATCAAATTACATTATATTGGTTCAGAAGTTAATTGAAATAGAGGAACGACTAAGATAAAATAATTAATACTGTAGTATATAAGTACATACCCGCAGATAGGTCTATGGAGAGCTTTTGTCGCATTCTTTCTCTGTATAATAATGGTTGTGTACCAATCATAAACTGATCAAATAAACGCCGCGAAACGTATCGGGAAGTCAAGGGAATATATAGTTTATAATCTGTAAAATTATAACCTGTAACAGCAATACAGTTTATAATCGATAATTTATTTTATCATTGCATCTATAATTGTCATTAGTTGATATCATATTTTGTTCACACAATGGGTGAACAAAATGGGTGAAGGGGGGATGTCGATATTCGACATCTGTACAGACGGTAAATCGAAAATCAATGTTATCGGTCGAAGTGCGGTAGCTTCAAGATCTCAACCAATTCCGGTCTGGTTCGTCTAAATCACCCCTATGGGGTGTTGAGCCCTTGAAGGAAGTTGCAATTTTTGTCAGTTCTGTTTCGGTCTACTTTCAGTAAATAATTCAATCATTGTAATTGCTTTTCTAAATTTTGTTGCTAGTTTGGGGTTATCTCTGTAGATCAGTATTACAATATTTTATTAATTCTGAAATATTTGTCAGTAACCTACTATTTCGTTTTCCTCATTTCTAATCCGTTTCATGTGTTTGTTAACTTTATTTGTTGTTAAATTAAACGTTTCCCCTTGTCATCAAATTACTGTTTCTCTCGTTGACTAGTATTAATATTAATATGAATAAGCATTTCTGAGGTAACTCGAACATAAAAAGTAGTTAAGGTAAGGTGAACCCAAGTGATAACTCTTACCTTTTCGGTAAGGTTAATAAGATCAGAGGTCAAGCGAAAACAAACCTTGGTATAGTTGACTGTTGTTACAATCAAACCAGGTCTTTAGACTTCCGAGCCAGGACCCACGGAGCCTTCCAATATTCCTCTTTCCCCCCAAACTTCCTTCGAACTATTAATTGGTGAATTGTGTATGAGGGACCTCGTGACCTGGAGGTATTGAAGCTTTCTCTTCTTTATGGTATTAATTATTTCGCACTCTTAATGAATTTTATTTGGGACTTCGGCATTAGTAATTCTATTTGTCCAGAGTATACGTCAGCAGTTAATAGGTAGTTTGAAAACAACCACATCTGATTGGTCGAGTCTATGTAGATTAACCAAGAGGAATATGCCTATTAAGGGAGTCTCTGGATCGAAGAACGATAGTCTTCTTCTTCTTCTTCCTTCTTATATGTGGCCCATTTGGTTGTTTTTCTTCACACTTGACAGAGCTGCAAGTCTTACGACTGGTTGAATAAATTACGGAGGGTTTCAACCGGAAGAACATCACTGCAGCGACATTCCTAGACGTCTTCAAGGCCTTCGATAGAGTCTGACACGACGGGCTTCTAATCAAGATGATAGACTTGGGATACTCGATGGCCTTGGTGAAACTGATCAAGGCCTACCTGACAAGAAGGCGATTTCGGGCCAGAGTAAGGATCTCTGTATCGGACTACGGGACCATCGAGACTGGAGTACCACAGAGTGCAGTGCTGTCGCCTCCTCAACATCTTCACGTGAGACCTGCCAAGGACAGAGCGCACGGCCACTGCGCTCTACACTGCCGCCACGCCGATCGTCGCGAATTCGAGGAGGGCGCGCGTGGCAATAACGTAACAAGTGGAAGGTAACCATCAACTGTGAACATGTGAGCTTCAACGGCGAACATCCAGTGGCGGGACGAGACCAAGTACCGTGGAGTTGTCATGGACAAGTCGTTAACATGGAGAGATCACATCTACCAGGTGACGGGACGCGCCAAAACGACCGCGGCCAGACTCTGGACGATGACGGGAAACAAGAGAACCTCAGGAACAAGCTCCACCTCATCCGGCAAGTCCTTCAGCCCCAACTGATGTACGCATCGACAGCTTCGGCAGCCGAGGGGCTACGCTGCTCAGACACACACGAAGAGGATTCAGGCCGTCGAAAATGTCCCCTCCGCGATGCCGTGGTACGTGAGGAACATCGACATCCGGCGAGACCTAAACTTCACCACTGTGACGGAGAAAATCCTAGCCAGGGCTCAGAAGCTACGACTCAGGAAGACCAAGAAGACACAAGAGACCCAAGATCCAGGTAGTATAACCTCATAGACTTCCTTTACAGGTCAAATATAACTTTTTATTACAGCTGAGCCCTATTTCTCCACTAACCATTTTATATGTCAGGGGGCCCTACGGCCCTTTAAGCAATTTCTGTTACAGGAAAGACACACGACTTCCCTCTCACATACACCTGACTCCAAATTCTGGGATCCTTTTCTAATAGAGAAGGAATAGAGGATAGGAATAGGATTTTCATGTGTTATCATCTACTTCAATCTATTTCCAAATTACACTATTCTTTATATCCAAAGTTGAAGAAATATGTGAAAAGAGATTTCAATCAAACGAAGCCGTAATAAAGTACTGTCAAGTGGTTAAGTTGAATAAAATGATTTGGTGCTAAATTTAGAATCTTTAATACCCCTTGTATAATGCAGAGAATCTTTATTGTCAGGTCCGCTATTAAAGCGGTTTATAATGAACTTTTCGTTAAGATGAGAATATAGGATATAGGATGACTGGTAGACTGGCCGAAATCATTAATCACCGTATCTCAATCAAAATGAAATCTGATATTTTCATTTTAAATTCCACAAGAATAAATAAGAGATATTAATAGCAATGAATAACACCATCTTTTATCATCCACGTATGTTGTAGGTGTATGGTAATCAAAGTAGTGAAGTAGGTGTATGGTAATCAAAGTAGTGAAGTAATTAAGTTATTAAATATGAGATACCTCCTTATATTATCTTTACTTAAGCATCATCTGATTAAGTCTTACCATAAATGTGATATAGTTTGCACGAATGTACATACATACTTCTATAATCGTAATTATAATAAGAGGCTTAGGATATATTACATATTTCCGCATGTACTAATTCTGAGAATCATTATTTTCTTATTTATTTCATTTAATTCATCCAACGGAATAAACCCAGTTGTATAAAGGACAAGAATCTTACTGATATAATTCAAACAGTTGTTATGTAAAGACGTTTTGCATACTGTATCGTAGAATAGATAGATTCGTAAGGAATAGAAAAATATGTATTTATTCCTTACGATCCTTGATTCACCCGTGGAAGATTTTTAAGGATATAGGGATGACGGTAGTTCATTCGTCAAGAATTAAATTAAAACAACTTTCAGGCAATCCAAAATTAATACAAATGACAGGTCGGGTTTATTAGCTTTTTCTATATTAATTACTTTTGCCCGTTGCTATTATGGTAGTATCGTCGGCAAATGTAGCTGCAGTATTATTTTCTAGCTCCGAGAGGTCACACGTATACAGAAGGTAGAGCACAGAGCCTGGAACACTGCCTTGTGGGACTCCTGCTTTGATTCCTTTAAGGATAGTTAGATTAAGTCACTCAAGAAATTTCCTGCGAAATAGACCCCATTTATGTGTTTATGCAGTTAATTGCAGCTCTATGATGTTATGATGTAGAGTGAGAGGATAAGATATAATCCGCATTAAACTTACGAACATCACATTTGTTATGGACACTATTTTTCTATATGATGTTATTTGTTTTATCGTGTTATTGTAACAATAATCTTAGAATGAGTTACATTGCCTGATCGATAGATACAAAACCAGTTGAATTACAGTTTTAAAGTACATAACTTTATTATAAATCCTATAGAAAAATTATCTTGTGTAAACGAGAATTTTACGTTATAGAACATAATTTATCTGAAACTACTTGTAAGCGGTGATACGAGTTATAGTGAGTGATAGAATTTTAATGCAGATTTGATTGCAAATAAAGAAAATCCTTGTTATATTTGCCTACATAGACAACTAGAAAATGTTGGGCAAGAATCAAGAACTCAAGTGTAATGTACTACCTACTGTAGTGTAATTTTATTTACTTTATCTACTATTTTATTTAATTGTAAGTTACTGAGACCACCCCTAATGCTATCACATTAAAAATGAGTATTTAAAATATATTTATGAATTTATAAATATTGATTGTTATTGATATGTCATTCTTCTAGCTCGTAGTCGAAATGTAGAAAAGCTACAGTTGGTTCAGCATAAGGCTTCTTCTATACCGGACTTATACCCGCTTACAATAACTTTTCAGTAAAACAAATTCCATTTCCTTTTACAATCACTTTCTCAGATAAGGAAGAAACATTTTAACTCATTTTATTTATTGTATAATGTATATGTTATATACATTAGATATGTCATTTCGGGTAAAATTTAACATTGTTCATATGATCCTGGTGTTTCTTCCTATGTTTATTTACAAAATGAATGATTTCGAATGAAGATCAAGAGAACGGGAATAAAGTGCAACGGGCATGGTGTATCTATTTGTGCCCAAGAACTATTTTTCTTAACCCTCATGGACTTTGAAGAATTTTGAAGATGGACATTTACAAATATTCTCAGATTCCCAAATAATGAAAAAGGAAATATGCTTTTCTCCACAGAATATTCCATTCTGCGGATCATTTCATTTTAATTTGGATAGAATTAAATTGACAAAGTTGATATAGATTCATTTTAATATTATTTATGTGTAACGTGTGCATTACATTTTCAAATAATCTTTGAAAAAAAACGTAAGTGGAAAAACCTGGACAACTTTTAACACTTCAAATCTTGAGTACGTCAATCAATGTTTCTCGTATTACCAATAATAACGATCACAGTATCAATGACTCTATTTCGATATGTTCCAAATATAAACTAATTCCTAGTACAAATAACGTAATCAAAATGTTGACACAGATAAGTAGATTGATGATTAAATTGTTTATTTAATTGTTATATTATATATCCCCATATGACCTATTATCGATATAAAATAATTACCCATTACTGGTATTTTTACTCTATATAGTCTATATACATTACACACGTTTAGTTTAAAGTTAGTTATTTAGTGGAAAGTTACCAGCAAGGCATCTTCCAAATTATTTTGCAATACAATTTTAAATATGGTTGTTGGAGTTGATTTTGTTAGACAATATTGGTATCGGTATTTGTGTTACTAGTGGTAGCATCAAACTTAGTAAAGTAATTAAATAACTTCAACAAAAACGCAAAAAAAACATGCAAATTAGCTACATTATATAGATGTACCGGGAAAAATTGCTGGAAACACATGAAACAGTATTTGACGGCCTTTGGGATCTACGGTCTTATGATTTTCAAGATTCAATTATTGGTTGGATGTATACAGCTAGTTAGAAACAAAAAAAAAACACAGAAGAAAATCCCAACATATGTAAATCTAAATTTGAGTGTGCATGTATCTACATGTTACTACAATATTAAAGTTAGTAATTAGGAATAAAAACACACTGCCTTCATTAATCTTCACATGATCATCAAATTTAGGCAACCAATATTACGTTATTGGTATTAATTAATTGAAAAATTCCCCAAATGCAGTGCAATCCAAGCTCCAGGATAATAAAATGTAATTATAGCTGTCAAAATGGCTATCATATAAGGATTGAAATGAAAATATATAATTACCCAGATTGAAAGAGTTAAATGTATTTAAAATAGTAAAGCATACAGGAGATTAATTAAATTAAATGTAACGATTAATGTTTTAGAAAAAAATCTTTGAGAGTGGGTTTAGCTCTAAGGAACGCGAATTCCAGTTTTTAAATATCGTCAATAAAATGAAAAACTTTCCTATCAGATAAAATTCTTTGAAGAAAAAGTAACACGAAGGAACTCGAACAGTAACGGTTGAAGGTAATCACTTTTAGATTCAGATAATAATTAGAAATAGTAGGGAAGACAAGAAAACATTTTTAAGAGACTAACACAGAATAAATACTAATATTTAATCTATTTCATGATAAAATTTTTAAATCAGGTGTAATGATAAGAAAAGAAATTATAGAATACAGCTTTAAGATACTAAGTAAAATATAAGATACAAATTATACTGCTAATGGCTTATTAAAAAATATGAATCAATTTTTTTTCGCTCATATTAGTTCACATGGAATATATAACTCTAGGACCTCTAGGAATTAGGAACTCTGGGAGCTATATACAACTCTATATTATCTACGAAACTTGTGCGGAAAATACATAAAACGCTCAAGAAAATCACACTGCAAGACACGTCACTGAATTAATTATTTGACAGGAACATTGAGTAAATAAAATGTTATGATGTGTTCTGAATATTGTTTCTACGTTTACGTCAGTGTACCATCTAATTGGATATATTTGTGTAACGATTGTTATGACCAATTAAAACACGGTATTTAATTAGACCATTATAAGGTTAGAATTTTTGAAATAATTGTATCATACAATTAGATTCAAAAAATCATAGAGAGGTGCAACCAATGAAGAGATAACATCATACCTATTTAAAAGGAAGCAAAAGATCATGTGGTTTGTGAACGAAGGTACTGTATAAGAGATGAATAGGTAAGAGGTAATGTAAAGAAATTAAATATGACATATTCAAATTCATTGAAAAAATAATCCTTATTGAATGACCTTGATAAAATTGAAGTATCACTAGTTCTTTTCAAGACTCTTTTCATAAATCCTAGAAGATTTTTATATAGTAAAGGAGAGTTCTAGTTCCGAAATTCAAATATTAGAATACTAGCTGACCCGGCGAACTTCGTACCGCCTCAGAATCAATAAACGTTAGCTGAATTAAATTCAGTTTTTTATTAAGATAAAATGAGTACTCAAAATGAATTAAGTTCAATAAATGTACAAAAATAAAAATGAAATCTATTTTCATTCAACTGAATGTAATTCACGTGGCAGCAAGGCATTTTTCTGTTAAACTATTTGCTGGATGGGTTGCACTCGGGTCGATTCCCTTCATTGAAGCACCTTGTGATATAATACATTTTTCGTTTTGTTGTCAGATGCGAGAACAAACAAAGCGGATGCTACATGCTACGTACAATTGACCGTTAGTGAAACATTTATTTTCTATATTCAGACCACAAACACTCAAGGATTGGCCTTGTGATTTGTTGATCGTCATGGCGAATGCAAGACTAATTGTATTCGTTTAAAACTCGAATGGCATATCGGTTGGGATCATAGGAATTCTTGGGATGAGAACTTTCTCACCTTTGAACTTTCCTTTGAGTATCACGTGAATCACATTGACCATGAGTTTTCTCACCACCAAACGCGTTCTGTTACATAGTCTTGGTTGGTTCAGATTTCGAAGCATGATGACTACCGAGCCAACCTTCAGTTGTAAATTGTGCAGATCCAATGAGTTTAAAAATTGAGTTGGATAGTTGGTTGCTTCTTCTTCGTTTGTTGCAGTGTCGATATATTTTAAGGAATGCAGTGGACCAACGATTTGATTTTGAGTTGTGAAGTTTAAGTGATCCAAATCTTTGTTCTTTGCCGCGGAAATTGCTCGTCCACTCAACCAATTGTGTTTTTGTGGTTAGCAATGATGTTCGGGAACACTTTGTTGATGATCTCGTCCTTCGTTGAGACGAAATTGTGAAAATTCGGCGGAAATGAAAGCAATACGTTGGATTCGTCGACAGGAACACGGCCACTACCGATATTCAGCAATTGCTTGGAGAAATCTTCGGTAGATGGATCGTTTAGCAATGCAACTCACATGTTTGTCACCAGCTGAAGTTTCTTCACATAGCACCACAGAGTCGATGATTTTAGGCAAGCGTTTATTTCATCGGCAGCGGTCGATATTGGAATGACTGGTAGTGTTTGGCGGAAATCGCCAGACATAAGAATCATTGCGCAGATTTTTCATAGTTGGGTTGAGTGCTTCCAATGCGCGTTTGTGCGCCATTGTGCATTCATTCCATATGATGATTTCACTTGCTACCAAAACTTTGACCATTGCTGATTGTTTCGCAAAGTTGCATGTCGGTATTTCAGTCGTTTGAAGGTTTAATGACAATTTTAATGCTGAATGAGCCGTTCGGTATCCTTCTAGAAACGTGGCTGCTATCTCGGAAGAAGCAAGTGCTACATCAATTTCTGATCTTGCACGAACAGTAGCCAAAATCAATGACATGAGGAATGTCTTCCCAGTTCTACCGGGCGCATCGAGGAAAAATAAGCCACCATTTCCATCATCAATTGCCTTCATTAACGTATCGTACAATTATTTCTATTGGGGGTTAAACAGTGGTACATTCGTGCGAACTGATTCGTTCAATGCGTCTTGATCGTATTCACGTTCACGTTTCAACTCTCGATTGAAAGCGTCGTTCACACAACAATTTGGCGTTGACATTCCGAACTTTACTAACAAACTGTCGCATATGAGGTAGTGTGAGAACATATGTGTTCGATCAAAAGCAAAGCCTGGTTATGTATCTTCTCATTCACCTCGAGATCGGGATTCCCTGAACTAACACGAATTCGTAAAATGTCTTCTGACATGTCATCCTTGTACTTGTTCCACAGTTCACGTGGATTCGATGGGAAGCATGTCGAAATAATGATAGCAAATAATGTGCATATCTGACCTGGAGATGCAGAAACAATTGATTCAGCGATTGTCATGTCCCAATGAGACAAATCCAACAAATCAAAGATCATAAAAATCGGTCCGGCGGCCGTTCTTGAGTTATAAATGGTGTAACTAACCCTACTTTGTTTTATATATATAGATTTACCAAATAATCTTTTCCTGTTTTAATACATTTTGTTTACACATAGTGCTACAAAAAAGAACAATATACAATTCAAATTGTTTAAAAGGTTATATTGTAATTTGCACGAAAAAAAAAGGATGAGTTATTTGACACAGTCATGGGTTATAAATATCCACAACCAGCGTATTTCCGGATAGTAAATTGAAAATATAAATATCCAATTAAGTTTAGTATAAAATCCTATATAGTGTTTTTCGTGGAATTTAATTGTATTTATAATACATAGAGTACTTTATAATACAAGAAATAATTTGTTTAAATTTTAATCAGTATCAAAGACAAATTTTGTTAAATAAATAAAAATCCTGTCACCATTTTATTACCTACTATCCATAACAAATTTTTCATGAACAGTAGTACTATAACGAAGTGTTAGGTTTAATGATTAAACTGATATTTCTAAAATACCTATATTACAACGACAGTTTTACTTCATAAAATAGTAATAATAATTATCGATAATTATTGATAATGTTCATTAGTGAAATATTCGCTGCATTTTCTGCTCTGTTCTTTTGAGTACCTACCGAAAGTGTACGGGTCTCTGTCTCCTCCCCTGTTCATAACACCCCCATTATTATCGAAACATTTACTATCTCCTGGGATTTTAGTCCTTCAAATTTTGATGATAGAACTGAAGTAGAGTTTACTAAAGTTCAAGGGAAATTGAACAGACTAGTCAGGTTGGGTTCATAGTGAAAATATGATGTAAATTATATGTTGACATTTTATTTCTGGTACGATAGGTACGATAGGTTTTTGAAAATTTATTGGATATTGGCTGTTGGATAGACGATGGTAGGACTAGGTTCTTTACTTACTCACACCTATAGTGAGTGTCTGCCCCTTGAATTACATCCTCCGTGGCTTATTATGCTATTTTACTTCCGAACTCCGGTTGTTTCTTATCAAGTAACCGACTTTTTGTCCGCCTGTTTTGGAATTGACAGAAAACTTCACATTAAAATGTAATATGGGAGGGGAGACAGTAAGTCATCAACTGTTGATTGAAAGCCTTGAAAACATAGGTATAAGAAACTTACCACTAAAACTATTAAAAAGTTATCTCTCTGACAGAAAACAATGCGTAAGCATTAATTATGTAAAAAGTAATTATAGGACGATAAATTGTGGTGTTCATCAAGGCACTATCCTGGGACTGTTATTATTCATTTTGTATATTAACAACTTATTTCTAGTAGAAACCGATGGCCGCATAATTAGCTTTGCTGACGACACCGCAATTTATTATGAAGACGATACTTGGAATAATCTAAGAATACAAGCAGAAAATGACTTCACTAAAATCAAATAATGGCTTTATTATAAACTATTAACTATTAACTTTGAAAAAACTTTTTACATTCCCTTTACATCCTATAAACCGCAACTCCTAATTACAATGTATTAAATATAAACATAAACTCCAAAAATTTTTATATATTATATACGAAGACTATAAGATATCTTGGTATACACATAGACCAACATCTTCGTTGGGATGAACATGTCCCTGAATTATTAAAAAAATTACTTGGAATCCCACTTTTTAGAAAACCTAAAGACAATTTAGATCGTAAACAATTAATTATAATGTGCAAAGCTTTCGTCGAATCCCACTTGCGGTACGGCATAATAGTTTGGGGAGGCATGCTGAATGTAAACATAGCAAAATTAGAAACATTTCAAAAAAGGGTTTTAAAAGTTATATATAACAAATATTATACTTGCCCATCTGATACACTGTATAAAATCGCAAAAGTAATGGCCATTAGACAATTATTCTGCTTTATACTAGTCACTAAACAATATTTTGAAAGCAAAACAGTTAAATTGGAGGGACATCCTCATTACTTAACAAGAAATAGAGATATCTTAAAAATTCCTAAAATGCGAAAAACAGTGGGTCAGCGGTGCTGTTTCTTTCTAGCATCAAAAATATTCAATTCTTTGTCTAATGAAATTAAGGAAATCAACACTAAAAAAAAGTTTAAAGTATCGCGCAAGAAATATATTTTAGAAAATGATAGAAATATGTTTCAGTTGATTAAAAAAATTATATGTAATTATCAAGTCAATTTTATATATACATACAGTAAAATAAAATGACTCACTGCCTCAGGATTTAAATTACTCATGAATATTTTTATTGGCGTTAATTAAATAAAATAAAGTATAATAAAAATTCCAAATAAAAAAAAATAATTCATACGTACTTCTCGGTTGACTTTACTACTGACTATTTTATTTATAATTTTATTTGTACATTTAGTTATATTTTATCTATACATTTATTCATATTTTATCTATACTTATACATCTACGTTCATGTTCTTTTTGTGCATGTATACTTATTTATCTAATATCTAAATCATATACTTATATCAATTAAATTCTAAGATAGAAACAGCCAAATAGTAAAATTAATCTATGGGTGACACTACATCAGAATATATCCAACTCCCTAAGTATCTTAGTCATACTTCTGGGGTTCATTTTATTTATTTATTTGCATTCAATTCTCAATATTCTTATATATACATATGTAGAAATAGTAGTATTACTCGAAATTTTCATAACAGCTATTCATATCATATATAATCATGAATCATGTATTTGTGAGATTCATGTTAAATTAAGTAAATAAATTATTATTATATTATTATATTTTATTCGTTCTTATTACACAACATCATATAGAATCTTATCTAAATATACTCATTCTGTGCAGGTGGTTCTTTAGACTTCAGTGACCAGTTAATACCCTAGTCACAAATGTAGTTTTATTTAGTCCAATGATATGGGTAGCTTAATGTCAGTGCTTCACTTTATCAAATATGGGCCTCGGAGCACAAGTTTTGGTAATCCCAAATACTGACTCAAATTTTGTAACACTGACTAAAATAATTTAATTCCCAGAAGTTAACTAAATATATCACAGGGGCGACTCGTGGTGAACAGTTTTCGTGAGCCACAATTTGAAAAAGGAATGCTCTGCGTCAATAAAACACTTCGATATACGAGTAGAATACAATATTTTACAATTTAGCAAAAACTAACAACAAGGTTTAGATGTCATTCTTTCTTACTTTCCTAATATAAAGTTTATTTCTAGTTTGTATTAAATCTTTTACTTTTATAGTAACATAGGGTGCGTAGTCAGATGGAAAAAGAAAATTGCCGCAAACGGAAAATAATTTGATAAAAATAATAATAAAATAAGAAAGGATATTAAAATAAATAAGAAAATGCTATATAAATAAAAAATATTGTAAATAATTATATGAGAAAATAGATACAAAATCTAAAAAATGATAAAAGTTATATGAAAACAAAAATTAAAAATATGTTTCTTACAGTTTATTACTTATTAAAAAAACTCGAGATAGTTCATGAATCACTTACCTCGAATTTTTACTTTTCCGCACTCAACTAGCGGAAAAGTAATGTAATCGTATAAAGGAAAATAGAAGAAAATATCTTTTTCATTTATTTTTCGTTTTTCGGCCTAAAAAGCAAAAAGAAATGGTTTTTAAAATATAATGTCTATGTGTGTGTCGTTGTCGTTGTCGTTGTCGTCGGCATTTAATCTTGTTAGCATGATAACTCAACTGAATCGCGTCGGATCGATCGGGTTTTGACTGATTCTGATCGGGGACGTCTCCCAGATGACACCTATTGATTTTGAGGAGAATAGGACACACCCTACCCTGTTCATGGGTCATGAGAAAGCACGATGGTGGACTATATGAGAATTTTTTTTTTTTTGTTAACACGATAACTCAACGAAATCGTGTCGGATCGATCGGGCTTCGACTGACTCTGATTGGGGATGTCTACCAGACGACATCTATTGATTTTGAGGTGGATAGAACACACCCCACTCTGTCCATGGGTCATGAGAAAGCACGATGGTAGACTCTTTGAGAAAAATTTGCTGATTTTGCATTCAACGAAAAAGACATATATTCGGTCTGTATCATATACGAATGAAGGAGAACAAAATAATTTCGTTAGATCACAAATGTATTGATACGGCACTGAAGCAGTCGCCAATGAAAAAAGTAAAACTGTCGCATAAAACACATATCCTGCATTTATGTGTTGGTTTATTTTTTCTCGCCCACTCAATTTCGAGATAGAGATGTTTTACGTGCGTAAAAGACCGTTTTAAGGTTTTATAACTGTTTATTTTAATAAAACTTGACATCATCTTAATAAAACCTTGACTTACTTATCGTAATCCCAGGCTATAACAGTTGGCTATCACTAATTTTTATTTTTACATTTTACATTTTTGTTTATATTGTTTTGTTTGTACAAAATAAACTCCTGGACGACCTGGACAAAATGAATGCTCAGGGAAACTCCACATTATTACTTTCATATTTTCTAAGATTTAAATCATAGTACCTAAGTAATATTACAATTAATAACAAATTATAACATTATTATAGGGAAAAACATGAATAAATAACAGAAAGGAACAATAAGGTCAAATGCAACAAAAATAGTGTTAATGAAAAGCTTTAAAAAATAATGGGAGGTGAAATTAAATCGTAAAAATTTTGATTCAGTAGCGTGTGGATCCCTCACTAGCTGCTATCACTGCTTCCATTCACCTGAGTATGCCATTGATCAAGTAGTGAATCGATTCCCGATTTAAAAGCCGGTATTCTGTTAAACCAATATAAGGAGGGAGGTTTCCCTCTCGTTAGAATTCGCAACCACTCGTTTCTTAGTTCCCGTTAGGTCTACTAGAAAAACGCGAATACCATATAAACTTAAAATGTAGTGCAATACTTAAATTCATACTATTGAATCTTTCATTGCTCTGTTTCTATCAGATTATATATTATGTTAGGTATGTCAGTAAGTAAATATTAAAATTAGATGACTATAAATATTATGATAATTAATATTAATTATAAATATTAGAAAGAAAATAAATGAAACTAGATATTAAAACAATAAAAAAGAATTTATTGTTGATGAGGCAGATCCGTTCCTACCCTGATGAGCCACCACTGGAAAAACCATAGTATAGATCAAGAAAAGTATTTGATTCAATTTACAATTATTATTCCTGTCTTTATTGCTACATCGAAGATTCCATCCTCTTCCTAGAAATTCATATTTGATGATATGATGATTGATAATTTGTTTAAAGTATCATATCACATACTCGTACTCAAGATTGAAAAAGATGAGTTAGACGATCTAGGCTATAAATGAATATTACTTTTGTCGTGTTTTTTATGTTTATTTTCGTGTCTCTTTAAAAATAACAATTTATCGGTTACTCTTACCCTTGTTCATTAAACAACGTGCTAAGGCTGTCCATTGTTTTTAGTATAATTTACACTAAATATTGTTCTTAGATAAACATAATTGTTCTATGTTTCATAAAACAATTACTTTTATTTTTTCCCACTGACATAAAGATTACGTAGTTGCTTTGAAATGTTGATTAGATTTTGTAAGGCATATGCATAATAATTGAGTTAATTTATTGTGACGTGATTCGACCACATTTTTTAGACTTTACAGTTATTTAAGGAACATATTTGTTTTTCCTATTTATAAGAGACGTAATTTATCGTATAACGTACTCCATAACTAAATTTATATAATTTAGTATGTAGGTAATTTAGTGAATTTATATAATTATGTATGACAAACACAGGAATATCGTGTATGATTATTTAATTAGTTGTAGATAATTAGCTTATTTCATTTTCCTTGTTGCTGACAATAAGACACATTGTGCCAAGAGAGAAATACTTCCCTTAAACCGGAGTAATCTTTCAGCAATCTCCTCCAATATATTTTTACAAACTAATAATAATCTTTATTTCTGAGTAAATATAGGTATACTCGTACATACATTTCGTACTTTAATTGTAGCACGTAAGTTCGAAGAAGGACTTTTATGTGCATTTAATATAATTAACAAATACAAAATTGAAAAACTAGTCTCAACTTCTCGAAGATAATAAACAAACAATAAATTAAATAAAATATATGTATAAAAAAAGACCAAACATACATATTTCCCACACAGCAAACCAGAGCAGAGGCACAAGTATCTAGAAATATAGAGAAACCTATACATAACCTTAAGAGATCGATTAATATTTGCCTTTGTAATGTAATACTGATTTATTACGTGAAGAAAATGATAGTTAAGATTGAGAAGTAATATTGCCATATTATATCCAAGATGCTTGTTTCAGAAAATAACGTATCTGACGGAAAAGCTTTTCCTTTATTGTAAATGATTTTTATTATTCATTTTTTAGAATTAATAAAGGGTTTGTCGTTATGTTATAAGCTCTGCCACAAATACTTACGCCATAACTAATTACTGACTCAATCAGAGCATTTGCTACATTCTGACTGCACTGATACCATCTGATATCTCTCATTAAGATAACCCTTAATTATTGATTTACCAACCCAGGATTCCATACCATTTCAATGTTTCTAAAGATAGTGTGGCCTATAATGTCGAATGCTTTCGTCGAGTCTAAAAAAATTGCCAAAGGTCTTCCATTTAATGATTTATGTACTTCACTGACCTGTTACTGATTTACCGCATTTAACGTGTGAAGATAGCCTCAAAAGTAGAATTATAATAAATAGGCTTACACAATTATTTGCAATCTTTGATGTACACTATTACAAAAGTAATGTTCATAAACTATTTTTATTTCTGCATGTATCACAATATGCTGAAATGTTCAATTTCATAAGGGCATAGTCCTAAATGCTTCTGTTGTTGATGATTATGATGATTGGAAGATTAAATGAAATTAGTGACTTCAGTTGCTGTTCTTCTTTTAATTTCAGATGCAATTTCCTTCTGCCCTGTTTGATGCAGAAGGTCGTCATTTGCTATGCGATCTGGCCAGAATATGCGAAGTATTCTTCGTAAGCACTTGTTGACAAAGACTTGCAGTTTATGTGATAGTACCTTTGTGACTTTCCAGGTTTCACAACCATATAACAGAACTGACTTGACATTTGATTGAAAAATTTGTAATTTTGTTTGTGTGGAGTATTGTCTGGAATTCCACACTGGGCCGAGTGAACTGAAGACTTGCTGTGCTTTTCGTATTCTACTACGAATGTCAGTTTCTGCATCCTCACTTTTTGTAATGATGCTTCCCAGGTAGGTGAATTCTTCAACATCCTCTATTTTTATGTGATTTATATGAAATGGGGAATTGTATTTGGTGTTAATTCCCATACATTTTGTTTTATTGATGTTGATTTTTAGGCCGATCTTGCTGACTTCTATTGAAAGTATCTGCAACCGAGTTGCTGTTTCTTGAAAAGTTTAACCCATAAGGCACACATCATCTGTATATTCCAGATCGCCCAGGCTGGAGGTTAAGGTCCAGCGGATACCTTGTGCATTGCCATTGACTCTAGATAGAATGTGATCTAGCACAATATTAAATAGGAAGCGGGAGAGCACGCATCATTGTCTGACCCCAGAGAGTGTTTCAAATTCTTCACTATTGGTTTCTGCGTACAGCGCTTTTATGAGGGATATCACTTTTTCAGGAACCCCCTCTTAGCTTTAATATTCTCCAAATGGCATCATGTGAAAGGCTATCAAAAGCACGTTCAAAATCGTTAAATATTAAGTATAGTGACGTCCGCCACTCTACAGATTGCCTTATTATCATTCTAATCGTATTTATGCGGTCTATGCAGGAGCAATTTGATCGAAAGCCTGCTTGATTAGGTCGGAGCTCTGGTTCCATCACATTTGTGAATCTCCTAAGTACTATTGTGGCTAAAATTTTATTTATTGTATTTAGCAGGGTTATACCTCTCCAGTTCTGGCATTGAGTGAGATATCTTTTTTTGGGTAGTTTTATTATTATTCCTCCCTTCCAGCCAGCTGGAATAGTGTTTGTTTCCCACACTTGCCTGATTATGGGCTCTAGTAACGTTGCGCTTAACTGGAGATCTGCCTTCAAAAGTTCTGCCGGTATATTGTCCGCCCCTGAGGATTTGTTATATTTTAGTGTCTTTATGGCACGCTGTATCTCTGCCTTAGTAGGCGGTTCACAATTGATCGGCAATTCCTCTACATTTTCTTCGTTTTCTATTTCGTTTTCTTCCATTATATTATGTGAAGCGCTTAATAGTTCCTGAAAGTGTTCCTTCCACCTATCCCACTGCACATCCGTTGATGTTAACAACTGGCCTTCCTTGGATATTATTATTCTTGCCTCAGTAAACACTTTGTTGGTCAACCTTTTAGTGATCTGATACAATTCCCTGGTGTTATTATTTTGTGCAGCTGTTTGTGCTTTTTGGGCTAGTTTCTCTGCCCACTTCCTCTTGTCTTTCCTTTCTGATCTTTTGACTCGTTTTTTTAGCTCCTGATAGAGCCTCTGTTTTTCTGTTTTTCCCTCTATTGATTCGGCCTGTGTAATATCCGCTTTCTTCTTTTTTCTCTCCTTAATAAGATTCCACGTTTCATCTGATATCCATTCCTTTCTTTTTCTCTCCTTTTCCCTAGAGTGATTTCAGCTGATCTTAGCAGTGTTGTCGCAATTGTCTTCCAGTTTCTGTCATTCTGGGTATCGATTTGTTGGCATAGTTCTTCTTTGAATGTCCCCTTACTTTGTTGTGTTTTTAATTTCTCAATGTTATATCTGGGTCTATTTGTCATTGATGCTGTTTTATGTGTGGCTAGCTTTATTTTTAAAACTCCTATTAGGAGGTAGTGGTCACTTGCAATGTCTGCTCCTCTTTTGTTGCGCACATCGATAAGAGAGGACCTCCATCTTTTTGCTATTGCGATGTGGTCTATTTGGTTTTTAGTTCTCTTATCAGGAGATACCCATGTCACTTTGTGAACATTTTTATGTGGAAATATTGTGCCACCAATTACGAGATTGTAATTGCAGCAGAATTGGGTGAATAGTTCTCCGTTTTCATTCATTTCTCCTAAGTCTTGTCGGCCCATTACATTTTCGAGATTTGTGTTGTTTTGTCCCACTTCTGCATTGATGTCTCCCATTACTATCAATATATTACCTTTCGCTGTTTGTTGAGCAATTTGTTCTAGTTCCTCATAGAATATAAGTTTTTCTTCTGCAGGAGATGTATTTGTAGGGGCATAACATTGTATAACTGTTATTTTTCGGTATTTTGTGTAGAATCTTGCTGATAGTATCCTGTCATTTATTGGATTTCAGGAGATGAAACTCTTTTTTGCTTACTTGTTAAGGAGTAACCCCACGCCACTCTCATGGGTTCCTTCTTCTTTTCCACTGTATAGCAGGATTTATCCTGTTGGCACGTGATGTTCGCCCTTTCCTAGCCATCTCACTTCCGACATTCCAAGAAAACACAACCCGTAGTTATTTAATTCTTTTACCGCTTGCGCTATTTTAGGGTTCATATAAAGTCTTCACATTCCATGATCCAAATAGTATCCTTGTTTTAGGTGTCGCCACAGTCGTCAACGTATGATCCGTCCTGCTTTCGTTTACCGAAGTTTCTGTAATAATATGGTTTAAGGTCAGTAAGTTATTAGCCTTCTGCACCCGAGTCCGGTGTCGGGGCTGCCGACTATATAGCTTCAAGATCAGCTTGTATTAACAGCATTTACTCTGTCGATGGTATTTAGGTTATACCGCCTATACTTGGTCGCTAGAGCCTCGTTGGTAGTAACAGGGTGTACCAAGTCTATTCCAGACAGAGGGTGAGGTTGACAGTCGGGCAGGAGAGGCTGTATCTTGCGCTTCACTGCCCTATTAACACCTCTTTTTGACCCATTGCACAGCAACTAATTTTCATAAAAATCAGTTGACGATTTTCTTTAACACTAACTTAGTTTTCCACAAAACACCAAAACACTATACACTACACTCGATGTGCGTTTCGATAACAAAGTTGGCATTACCTGGTGATGATTAAAACTTAGTTAGATCAGTTATCATCTCCAGATGATGCCAACTTTGTTGGCGAAATGCGCGTCGAGTGTAGTGTATAGTGTTTTGGTGTTTTGTGAAAAACTAAGTTAGTTTTATTTTCACTACCTAACCAAAGCTGGAACCAAAGGTTCCAACCTACTCCAGTATCAAAATTTTCTTTAAGCAGTTTGACGGTGTTATGTTTTGATAAAAATAAATAAACAGTATAACAAGCAGTCTTCATTTCGTAAATTCATTTTGATAACAAGTACAATGAGCTCCATCTGCTATTTTGAGAAGGCTAAATATTTTATAGATTATTAAAGGGAAGTTATTGGATTAATGATAATTAATAATTAATAAAGAAAGTCAATCTATTTTGTAATTTTGTTTCCAAATGCACATAAACACACCCATACATGAAAATGTGCCATCTAACTCTTTTCCTAAATCTACAATTTGACTTAAGTGCTGGTTGGATTGGATTTTGAAATTAAACTTTCAGCAATAGTCCAGCATTTTCAAAATAAGTTCAAACTGAAAATAGATTGGTGATATAGAGTGACTTTTTCAGTGGAAATATGAAAATTGAATGAATAGTTTCTAGCAAATTTCATCTGTAAGATAGGCAGGTAGGCAGTGACGGCTCGTGATGAAATGAAACGGGTGTTCTGCACAGGGCCGATCCTAGGATATTGGCCGCCCGCGTGCAAATTTCAAACGTATCCAAACTACTGGCGCCGTAGGGGCTGCAAAAAAATTGCGCCACAGACGAAAATTTTGAAAATGTTCAAGGTCACACGTTTTCCTGATACTTCAGAATCTTTATGTAAAATCCGTTTATACAAAAATATAGACTTTCACAAGAAAATTTTTTGGAATTTAATATCTTTTTGAAGAACATTCATCTTTGCCATCATATTCTTTGGTTAAGAGAAAAGGCTTGTAAGGTAAATTTTCTACTAGAGGGTCTATAACACTTAAAATATTTTTCACAAGAGTTTCAGCGTCACATTTTGTAGGTTTCAGGGTATGGCCAAAAACGTTCAATCGGTTCACCATCGAGAATATATCTTAAAACTACCACTAAGTGAGTTTTTGCAGATACATCAGTTGTTTCGTCTGCCATAACTGCCAAAAATGAAGGTTTGTTAATTTCTTTAATTATTTCTTCATGACATACTTTTAATATACACTCTAAAAGATCATTTTGTATTTCTTTATAGGTTCCTTTAAATACTGAAGCATTTTGTAGATGCTCGTTTAAATTTACATCAAGCTCAGCAGAAAATTTTATCAAACCACGAAATATCCCCGGGTTTTGAGAGGTTTCAGCTTCAGTTTCAGTCATGTCCTCGTAGCGCCAGTTCAAAGGCCCCACAAAACTTTATGCAGTTTATAATTTTTGACAAAACGTATCTCTTTTTTGTCACATTATCATTATGCTTTTGCACATTTATCCAATAAGCTGAATCTAGCTGCGCTTCAATATTAGTTGTTTCTAATAAAGCTAATTCCATTGTATTATGTAGATGGCTTTTGGAGTTGTCGTGCGTTTTTATTTTTTCAGTTAAGTGCACCAAATCTGTCACTCCTACCTCCGTCCATGCTTTATCACCGCCGAAAAGTAAACAAGGAAAACAAAATAACGCATTTTTTTGTTGCACCCACAAATCCAATTATTTTTCGAATAAATGTCTCTATTAAATTGACGTTTATATGCTTTTCCGCGGCTAACACCTGCAGTCTCAATAACAATATCGGGCAATGGCCTACCATTGTTTTTTAAATCAATTTTTTCTTCATAAGAGTATTTAAAAAATCGCTTCACATGAACTAAATTATAAACTAAATCCATTGTCACTATCACAGTATATAAATATTAATAATTAGTACAATAAATCACTACACAAATTCACAAAACAGTATTTAAAATCTCAAATGAACACGAAATACGAAATATGTACGATTTACGCCCGCCCGAGTAGGAAGGAGTAAACATTCACTGATGTTGCCTTAGCTGGAAAAAATAGAGCTCACTGACCGTGTAAATTCGCGCATTTACGAGCGCCAAGTGTGGATTGCCGCGGAAGTTGAGGGGGAGGACGGGTGTGCCGAGCCGTGCTGAAAACTACCTCGTGTGGCCCAGTTCAATGTACCGCGACGCGCTCGCGTAGAGACCCAGATAATTCATCTGGTCTACTACTCAATAGAGGACGGCGGGCAGAATGCGACTTTAACGCAATAATTTGGTTAGCTGCACCAACTAACCAAATTATTTTATTAATAAATTTTAGTAATTATTATGTAGCGAAAATATACAAATATCTAATTTTTTTGGCAGTTCTGCAGCACCTATACACGAGCCGCCCCTGCAGGTAGGAGATGTTTGAATAGTACTAGCTACGGTTTCAGCGAACTACATGATTACCATTTTGAAAAATCCAATTTTGATTATGCAGATACGTGATATAATATATTCACGTACTCCTACACAATGACGAGCTGCTCTTCGACATTTGACTCGTTATTGAGTTTGCCTGCACGTGTCTTCACCTTGCGTTTGTAAAAATGTACGGGCCAGCTCGTCAGTTATCTCTCCAAGCGAATGAAATCGAATACTGTGAACCTGTATGCGTTGTGCGCTATACGAAGTCAGTAGGTGCTCAGACTCCTCAGTAGTATTCGGTTTGTTCAGTGAATAGCAGGAATTGTGTTCAAAATGCCTAACTGCCCAAAATGTGAAAAACCGGTTTACTTTGGTATGCATTAAATTTTGTTATTAATAAACGTGTTAAGAAAAAGAATAAACAATATAATTAGACTGACGAACTTTTTATGTAGTATCTAGTGTTAACACAATATTTAGTCTTGCAATACGTTTTATTTATGAAAACCAAGTCAGCATATTAAGTGCGAGATAGGAACAAATAATGAAATCAACTTATATTTCTTAATTTTGAAAAATAGTATAATAATATGTTTTGGATGTTACTGTTCGACTCAAGTCGTTTCCAAAAACAAAGTGAAATATTATACTGAGTTAAATACATTAGAATACTACAGGTGTATTAGTATTTATATTTTATCTACAATGATAACTACAAAACAAATATTAAAATATTATGTATAGGGTAAATGTAGATATTAGTGTTAATCTCAAATTTAATGATAATTATCCTCTATTGTAACTGTTTATATAATAGTTATACCATCCTTCAGATTGCAAATTTTACAATTATTTCAGGAACGATATACTGCATGTACAGTACTAATATACAAATTACGTGGTCATTTATGTACTGATAATGATAAAGACCTACGCGACACCTCTTAACGTTAAAATTTATGTAGTTTGATAAGTTATACAGTTAACAGTTATATTTCATATCTAGAAGGTTTATTATGGTGGTCATATGGAATTAAAGCCCAGCTACATAGCATGTTGCAAGCTCTATTTCATTTTGATAACTATTACCACTGTCGCTGTGTCGCTGTACACATTTGGCTTTACATTACCGTAAATAGCTTTATTATTCTTGACGAATTATATAATGATTTGATATAAAAATTACATTAAACTAGTTCATATCATATTTCCGTTTTGAGCAATGAAATTAATGAATGAATTACAGTAATAAATAAAGATTTACATAGGAAATGGTGTTTAATGCCACAATAAGTATTATGTCCCATATAGAATAACGTTAATAAATAATTGATAAATAAGAGATAAGAATAAATACAAATAGTTGACTTTGTTGGTACCACACATGTTAACTATTCTTATTGAGTTTATAAGATGTGGCTTGAGTATATCCTATACGGTTTTAGATTATTTTTGGGAATATCAGGGGATATTTATTGTAAAATTGGTGAGTGGCCGAGAAAAAATAAACCAACACATAAATGCAGGATGTGTTTCATGCGACAGTTTTACTTTTTTCAATTTTTCTCAAATAGTCCACCATCGTGCCTTCTCACGGCCCATGGACAGGATGGGGTTCGTACTATCCACCTCAAATTCAATAGATGTCGTCTGGTAGACGTCCCTAATCAGAATCAATCGAAACCCGAACGACACGATTTAATTGAGTGATCATGTTAACAAAAACAATTTCTCAAATAGTCCACCATTGTGCTTTCTCATGACATAATGAACAATGAGTGTGTTCTATCCACCTCGAAATCAATAGGTGTCGTCTGGGAGACGTCCCCGATGAGAATCAGTCAAAACCCGATCGATCTGACATGATGTAGTTGAGTTATCGTGTTAACAAAAAAAAATTCTCAAATAATCCACCGTCGTACTTTCTCATGACCCATGGACAGGGTGGGGTGTGTCTTATCCACCTCAAAATCAATAGGTGTCATCTGGGAGAAGTTCCCGATCAGAATCAGTCAAAACCCGATCGATCCGACACGATTTAGTTGAGTTATCATATTAACAAAACAAATTTTTCAAATAGTTCACCATCGGGCTCTCATGACTCATGGACAAAGTGAGGTGTATCCTATCCACCTCAAAATCAATATGTGTCGTCTGGGAGATGTCCCCGATCAGAATTAGTCAAAACCCGATCGATCCAACACGATTTAGTTGAGTTATCGTGCTAACAAAAAAAAATCCTCAAATAGACCCAAGGGAGGGGGTGGTGTGTGCTATCCACCTCAAAATCAATAGGTGTCATCTGGGAGACGTCCCCGATTAGGATCAGTCAAAACCCGATCGATCCGACACGATTTAGTTGAGTTATCGTGCTAACAAGAAATTTTAATGCCAACGACAACGACGACACACACACAGCAAACATTTTTTAAAAACCATTTTTTTTTTGTTTTTAGGCCGAAAAACGAAAAATAAACCCAAAAAAAATGTTGTTTTTTCATTTTTTCTTTTCCGCTAGTATAGTGGAATGCGGAAAAGTAACAAATGGTCGTAGATTATGGTATATAAACGATTAAATGGGGATATTGCTATTCACTCAAGCACATCGGAAATCCTTTTTCAGTTATCTGTTATTTATTCAAATGGCATCGTAGTTTATCAGTAGGTTATTTCATTAGATCAAAACGCTATATTCATTCGTCACTTAGTCAGCAAAATAAAATAAAGTATATTTTAGGGAAAAAAGGTTAAATCAAGACAACATCTAATTATGTAAATAAATAGAATAGAAATAATAAAAACTGAGAAAGTAAAATTACGAAATAATGAATCCATCCGAGGGTCAACTAAGAGCCAGGACTAATAAAAACAGAAGTTGTTAAGAATACTGACATATGTGAGAAAATATTTTTTATCATTTTTGATTTGTTTGTTCTTTGATAATTCCTTGATGTAGAAATAAACCACATTATATTGCATATAAGTTAATGCAATTATATGAATTATCACCACGGAAAAGAATTTTAACAATGTTTTGTAACAACATATTATTAAAAATATCATAAGATACAGGGTTTAATAAAGGCATTTTCTTTATTAACTATTAAATTATAATAAATATAACATTACATTTAGTAAAATATGTTAAGTCTTGAGTCGATTATTGTAATTATTACTATTGTAAAGGACTAATGTTATAACAGGTAGTTCGTTGTCCAAGAAACTATAGAAACAAAACTCTGTACTTATAATTAATTCATGATTGCAGTATAAAAACATAAACTTGCATAAAAATACATGCCTGGTTAATAAGTAAATAAGTTCTAATCATACACTTTTTAAAATACAGTTTGTGCATTTAAAATTTATATTAATCAGCAATTTATAACAAATGACTAAGTAATTTACAAATATGTTCATTCTACAAAGTATTTTTTCTGCTATGGATTATTTCAGGTTGACTATAATTTTATTGAAAATACGTGGCACATTTAGTAAATTAAAAGACGTTGTTTTCGTAGGGAATTTATAAATGTATTTTATATATGTTGTGTGGTATAGTTTATTTTTTCTTTTACAATGGTATTCCGCTCGAGACTTCTTTACTACTACTTTCTATTTCACTGAAATTGATTTATGCGAAGAAAACACATGTTTTCTAAATGATTGATTAGCACCAGTTTCAAATAGACTCGCAATCAATGAAGAATAGCAGAGGAGAAATAATAAAACTTCAAATATTAAACAATAATTTTTTTCTTGTAATATATGTATAAATAAAAGTATAGATAGATATAGGTAATAGCGTCTATTAATATTTCTCAATTGGTGATGACTCATTGTCAGAGATTGAACGTATAATTTGTAGGAATAAAAGAGCCTTATTTGGAAACACAAATGTTTAACCTCATTATTTAATGTTTAAAAATAACATCTGGGTGTGGAGCTATAGGATATAGAGCTTTTAAGTTCAAAATTAGGCATGCAAGGGAAGTACATGTCAAAAGCTAATAGAAATTTATATTTAATGATATCGTGAAAATATTTTTTTCTTATTTTTGTAACATGTTTACACTATCATTTAAGATTATTATTATCTATGCACTATGATTCGTTATAACATATATATATATATATATATATATATATATATATATATATATATATATATATATATGTATTTCTGAATTGCGTTGGATGATATAACAGTTACTTCAGGATTTGTTGTGAAATGAGAAATAATAGGAAAATTAAACTAAAAAAAAAACAATGAAACAAATTTTACATTTGGCTTAAATATAAAACGTAACGTAATATAACAATACGTATTAGGTAATGTTTACGTAAAAAATAATTTGCAAATATAGTACAGAAAATGACTAATTTCTGTAAGATCTAATCTTCTATCCTAGCAGTCTAAAATGTAGTAAAATATAGGTATATTAATTTCTATATATTGTTTTCCCTTCTACCATATAAACTATAAACAAAATGAAAATAATGGTCATTAAAAATATTACTGATAAATTTAATTTAACTGTCAATTTATTTTTTGACACTAAAAATAATAAATAAATTGTGGTACCATAATTTATGAAGAGACTATTGTGACAATCTTTTTCATTTGCACCAAATTTTATTTATGAAAATAAGGCTGTGCGACAATTTTAAAATTACGTTATAAAAACCTGAATTTATTAAAAGTAAACTGAGAATAATGGTTATTTATGTACCAAGTCAGTAAAGTGAGTCTTTATCGAACGAGTCTGAGAACAGGTGAGTTCGATAAAGACACTTTACTGACATGATGCATACAAAATTTTATCGCCAACGGTAAAAATTTATAATTTAAAAAAATGGAGATATTATAACTCATCACATTTTATTATGACAAAGCTGCGCCAGGCGTGAGAAGCGTGACAGTGACAAACGATTTCTGTTAAACGAAGTCATGGCTACACTAATAAATACTTGCGACAGGTTTCAAAAAATAAAACCCGCCACAGGTAGGATTCGACATTTGTCCCGGATCGGAACCGAACGACATACAGCTGTTTCGAACTTATTAGTTCTCATCAGTGCCGTATACGGTACGCCGATTCAGGACAAATGCCGAATGAACTTTATGGCGTATACATCTTTATCGATACGATCTCTGTCAGTAACATATAAGTTGGAAATCGAGAAAGGAACCACCAAACCGCCAAGCGGTTATCAAAGTAGTTCCCGAATAGCAAAGCTATTACATAATCGCTCTAGGAAACAACTACTCCTCGGGCTAAAGCCCCGCCAGGCATTGAATTATACCCAATTCAATATGAGGAGTAGTTGTTGCCTAGAACGATTATGTAGTAGCTTTGCTATTCGGGAACTACTTTGATAGCCGCTTGGCGGTTTGGTGGTTCCTTTCTCGATTTCCAACTTATATATTACTGACAGAGATCGTATCGATAAAGATGTATACGCCATAAAGTTCATTCGGCATTTGTCCTGAATCGGCGTACCGTGTACGGCACTGATGAGAACTAATAAGTTCGAAACAGCTGTATGTCATTCGGTTCCGATCCGGGACAAATGTTGAATCCTACCTGTGGCAGGTTTTATTTTTTGAAACCTTATCTGATCGTGCAGAAACACGAGAAAGGGGTCGAGGATCGCTTCTGGGTATAATTTAATGCCTGGCGGAGCTTTAGCCCGAGGAGTAGTTGTTTCCTAGAGCGATTATGTAATAGCTTTGCTATTCGGGAACTACTTTTATAACCGCTTGGCGGTTTGGTGGTTCCTTTCTCGATTTCCGACTTATATGTTACTGACTTGTGACAGGTAAAAATACTTTACCTGCCGCATATGCGGCAGCTAAAATACTCTATTTCATAGTAAAATAAAGTGTTTGTTTACTTCCGAAAATCAATATGGTAATGTATGGCTTTACTGACGGTTGGCGATAAAAAATATTACTAATAATAATAATATTACCAAAAATATTACCTTGCATAGTAAAGAATTTATAATGATGATATACTTGCCTTTTATTAATTTTTTACTAGATTTAATACTAGAAAAACGTTCTTCCAAATCAAATAGAATGTTGCTCGAATTTTAAAGAAATTAGATGAACAGTTAAAATTGTTGTGTACTTTATCGTAGGCAATTGTCTATATCGTAGGCATATGTAGTGATGTAAGGATGTATTTTCATGAACGTTATGAGGAAACGCCAATTAACAAATACACGATATCCTGTGTGAACATGGGAAGTACTGAGTGAAGTAACCCGACACTTTTATTAACATTTTAGCTTTTACAACAAATACATGTTTCCTTATTTGAACAAAGTTACAGCTGTATTATATACAGTGTGTTCCAAAGTGAGTAGTAATACATAATATTTTTTCACGGTCTCTGTATATCACCCTCCAATGGAGTATGGAGGTAATAAATCTCGCTTGGAAATCAACGAAGTCGAAACGAATTTAATTATCGTAAAATAATCGTACTGAAAAGTTATAAAAATACAAAATTAATTTTTAATTAAATTAAATTCCTAATTAAAATTATTTACATAAAGTTTATTTAATCGCTATTTGCCAAATAAAACATCTCAAAACATACCGTGGCTTGTTTTCATGGCTAGGCCTAGGTAGACTGTTTCATTTATCGGCAAGATAAGAGTCTTTTATTTGGCAAGTAGCGGTGAAATGAATAGTACTTGTTTTATTAAAGTAAATATTCACGTTAATTGAATATTAGCTTCCATTACATAATTTTTTTATTAAAACAAACGTCCAAAGAACATTTGCGGGATAATATTCGTTTAACATTTTTTTTTTTAATTTAACGGCCGATCTGATTTTATTAAACTATATTTGAAAACGGTTTTATTTTGATAATGAATGAAAACAATATTGTTTGATTTCCTTATTGGTTAATTTGTTTCCTCAAATCCCACGCAAAATATGAAGTTGCACGTTGTAAGAGAAACAGAAAATTATACATAAAAGGTATTCTTCATTTACCTAGTAAAATTACACTTTTCCTCCACTAGAGAAAAGTATAACCCATCAAATACGTTTATTTAGAATCGTATATAGGCATCGTATACATATATGCTGATAGCATGTCTCCACAGGTTATTTTTAATACGTTAAATATCACAAAACCTTTAACAATATTTAAATTATAATACAGACTAAACAATTGACTGCCTTTCATTTATAGTCATTATGATAACAAAGTGGCGTATCAAACTATGCGTTTGATATACTTAGAATAACATTAAACTAAACTAAAATAAAATAAAATAATTTTAATGACTGCACTGACTGCAGTTTCTCTATTTAGTTATTTGAAGTAGCATCTGACTAATTAACGATTACCATTTTTAGTTTATATTTACATATATTCATTACGTCATTATTATTATTATTATCTTCATTATACATCATTTAATTTGCATATTCCAACATACACTAGTTTTAAGGTAAAGTTGTTTTCTACTTGTTTTAGTTTAATTTCTTTTCGCATGTAGTACACGATGCTACTCGCATTTCTAATATTCTCACACATTTCTATTGTGAAAATAGGTACAATGTATTATTCTATATTTTGTGTAATGAGAACAAAATAAAACAGGGACAAACAATAATTCTAGCGATGAGAAGTTATTACACTCTACAAATAATATTGTATAGGGTGTTTCAGTTGAAGCTATAGGATTTGAATTGTGCGCCACTTGTGTTGTCAAATATAGGGCGTCGATATGTATTTTAACGACTGTCATCTACAAACCATACGACGTCAACATACCACGATTAACCATATTGCTGCAGTGATAGAACGTGTACGGGAGCATCCAAACACATCAATTCGACGTCGTGCACAACAATTAAATATGTTAAGAGTCGCCACGCATCGGATTTTAATGAAAAATCTGCATTTATCGGCATAAAAGATTCAGTTGAGAACAATTAAAAGTTGACCACTTACAACGTTGTACGTTTGTTAATTGGATGTTAGAAAAGAAAGAAGATGATGCTGCTTTTTGCAACAGAATTTTGTACAGCCATGAAGCACATTTTCATGTGCTTCGAAAACGTCAGAAAACAAAATTGTGGGATTTGTGTTAACGAAAAAGAAATGCATCCGCAGAGATGCATGGCTTGGTGCACATTTTGGAATGGTAAAATGAGTAAAATGAGTAAAATGACCATGCTTAAATTTCCAAAATTGCATTTAACATTGTAACAACTATTATTAGTGTTAAAATGAGAAATCTACAATACGTGAAATATTTTACTATATATTTGTGAATAAAATTCAATTTTGTAATCGATATTGTATGTATGTTGAACAAGGTTTTAATTATACCTTATGCTATTTGATAGATAAACAGTGTTTACATATTATTCATCAATATAAATAAACCGAATCTCCTAATGTGATAATCAGTATTTTATTAATATTATGGTTGACCTTCACATGTCATTCAGAAGCTTGAATCGCTCAATGTATG